>CM056592.1:38986110-40186110 GCA_029721435.1 Gymnothorax reevesii
GGACTGAAACTCGCACAAAAAGTCGGAATGTGGGGAAAAAAACTATCAAGTTAAAGGCCCAGTCACACAGCGAAAACGCATGAATTACGCATGAATTACGCACAGATTTTCGTTTCTGCGCGTAGTATACGTCGTATGCGTAATTCGTAGGTGGAACGAACGTGGACTGTCAGTGATTGTAAGTGGATGTGCGTCGAAGGCGGTTTGTGCGTGATTTTGAGTTTTGAACGGTTCAAAAATTTTCCGACGCACAACTGTGCGTTGGTGTGCGTAATTCATGAGTCGGCATGCGTAGTTTATGCGTCGAGTATGCGTAACTATGTGCGGGACACTCGTCGGCCGTCAGTGCTTATGCGTCAGAACTGGTTTGAATCCGCGCACGTCCACTGATGCCCAACGTTCATATCACGCATGAAACGCGCACGTATCACGTTCATTCCACTGACAATCAATTATAAAACTGACGAATAACTGACATATCACTGACGGAAAACGCATAACGACGCACATCCACTGACGAGTGACGCATTTCCGACGCACGACTGACTGACAGAAAACTGATGATTCACTGATGTTCCACTGACGAACCACTGACAACTCACATATGTATTTTGGCATATAAAAGCAGCCATTTTGGGCACTTTTGCCATTCCAGACCTACGGGACCTCCTAGCAGCAGCACCAGCAGCAGGTTTTTCAGCAGCAGCAGCTTCTGGTGGATCTACATGGACTTCTTCTTCAGCAGCTTTCTTCTTCTGCGCCCTTGTCTTTGAGGGCAAGCGAGCTTTCCTGGGTGGCATCTCTTGAAGTGTTCTTGATTGGCGAAAGGTACTGAGGAACTCCCGTCGTTCACCGCTTTTTATATGCGCTGAACCGAAGCGATAGTGACGCCGAAGGTGCGTTTTTCGTGCGTGCTCCGCCGGTGATTCATGCGTCGGGCGTGCGTCGAATGTTCGTGGAATACTGCACCGTGTTTGCTATTATGCGTCGACGTGCGCGATATGTCAGTGATTGCAAGTGATACATGCGTGGTTCATGCGCGATTCATGCGCGATTCATGCGTGACTCGTCCGAGTTTTCTACCCCCGACACCCCGAAAAATTGGTCAATTTCTCAACGCACAAGCACGCAAAAACCCAATCTGTGCGTGATTTGTGAGTGATTCGTGCGTGATCGGCTGTGTGACTGGGCCTTTACACTCAGGATGTGTCAAAGGTCATATTTTCGCTGCGAGTTGAAGGCCAGTCATATATACCAAAATAAGTTCATTTTCCTTTGTGTTTGAGGTTTGGAATGTGCGCATGCTTTTTTGTGAGAGCAGCGTGATTCATGAATCCACCTCAGAGTTTCACAGCTTGCTTGTCGTACCCCGTGACAAATTATTAATAATGAAGAGCCACGGTCACACAATCAGTTTAATTAAAGTCGTCTCTCCCTACCGCTGAGTTTGGATGCTGCGTTTCTCACCTCCTTTACAGTTGTGTAGACAAGGCGCAACAGGGGAAAACAGCATGGTGTGAATCGCTCTGATATCTGACCTGCCTGAGGAGGACTGAATTAGCGTTTGACTGGGGAGGGATGGGGAGGGCTGACCAGCGCTGACTCGTCTGATGAGAGAGCTGGACCCAGGGTCCTCCGTCTGGGCTCAGTCCTGACTCACACCCCATCCCCTTCACTATCAAAGATGACGTTTTAATATCTGGCTGACTCTTGTGTCGTTATATTGCTTCCAGCACATTCTTTGTCAAAATCTTGTCTTCTGTTAAGCTTTGTGTGTACAATTGGAGAGCCTAGTGCTAAAAGTTTTTAAGTCACATTTTTACAGGTATGGATGGGAAAATATCCCACATTGTCACCCGCGTTGATTTTTTCTATTTTCTTATGGAAAGTAGAAAAATGGACATTTTTCCTACTTCCGACTTTATCACGAGAGTCTTCAGTTTATGTGTTGCAAAGGGGCAGCTTTTTTTTACAGGAGACTGTTGAAAACAACTCAAAATGTGTTGAGCTCAGCCACAGACTGAGGTTACCCTTATAAAAAATGTACAATATTCACCTCCCCCAAGGAGGTTATGTTTTTGCCTGGGTTTGTCTGGTGGTTTCCAAAATAACTCAAAAACTTATGGACAGATTTTGATGAGATTTTCAGACAATGTGGGTATTAAGTCAAGGAACAAGTGATAAAATTTTGGCACATCTAGGCCAAAGCGCTGCTGAGATATATGCCAAAGTTCAAGATTTCTAGTCTTTCCAATGGGCCGGAGTTCCAATCGCCGTGCTTTTGGGTTTTGCTGCTCCCTGGCGGAGGTCTGCGCTCTCTGAATGCTTTTCTAATTAATATAGTTTTGCTACAGAAAAATTGATGTAAACTATAGTAAACTACACTTCACTCCAGTAGACTAAAGTTTTTCGCAAATATACTCTAGTAATTGAATATCATTGCTATAGTTTACTATAGTAGAGTTTGACTTCTGTGATTTACTTTAGCATTACTATGGTAACCTACAGAGGAACTGTAGTATATCTATAGTAATTCTGCAAAAATACTATAGAAAACTATAGTATTTTTACTGTAGTATTTTGTGGTAATTTTTCACAAGAGTTGATAGAAACCACACAATATGTGATAGTTTTAACAGATTTGAAAGTGTGATAGACAAGTGACTCACCTTAGTTTGTCCAGTCTAGCCATCCCAGCAGGACGTCTCTGAACCTGACCCTCACTAGTCATCCTGGTCATGGGCGAAAAATGCATTATTCACACAATTGTGAGGCCTGATTATTCCCGTTTCCCCCACCCAGGGTAATCAGTCGAGCCCCAGGCCTGAAGTTGGTGGTGGAGACCTTGATGTCCTCTCTGAAGCCCATTGGGAACATTGTTGTTATCTGTTGTGCTTTCTTCATCATCTTCGGCATCCTGGGAGTGCAGGTGAACACATATCGGGCCACCCTTTGCACCTTCGCCACGAGTAATAATCTACCATGTACAATTACTGACTTCAGTTGAGGTGAATCCAATGATTTATACACTTTGGACTATCACTTGTCCAAGGTGGATAAATAATTGGATTTACCAATAAGTGAAGTCAATAACTGTTTCTTTATATACCCTGCTTGAAAATATACTCTTCCAAAAAAGAAACTATACATTGTTCTTAGCATCAATTTATTATACATGAAATGTTTTGACAAATGTGGAAAACATATTGAAAAGAAAGTGTAATCAATAATTCAATATTTGTATAGTTTCTTTTTTGGAAGAGTATATAAAATAAGAAAAGGTTGACAACTCTAACCTACAGTTCCTCACAGGGACGATGCAGCACAAAGAGTGGACGCTGTCAGGAGCTCCTGTGGGGAAGCCTAATCTATCTTTAGCTGTAGGGTGTCGGATCCTTATATTCACCTCTCGACCAGTCAGGAGTGAAAAAATCTCGTCACATAATAAATATTATTATTTTCTAGCCAGCAGGAAGAATCATTTATAGTAGCTACATTGTAAACGCTAATTGGCTTAATGTGTCTTTACTCAGAAAAAAAGCCACTGCAACATATTTGATGGCAGGTTTTATCGTAATTGAAGCAGATTCATTTTGTTTACAGTAGATGACTGTATTACAGTGACTATGATCTCTGGGTTTCTTGGCTGGCTGAACCCCGAGATATGATTTGACGGCAGAATTGCATGGTGGGAAATGGCAGGTTCGCTTGACATGATGTGGGGAAAGACTTCCGCTGGAAGTAATTCGATCTAAATGATCGAGTGGAAGCCAGTATGACCCCAGAGCTGGGATTCGACTTATCAGCTGGCTAGCAGGTCTACAGAGAACCTCATTCACTGCCTTGGCCTTCGAGTGGCTTCGCGGGGGAAGCCCTGGCTCCATTCAAACGCAGCCCTCCGTGAATCTTGCTCCGTAATTCATTTGCAGGCTTCACTTCCTCCCTTTCGGTTCGCTGGTGCATCTCAATAGAGGAGTCCGTCATTCCCGATTTCGGGTTTATTCTTCTGAAATGAATCTCCGCTGTTCACCAACGTGACCGTTTCACATCTCTAGCCTCTAGAGTGACGTTCTGCCCTTTTGCTGTGAGGGAAAGCAGGTTTCTGACAATGAAAATCAATCATTACTGATTCCTTTTTTCCTATTTTCGTCTTCTGTAGAGTTTTTTTTTTTTTCATGATTTGTCGTAGGTATGCTCAGTGTAGTCGAAGGGTTTCCTACAGAATACTTTTGGGCTCGTTTTACATATTTATGAGTTTCTCCAAATTCAGTGTGTGAGTCAGCGGTCATTTCTTATTCCTCTGCAGTGCCTTATTGATCACAAGCAGTTCCCATTTCTCTTGTATACATGAGACGTAAATAAACATTTATTCTTGAAGGATAGAGGGTAAAATGGTAATGAAGACAACGGGGATTTATGTGAAGATGTGGAAAGTGCACTCATCACTGCAAAAATGTCCCTTTCCCACAGCTCTTCAAGGGGAAGTTCTTTGTGTGCCAGGGCGAAGATACCAGAAATATTACCAACCGCTCTGACTGCAATTTGGCCAATTACAAGTGGGTCAGACACAAGTACAACTTTGACAACCTGGGTCAGGTAAGGCACATCCTCATGCATCAGGATAGATTATCGAACTCTGAATGTTCTGGAGCATTATGCTATGATGTTTTTTTTTTTAGCTATGAGAATATAATTGAAGAGTTTCATCGCAAAACGAGACATGGGCCAAATTCAACATTTTCTAGTTGTGATATTGGAAACACAGCCAAGGGATAGCCACACACGTCCAAGTATCCGTTTTAGGTCAATCAGCGATTTAACCCCTTATTTCACTATGCCAAAATTTGCTGAGTTTTTTTTTTTTGGCAAATTGACTTTTTTGGCAAAACGAGACATATCCATGGAAATTTTGTAAAAAAAAAAAAAAATTTCACACTATTTGAATGCATTACTAATACCAAATAATCAAAGTGATGCTAGATTTCAATTTTCTGGCTAAATATTTTTGGTAAGTCAAGAGCAAAACTGAGAAATAAAAAAAAAAACTGGTATTCCTGAAATCTTTTTGTCTGGAAGAAAAAAGGCCTTTTTCTCAAAACAGAAAAAATGGATATGTCTCGTTTAGCTATGAAACTCTTCAATTGCTCAAGGAAATATTTGATTCTCCCCCCTAGAGCTTCTCTCCCATCTGTTCTATCTCCTCAGGCCTTGATGTCCCTCTTTGTTCTGGCATCTAAGGATGGCTGGGTGGACATCATGTATGACGGACTTGATGCTGTTGGGGTGGACCAGCAGGTATGCAAACTACTTCTCGACACCGCAGATATATGAATGTATATGTTTGCATTTGGTGTGTATGTGCTGTATGTGTTCATAAGTCTATGCCTGTGTGTTTAGGGGCAGGGGGTAGGGGGGTTTCCTCCAAGCGGCTCTATCAGAGAGAATAAGACTAGGTGAAATCATGAGGTGTTTGTATACATGGTTTAGGTTGATATTGCCAGGATAAAATCCCACGATTGAGCGAAGCTTTCAGATTTGGATCAATTCAAATCCCTCTCTATCTGTTTCCTAGAGACAGGTGTCTTAAGACGCAGGCTGGTTGAGCTGTAGGGCCGCAATGAAAGCCCAACAATGGCAGATCAGCAGTTCTCTATCAGCGTCAAACTGCCACAGTTATTTCCATTTTAAAGCTCCTTAACCGCCCCTTCTTCTTGCAGTCATCCTTTGATGGCTTATTATATATTCTCTCCCCACTGAAGACATCTACTTCTCCATTTGTATTCAAGAACCTGAAATTTGAATGACTATGGTGAGCTCAGCACAATGGCAATCTGCGGCTCTATTTTAGCGTTGAGATGGATGAGGCGGCCCAGAGCACACGCCCAGCTGTGTATGTCTGTATGAATGGAGATGCTTCATTGGACCTTAATGAGGTGTTTTACAGCGTGCCTTGGGTATTACATTTGTTGGCTCTGGCTCTGTTGGAGCCAGGACTTCTTCAAAATGTTTAATTTTTCGGCACCTGCATCTAAAAATGTCTTGGCACGAGAAGTTGAGAATAATAATGCCTGCATTTACACCTGAGCGAAAGTTGACCATGACCCAATACTTAGCACAAGTTCCGCTCCGCCAAAGGGCTAAATTAATCACATTAACAAACGTTATTCAGGTCTTGAGGTATGGCTTGGACATAGCTTTCCTGGCATATATAATCGGTCTGAAAAGAATTAGATCTTTACTTCACACTTTAATAGCTTTTAAGGAAAGGGTGTGTTTTCAACAAATGCAATGATGTTAAGAGTACGCCACTGTGCTTAAAAAATGACAAGCAGACCTGAGAACTTAACATTGCATTACATCACAACTTTTTGAGAAATGATGGCTCAGTAGTGATAGTCAAATGTACTAAGATGAAACAAAGTTTTCACACAACTGCTAACATTCGGCACGTGTAGTTAAGCACGGTCCATGACAAATCCTTTTGAACATGAAATGCATGTGGAATCCATGCTAAAACCTTTGAGATGAGCTCAGAAATAGCTGCTTTTTGGAAGACTTAATTTTGAGTTTGGCGGTGCTGAACTTTGGCCCAGGTGTATATTATATCGCGGAGGCTATTCTTACGTGATCGTGATGCATTGCAGCCTGGCTATTCTCACGCGCCATATTGACTTGATTCACAAAAATTGAAGACCTACAATTTCAGTTGGCGCATGCCTGAACGGTATTCAAGTGAAGCTACTTTCATGCCAGATGCGAAACAAATTGTTTGCATGACGGATTACAATAATAGTCAGTGCAAAGATGCAAATACAGTACAGTCGCTGTTGAAACCAAAGAAAATGATGTTAATCCAGCAGTTGGGGGGGCGTTAGGCTCATCTGTCATCGTTAGCTGTGCGGTAGGACAGGCATCTTGATGCGCACGAAGACAAAAGAAGACCTCCCGCCACCTACCGCGCACGCTGTTGCTGGGCGATAGCCCGTTAGCCGGATGTTTGTTTAATCATAACTGAGCCACGAGGGCAGTTGGGACGGTCGTGTTGACAGTTGTCCGTACATGTAGATAATGGCACAGCTTTTTGTCAATTTATTTTCATAAATGAATGCAAGAGTAACGTTAGCCTACATAAAATATTGATTTGCTTTGACGGGGGTGATGTGGCCAGTAATCATTTCTGCAAACCTTTTTATATCAGACTATACAGTTGGCTCAATCTGTGCTACTATTTTAAACTTTAGTGTGGTATGGTACGCAATTGGGTTGATAAGTATCATGCTTTGAATGTAATCTGTCATGCAAAAAATTCATTTCACGTCCAGTGTGAAAGCGGCTTAAAAACAGCCTGGCTGCAGTGGATTACAGTCACGTAAGAATAGCCACAGTGATATTGTATTTGTATCTCTCCAACGACGATGGTCGGGAGATACTATGGTTTAGTTCCAGGGTCGCCGCCACCCCAGAGATTTTATGTTCCGGGCTCTGGAAGCCACAATTATAACAGGAGAGTTTTCAAATTTTACACAGATGAAGACATATATATGACAATGCTCAAGACTGATTTTTGTCAATTCTGGACGTCCAATATGGCTGTCAGCGGCCATTTTGTCAGAAATTTTTTTATTTTCCAGGCTCTGGAAGTCACAGTTATTACAGGGATGCTTTCAAATTTTACACAGGCGAAGATATATATGTATATATGTATATGACAATGCTCAACACAGATTTTCGTCAATTTTGGACGTCCTGTATGGCTGCTGGCGGCCATTTTGTCTGAAATGTTTTATGTTCCGGACTCTGGAAGCCACTATTATTACAGGAATGTTTTCATATTTTACACAGGTGAAACAGTAGATATACTGTTACCTATGATCTACAGTAGATATATGATATGTATATATAGATATATATGAAGAGTTTGGTTCCAAAATGCAATATATCCATTTTACTTATTTTCAGTAAATCAGCTTTTTCTGTGTTGGTGCTTATTGCATTTTATAGGAAAACACAAACTTTAACCAAGAAAAAATACTCCATATCGTTTGCATTTCTAATGACGGGGTTTTGCACCATGTGTAAGAAGTGCCGGACTATCGCTCCATGCTATTATCAAAATTTTTGTAATTTTGACCTTTGTAGCGTTTGGAACCAAACTCTTCATATATATACAATGTTCAAGACCGATTTTAGTAAATTTTGGACGTCCACAATGGCTGCCGGTGGCCATTTTGTTTGAATTTTGGGGATCGGGGAGATACACGACTCGGTTCCCGTGGCGACCGAGTTCTCTAGGTAACGTTGTGTTAATCTTTTTTGGGATGTGTATATGTGTGTGTGTGTGTGTGTGTGTGTTTTAGCCGGTGATGAACTACAACCCCTGGATGCTGCTCTACTTCATCTCCTTCCTGCTGATTGTGGCGTTTTTCGTGCTCAACATGTTTGTGGGCGTGGTGGTGGAGAACTTCCACAAGTGCCGGCGTCACCAGGAGGCGGAGGAGGCGAAGCGGAGGGAGGAGAAACGCTTGAAGCGGGTGGAGAAAAAAAGACGGAGTAAGGAGAAGCAGCTGGCTGGTCGGTAGTCTTTCTACATCTTTCTGAGTCCTGCTTGATCTTTCTTTTTATTAGCCGGAACGCAAAGTAGAACTGAGTGGAAACTGTAGTCCCCCTCGCAAAAATCCCTCAGCCTCACTCTCCCCGCCCCCAACCCCCCCGCCGCTACGCACCGCCGCACCGCCCTGCCTTGCCCGTAGCTGCCGCGCGATTCCGGGGAGGTTCGCCGAGCATGCGTCTTGCGAATGAGCGGGAATCTGCATGACGGTCCCCCCGTTTGGCGACGAAGAGGGGCGCGAGTGTCGCCGTTTCCGGAAAAGTCCGCCCTCTCCCCTCTTCTCCGATACGCGGGGCAGCGCAGCCAGAGCGGCAGACGTGCACCAAAACTGTTTCCCACCCAACCACCCACCCCCCTGGAGAGCATCTTAACCTCCACTTAGTTCTGCCTCCACCCCAGCCATTCCGGCCTCTGATTGGCTGTGCCCTGCGGCTCCCCATTAACACTGATTACTGTGGCCCTCTGAGCTGCCTGCCCGCCGCTCTCATGCCGAGCTCAAGGGCGCGATAATCAGGGATGCTGACAGTTGGAATGCATTTAGCTTCTAGAAGGAGCTTTTGAGAAATACAGATGGACATGGTACTTCTGTTGTAAATCAAACAAACAAATCCTCATTTTTACCAAGTAGACAACAGCTTAACCTTGAATAAGAGGTGCAAAATCTGATCATTTGCATAGCCTCTGCTAATTAGGCATAATGCTGATCTCTCATGTTGGGAATAAGGCTTGACCAGCGCTAGTAATGATAATAAAAATCAATTTGTTGTTGTTATTAAAAGGAATCTTCTAGACATTTGTGTGCGGAAACTTTTACGCCAGCTCATTGTGACCCGTCTGCTCCTGGTTTGGAGGTCATAGTTCCTCTGCCAAGTATACGCTCTTAAGGGCCCTCATTTCCCCACCTCTGTTTATTGATGCTTTTTACTGAATAATTAATGCATCATCAATCAAAAATACTGGACTTCTTTGTTTCTAAAAAGCTTGTGCCTCATTGCCTCGACGCTAGGCGCAGTGTTAGCCTACGCTTTTCGGTTGCTGGGAAACATTCGCTGTTTGGTGCGGTCGGCTTATGCAGCGACTCAAAAAGGACAAACAATTATTGGAGTGAAAAAGAGCCGTATACCAGGCTTGTCAGGTAGTAATAAATTTCTGTGTGCAAGCAGCATGTTGTGTAAAAGAACGTTCTCGTTTTGGGATCGTTAAAAGTTGATTTCAAGGAGATGGGGATGGAGGGATAGCAGGAAGAAAAAAACATTGAATTGTGAAAGTTTTGTCTGGTTGAGAATGGTGGTGGGTTTACGGAAGGCTGGAATAGAATGAGAGCTGGGAGGACAATGTGTTTCCCTCTCAGTGGTTGCCTGGGCGGGGACTGAATAAATCAGGATGGAGGGAGCAATTTTGACATATCGCAGACATTGACTAACTGTCCTGCCAGTCAGTGCTTCATCTTCAACTGTATTGGGTCAAGAAGCCCAGGTAGACTGTCATGCCTATTAGCGCTGGATTAATTTCTGTTTGCTCAAATGACTTGATGATTGACAGAATAATAGAATAGAATGACAAATTAAGGTGGTTCTATGTAGCGAAAAATCAACACTGCCAAGTAATAATTCACTGGAAAATAACCATCTTTCCTCTGGAGTTTCTGGGGCGCCAAGAGGTGCAGTGCCTGCTGTGTCTGAGTTTTAAAGCTGAGGAAAAGATATCCTTAGTGTTCTGTCAGCATCTGGAACATCAGCAGAAGGGAAATAAAATGGGAAAGGCTCGTTTGTAATGACATTGATAAGTATATGCAACTAGAGGCCAGCAGAGTGCAGATCTCTGCCATATATCTGTTTTTTTTTAGTCACACAATATCTTCTGGATCACTTCCAAAATTGAATCAACTCTTCTGTTGACTAACGCCTATCATCCTGCCAAATTTTGTGCCAAACCGTTCTAGTAATCCGGTGAGAAATATCAATTCTCACTTGCGTCGGACAGATATTTTTTATTTCCTTCGGATCCAGAATATGTTCCGGATCACTTCCAAAATTAAAACAAGTCATCCTTGGACTACCACCTATCATCGTACCAAATTTTGTGCTAAATCATTCATAACTTTTTGAGTTATGCTGTTAACAGACAGACACACGGATAGACAAACAAATAGGGGGGAAAATATAACCTCCTTGGCAGAGGTAATTACAACAAACCATGAATCAATTCTGAACCGATCAATGCAGTACTAGTAGCAAGCAGACTCAGAATCATTGGAAATACGGGAGTTTGGCGGTGTCCTCGAGTGCACACTTTCTGCACTCTCCATCTACGTTACATCCCCCCATTCTCCCACTCTTCCCCGAATACATACTCCAGCCTCGCTGATTAACATGGTCTCGTTCTTCTAGATGTAATGCTGACGGGTGTCAGTTGGGCCGGCTCAGGAGACACAGTGACAGGTACCGCGCTCTGGCATGCCCGTGTGTGTCCAGTGTGGTTCACAGCCACCAGTTGTGTAATGTGCTCTCGGTGGGGGGCGGGGTGAAGGCACCCGTGGGACGGGAGCCGCGGGTGAGGGATGGGGTGCCTCAGCCTGATGTGTAGTTCTGTGGGAGTCTTGTGTGTTGATTTTTCACCACTTATGCACTGCACCAGCTCCATTCACAGTCCGGCCAGGCAGGTGGCCTTGCGCTAACTCTGGGGAGATAGTTTGGGTGAATGTTCGCCGATAATGAAACACCATACTGCATATGCGAATGATAAAAATGGAGGAATAATAATTACAATAATGGTGGGAAATTGCAGTTGACACTGACTGTTGTTGGTGATCATAGCTTAGGCAGTAGTGCTCTCCGTGCTAAGCCCAACGCCCACTGGCGGCATGTGACGAGTGTCAGAAAACAGGTTCTGTTTATTTTAATCGAGTAACGTCCACTGACGGCTTGTGACAGACAATGATGTGCGTTTTTATATTTTTGCATAAAACTTGCGCTTTTCGCAATTCTTCTATTTCTTGAGCGTCAGATCAATAGCAGTGCCTTTGTCTTTTTGGTAATTTAACATGATTGTTGGTATAAATAAGCTTGAACCTGATTCAAGTTTTTTGAGCATGTTTAAAAATGGAAGCCAGTCATTTTGCTGGCATGTAAGTTATCAAGCAAACTACCACAAGTTAGCTACACACTTAACTCAAGATAAACTGGTAAGAAGTTAACACTGCTATGTTAGCTAATGAGCTCACTCATTGCTTGGCGCAGTGAAGTAAATAGTAATATTATCTAATGTTAACTTTCCCAACGGCTATATTTTTTAGATAAAATTAAGTCTATAGTGTTTATAATGTACAGTGTAATACATACTTAACCTAACATCACACTTTGCCATCACTAAATATAAGCTTTATCTGTAGTCATGCCCAAAATTAAAAGTTATCGTTTTTAAAAGTTTGAGAGTGTCTCGCCCATGTCTTGCCTCTCGTTCGTTAACAACGGTCAATATTGATACTATGCTGACGCTTTCAACGGAATGGGCATTTAAAACGTCTGGTAACGTTCGGTGTTCGACGAGAACCTTACGTTTGCCGCCAGTGGTCGTTGGGCTTTAGGGTGCAGACAGGTACGTTCCATCTCAAATCCGTGCCCCTCCCCAGCGCAATGCTTCCTGGTTGTCTTTTGGAGCGGGATTCACTCTCTCTAATTGGTGTGCTTTGACTTTCTCGCATCGGTGGTCTTCTCAGTCCTGCCGCACGCGACACTGTCTCCACGATGTTTTATAGCTGAACGTGTTTGGTTCTGTGGGTGTTCAGAACTGCATGAGTGTAAAGAATTCATCTGTGGCCCAAGTGTTGAAGACATTCATCATATTTTGCTTTGTGTTAGACTCGAAAAGAAGGTCCTGTAAGCATCGAATGGTGAGAACAATGGTGGTATTGATTCAGGGGGTGCAGATAGGTGAATTGATGCGCGCTTAAATTTGTTGTGAGCGAGAGGTGAGGTATGTGATCAGAGCAGACAGAGGTTTGCCTGAAATATGCCTTAGAGTATGTCACAGCTCACTGACCTCAGTGACCACCAGTGCCTTATCCAAGAGTTACTAGGAGTTGTTTCCTGTATCTTGTGAACAAGATTCAATTATTCCCATATTTATGCTTTCATAGATAGAGCAGATGGACGGATCAAAGAATAACGTGTGAAAGGCAGTGTTAACTTCTCAATATCGTCCTCGATTCGGCTCAGTGATGTAAGTCCCAAAGCTTGTCCCCAGATGTGCTCAGCTCAATTGCAGGACGTTTTCAATGCATCTCGACATCATGGATTAATCTTTTAATCATTTCTCATTTTTGATCATCCCAGTAACTCTGAGCAGTTTCCTTTTCAGATCTGACTGAACTATTCTGTCTGCATTTCTCAGCAATCACCTCTTCCTCTTCCTTTGTAAATTCCTTTCATGACGAACATCACTTTTCACTTCGTTACCTCGAAATGAGCCTGCGAGTTTTGATTTCTTCAGGCCAGATGTGCTCAGGGTAAGCGATAATCCAGATATTTCCGAATATATGCCTGGGTATCTTGGGATTTGCACTGTAAACCTAGATAGTGTGGCGAACTCAAATGTTTTGTGGTAACCTATTACCTCAAAAATATTGTGTACACCAACTTATCAGTATTGTGTGGTCAATACTTAAAGAAAATCAGACACAATTTTTTGAAAAGTTATTTTTGCCATGTTTTTAAGTGCTGTGAACTCAGTAAGTCAGTAAGTTGGTTTATGCATTTTTTGGGTAATTGGTGTCCAAAAACAATTGAATGCACCACACTATCTGGGTTTACAGTGTGTAATATCTCTGGTGGAAAGTACCGGAACAGATATTGAACACAAAAACTATTAATGTGCAGCATTTTGAATTTAAGTTTAGGGCATAATCCCTCTCCGTTAATGTGCGCTCCGAACCATATAATGGGGTGTACTTAGTTAAGTGTGCGAATAAACTAATGTTTTACCATTTGCCAAAGTTATGCCAAAATGGCCTTTCTTCCACAATTTTTTTCCCTGAAATGAAATAAAATTTCTTTCAAATCAAGCTTCAACTCAATCAACTCTATTGAAATGAATGAAAAGCCCTCATTTGAACTGAACAAAAAGCCTTCAATTGCAGTCAACTCGGAAAGTATTTCTTCAAGTAGCTTTTTGGGTGCAAGATTTTCATCATTGTATGTATTTTTTATTCAGCTTTTCATAGTCTCCTTGATGTAATCAGTTTGTGAATATTACATCATTCCCATCCTCTCATCAGTTCAGGTCTACACAGCAGCGAATCCCTTGTCATTGTGAGCAAATTGCAAAATATCAAGACACAAGCTCCCAGCTCACAGTTTCGCAGACAGACCTCATCGGTCCAAAACCCGATCATGCTTGCATATGTGTGCCATAACTTTTGTGGCATAACTGTTAATTTCTGAGAAACCAGAAACACCCTCATACTTCCACAGTAACAGTCAAAACAGTCAAAAGTTTGGACCTACTCACATTCTTCTAACATGTTAAACAAAGAAATAAGCACCTTTTATTTTGCTTAAAAAAAAGATCTAGTTCTTAAATCAATTAAACTAACCTTTCTTTTACTGGGGCAGTTATATGGATATAATGACTTCGCAGCTGAGTGGCTCGTTAGCCATTCCTGCGTGAGTGAACTGGCTTTGTTTTTGGGCTTGGGTCTGTGCGCCACCCGCTGCTCCGTTTGCATCTCTCCTGTTCTTCTGTCATGGAGCCTTCAACTCCCCTGGTACATGAGATTAAAGTCGGCCCTTAATAATCTGACACAGTGGTCTAGCCTGACCTTTCTGCGTCTAACTGCATCTGCCCCACGTTGGACACTGAGTCATCTTGTTTTAACCTCCGTCCGACGTTGCTTCATATGAGTTTGAGTTTGCTGCACAAGAATCCTTCTATTTTTAACATTTTTGTTAAAAGGCTTTTCTACCAGATGTTCACCTCCGTCACCTGAGAGAATTGTTCGCTAGCTTACTTTCGGCTCACCTGCACAGCTACCTCGCTCACTGATTACGTGTTTGAATCACGGCTCGCAGATTTCACTTTCTGCTCTGAGACGTCAACACCAGTTATGCGCGACATCAACTGTCTTTCCGCCTGTGGAATGCGGCCCAGACAGAACGAGCCCAGAGCTGTTAGATTCAAATTCAGCCGTACAGCCTGAGAAACCACAGTCAGAGTCGCTTCCGTTTACCCTCATGCAGCGAAATTGAGCTGCTTGACAGATTTTGATTGACAGCAGCATGTATCAGGGTAATGGTTGCAGGTCCGGAGTCAGGTGCAGAAAAGGTTACTCCTCCCTTCTGTTGATGAACACGAAATATTCTCTCTTTATCCGGTCTGGGGAGAGAAAGTGAGAGGGAGAGAAAATTAAATTATACTGTCTAACCTCTACTTTTGGCAACGGAAGCGGTGCAGTCGCTTATGTAATTTGGCAGAGAGAAGTACTGTTCTCTCTTTTCGCTCTTTCCGAGTTCTTTATGTAACTCCAAGAACCATGGCTTCACAGAACGAACAGATGGCCTCAAAATTTCTGAAGGAACAGAAATTTACGCGAATATGTATTGGTATTAGAATCCACTACGCATACTTTCTCAAATTCAAGTCTTTTCTGTGCAATTATTTCTTATATAGTCCAAGAGATACCTTTCAAATTTGTTTCAGAATGGTAATGTGAACAGATCCACTAACTGTGCTCTAAATGCATCGCGAATTGCTCCTGACGAGGAAGCACTTCCTTAGATCCAAGCATACGAGAAGGAACTTTGCAGTTGTTTACGTAAAAAGTCTTATCAGCTCTGAACTAGCAAGTTTATTTAATCCAGAGTCACATCTTTAAAATGGAAATGCAGTTTTTTCTGTGCAATAGAGACTTCAAACCATTCAAATCATTAACAGCACACAGGAGAGAGCGGATGCTAAAACATTAGGCTGAGGGTGCTGGTGCGTGCCCCATTTTATTACTGCGAAGATCAGACATTTGGCAGATGCCACTGGATGCACCAATCCAATTTTCTATTTCTAGGTCAGACCTCACTGTATCACATTCCTCAAAACTTTTTTCTGCTTTTTTTTTGGTCTTTTCTCATTCTTTCTCTTCATCTCCATCGCGTTCTTTAGTCCAGAAAAGGTCATTAATAATTGCAGGCCATTAGCTTAGCGGCGCTGTGTCCGTAATGGAGGGAGAAGGAGAGGCAGACTCTGTAAGAAATGAGCCTGGAATTCGAGAGGCGAACAGATGAATCTCTCTCGGCAGGAAGTGCTCCTGACGTATCGCCGAGCATTAAATTTTCATGCAGTAGGTGTAGTTAACAGCATTAAGCCTGGTGAGGAAGGTGCTTATGAATCCCGGCGACGGAGCCGTGGCTGTAATGCGCGCAGAGGTACATCGCCACGGCGTCGTATGTTTTATGTTGTGGCTGGCTTCGCTCGTGGAGCTCAGCTGAGCGTTTACACGAGAAAAAACTAGTTCCAGACTTGTCTGATTTACTCTCTGGCTGTTTGGAACAGACAAAACGCAATCAATCAGAAATACTGGCTCACCTGCGAAGGTTAAAATTTTGTGTTTCCAGTGAGATTGATGGCACGTGGTTTTGAAGAAATAAAATGGGGTCCACCTCTGCTTTAATGAAGAATGCTGGTGTAATCTTAGCTCTTGATTCTTCTGGTTGACTGTGCCTTATGGACTAAACGGTGGAAAGCACCGCATCGCCTTTGAAAGGATTGTTTGGGTTTTATTTTTGTGGTGCTGTATGAGATACCTATCCTCAGTCAGTGTATTCCCTGCTGTGGATAGCAGTAAGAAAGCTCCCAGTTTGTGGAAGCGGAGGGTCATGCCAGGGTCACACCGGCTTGGCGGCAGAGCAGTTCACTGCTGTTGTCGGGCTCGGCAAAAAAACATCTGCACGCCACCGGAAAGGAGGCCCACCTAAAAGAAAGCAACATCCATTTGCGTGTACGCTGCGTTTGGAATATTTTCAGCGCTTTGAGTTGTTGTTCGACAGCCCTTTTCTCTGACGGGAACATGACATTTTCTCAAACGTAGAACTTTCGCATTCCGATGCAGTTGCAAAAATGTTGTGGCAAAGGAAAGAAATGCAAGGTAAAACAGTTCAATTATGTGCAATATTGTGTAGATTTGCATGGGTACTGATCTATTTTAGGTGGACCATCTTTTAGGCGGCCCACATAGGTTTTTCTGCTACATCAGTGCATTGCTAAGCTTCTCAGTTGGCTCTTCGCTCAGCTCCTGCAAACTGGGAGCTTGATGACCGCTATCTACTGTAGGTAAATACACTGACTCGGGATCAGTTCTTCATAAAGCCCCACTTCAAAAAACCCAAACTGTCCTTCTAATGTTGCTGTGTCGAAAAGCCCATCGACCTTCGCCATCACTCCTTTCTCTGTGTGATTCGTGCCTCACTCACAGCTGCATAGTCGCCGTAGTCGCCTGCTTTCGCCATCTAGTCTCCATCCCAGACGGCCCATTTTGCTCAAGTCAGACTCAGAAAGACGTGTGTGGTTTCTCTCCCATGTTTGTCTGCATGCCATGCGAGCGTATGGGCGTTTGCGTCTGCGTTCGTTCGTGTGCGTATGCGTGTGCGTGTGCGTGCTTTGTATGTGCATGAGTGCGTGCCTTGTATGTGTGTTATGTACTGTGCTATCATTGCGGAAGATGTCATGCTTTCTCTTTCTTTCTGTTTATCTTCTGGATTCCTCAAATTGCTCAACTGCTTCATTTTTGGCTGTTACTTTTTTCTTATATCGCTGCTCTCTATCGTGGGTAATTACTGCGCGTTCATCAGGGAAGAGCATTTGGGAAATCCAACAGAACTCTTTTTATTGTTACTCGTTTTATCTTTATGTGCACTGATCACTGTTGACTCAATGTACGCTGGGCTTCAAACACAATTCTGATCTGACTGTAACCCTATTTTACAACAAACTTATATTGGAAGGCAGTAAAAACGATCTGCGTCCAGGTCACATTGACTCAGATGTGATGTCATTGACAAATAAGGCTGGGAGTGTAAAGTCAGCTGCATTTCAGTGCCACACAAACCAGTTCACTAATCTGAGAAGTTAAAACAATGTGATCTATCAGAGGTCAAAATATGACTGTGACAATGATGTTTGTTAACCCTGCAGCTGACTGTACAGGTCCTGTCCATCTCTTCCTTTCGCAGACATTGTTGCCACTCAGGTCTCCACACCTTACCTTTTCTGTATTCAGTCTCTGTCGGGACCTGGCCACAGTCACTCCAGCCATTGCATTCACCTCACCCAGGTTCACTGTTCCCACACAGACAGGCTGCTCGCCCTCTCCATCGCCTGGAAATGCATCATCGCCCATAGGAGCACTGCTGGCGCTCAGTATAGCCGCGGTTCAAGGGGAACACTGTGTTTGCCTGACCGTCAGCAAGCGAAGGTCAATTCACTGCTCATCGAGGAGTGCGAAACCGCATAGAAACAGGACTATCCAGTGAGGCCATGAGCGAAACTGGAAGGGTGCTGCCTCTAAATATGACTTCTGACACACTGCTGCAGGAAACATGCAGCGCTCAGGGCTGGAGGTGTGAAGACTTGGCGTCAGAGCGTTAAAGTTCGGCCATGTGTTCCTTCCTCTGATTAATTCAGCCGGGTCAGTTTTACCAATTATTGGACCGCACGGCTGAAGAGTTTTGCTAATCAGCAACAGAATGAAATGCCGAGTGAAAATTTTGCTTCTGAACCTAGGCTTTGCACCTCTCGCTTTGAGACCCTCCAGATCTAGCTTATCTGCGCTCCCAAAGGTGGCATCGCCACAGTAGCTGACAGTTTCACCCATGTACAGTGAACATCTCATCCCTCACAGGTGTATATGGAGAGCATTCACCTTACGCTGGGCCGCACCCTTTTTAATGTTTGTGATGTTGTGTGCATAGTTACGTGACGACGGAATCGCGCCATGTCTGTATTTCCCAACTGACCGCGCTGAGGTACAAGCTGATAAGTGCATCTTTCTTGCTAACTTTTCTTTTTTTTAATGGCTGGTTGTTTATCATGGATGCATCTATCAATAGGGTCTTGGACCAACTACCAAAATCAATCAGGAAAATAAAAGCAAATTTCTAATGCTAGTGATGCTAATGCTAATAATGGTTTCCCCATGGAAATTGATTGGGTAATGCTCCGCTACTGGCTACGGGGGCTGCTGAGATACAGTGCAGAATAATCTATTGCTCAAGCCGCTGTCTGACCAGATGGATTGGCTGCGCTGAGTTATTGGTAAAGTTGTCCAAGGCCCTGGGAAGGGATTGGGGAGGGGGGAGGGTGTGAATGGGTCATGATGTCTCCCGGACTGCATGCTCACTGAGGGACTCAGACTTTAGCGGATGGGGAGGGTTAGCACGTGTAGCATGCGGTGGGAGCAGATTGTGGAGAGTCTGCAGTCCAGAATGAGAAAGTAAATGTGCGGTCGATTACTGCGCGGAGCACCTGTCGATTACTGCACTGAGCCGCCAGACACTTCTCTCGGAGGAAGGAGCACATCAGATGGTGTCACAGCCGGCCCGGCGTGCCGCACTAAACACAGAGAGGGAATCATTCTGGCCTTCATTTCTATACTGTCTGTACTCTCTCTAAATTCTTATTACACTGTCATATATTGTTAGCCTCATAGCATAATTGCAAATCTAATTTTTTAAGGGTTTTTTAATATTATTTCTTATTTTTTCAATTAAATTTTTTTGTTATTTAAGTGAATGGGTTTTTTGCTTAAGGTGTTGAAAAAAAGGGAATTTCGCCGATACGAAAGACCAGGCAGCCAATATCTCAATTTAGCAAAAATATGACAATTATGCTTTGGGGCTAACGATATTCATCTTTAATTTGTTTTTTTTCACTGTTCGGCTTCAGTGAAGATGATTTAGCCAGTGCGTCTCCGGATTTTCGCCTGTTTCATTGGCACATCACGGTTCTGCACTATTAAGGCCGTCAAGCGAAGCCCAAGGAAGCCCATTTCCTCTGACAGGGGTTAGCGGGATATTTTGGTTTGAAGTCATGGAGTCTAATTTAGCTGTTAGCTCTCTTCCTCCCTGTTCATTTTTCTAATGAGGGTTGGCTGGCTGGCTGCACTCGATCCGGTGGAAACAGAATTCTCCCAGCACACGCTTAGTGCAGTATTCTGAGGTGATAATCTCTGTAATCCCTGTTTATTCTCCTCTCCCTCTCTGGGCCTCCTATTTTTTTCTGAATTTGTTTGCGTATCTATTCCTGGTTTTGATTGGCCCGCTATCATTTAGCTTCCGACAATCCGAAGGGGGCCGTGTAATCAATGAGCCTGGTCGAGCGGAGAAGAGAATAAAAGGAGAATTGATGACTGAAGCGGGTAGTGTTGAGGGACCGGAGAGGAAGTGATGTCATGCAGGGGCTGTGCTCTGCTCCCCACCCTGTGCAGCGCCCTGGGCACCACCTGCCCTGCGCACCTGTACGAGCCAAAACAGGGCCAGGGCATCCCCAGGTGGACCGTGCAACGGCGCCCTGCTTTGAAACTGTCTGGGTAATGAAGCACCAGGCTTACTGGGCCGTCTGTACTTGGCCCAGACTAGATTTGGACTGAAAGTGTAGCACCATAAATGATAGCTCAGCATGGCTGCTTTGTCCCGGGAAGTCTTTAATCGCAAATAGGACACAAGATGGGCTGAGCAGTTTGAAGTCCCGAGAGTTTGTTTGTGCGTATCTGTTTGTGTGTGTGTGGAGGGGGGGGGGGTATGGATGCATACGTTTGTTTGTGTGCGTTTTCATTGCGGGCATTCATGCGTACACTGAGCGTGCCTCTGCATGCATGACCACAGTTCCTCTCCCCAGATACCTGCCAACACAAATCTAAGTTCGAAAACCCGTAGATTCATAAGTTGTAAATTATGAAGGGCACTATTTAACGTCAAGTCAGCACATTCAATAACATGATGAGTCTGTTTCCAATTAGGTTAGATGAAAGCCAGACGCTACATGGAATTCCTGGGGTAATTAGCCACAGCAGCAGTCGAACTGGCATCCTGTATCCCAAGCGGCATCACAGTGACCTCACGCACTCCACACGCCTGCACCCCTTACCTTGTAAATTCAAACAGCCAACACATGCATCCGCACTACATACAGGTACTGTTTGAAACGTTTGGTGTTAATGCATGTACTGGCAGATGGCAGTAGGTTTGCACCCAAACACACATTTTTGTGGGGTTTAGGCTGTGTAGGTTTTTGGCATGGGGGTTTAAGCTGCAGTCTGTTCGGGCTTCCTCTCTGGCATCGGTAAACGTAATTCTGCTGAACAAACTCGCGGTGGGGGGGGGGGGGGGGTTTGTCTCCTGATAAAACAGGATTATCCCCCCTCATCTTTCCAATAAACCTTGTGTTTGGCACCTGCGGGTGAGTGGCCATGTGTCTCTGTGCTATGCTTACTACGTGCGTATGGATGTCATCATCATCTACCACAGCCACAAACACTACAGGCCAAAATATTACAAACATGCTGAATTTTTCTGATCATGCCTAGTTTTTCTTAACTTAAACTATATTTTCAGCAACCACAGAAAATAGAATGACAAACAAACATTTGGAGAAACACATATTATTTGAGAAGAGGAATACATATTCAAAATCAACCATCCACAAAGTACCCTCCCTTAGCCTTGATTCTGAAGAATTCTTAAGGAGAAAAGGTTCTTCGGAGAGAACTTCCTGGTAACTCATTTTTTCGAGAGTTCCTTCATGAGCTCTTTTGAACTTGATGGGCGCACTTCCCTGACTGCCCCAGTCCAGTTTATTAATCACAGCCGCTCAAGTTGAATTTCAACATGCACAGTTGTTAGCGGGCAACATTTTAATCAATGCAAGTGTCCCTTTGGCATTTTGTGTGCCTTGTAGCTCAAAGTTAACTTCAAGATGACTGAAAACCAGCCAAATTCTGAAACATGCGGGGTGCTCATAATATTTTGGCCTGTAGTGTATGTTGCCTGAACTCGTGTGACTGTAGATACTCAGGTGGAAGCAGCCATGCTGATATGTAAATGCGGGGTAAAGTGGTGAAAATGCCTGGCTTTGGAATGGTGAGCCGAATGCTCTGATAGGGCGGCCGGGGCCTCGGCCTTGTCAAGGCCCTCGCTCTGTACATTACTGATAAGCCAGCCACTCACAAAGCCTCGTCTCCTGGTCTCTCAGAGCTGCCCTGCCCTCTCTCAACACATCTCACCCTCACACAGGGGGGAGAGAGTGATGGGGGGGAAAGTTCCAGAAATTAAATGGATGGTGTGTTTCTTTGCCCGTCTCGTGGTCCACGAATGAGCCGAAAATAATCTTCCTGGTTTTTTTTTTTTTTTTTTTCTGAACGGAAGATAAGTGAGGTGCTGTCCCTCTCTTGTGTCCTGTGCAGAAATAAATGAGGAAGGGTTGGGCTGATGGGATAACACAGTGTAATGTGCAGGATATGACTCCTTTGTTCCTCTGTGCCTTTTGTACTCGCATCCCAGAATTCCCTGTTATTTTAGGCCGCAAGGAGACATTTTGGACAGATAATTCCCTCCATTTCTATACCGCTCTTCATTTGACTAATTACTAGTTGGGTGACATTTCTGTTCCATTTGTCCCAATGATTATTTATGAATGCTGCGGATGAGTTTATGAGGTTGGAGAAGGGGATTATGGGATAGCCTCAGCCAGCATCCAGCCACGGCCCTGTGGTGGCCTGAAATGGTTTTTGGCCAGCATGTTGGCTCTTTGAACACCTCAAATTCTGCTCAGACCTTTAAGTGTGACGGAAAAAAGATTGAAAAGCCCTGCTCATTCCTTATTTCTTTCTTTGCGCAGTTGTCATTTCTCGCACCAGAGGGGAAGCATCACTGAAAATTCTACCTGTTTTTTTTTTTCGCTGACTTCTCTCTCCCTTTCTGCCAGTTTCTCTCTCTCTCTCTCTCTCTTATTTGTGTGTGTGCGTGCATGTGTGGATGTGTATTTGTGTATGCGTGTGTGTACCTGCGAGTGAATGCGTGTCTGTGTGTGGATTTGTGTGTCGAAGTGGTGCACATGTTTGTATGTTGGATCCTGTGCCCTGTACTGCGGACGAGCATCACCGTGTATGAGAGGACGTCTGTCGCTGTCTCACTCTCTGTTCCCGGTCCCTGACCCCCTGGTTCCCCACTGCAGAAGCCCAGTGTAAGCCCTACTACTCGGACTACTCCCCCACGCGGCTCCTCATTCACCGGATGTGCACCAGCCACTACCTGGACCTCTTCATCACCGTGGTCATTGGTCTCAATGTCATCACCATGGCGATGGAACACTACCAGCAGCCAGAGGTAAGGGCAGCTCCGTGGACTGCGTACGACTCTGAACGCGTGGGATAAAACCACAATGAGGGTAACAACTAGCGAGGCTGTTGCTGGGAATTCTGGGCTTGAACGAATCCTGCTCTCAGCCCCTAATCCTACTGTTAAGTTTTGTTTCTCTTGGCATCATCCCCATCGAAGCTTTTGGCCTCGAAAATCTTTACCAACCTTCACCTGACCACCAGCACCCCTGACTACCAGGCTAACTAAGTGATTATAGCACAGTCATGGCTAACGTGCGGCAGTGTTGCTTCCTATCCACAGTCGTATGTTCTACTGAGGTTGTGCTCATTGTTTTTGGGTGCATAAGATACGAAACAGCACAAAATCAGCATGGACATAAGCAGAGGACTCATGCGCAACAGGTGGCCGGACTGTGGGGAGTGGTCAGTTCATAAATCAAGGCAGCACGCGGATCCGTTTATCGAATGCGTCTTTCTGTTTACATGTCAAAAAGGCAAGTCTGTGCTGAGCTCATAGTGGCTCAACAGGACAGTACTTAACCCTAGTTTCTGTAGGCTGAAGCCATTTGTAGTATTGCAACTCCTTCTGGATGGGATGCTAGTCTATCGCAGGTTGCCCCTCAGCTCTCTCTCAGGTTTCCCTGGCAATTTGCTGGTAGCCAATTATACAAAACCAAAACCAGTGAAGTTGTCGTATTTTACGCTTCATAATGCGCCACACATTTTCAATGGGAGACAGGTCTGGACTACAGGCAGTTCAATCTAGTACCCGCACTCTTTTACTACGGAGCCATCTCTTGTAACACGTGCAGAATGTGGCTTGGTATTGTCTTGCTGAAAAAAGCAGGGGCGTCCATGAAAAAGAAGTTGCTTGGATGGCAACATATGTTGCTCCAAAACCTGTATGTACCTTTCAGCATTAATGGTGCCTTCACATATGTATAAGTTGCCCATGCCTTGGGCACTAATACACCCCCATACCATCACAGATGCTGGCTTTTGAACTTTGCGCCTATAACAGTCCGGATGGTTCTTTTCCTCTTTGGTCCGGAGGACACGACGTCCACATTTTCAAAAATGAAAATGTCAGACCACAGAACACTTTTCCACTTTGCATCAGTCCATCTTAGATGAGCTTGGGCCCAGCGAAGCCGGCGGCGTTTCTGGGTGCTGTTGATAAATGGCTTTCGCTTTGCAGTGTAGAGTTTTAACTTGCACTTGCAGATGTAGCGACGAACTGCAGTCACTGACAGTGGTTTTCTGAAGTGTTCCTGAGCCCATGTGGTGATGTCCTTTACACACTGATGTCGTTTTTTGATGCAGTACCGCCTGAGGGATCGAAGGTCGCGGGCCTTCAATGTTGGTTTTCGGCTTTGTCGCTTACGTGCAGTGATTTCTCCAGATTCTCTGAACCTGTTGACGATATTACGGACTGTAGATGATGAAATCCCTAAATTTCTTGCAATAGCTCGTTGAGGAATGTTGTTTTTAAACTGTTCGACAATTAGCACACGCATTTGTTCACGAAGTGGTGACCCTCGCCCCATCCTTGTTTGTGAATGACTGAGCATTTCAGGGAAGCTGCTTTTATGACCAATCATGGCACCCACCTGTTCCCAATTAGCCCGTTCACCTGTGGGATGTTCCAATTACGTGTTTGATGAGCATTCCTCAACTCTCTCAGTCTTTTTTGCCACTTGTTCCAGCTTTTTTGAAACATGTTGCAAGCATCAAATTCCAAATGAGCTAATATTTGCAAAAAATTATAAAGTTTACCTGTTCGAACATTAAGTAACTTGTCTTCGCAGTGTATTCATTTGAATATAGGTTGAAAAGGATTTGCAAATCATTGTATTCTGTTTTTATTTACGATTTACACAACATGCCAACTTCACTGGTTTTGGGTTTTGTACACCAGGATGAAGTAGAGCTCTGTAAGAGTGAGGTGTCCTTGCCCAAGAACGCACCATGAAAGCCATGGCAGGTGCAGATGCGGCGCAAGTGCGGTGAATGGGGGCAGCACTGTGCCAACGGGGTGTATCCAGGCGTATTTTGCAATTTCGTGCCCGGCGAGCCCAGTGCAAGTACTCCTCTGTCCCGCCTCTGTCCCTCCTGCCGGTACAAGTGGCAAAGAGGGAGGAGAGAAGGCGTGTTTGAGTATAACACAGCTGAGTTAAATCTTCACCAATATGAGCTCCTCTTCTCACCTTTAATGTGTTGGAATATAGAAGCTTCTGTCCTATGCATGGCGCATTAATGTTGCATTTTACTTCGCTGCTTCGGGCATGTTTTCTACTCCGCTTACGTCTATATTAAGCATTACGAATATGAGATAGCTGGCTAGCTAGGGCATTCACAAATTATTACCATTAGCGAAATTGAATGGAATTTCAAAACGAAACTATGTCAGATCATATAAACTTATGAAGTTGTAATGAAATACGACGGTTGCTCATTTATTTCTTCTGCCTGCATCATTGGGAAGAGAAACGATGAATAGGGTGTTCCTATTATTACACCCTGTTGGTGCTTAAAATTTTGGGAGTAACATGCATGGACAACAATGCAAGATACGTTACACAGTCATTTTCAATATGTGATCTTTACTCAGTAGCTACGAGATCATAGCAATCAGGCTGTATTCCTTTCCCCCACTAAAAACTAGAAAACCTAAATGACAATAATTATAACACTGGATGCGAAACAAATTTTTCGCACAACAGATTACGTTCAAAGTCCATGCAAGGATGCGAATACACGTGTGTATTTGTGTCTTTGCATTGACTTTGAATGTAATCAATCGTGTGAAAAATTTGTTTCGCGTTTGGTGTGAAAGCAGCTGAAGGACACATACCCACATAGCCTACGCACGCAGTCACGCGCCCACATGCACACATCTCCCTCTCTCTCTCTCTCTCTCTTTGATCGGGCATCAGGATAATCGATATAGATACTATAATTTATGTGCTGATTCAGATAGTTACATCAAACAGTGGTTGCTGTAATTATTTATTGCATTGAAATGTGCCTGACATTCTGGAAACCTGCCTGTGAGGTTTCGGTGACGTGTGCGCACTGTGCGCCGGTCAGCCAAATTACCACTGCACAGAAAGTAAACCAGGTTGGAGCTGGCGAGCTTTCTGCGCAACTTCAGCGGAGACTTTTGCTACAAAATTGTCACTGCGTCTTGATGAATATGTGACACCTCCCCCTACTACGCCGCCACACCCATCTCGGCGCACGTCCGTCTACCAAATTACCAAAGTGGCTGCGCACGGTGTTGCACCACACGAAATTACCACTGCGTGGGCTGCGCCGCGCTACGCCACCCTGCACTGCACCAAGAAATTAGAGCCCTTGAACTCAAAAACTTTTAATCCCAAACCAAGCACAGTTAACCACTGCACCACCACGTCCCCCTTACATGGAAATGGACCATTACAGCAGCGACCCTCTTATGAGCCTATCAGAGACAGACTGGTGATAATGGGTTGACAAATGAAGAGGGAGATTGATGGAGTCTGAGAGAGACAGAGAGAGAGAGAGGACACTGATGAAAACAGGGAAGTAAGAAGAGACTCTTCTCAAAGCCGGCTGCTGTATTAATCGGCCCTACAGGGGAACGAAATTCCCCGGCGTACATTGTACACGCAGACTTACGGCTCTCAGATCGGCCACGTTTGCGAAGGGCTCTGGAGTGATGGAGAGTGACTCAGGGAGTGCTTCTGCTGCCGCGGTCCTCCATCACGCTCGCAGACACACAGAGTAACACTCCTTCATCATTCATCTTTCCATCTTTCCTCCACACCTCCGGTCCAGGCTATTTTTATCCCTCCACACGCCCACCTCCCCTGCAGTCGCATTCCAACTGTACTCACTCCAACAGCCAGGCGGCTGCACGCTGCATGCCTTCAGTGCAGATTCATGCTTTCAAACTTTTTTCATTCTTACCTCTACGCTCAGCTTTTGTGCAAACCTATTCTGTGGATCCACAGTCATCCCCTCCCACCGTTCTCAACGGGCCAGTTTTACAGTTAAACCACATTGAAAAAAATTGTTGGTTTGCATCCCTGCCTGCCCCGGAAAAATACTCTGATTTTCTTATTTTCTGTTGAAAAAATTTGGTAGAATCGCATCTAAAAGAAACAGAGAAAAATGCTCAGAATCTGCGTCCATGCAACAGAAGATCTGTGCAGATTTTAATCACTGCATCACTATATGACTCCGGCAGATTCGATTCTTTATGTTAATACACGTGCATGTGATTTGGATTTGTTGCGCTGCCAGGATCTCAAACTCTTACTCATGATAAAATCAAAAATTTAAAAAAACCTCATGCCTGCCTTTGAAATTTGGAATGTCAAGGATGCTACCCGACTAAGGCAGATTTTTTTAACCAAAACAATGTACAACAAATGCATAAAGAACATAAATGAAACAACCATGCAAAATAGTTCAAGTAAGGTTACGATTCATCAGTCAACTCCTGACTGAACGGCAGCAGCAACAATTCGACTTCATGGCTGGTAAAAGTTTGATTAGCTAGAGCTGAGGTACTCAAAATAAAAACTAAATTCAGTCCACACTCTCAGAAATAGGGGTACAGCAGGAGTCCATCTCTGTTCCACCAGTTACATCCAGTACTTATGTACCCACTGGGGCTAATTATAGGACCTCAAGGTACCTGCGTGAACCTTTTTAGGGTCTAAAAGGCACTTTTATGTTCAAAAACAAATAAAAACCCACTTCTAACGCACAACAGCAGTACCTTTGAGGGTACCGCCCCAGTGACAGGCCTTGGTTGTCAATGGGGCATTATCCTCAAAGGTACTGCTGTTGTACCATAAAAGTGTAGTCTAACTCAGCGTCTGTCCATCTGTCACACTTCTTTTGCAGGCCAGAAGTTCTTAACCATTCAACATTTTACCAAAAAAAATTTATCTGTAGTTGCATCTTATTTTGTGGATGTGCCTTTGCGTACTGTCGGTCCCTCTGTCGTGTTTTGTTTCTTGGCCAATTTCCAACAGAATTTAATATATAGATGCATCTTATTGTAATGGCCAGTATTATACGGAGGCCAAGCGCAACGACAGAGAGAAAGAGAGAAGCACGAACACAGTACAAACACAGAGAATAATATAATATTCTCGATATAATAAAATAATATAGACCAAACACAAGTACTCGCGCTTCCAAAGGACATATAATAGTCCGTACCACGTAATCAAAGCGAGATGGAAAAGGCGAGAGGAAACTCCAACAATAAGAGGATAGAAAGTCATACAAAACCTGACTACGGATATCTTCGGCGATAGTGTGAAGCTAAAACACAGACACTCTAGCGAAGAAGGCGAGCCGGATTTCCTGCTTATGTATGTAGATTCTGGGAAATCGTCGCCGCAGCTCAATCTACCAGCTAGGTAAAGAATTCGATGGCCCAGGAATTCGGTTTCGCCCCGGGACGAGAGCCGCAAAGAAAAGTCCAAACAACACACAAACCTAACAAACCACGACACTTATTGCAAAGACCTTATGTTCACACTTCTGTTTGTCCTCCATTTTTGCTAAATTCTTTCTGCTGGTTCCTGAATGTTGTTTTGAAATATCAACCATCTCGTGGTGGGGCATTTAAGTATTTCACGCTTGTTTGCTCTTTAGTTTTGTCTGAGTTTGAGCGTAGACATAACTTTTTTTTGATAAACAACATACAAGCAAAACATTCACAAGCAAGAGAAAAGGTGAAAAGTTCAAATACCAAGAACAAGTCCTCATAAAGGTAAAGAAACATACAGAAAACCGGTGTCAACTTTTCCTCTGTTCTGCTAATTCCAAATCCCTTCATATCTGCCTCTTGGCTGTGTTGCTATCTGTGGTGTCCTGATTAATCTCTGCACTTGTTTTCTGTGCAGGGCCTGTATAATTCAGGCTATAAGCCGAGTACACTTATTTCTCTTACACACTGCGATACCAAACCTGTATACTTTTATCAATCTCTCCCAATCTGCTCTGCACGTCACTCACTCCTTGCTGGATGGAGGTATTTACTCCGCAATAGAGTTGACCCTGCAGAGGCTAGTCATATAGATGTCTTTGTGTATTGTGTACACCAGATTAGCATTGGTGTAAATAGAATTATTATCATTATGATAATTTTGGAATGATTGCTTATTAGCATTGTTTATGAGTATTGCAGGCGCACTCATGTCAGCCTCTTGCCACAGTATCGGAGCCTCATTTGTTTCCTGGGCTTTGTTTCTGTCGCTAATTGAAGTCTTTAGCTTCACCTGGGGCTATAAATACCCCGGCATTTTGATTAGAAAACACAATGTTTTTTTTTCTTACCCTGGGAAAGTGGCAGTGATCATGAGCTAGCTGTGCTCCTGAAATAATCCAGGTTAATTCAGCCCGGAGAGTTGATTGATTTTTGTCAGGGAGATCTTAATTACTTCACGTCTGAATTGAGCGCTGGTGTCAGGGGCCGTAGATTCTGGAATTGCTAAGCAGATGACTGATCTGATTGTTTGTGCATTTGTCAAATATTACAGTCCTCCATCAGCCCCTTCCATCAGCACTCTACAGCTGGAGTGATGAAAATAATCAGTGTTGACTACCCACTTAAGAATGTTGGGCACTCAGTTTTTTTCATGTGTGTGTGTGTGTCTGTGTGTGTGTGTGTGCGTACGCGCGTGTTTATGGGTGCCTGTGTGCCCATAATTTGTTCCCTCATGAATAAATATGAGTCGAGTCAAATGAAATGCATGCCTTATTCCAAAAAAATATTGAATATTTTTGCATGGAATCTGTTTTTAAAGGAAAAATATGCATCTTCCTGTGAAGGATAACAATTTGTCTGTTCCTCTGAGAATGAAGCATGTCTGTCCTTTTCTCTCTTTTTTTTCTTTGTCTTCATGAAAATAATACTCTTCACGCAGGTGCTAGATGAAGCTTTGAAGATCTGCAACTACATCTTCACCATCATCTTCGTCCTGGAATCTGTCTTCAAGTTGGTCGCCTTCGGATTCCGCAGGTTTTTCAAAGACAGGTCAGCTCTTGCAGGCCGTGGTCGTCTCCGAACACTCTGTGAAAATATTTTCTTTTAAAGTAATGGAGGATGGATTAGAAATAGATTTAATGAATACAATAGATTTTAGTGCAAAATATTTTTGCTTGCAGAGATTACTGTGGTTGAGCACCTGAAATACCTTGTTAAGCAGAAAAATGGGATTAAAAAATATTCTCTCTGCTATTTCAAAAACATGCACATTTAAAAGCCTCAACTTTAAATGTCCAATGTCTGTTTTTTAACTTCAATAACTTCTGGTCATGACTATAAGCTCAATATCATGACATAGTGCAGAAAAAAATTCTAGTATGGTTAACTTAACAGAGCCTTTAACTGATAATAAGCCGTCACTTAGTAGTAAATATTACCATTGCAGGGAGCATCCCAAATATATGACCTCCCTGCGGCTGTATCATGAAGCAGTTTTATTGAATAAATGTGAAAGTTTTTATGCATGCATGCACAGACAGCAATGTGTGTATCTATTTGAGGAAAGGTACTAAGACATCAGGGTAAGTGAAAAGCCCTTGTTTGTTGTTGTTGTGAGTTCAGGGTTTGCAACATTATTATGTAACTTCGTTTGTAAGGTAACTTTGAGAATTATATTTATTTAGATTTATTTAGTTGATTGGCATTCCCCTGAACGAGAATAAACTACACGAAACTCGGATTTGCACTCTTCATGATACTTGTGAATATCTCAATGAATTTTAATCATTTGATGCAAACTGAGTTTCGTCCCTGGGATGTCTTGAGCTGTTCAAATCACATTACTCTTTTTTTTTTGCAGACAGCACTTTGCCATTGGCAATTTGTTCTCATATGCCCGACGTAAGATAGTTTTAAGAGCTCTTATCTGCAGATGCATGATAATTTAAAAATTGCTGGCTCCACAGCAGGTAGTCTAGCTGCAGGGGTCCCGGAGTGCTCACCTCTGATAGCCGAGATGCATGACGTGATTTGACAGCAATCACATCTTAATTTGTTGTAATGATAAAATGAAAATGGCAAATGTCCAGTCATTAGCACCTTAATAAGAGAGGGCTTCACTTTTCCCGTTAGCACCCTGCTAAGCCGGCAGGCTGTAACCTAGTTGGTACTAGTTGCCCCAGGTACGTTTATTTAATAGATTTTATCCAGAGCGATTTACAGTTGATTAGGCCTATTGTGGTCGCACTAAGACTGGAATTAGCAACCCTCTGAGACCCAGCCAAGCAGCTTTTGCCAGGAAGCTATACATCGTCCCAAATACCCGACAAATGCCGTCAACTCTGTCGCCATTCCTGAACATGCTTACATGATGCAGTAATGGACACAGGAGATGTTGTTCAGGCTGATATAAATGCTCTTTGTGCCAGGTGGAACCAGCTGGATTTGGCCATAGTCCTGCTGTCCATCATGGGCATCACACTGGAGGAGATCGAGGTCAATGCTTCCCTACCTATCAACCCCACCATCATCCGCATCATGAGGGTACTGCGGATCGCCCGCGGTGAGCGCCTGCCATTCGCTTATCTCTCTGCCCCAAGTCCTGCCCCTTATATCCTCTCTTTCTACAGCGGAGCTGCCACAGGTTTAGTAGCTTTGAGACGGCAAATTCAAAACGTTTTCCGTTGAGACTCGATTGTGATTTCAAAACCTCTGAAGAAACTGTTTCATGGTAGAGTGCACCTATAGTAAAATACATCTTCATCAGCACAATACAGAGTAATGCATTCATTCTTGTTCTTTCTCGGGATGATTATAAATGAGAGTATTATCCAAAAATACTCAGCTTTCTTCTTTTGTCCTCGATATGTTCCCCGATAGCTTGAGCACTTCATAATAATCTGCAAAATATAAAAGCCACTGATGATGATAATGTATTCAGGTGGAACTCTAATAACGTAATCAGACGACTGCACCGAGTTGTACGAATGCCTTCCTACTGTCTGCACGGCGCTGAAGTGGAGAATTTGATAAATTGACCGAGTTTCCATCTTATTCCTCGCAATAGCGTTTACGGTGAGTGAGGAGCAGGTGCCCAGTTGAGGAAATCTGAATTCTCTGCTACGACTGTGAGTGACACAGCATGCTGTCTGCGTGGCATCAGGTGCCAGACCACGCGCTCGAGCTGCGGGCTACTACTTTATCCGAAATGGCAGAGTTGCCCCGAGAAACCTTCGGAATCACGTCGGTCATTAAAACCGGTGGCGTATTTCATGGAGTCAAGACTAGCCATCGAGCGGCACAGCAGAGTCCAGATGGTCGTGATGAGAAATTAATTTTTCCGGAAAAAGTGAGGACAAACGGGGGGGAAAAGCCGAGGCCGCTCATCTGCTCGGTGTGATTACCCCTCGCGTAATGAAAGAGCTGCTGCCGGAGTCGCGATTGATTACCTGTTCGGCAGAGATGTGTGAGCAAACGCACCTGCTCGGGGCTGTCCTCTGAGTGAGCAGAACCGCTGGCTTTTTTCGTTCGCTCGGGCGCTCGTGTGATTAGAGTCATGCCCGTCGTCAAAGTCTGTCGATGGCATTTAGCAGTTATTCCTCAGAAGTTGGTTGTCAGTATCTGAATTACTCTGGGGTTGCATGGTGGCACGACATTTGCCTCACAGCAAGGAGGTCTTGGTTCTCATTGACCTGGGGCCTTTCTGTGTAGACTTTGCATGTTCTCCATGTGTGAGTGTGTGTGTGTGTGTGTGTGCGTGTGTGCGTGTGTGCGTGCGTGTGTGTGTGTGGGTGAGTGCGGGTGTGGTTGCGTGTGTGTGTGTGCGTGTGTGTGTGTGTTTGTGTGTTTGTGTGTGTGTGTGTGTGTGTGTGGGTTTCCCATTTCCTCCTGCAGTTCACACTCTATATTGCTCCGTGGTATACGTCTGTGTGAATTGTCCAGGGTGCATTTCCGGTTCTCGTCCATGCAGCGATTGGCTCCGGCACCCCACGACCCTGGTCACGTATGAGCGTGTAAGATAATGAATTGATGGATGGGTGCATATAATTAAATACTTCCCACCCCATATACGTAATGACCTTTAAAGTAACGCTCATCGACTTCCCAAAGTATTCAGAGTCTCACTGTAATTCTCACTGTAGCCAGAAAACGGTTTCCATGGAATCGACATTCCACAAGCACAACCGTGTGCAGAATGACGCTCCGACCTTGACCCTCCATGGCCCGGTGCCTGTCCTGTTCTCCATTGGCCTGTTTGACAGGACAGAGTGATGGCACAGAATGGATCATGAACACTAGGGCCTTCGGGGCCTTAATGGAGAACATCAGCAGGGTGTAACGGCATTCTGCTGAATAGTTGGGTAATGCAAGGCTCACTTTGATAAGAGTAGAATTCTGTCGCTATCCCAACCCAAGGGAATCTGTTTTTCCGGGACGTGTCTACAGGCGCCGGGTATTTTTATTGATGTATTCCTCTGTTCACGCTCAAAGTGAGCAATAGATGAATGAGAATTCTCTCTTGACTGGAACATGTTGCAGCTGTTGTGGTTTAATGCGTTGGTGCCGAGGCTTAGCCTGTTGCCTGAGATTAGTTCTGAGTGCCTTTCTGATGCTTTCCGTGCTCTGCCCGCAGTTTTGAAGCTTCTGAAGATGGCTGTTGGCATGCGGGCTCTTCTGGACACCGTGATTCAGGCCCTACCTCAGGTAACCGAAAGTCCGAAACCTGCTCTCTCCGTCCGCCACACGCAGCACAGCGACAGCATCGCACTCAGCCATCAGCGCAACTTTTTCTAAAATCCGCTTTACTTGTAAGGTGCCAGTACTCGGATCAGCCTCGTTGCTCATTACAGCCGCTATCCTCGCTTCCCTCTGATCACCGCAGGACTTCACGGCTCTCAGGAGCCTTTTTTTGGGGGGCTCTCGTTTACATGCTCAGCTCTCCCCAGAGAGGAGGAGACGCACTTGCGCCGAGCGCCGATGATAATAAAGACAGAAGATAAAAGATGATCACAGAGCTCTCCGAGAGCTCAGCGCCGCTCAGGAGGTTTGATCTGAGCACATTGTCAGCCAGGGGATATGATGTTAATTCTTGTAAGACTTGTAAGAGGCCTTTGGAATTGTGCCTAATTAACAGAGATAACAGAAACATTTTTGTGGCCGGAGATTGATCATCTTTATGCTGCACATTCTCAGACTATACAACTCATTCTCAGTCGTCTCCCCTATTATTCTCTCTCTCTCTCTCTCTCTCTCTCTCTCTCTCTCTCTCTCTCTGCAGGTGGGGAATCTGGGACTTCTGTTCATGCTGTTGTTCTTCATCTTCGCAGCTCTGGGAGTGGAGCTGTTTGGGGACTTAAGTGAGAGACACAGTTTGTTTAACCTGAAATTTTAGACACACTGAACACTCTAATTCAAACACACAGCGGTGAACAGTCGCTCTTTAAAAATCTACACTCGCACTCAGGCGCAAGTACTCACGCACATACACTCACTCATTTAGGCCTTCACAGACTGTTAACACTCCCGAAGCCTTTTTCCTATGGGGTTTGTTCCGTTTAAATTGAAAATTACTTACTTGAACCCTTTTGTTAAACTACTTCCTTGATTTCTCTAATTGCAGCTTTGAAATTAATTCAAGTCCTGTAGGAGATCATTAAATCAATGTACTGATTAGATATGCTAGGGCCTGTTTTGTGGGCTCACATCTGCTGTATGAGAAGAATGCGTATCGCGAATATATGCAATAAGCAAGTTGGCCTGAGTTGCTCGTTGGGCTCCAGACCTTTACTTATGGAGACCGTAGAGACGGTGATGCAGGGTGATACAGGAAAGTATAAAGGATAGTAAAGTCAGAATTTAGCTGTGCACTTTCCTTGCGACTTGGTCGAGACGCGCACTTCCCTCAAGACATCTCCAGTTAAAGCGGAGGAAGGGGCTTGTTAAGTGTCACATCTTTCTGATGCCGGTGCTTTTTTGCATCAGTCTTCCATTCCAATTTAGCTGAAGCTGTGACTGCCATCGGGTTCTCGCCTTCTTTGAAGCCCCTTAGTTTTGATCTTCGATATTTTTCATGCCTATTTTGCTTTTTGATCCAGCTGATAACACAGTACTCTAGACGGATAGCTGAAGCACAGCGAGGGATGCCTTGTTTCAGTGCTGTTCACTATCCCATGTTCTCCGTTATTATCCCCCGCCGCGCGATTAGCGCGAAGCGGGGGATATAGAATTGGGCTCTGTCCGTCCGTACGTACGCACGTCCCTACGGACACATAAAATTGAGGCGGTGGGGGATATTGCCATGTTAGTGGCAAACACTTGTTTTGGAGGCCGCTGGTCCTGTCCTGCGTGAACTGGCAGTGACGTTCTTACATCAGCCTCAATTCTTGTGTGATACTGGATTGTGATAGTTGATACTGGAACAAGTTATATAGACTCAAGCCTTAAACTGTTTAATTTTTGCTCACCCTATCCCTCCAAAAGCTATGCATTCATTATTTAGTTGACAAATGACCTTCCGAAGGACTCACAGGTACCTGCGAACCCTGCTGAAGGTCATTGCCAAGTAAAAATGTACAAAATTTTTGACCTTTTGAAGGCTGAAATTTTGCTTCGTATATTTTGCGCCTTGCGTGCCTATAGCAGTGATTAAGACTTAAAGGGTTAACTTTCAGTTAAATTGGAAATGGTGCCTCCATAACGGTTTCTCCCTCGCTTGTCTCCACACTCCCAGTATGCGATGAGCTCCATCCATGCGAGGGCCTGGGACGGTACGCCACCTTCAGGAACTTCGGCATGGCCTTCCTACTCCTGTTCCGCGTCTCCACTGGGGACAACTGGAACGGCATCATGAAGGTGAGCTACTGTACCACACTTTGTGGAAGGGTGTTCAAAATCAATGTCGGCTGGCGAAATGGAAAAGATCGGAGAAGCGCGACGGCTTCTCAGAAGGTAATGTGTGTTGTACTGAGAGGGTAACACAAAGGGAAATTCTGTTTTTCCATCCAAATCTGATTATTACATTCGTTCAGTTGCATGGTTGTATCTAAGGGCGCTTTCACACCGGGCTGTTTGGTCCGCTTTAAACGGACCAGAGTTGGTTTCCTCGGATATTCCACTTCATTTGGGAAGGTGGAGAAGCTCATCCGAACCCCGGTGTGGACTAAACAAGCAAACTTTGGTCCGGTTCACTTTCAAGGGAACCCTGGTCCGGTTCGCTTACAGTGGGAAATGGAAACGGACCATCCAGCAAACCGAAAAGAGGTCTTGGCCAATGGCTGAGCCAGGTTTTGTTCTTCCTCGTGCTTTTTTTTTATATTCTTGGTCAGTGCTTGTTTCGGGCAATGCCGTCCCAAATGAGCAGCTTTTGTAACTGCATGACGTTGTCCAGGCAGTTTGGTCCGCTTTCAAAAGTGCAGTGTGAAAGCGAACTTAACCAAATGAAGGTGTGGAATTTTTCGGCATTACCCGCCCAATCAAACCGAGTCCCCCGGACTATCCTGGTGTGAAAGCGCTATAATTCTCATCTCCTGGTACCTTCCAATATCATCTTTTTTGGTTTCATCGTGTGTCAGGTGAAAGGGAGGTTGAATACGACAGTGTTTTGTATTGTCCTTAAGGTCCAGGAAGTTGTGAAAAATGTGTTGTTCCCTCACACACGCACACACAGGACACCTTGCGGGACTGCGCCCAGGAGGCCGGCCCCTGCTACAACACTGTGGTGTCCCCGCTCTACTTTGTGTCCTTCGTGCTGACGGCGCAGTTCGTGCTGGTCAACGTGGTCATCGCCGTCCTCATGAAGCACCTGGAGGAGAGCAACAAGGAGGCCAAGGAGGAGGCGGAGCTGGAGGCGGAGCTCGAACTGGAAATGGAGCTGCAGACCATGGGCGGGGAGTCGGGGCCCCGCTCCCCACTGGCCCTGGGTGAAGGCATGGGGCCTTGTGGCCCACCTTGGTTGTCAAGCGAACTGCATGACAGAAGCGACTCCCCCGTCAGCCCTCCTCCCGACATCCCCAGAGAGCCTGCACACCTGACGACTGACTCTTCTCTCTGTCTGGAGCCGCCAATTACGGTGAGTTGCTTGTCCAGACCCCGCAATCTGCTCCAGCTGGTACCTACTGCAACAATAGAAGAATAGACTCCGTTTCCCTCTGCAGTTTCCCTGTCTCATCTCCACTCATTCATAGTATGATCCTTCTGTATGATGAAAGGGAGTATGGATTCTTTCCCCCACAGGTCCAGCTCTGTGGAATAGCTTTCTAATACCTCGCGAGTTTGAGGTTGGGGCAATCTGGGTGAAATCCTGAAGGATGTGTTCTTGGACGTTTACTCTGTGCGGGTCCATAGCTATTGAAAGAGTAGGCTTCGTCTCTTCAGCACTGGGCAGCATGAGATTCAGAGGGGCCGTACTCTGGCCCAACATTACCCAAACCAGAGGACAGGACAGGACAGGGATAACCAGCCCGGGTCCTTGAAGGACCCCAGGGTGCGCCGGCTTTCGTTCTTACCATTGTCTTTAGACCCAAGAAAACAGGTTAACAAGGTAATTAATTACATGAATCGAGCGATCAAGTCCGGATTAACGTCAAAAAACTGGGGCTTTGTTCAAGATTGCAGGGTCGAGCGAGAATCGGGAGTTCTTGCCTCTTGAACGATTAAACTACATTTGGTCCTGCTTCGACGAGCGAGAACCTCCGATTCCTCGTAGCTTGTCCTTCATTGAATTTGATGCAAAGTTAGCAGCCATGTTGGAAAACGTGCGAGAACTTGAGCGCCATTCAAAACACGGGAGTCTTCTCTTGCGAGACTTAGGCGCGAGACTCATCTTGAACATGCCCCAGCATGAACACCCTGAGGCCCTCCAGGACCATAGATGGCTACCCCTGGAATAGGATCTGTGGTATCCAAAATAATGAAGGACGTGTGCACTGAAACAGGAATCACTCACTGTCCTTCAGCTATGCAGCCAACCCTTTTGACCATGTGAAGCAAATGTGTCTAGTGAATGGGGATGCTTTACTGAAGAACTATTAACGTGTGGCATCCACCTGGGGTATATATGGTAGCTGAGAACACAGGGGTGCAAGTACTTAAGTCCTCATTCCCGCCGCTTGTGTCTGCTCCTTAAAGCTCACCACACATTTGCTGATACGGGATGATTTGACTCAGGGCGCTTTGTTGGCAAGTTTCTTTACTTGGACACAACGGAAACCCCCACTCTGATCAACGCGTGCCACAGGGTCTAAAGACCATCATGAGTCAGGACTTCTGCTAAACGTTCCATTTGAAAGACGCTATCCAAAGCTGGGGTTCATTTAACCAGCAGGACAATTACCTCCAACTGAACCACCTGTGACACTTCCAGCAGTAACTTTGTTCTCTAAGAAAGTCCTCCGTGTAAGTGCTAGCCAAGCGTACGCCTGCTTTTCTCCCGCTGTTTGGAACCTGGGGCTGTGGTAGTCGGCTGGTATGGTTTGTGAATTGAAAGTGTCAGAAAATAATAGCGTAATATCACAACAGAATAATAGCTGAAGTAAATGGCCTATTTTCCAGTAGAGCGGGGATTACAATTATAACAATTATAACTTTCTCTTAGTCAGGCGGTTTTGAGAAATCTCCTTTGTTGCATATTCTTTTTATTCACAATCCAATTTTGATGGGTAATTGGACACAGTAAGTAGCCGGGTGCATTGCTCTCTGTGCAGTGGCACATGGAATAGCCTGCTTCATCCACTGTACACGCCAGTGTGAGCTGCAAACCCAGACATATGTAGGTGTGTAATCCGGCACAAAGTGGGCAAAGTAATGATGCGACGGCGGGAGGGAGTTGCATCGCATCTCGGCTGGCTGATTCCAGGCCTGACGAGGTGTGCATCATGCGCCTCGCACGCGGCGGTAAATGCAGAAGCGCGTCACAGCACGCGCCCTTCAGCCCGCCGTGCGGCTGTACTCACCGTCCTCCCAGACGTCTCTCGCTCTCCTGCTTCCTGCATCGCTCGTGATTCATTATGGGCCACTTTTGGCTGCGTGTCAAAGCAGATTTTATCCCCCTAGCAGTACATTTCACTTACTAGGCTGCCCTCTCCTTGGAATTTTCCATAGTTTATGAGTTACTGCACATGAGCACCAATGAGTTCTCCATCTATTTCCATGCAATGTTTGAATGTTGTTTACGTAGCTATAGTTTTTAGTATTAGCTCAGACCTTGTTCATACAGACCTACAGTACTGTAAACGGTCATTGGCTACATTGAAGGACTACCAATCCCTACTTTACCGTTACTCTTTCCCCCTCTCTAGCGCCTCTCGACGCCTGTCCCTGATTGTGGGGAAATACGTGACAGGCTTTGAAAAGCGCTACTGAGAGGGAAAGAGTTCATTTCAGCAATTCCATATTACTGATGCCTTTCTAATTATGTTAATGATCAATGCATTCTAGTGATGCTTATAGTACCCATTCCTAGCATATATTAGTATCACTATTGGAAGTGTCACGATTCTCCAAATCCACAATTTGCTTTGACTTTCAATTTTATGGCCCCGATTCAATTTGATTTTTGATATGAATTGTCTTCTTTTTACAGCACAAATAGCTAAATCATTCTTACACTATCAAGTCTTGATTTGTTTAGATCAAAAGATAATTGGTTTTATGCCCAGACAACTTACATTTTCACATTCTTTAAATAAAAAATAAAAAAAATAGACTGCATGATATAATGAGTGATGTAGCTGCCATATGTATTTTTTGGAATGTACTACACGAAGGCCATATGGTCAAGATTAAAGGATTAAAAGAAATAATAATGCCAATATCTTATTTCACAACCACCACTCTACTGGAACAAACTGTCAAAAATAAAAACAATAAATGGTCCAGTACATTTGTGGTTAAATGCCACAATGTGGTTAAATTGACCTGCTTGGTATTTCATAGCGTGGTTCTAGTACGCTGATCAGATGCTTAAATCCAGCATTCTTTGTCAACAAATAGGGTTGCATGTCTAATTCCACAAACACCCCTATTACAACCCCTGGAAATAAATATGGAATCACCACTCTTATAGGATGTTCATCCAGATTTTTAGGTCACCTGAGCCGAAGGCGTGACCTATTGCGATCCCCTTTTGTCCGTCGTCGTGCGTCGTCCGTAAACTTTTCATTTTGAACAAAATAACTTAAGTGTTTATGAACCAATTTTGATGAGACTTTGTATGCAGGCTTATATCCATAAGATCTTGGACGAGTTAGAAAACCAGATTGATTCGATCATGTTTGATGGAGTTATTGCCCTTTGTTGTATTACTATCATAAGCAACCTTGTGAACACAATAATTTCAGTAAATATTGGTCAATTTTCATGAAACTTTGCATGCTAGCTTATATCTTTAAGATCTCTAAGAAGTTCGAAAACCAGACCGATTCAATCAAATTTGATGGAGTTATTTCCCTTCGTTATATTGTCATCATAAGCCACATTGTGAACACAACTACTTAAGTAAGGGTCATTTAAGGATGTGTCATGTTTAGGTTTTGGAGGAAACTGGAGTATACCTGGAGAAAACCAACAACCTGTGGTTGGTACTTGGCAACTGCCTGTACAGTTTGAGGGGAAAATGCCCCGCGGGATGCGGTTTTACTTCAGAAGTAGAAAAGTAACTTGACATATGTTAATGAAGGTATTATTCCTTCTTTTCACTGAAGCGTTTTTTGTTTAAACGCAAAATGAAGTTTTTATGAGCATATTCACAGACCGCACCGACCAAACCTATGTATTGTCAACTCTGTTAGTGCAAGCCTATTGTCTTGCATTTACTTTTTTATACCTAGATATGCTGGAAACCAGTTATCTTTATAGATGGAAGTGTCTTGAGGTGCTTTATCAAAATTGTGCATTTCATGACCCCCAGCCTCCATGTTTTCCCCTGGGGAGGGGGTCAAGTTTACTATAGTTTATATAGGAAAATGATACTTTTGGGGATATTCTGTTTAATTTTTACTGGAAATCATTCACACTAGATTGACATTACAACAATGGGATGATATTATGATACTTTTGAAAGTTTCCCTTACCCAGGGGCTAAGGGGCAGGGCCCAAGGGTCAAAATGGCTTGAGAAATCTTCTTTGCTTAAAGAAAATAGCCACAAGTTATATACATACAATTTAGAAATACTCTATTGCTTATGATACTGGTTTCCATTAATCTGATCTCTGGGGTCAAAATTAGGGCCACGCCTAATGGCCAAGGTTTAACATTGGATATACTATACTCAGGTGACCGTTAAGGCCCATTGGCCTCTTGTTTTACTTCATAGCAAGTGAACAAATTGCCAGTATGATGCAAAAGTATTTTCGCTCAATAGCTGGACAATCTGGCTCCATGAAACACGCCTCAAACAATTTAGAATAAATTATATTAATACATTTTCCTGATCCGGTAGAGGGAGAAATGTGGAATCACTCAATGTTGAGAAAAAAAATGGAATAATCAAAAAATCTGAATTAATACTTCTCTGCTTCTCCTCGGGGCTTTTATGACGGCCTGAATTCTGGACTTCTCTGATGAAATACAATGTTCTCCATCAAGCTGATTCAAAGTTTTTCTAATACCGTTTGACGTATCAGCTTTGCAGGATGCAGCCTTGTCTTGGACAAATTTTTAAAATTTCCACCATAAACTTTCAACTGGATTGAGATCTAGACTGTCTGCTTGCCGTGTCCTTGAGTTCCCTTTCTTGAAGAAACGCTTGTTCTCTTGTTGCTATGCGGCTAGCTGTAGCATTACCCTGAAAAATGACCTCATCATCACCAAACCTATTTTCTTCTGATGGAGTGAGAAAACGGTCTACAATTTCAATGTACACCTCTGCGTTGTGCTTGGTATGATCAGGTGTAATGATGGCCATGTATCCTGGTCTTGTACCTGACATGCATCTCCATACCATAAATTAATGGGGAAATTTGCTTGTTTTCCTCAGGCAGCCATGTTTTATGTTTTTATTTGGAATGACATCAGACAGAAGTCCCAGCATCATGGCCTCGGCCAAAGCCGATTCGTTATGCATACCTCTTATCCAATCATCTACACTTCGTGATTGCTTTTCTGTCACCCACTGTAGCTCACCTCGCTTTCCTCTGCTCAGGTATCAGTGCTGGTTTTCATTTGGCCAATTTCTCACAGTTTTGAGACAAAGATGGACTCTTGCTGTGGCCCATTGGTTTTCGTTTGTTTGTTTGTGCATTTTCTGTGTTCAAGGCGCATTGCCTCCACTTTTCTGTCCTAACACTGTGATGTCTTCCATGGTCCACCCATATATTCTCCTTTCGTAACCTCCCCACTTTGTTAATACTTACAGCAAATTTTAGAAATAGTCGACTGGGAACAACCGCCACTCTCTATGTCGAGTTTCCCTCGTAGTGCAGTTATGTAATCCTTCCCTTTATTTCAATCGCCAGCTCTTTTGTCGATGCCATGTTTCACCTCCATTACCTCGGTGTGACACCTTGTTAAGGTGTGCAAGCGCTCCATTTTAACAGCCGACCAATTTGCATATGCAGATTTGTGTTAGTGTTTCTTTTAGAAATGCCAATTACGAGGTGATTTTATCATTTTTTTCCTCAACATTGAATGATTCTGTCTATTTTTCTCTTCTACTTGATCTGGAAAAAATATTCCATGAATTGAAATAATTTGATGTAATTTGTTTGAGGTGAGTTTTATGAAGCCAGAATGTCAAGCAAATAAAAAAAAAACTGTTTCGTATCATATCTGCAATTTGTTTATTTACCATGAAGTAAAAAAGCTGTATGAACATCCTCTAAACGTGCTGATTCCATAATTTATTGCCAGAGGTTGTACCAGAGACATGGTTGGCAGTGACTTTACCTTTTATCGCAGGATTACTCTCAGCCTGTTAACACACACAATGCCTGATTAACCATCTGCAAATAATCAAGTTAAGTATCTTGTCTATTATGATTAAGTTGTGATAATAATGAAGAAATTCAATGGCATTCAGCTTGAAGGTGAGATTGCCAGGATGGAAATCTGAATCTTTTGGAGAGGAAAAAAAAAACGACTTTTTTGGAAATTCAATGTTTTGTTGTCGCCTTCTGTTATTGGCACATGTTGGATGAATGAAAATAAACTCCCCATAATTTTTAATATGGCAGTAATATGATGTATGAAAGGTGGAAAATATCATCTTAAACACATCAAGCATTGAACGCTACATCAGCATGTTTTGGTTTTGACACTGGTTCGAAATGGCATTGCATTGGCCTACTGGAAGCCGATAGTTTAGAAATAAACGCAAACCTCAGCTGTCTCGTTAACATTTCAAGTTCTGATGCAAAGAACAATCATGATGTGGAAAAATAAATTAGCCAGTCGTTCTGTTGATTACTCTTAGTGAATGAGTCAATCAACTGTTCGATTGCTATTCAACCAAAGTAAATAAGAGCAGTTTGAGAGTGATCGTGTGTTAAACGGTGAGTATCCTGCCTCACCATGCTAGCTTATCTCACGTTACAGCTATTATGCTAGTTCTTAAATACGAGTTCAATTTTAATGGCAGTTTGGCGAGTATGAAAGAGTCGCACGTGTCAATGATGTTCTTTCCCCTGTCAAACCTATTTGCTTGTGATTCTTGTGAAGATGTCCCGCCATATTTGTTGGGTTGCCCTAGACGGCATTGCATAGCCCACCAGCTGTAGTTTTTCTGTCAATGATGCATTCATTGTTGATATAACTCATGGTGAAGGCAATTTTGCCACACCAATGACTTCAATGAGGTAGGACAATTTTCCAGTTTTGTTTCTCTGTGATCTCCATCAGTAGCCATGGTTTCCAGCGAAAATTAGAACTGCAGGCAACCGGTTAGTCATGCGTTATCATCTTTTTTTTCTCTCCTTTCAACTCAATCAAATTTGCGTTAGCAAGCAGTGGCGGACAGAAAAAAATACTGGGAGACTTGCCGATCCATCTTTTCAGAGTGAAATTAAAGGTCTAGATCGAAAGTTCAGTTTGATCTGTTTTCAATTTAGAATCAAAGTTGAGACACCCCTAATTACTACCGATATTAGTGTTTGTATTGTCAGAACTCCTTCTAATGAGAATGTGTTGTTGTCAGATTGGGATGTTTCCAGTTTGGAGGAGAAAGTACCATAGATACGTTAGATCTGTGGAAAAGAGGTGACTCATTTCCTTGTTTGTCAAGTAAGGCAGTCATTTCCAGAGCACTAAGCCTTATCTAGAAGATCAATCTTTTCTGATCCTTCATGTGATGCTGTTTCCCTTAGCTCTTGCATAAAAAATAAAGTTCAGCTCATTAAGCTGCGTAGAATATTGAGACCAGTTGGCATTTCAGAAGTGTTTTTCTGCCCCCTACTGGATAAAATTGGTACTGCAGACAGCGTGCGACACCAATTCAGACGAACGTTTCCCGAAAGCACAGATGCATACTAAAACAGTTGGAACCACTGACTGTGCACAGTCGCACTCTGTAAGTTGCTAACATAGTAAGCAACTATGATTTCGGGAAATGTACCCTAGTACAGCAGCCTGAACATTATTTTGTTGGGGTGAAATTTGCCATGATATTGTCTGTTGATGCCTTTGAAGAGATATCTCATTTCTGAATAGGGGGATTTTTAAAATTATGTTTGTATTTCACTGATTTGCAGTTGTCAGTGTGTCTGCTTGATAACTATCCCCTGTAAGCATGCACTGTTTTTGTGATGCATGAACACACTATTTATTTTTGCTCTGACTGTGTCGCATTGAATTGAAGGGCTCGTTGTCACGGATTAGACAAAGACTGCATGTAAAGTGGCTGTAACTGTCAACTGAATGGACGCCCTCGGCTCAGGAATGTCTTCCGGTCTCCTTATGAATGTCTTCTCTCACCAGCTGAGTCCTCTCTAATCTTCTGTCCTCACTCCAGTCTGTCTCTCTCTCTCTCTGTCCTCTCCCGATTTCTCTGTGCCCCCTTGCCTGCTCCTGTGCGCCGCGTGGGCCCGTTTCCCCACCCTCCCTGCACCCCTGCCTGTGCCCTGTGCTGCTGCATGCTGGCTCCCAGCGGAGGCCCATGTTTGACTCAGTGTCCCTGGTGATCCAGGGCTCGCTGGAGGGGGAGCTCAGCCTCATGGACAACCTGTCGGGCTCCATCTACCACCACTACGCCCTGCCCCTCCGGCCCAGCAAGTGCAGCGCTGAGAAACAGGTTCCACCCCCACACCGCCACTGTGCACCGACCTCTCTCTTTCTCTCGCTCTCTCTCTCTCTCTCTTTCCCTCTGTCTCTCTCTCACTCTCTCTTTTGCACTGTTGCACTCAGCCTCTCTCCCTCGCCACTCTCTCCCCATCTTCTCTCCCTCGCCTTTCTCTCTATATATCTCTCTCCTCTGCTTCATATCGCTCTCTCTCTCTCTCTCTCTCTCTGATTCGTTCTCTCGCCTTCCCCTCTCTCCCTCAGACCTTTAGGGCAGCCTGTGTAATCTCTGCCCGTCGTTCCCAGCATCAGAACGGCTCGTAACCTTTGTCTAATAAGCGGCTGCAACGCTAGCCAAAGCAGGAACAGCGATTGTGTCTAAGTGGTTTTACATCCAGCAGATATGTCACTGGCCCGGTTTTCCCCCCAAACGCTCCCCCCCCCCCCCCTCCTCTCGGTGCCTCCTGCATGCTGCTTGCTGCCTGACCTCCTAAGGCCCCCCCCCCTCCGTGCCCTGAGTACACTAAAGAGCATTAGCGGTCTGTCATGTCCTTGTACATCTCTGTAAATGTGAGGCGATTTCAGAAAAGTAGAGCAGATTGGGGTAAAATTCCCGAGCCCTAGGCTGTACCCTGGGACTCGTGTAATGCTGCAATAAAGCAGGGGCTGCTCTTGAGCTATTCACAGGGGCAGAATTTTATTCCTTCTTCAAGATAATATATTTTGTAAAATATCTCTGGTGCTGCGGAAATATTGCCCTTGAAGGATCGCTGATCGTTTTCTGTTTGTATTTTCTTCATTTTTTGTTTGGTTAGCAAAAATCTCCCCTGCTCCCTACCATGCCAGTCTGACCCAACCCCCTAAGACAGCCTATTGGTCAGGCCCAACTCACTTAGCCTTGGCTGCTCATTGGCTGGCCATAAAGCATTACTGTAACTGAAGGGCTTTGAGCCAGAGCAGTCTAACCCACAGAACATTGTTTTTGAGATAATAATAACAGAAAGAAATATTGCTCCCAATGTTGGTGTAATACACATCATGGCATCGGTTTTGCATTATGAATCTTATCATCATCTGTCACAATATGATCCAAACTCTAATTGTCATTTTTTGGGGTTTGACTGCTCTCAGTCCTACAATTCCTATTTCAAATGACGAGGTGTGCAAAGACCTGAAAAAAAAAACGACATTATGGGACTGAGGTTATGTTGGGCTTCTAGAAGGTTCTGTGGAAAATGGCGTTATATTCTGGATGCTCAAGGTTAGTTGAGTCAAGGGCATGCAAAATTTGGAATTGATCATGGCAGGTGGGTTAGAGAACGACAGTTGGGCATTTTCTTCCGTCGTCAATTTTCACAGCAGTCCTTTAATATCAAGAGACACTGCCTGTCCAAGAAAAGTCCCCGAATAAATAAACAAGATACAATGACTGGATAGGGCAGCAATTAATGTGTTTCAGCTGGCAATAATTATTTTAACGCTAGCGCACTTAGCATCTCGTTTCTTAAAAAAATCATGTTGGAAGGCGTGTCCCTTGGTGGCGGAGAAGACAGTATTTTAAAAAGGGGAAAATTTTGGGCCTGCATTTTGCAAAAAAAACAACGAATGAAGAAAACAATAATGACTAATCATTTTCATACACATTTTGCCACCGCAAAATCCTGGCCTTGTAAGTCAGCATGTGCAGGCGACGGCTGCTGAGCGCCTCAACAATCCTGTTGTCAAGACAAGATCTGGAGCCAAACATTAATGCAACTTGAAAATAAGAATTCTGATGTCACATATGATTGTCAAAGCAAAGACACAACAAATTTGTACTGTTATTAAACTACTAAATATTTTATTGTGCAACATTTTTATTTGGTCTGGCAGTATATCTTGTGTATCCCTCAGGGCGTTTATGCCTGCATGAGCGTACAATTTAAGTGTAGTGTGTTGTTTTTTGCTCAACTGCGTGAGCGTGGAACTCGTATATATTTATGGACCACTGTTTCTTTCTCAACAAACCCATGTGCTTCAGTGTGAGAGGGGTATGATGTGTCAGCTCTGTCTCTTTCTTCTGTCTGTCCGTCTGTCTGTCTGTCTGCGGGTGCAGCTGGAGGAGCGGTACTGGCCTTTCTCACTTTTGGCTCGTCTCTTCCTGTTTAGATCCCTCTAGCGGAGATGGAGGCTTTGTCTTTGGCGTCGGAGAAATCCTGGTCCTTAGCTCTGACGGACGACTCCGTCCCTGACGATTTTAACCTCTTACTTACCAGTCTGCAGTGCAATGTACTTACAGTAGAGCAAGCTTCCTTCTCTTCTGTGGTCTCAATACCTGTCCCGGGCCTTCCAAACCCACTCACACGCAAAACCTTTGCATGCAAAACCAGGCCTAAATTATGATTTAGCAGGAGTAACATCAATACTGAATAGCTTAATTACTCAGGATCTACTTATAACATTGAACAGTTTCAAATGGCTGCCGCTGGTGCCATTTTCCAAAACAACACTCCTTTGTTGAGATCTTGGAATATTTTCCCTGTCAACTAATATAGTGTTTGGCCTCATTTCCTAGTAAATTTGGTGAAAATGCATGGACAAAGATAGCCAAATGCAAACTCTGTAATTGTATGGAACTGCATTAAGCTAGTGGTATAATCAGCCCAATTAAAACAACACGATTTAAAGCAGTGAATATTATTTGGGCACATTGTGTGGAGTGTATGTGTGTGTTTGGAAGCCCAGGGCCTCAAGAACATCTCTCTCTCTCTCTCTCTCTCTCTGCACATCCCACGTCTCTGGTTCGATGTGTGTGCGGTCCAGTCCAGTAGAGTAGTGCGCCCGCCTCCTGCTCTGTCAGCGGCCCGTCCCGAGTCTTCATCTCTGGAGCCCATCTCTGTTCTCAGCCGTCTCTCTCTCTCTCTCTCTCTCTCTCTCGCTCTGGCCAGCTGTTTCTGTCTCTTTCCAAGAGTTTTTTGCTCTTTATAACTCATTTATTTACTCTGTTTCTAGCTCTTTCTCAATCTCATTTTATCTCCGTTCCCTCACTGTCACAGTCTTTAAATGTCTCTCCATCGCTGACTATCATTGCCATTCTCTCTCTCTCATTCAGTCTCTTTCGGTTTCTCTGCCACTTTTTCTCTGGTACGACCCTCGCTGTCTCCATCACTGTTTCTCTGTCTTTATCTCAGATACCACCACCCCCAGTCTCTCTATCACTCTGTGTCTCACTCACCTGTACAGCTGTTCCAGTGTGGAGTTTCGTCTACGCTGTGTTTCATGTGTGAATCTGAAGGTCACGCCCACTCCCCTGATGGGCGGGAGTGGAGGGGCGGGGTTCTGTCTTAAAGCAGTGGCTGTGGGCGGGGCTTCTGGGGAGAGGAAACTGTCACAGCTATCACTGGGGCATGTCTGAGCGTACAGCACGACCTATGGCCTGTCTTTGACCATAATACTACACCTTGTTTACATCCCATTGCAAGGAAAAAATAATGACTTTACCGAAATATGTAAATAATCACCATGTTACCTGTTAGCAAAGTCATGCATGAGCTCCAATGTGGGCCAGTTCTCCTCAGTAGCCAGTATGTGATGCCGTCGCCTGCCTCTCATTGTGTGCTTCCCTGTATTTCGTGTGTTCGTGAGGAAGGCTTTAAGAATGATTTTGGCTGTTGTCCCCGGCCCGAACCTGCTCACCGGTCTCCCCCCGCTGCTCCCACAGACGGAGGCTCTGGGCGACAGGGACCAGCTGGAGGAGAACCTGCTGTTCGTGAGGAAGACCTCGGTGGGTCGCACGCACTCCCTGCCCAACGACAGCTACATGTTCGTTCCTCTCCACATCCCTGGGACCCCGGCGCCGCACACACTGTCCTCTCACCGGGGCCATTCAGGTAATGTTAGCGCTGGCTGTTTTCGTGGGAGACGGGGGGAGGCGATCAGACGGAGGGGCAGAGGGGTGTTGTCATCCTGCGCGACGTCCGTCCGTCTGTCCCGTTAACGTTTGTATTCTGCACGATAACTTGAAAACAACTTTTTCAATCAACGCCATTATTGCTGTGTTGCTTGGTCTTGTGTACCTACAGAAGCCTATCGATTTTGACCTTGCTTGGATGTTCAGTATGGCCGCCATCTTGAATTTTTTATCCTGCACGATAACTTGAAAACGCCTTCGTCAATTTATATTCATTCCGGGGTTGAGGGGTAACGTTCGCTTTGAGGGGCTATTTTTATTCTACACGTAAACAAAGTGAACAGCGCACAATTATTGAAATTACAGCATGTTTGCTGAAGGGTTATTAATGAATTTTTACAACCGAATATGTTTGCACACAGAAATAACTCTCATGTTTATTCTGATTAAGTTCAATGGGTGATTAATGAAATTTGACATTAGCGAAATTTTTCATTGGTTTTCAGAAGTCTTTTTACACGCAGAGTGGTCACAGAAATAGATTATTTTACTTCAATTCTGATTGCAGTAGTAGTCATTATCGGAAGCTCACTGAAGGTGAATTTCACTCAGATATTACAAACTATTTTTGCTGGTCAAAGTGCAGAATAGCTTTCCGAGGGGTATTGTTGAGACAGAAACTCGAGGGGTTTTCAAGAGCAGGCTTGACGCGATGATCGACACGGTTTAGTTCTTCAGAAATGGCAAGATTTGTTTGGCTGAATTTCCTGTTTTTGTTTCGATGATCTCTGAACCACTGGAGTTATGTCCGTATGTTGACCTTCTTAACCTCGAGTGACCTGGGAATTCTTTATTGCTGTAATGGCTGGTGCCCTGAGAGGGAGTGGGGAGAGTGAGTGGGTTAGGGAGATGGAGGACCCAATTGCAGGAGATGTAGTTTATTAAGTAAACAAGGTGCAGGTAACAGAGGACAGAAAATATAAAATACTCAAGGTAATAACTATTGACAAGGAAACCAAGACTGAGGGCTCCGACACAAAAGGTGTTACAATCTAAGGCTACCTGCCTGTGAGTGGGGAAAAGAGCTTTAAATAGATAGGGGATGATTAATTAACCAACTAGAACCAGGTGCGAACAATCAGCAATGAACAGAAGGATGATTCGATGAGGCAGGTCGCCGAAGAGAGCAAGAGGGAGGCAGGGAGATGAGTCCATGATCTTAATCTGAAGATCCATATTCTTCAATGTCTAGAGCTTGAGGGGAAATCCAGTACAAAAAATATTTCTGCTGCAACATAATTTGTCCTCTCGTATTATCTCAACTGTGCTATTGCCTCTCTTCACAACTACAGCACAAGGCTGACGTAAAACTGCCCCAATATGATGGGACCAATGACATCAATTTATGTCAAATTGCATGTCGCATTTATTTGTAATGGTATGACTGTAACATCTAACATAACATTGACTGATGTAACCCTGACCGTAAAATAAAATTTGTTATGCCGTCCTGAGGCAGCTGTCATGTTCATGAATATGGCTGCCCTGGGCTCCTAGAGCTGCCGGATAGCTCACTCGCTTAAGGCACTGCGTCGCAGTGTAGAAGTGTCTTTCACGACGCGGGTTCAAGCCGCGGTCGAACCCACCGGCAGTGGTCGGCAGCTTTTTCAGAGTAGCGCACAATTGGCCATCGTGCTACAGGGTTTGAAATTGGGAAGGGACTGCCGGGTAAGTGAAATAAATAAATAGCTTTGGTCGTTGTTCAAGCGCCTCCTGTTGGCCAGTCGGGCGCTCGTCAGGAAGATTCTTAGTCTGTTCATGTTCGCGTATCGTCCGCCCTTGTTCTGAACTTGTGAAGATTCAACTAATGAGTGTATAAGAAGCTGACAGGCGCGTGCTTCGGAGGAGAGGCGTGAACTGTCTTCATTTCCTTAGTTGGCAGCAAGGGGTCGCATACGACAAACATATTCGGGTGGAATTGGAGATAGCAAATAAAACAGAGAAAAAAAAAAAAAATATATATATATATAATAATATATCTGCCCCTTTTTCTGTAGGTTGACAGTATAATCACCGATCAGCCAAAAACCCATTGAGATACTCAATTGTATACAGTTCTCCTGGGACCACAACACTGCTTTGTTTACTGGTATCTCGATGTGCCAGTTGCTAGTGTGCTATTTGGACAATAGAGAATTTAGGACCAGGTTAGGCCATGTTACTGGCCTTAATGACTCGGTCTCAGCTGCTGCGCCACAGTACAGACCGCTTTAATGGCCGCCTCTGCTTATTTTGACAGTCTGCGGTCTGTGTGTCCCTCAGGCTCCAGCAGCTCTGTCTGCTCCCAGCCCGAGAGCTCCTCGCAGCGGCTCGCCCCGCCCGCTCCGTCCCCTCAGCCAACGGGCCCCCACAGCCTCTCCGACTCCGAGAGCATCCTGCAGCCCCAGCGAACGCACTCCTTTAGCCGCACCCTACGCAGGCAGGTGAGTCTCCAGCGTACCTGAATCTTTGCTCCTGAGGAACTGCTCCTGAAGTTCCTTTCGCTCCTGGGTTTTTCTGGGGGTAAGGCGTTATTTTTCTCCACAATGTCCTGGTTTTATCTTTGGGGTTTTGGAATCGGGACTAGCACCATTATTTCTTGAGGTTACGTTTTTATTTTACTCCTCGTTCTGCAAAAGTGGGCTAGAATCACAATATCAGGGAGCCGAGCTGGCCCTGCTCAGCACACCAATTATGGAACCAGATGTCCGAGCCCAGGGATTTGTCTTAGCCTCGGGCTTTCAAAACTTGTGGTTATCTCAACAAGGTGTATAAAGGCTATATAAGAGCTGGCTAATTTTCCTCCTTTCTCTTTCTGCTTTTTGATTGGTTCACTACTAACACTCCTCAGTTCAGCCTGAGCCATCATAGGCCAGACCCCACGCATCTCCATGGACACCGATACTCCTGCTTCTGAAAGCCCCTCCTCTCCCTATACCCTGTGACCCAATCCCAGCCATGGCTCTCCAACTGCCCTCCCAATTCCCTGTCCCTTTCACAATCATACATCATCATAACTGCATCAACCGAGCATGCTAACCAGCGCATCATTGTACATTAGAACTGAAGTGATTGAACCTGCTAGACAGTGCATCATTGCTCATCAGAAGTGAGGTAATGGAAGCTGCTAGCTATTGCATCATTGCGCATTAGAACTAAAGGCATGGAACATGCAAGCCAATTCATAATCACCAGCATGGATATCAAAGCTGGTATTGCGTTCAGTTGATCTTTGTGTCTGTGTCATCAAGCCAAACCTCAGCAAAATTACTCTGACACTACCATAAAACAAGGAGCTTTTTTGCAAGTGTTTATATTGTCTGTATGTTTGTGGACAACTCATGTGAACATGGTATCTTCAAACTTCACATTTAAAGAAGGGCGTATTCTGAGTATGTGCTCGCTTGACGCATTATAATGGGGACTCCTGTGATGGCAAACTGTGTTCTAGTGAGGACTTCTGACACAGCGAAGGTGTCGAGTCAGAAACTATAGTGCTTCCCTGCCAGAGCAACAGAAAAATACTTTTCCATGCCAAAGTTTGGGTTGCATGCAATGCTGATTTTCGTGAAATGTCAGTTTAAGAACAGCAATACCGTAAGCAATGCCTGCTTTGCTATCGCAGATGGTGCAATCCCTGCTGGTCTCTAGTTGTACATTAGAACTGAAGAAATGGAACCTGATAGCCATTGCGTCACTGCATATCATAACCTAAGTAAGGGAGCATGCTAGCCACTGCATCATTGTACCATTGAACCATAATGGAACATGCTAACCACTTCTTCATTGTACATCAGTACTGAAGTGACAGAACCTGCCAGTCACTGCAAAACTGTACATCATAGCTTCAATATTGGAACTTGCTAGCCATTGCATCACAGAAGTAATGGAACATGCTAGCCACTGGACCATCGTCCGTTAGAATGAAAGCAATAGAACCTGCAACCCACTGCATCATTTTCCACTGGAACTGAAGCAACTCAGCCTGCAACCCCAGCATTATTGTACGGTTTCATTCCTTTCTTCCTCCTTGGATTGTCTGGCAAAGCAAACAGTTCAGGAGCAACAGGATTAAGTCGGTTCTTAATAAAGGTACATATCCGTCAGCATTACAGGAAATCTCCGCAAATATGACTATACGCCCATAGTTCAGCATCAGACAGGCTTGCTTTGTGTGGGATGGCTTCACAAACTGTCAACTTGCAATCACATATTCCAGAAGTTGCCGAGGCAGGTTCAAAGAGAGCCATCTTCGCAACATTGAAAACCCTGTGTTCAGACTCAACATACCTCGCTAATCCACTAATCTTGCTTTCTAGTTCAAATGTTGTTTTGACAAATGTCAACATGATGTTCAGTTGTCACCATACTTCCGCCACAGTCCTCTCAGTGACATTGGAAATGAACAAATAAAAAAAAAGAAAAGAAAAAGAAAAAATATGAATAACTAAGATTAAGCGAATGATACACTCCTGAACATAGAGTAATCAGAGTCAACAAAATCATTTAGCAAAACTGTATATCAAAAACCAAGTGCTCAGTCCAAAATTGCAAGTATTTGAGAGATAGAGTGAATAAACCTAAAAAATACAAAAAGTACAAAAGCGCGTTATGTGAAATTTCGGCAATCAACCATGAACGGACATTGATTTCAATAATCACGTTTAAAATATCATTTTGAAAGCTCCTTGGCTCTCTGTGTGACCCAGTAACATCTGTATCTCAGGGATATCTTCAGCATATACATACAGCAGCAGGGTCAAATAGACCCCGGGTCTGATTTTCCTGAAATAGCTAATCCAAGTCCACCAGCTTTAGGATAGTATACCCAGATAGCTTGCTAATGAAGCAGTCTGTTGGCCACATCAGCCATTTGCATTTGCTTTCCCCTGGAAAGGGTACTTGGCACTTTCACCCCTGAGTTGCAATCAAAATTATTCCACTGTTTTAGCTAAGCTAGAAAATTAATCTCCCACAAAAGCACAGCTCTTACAAAAGTTATGACTCGAGGTCATGTGTTGTGGATGGGAACAAGGCACAAATCTTTTACTGTAGAACAAATTTCACTGAATACCTCGTTTTTTGCAGAATGATGGGCCATCCAGCGGAACTGAATTCACAACTTAGCTGGCTAGCTTGCTCATCCTCTGCTTTTGAATGATTGAATCAGTGAATTTGCTTTGATCTCTGCTGCTTCAGGTCTTTATAGCAATAAAAGTACCAGCTAGCTACCTGGTGGCACTTTCACAAAATTTCAGTGGCATTGCTCGGCTTTTAGAATTTTTTCGACATTATATCAAAAAGCTTTCTATGGAAATTCGTGGATTCAGATCTCCATAGCAAGCTATTTGAAGCTTTAGTTATGGGATATGAAGAATGTAAGCTGGTTCTCATCACAGAAGAAGAAAAATACCCTCTAGATTTTTGCTTGCAGTTGAGCAGATTTACTTCCTTCAAAGTTGTGAGCATGCACAGCAATCGTGACACAGCTCCTTTAGGTTTTCGTAACATGGCTGCGCTGTCGATGACACTGTGCCTTCCAGTGGCCATCAATATTAAAGTTGTACGGCCTTTCATCATGAAGGACTTACCTTGGCACCGCTAAAAATTTTTTTCCCAGTATTCAAATGAAGGATACATAATACTACATCGCCAATTTCAGAATTCACGCTGTCTAGAAGAATTTTATCTACTAAACACATCTGGGCTGAAGACCGTGACCCATATTGTGTGGCGACGTCACAGATCACGTGGGGGCTTCCCCCAAGTTGCTCTACATTCTGGGAACGAAATTCAGACCGGACTGACGGAATGTCCGACTGAGTCAACAGAAAATCTCTATAAAGATGCCAAATTACAGCGTAGCATGTTGTTGGCATCACTAAAGAGCTGTATATATTAATTTAAAACCAACATACCTCTGTGTGTTGCGGCGAATCCATTAGTTCGGCGATAATTCATGGCTATTGTTCCAAGATTGTGTAGATCAGGGGGGTCCAATCTTATCCGTAAAGGACCGGTGTGGGTGCAGGTGTTTGTCCTCGCCAGCAGTGCTACAGCACCTGATTCCGCTAATTAACTAATCAGGGGTTTCTATCAGGACCTTGGTGGGTAAAATCAGGTGTGTTAGTGTTGGGCTCCAACAAAAACCTGCACCCACACCGGCCCTTTCTGGATAAGATTGGACCCCCCTGGTGTAGATCAAGTATGCTGAATGAACGAAATGGGGCTGATCAAAGGTCAGCTTCCAACCTCACGCATGCGCACACGCGCTTCCTTCTGCAGGTCGTCTGCACGATATGCACCAAGGGAGATGCAATATTTGTGATGGAATTCCCTCCAGCTAAATATGTTATCGAGACAAAAAGGAGCTGTTATTTTGCAGCATGTTACAAAAATAAATGTACGTTTTAATGCCTGTGTTTCAAGAAGAACTAAATTTGTCAGTTTTGTGAAATGTGAAAGGCCATACAGCTTTAATAGAACTCGCATATTTTGCTAGAGTAATTGAACAGAAATCGCGTTTTACCGTGTAAATTTTCCGGCGCTAAGAAGGAAGCCACCAAACGCACCTGGCTATACGAACTGTACACGAGCTTGTCCACTTCTATGCCGAAAAATCGCCATTGAGTGACATGGGGTTATATTCTTTTGACATCATTGGCTAATATCCAGACACATTTTTTTTCTCTTGCTTGTGATTTTTTTCTTTGTGCAAATATATAAGCCCGATTCCAAAAAGTTGGGATGCTGTGTAAAATTTCAGTAAAAACAGAATGCAATGATTTGCAAATCTCATAAACCGACATTTTAGTCACGATAGAACATAGACAACATATCAGATATTGAGAGTGAGACGAACTGTCGTGAAAGTTGTAATGTAATCTTCTATCCACTAGATGTCGTTACAGTTCACAATATCCAAGTGCAAGAACAGTATTTTCTACAGTCGAATGCAGTTTTACCGTCACTTGCCTCCCAATGCTCAGAGCTACGTATGGTCTCTATTTCATTACCTTCCCGCCAACATTCCCAGGTCTGGCCGCAAAATTCTTTAAGCCTCTTGCCCACAACAGTAGTAGAGGTAAATTTGAATGGACCATCTCCACTCCTCCCCCATTGGGAGGTCAGGATCAGGGCACTGAGTGGGGAGGGAGCCTCGACCCTGGATCCCATACCTTAGTCTGCACAGAGGTGCTCTAAATGTCAGTGTATATTTTAAGAGTTATGGCTGATTGGTTCTACTACTAGTAGTGATTGGTGCCACTACTTCATCCACAGAAGAAAAATATGTATGCATCTCATGCAGTGTGGTGAATAACTTTGCAAAGTTTGGGGAATTGGAAGGGATACCTGTGGTTTGGGGGAGGGGAGTGGCTGTGTGAGCTGTGATACTGCAATGTAGTACCAGTAACAATAACATTCATGTTACTAATGCGGCTGCTCAAAATACTACATATCTCCCTTGTCGGAAACACTTTAGTAGTAGCCTGTGCAGGTTTGAGGAGATTTTAGTGGGCTGTGGCTGGTAGGGTTTTAAGACTGATGCGCAGGAGAGACTTTAAGTTCTCACGTGTACTAAAAACATGTTTTTAAGCTTTTTATTTGTATGGGGCCATCTTATGGTTAAATTGGCATTTCAAGTTATTTGCATTTGCTAATACATGCTTCTAGAAGCTATGTACATGCTAAACATTACATTATTGTCAAATAGTTGAGAATTTTGATAGAAATGAGTGAATTGTTCATTAACACAATTTTTGATGAAGATTCAACCCTCAGTCTCCAAAGTTTCCCTTCAGAAATGAGACTGAACTGACATTCACTGACCTGCTGAATCTAAGTTGCCATTCAGAGCTTGAGCCTCACTTCCTTGTTTTACTCTTGATGTAAAACAGGAAGAGTAGATATCAGGGTCATGTATTCTAACAGGGAACACTGACCTCCACAAATTCCTGAGCCCTTAATACCTCTCCTCCCACTAACTCCATACTGACTCTTTCCCTCTGACCCCTCCACTCCCTAAACCTCCGTCCTCCACCCCCCCACATCACCCTCTAGGTTGCAGTGGTAAACGACTCTGAGGAGGCACTGTACGGAGAGGCCGAGGATAGCGACGCAGCGCAGGCTCACTGCGGACTATCAGCGCCCTCTGCTGGCTGCCCCTCGCAACAGCAGCCCTCGGTGCACCTGGTGCCGGCCACCCCCGGAGCCTCTCCCAAGTCATCGCGCTCTAGCGTGCGCACTCAGCACAACGCCCACGACCAGTACAACGTGGTCTTCAAATCCCCTCCGCCCTCACCCGTAGCCACGCCCCCCCGACCGTCGCCCGAGCGGCCGGACGAGGACACGGCGGATCAGGAGGTGTCCCGCATCATCCGGGCGGGCTTGTCGGGCAGCGTCGGCGGCGGCGGTGGCAGCGACGGCGGGGAGGGAGGGCGGAGTCCGTGCCTGCGGCAGCTGAAGAGGTTCCACAGCGCCGACACGCAGGGGCGGCGGGCGCTCCTGCCCCGGCCCTCGTCCTGGCTGGATGATCCGCGGAGGCACTCCATCGAGGTGTACTCGTCAGCGGACAGCAGTCCGCAGCGCAGCTCCATCTCCTCGGGGTTCGTGTCGCGCGCCGACAGCCTGCAGCAGGCATCGTCCCCTCGGCGGAAGAAGAAAATGAGCCCGCCCTGCATCTCTGTGGACCCGCCCGACGGACAGGAGCCGGGGCCCGGGGTCCACCCCGTTCTCAGCCGGGGTTTACCGTCGCCCGCCCTTCTCGGCCGGGACACCTGCCTGAGGCGGCGTGCGCCGTCCAGCGACTCCAAGGACTCCTTCGACCTGAGCGGAGGCGAGGCACCTCCTCAGGAAGGCACCCCCAACTCAAAGCTATTGACTCTGCCGAGCTTTTGCTTTGAACAGACCAGTGGTGACCCTTGAGCCCTGGCCCTACTACACACACACACAGACACACACGCACATACCCACACGCACACGCACATCAACACCCACTGAAAGCGCTAGTCATAGTAATACTGTAGAATAATAATTATGATAATGATAACAGCAATGATAGACAGTCAACGATCATGAGGAATAGTGACCATCATCTTTTTTTCTGTACTGCCAGAACAAACAAAACAAGAAAGCAACAAACAATAAAGCTACAGATTACGGACAAAAAGAGATTTTGGGACTAAAAACCTGAAACGATTACTATGACTGTTCCTCCTCCAAAACCCTCGCAGTCCTTTGTAGATGAACCTCATGTTCTCCTCGAAGAAGCCAGCACTGAGCTGAACAGGGTGACCTCTAGTGGCCGGTAAGGGGATTGCTCAGTGTTGGCTCTGTCGGTCTGTGCCCAGGACAGGGAAGTCTTGGAGGTACAAAGCAATATGAACGTTTTAGAGACACTATTTTCTTAAATTATTCGGCCATAGTGTTTGTACAGGATGTAGAATTTTTTTATTTGATTCTATTTTTATTTGTTATTTTTGTGATTTTTTTTTTTCCCCAATGTTAAACTCTTTGTTGTTTTGTTTTATTTTTTCACCATAGGATATTTTTAGCTTTCTGGTTTTGACAAAAAAAGAGAGAAAAACATTTTACAAAGTGCTGAGAACCATGTATTTGTAGGAATAATATAAAAAAAAACCAACTCATTAAACCGCTTTTTGATTTCCAAGCACAAGCAATAGACCGCAGTGCATTGAATATTCACAGGATTCAGAGATTGTGTAATTTTACATTGAAAAACCCGATTTATAGGTACGTTGGGCCATACACACCCAGGTTTACCAAAAACATGCTTTTGGGATGTATGCACCAGAGAAGTGCAGCGATGTCACATGTTAGTTCTGGACTGTTTTGGCTCTGAAATGGCCAGGGAGATGTAATATAAAGAGATACAGGTGCTATCCCAATCTCCTTCATAAGAATGGACGGGGCCACACCGCTACATATAGCATATAGCATCCAGCCTAAATGTCACTCAGTTTTTGGACTTTCCTTAACAGGTTTTACATAAGAGAGTCCATACATAATGTTTGGCTGCTGGGAAAAATATATAAAAATGTTTTTAATGTTTCAGTTATTATTTACTGAGCAAATGACATGTAATTAGACTAAAAAATGTGTTTTTTTTATGTTAACATTGGCCATTTACGTTTGGCTGTCCTCATTGCAAGCTATCATAAGCAGTTTAAACTCATCAGTGTTTTTTGTACCTCTGTCGATTTGACAAAAATATAAAAAGCTAGCAGTCTGTTGTATTGCGGGGTTCTCTTGAATGGATATTAGTTGCTCCATTTCGGTGGAATTTAAAAATCTTTGGATTAACATCAGCACCACTAGTAAAAGAGCTGTACCCTTTTCTGTTGATTATTTTTTATTTATTTATTATTTATTACAGTCACAAACTGGATTCTGGTTTTATGATTTGCCCACAGTCTGGACGCACATCAGATTTTTACTTCGTGTGTTACCACCGTAGTTAAGTAAGGTGGATTCCTCTGTAGGATCAGAGCAGTAGCACTTTGGTATTGCTATTGTATTGGTATAACAACTCACTTTGATGAGTTACTATGTATTAAAACTAGCTATAAATTAGTCCTACCGTTTTTACGAAGTTATTAATACATTATTGAATGTACTGGTATATATGTTTTCTTTCTCTGTCTAATTTTTATTACCCAGCCTGAATGATTGACCACAGAATAGTTCAAATGAGGCAGCCTGCTAACTTTCTGCCTGTCCTCAAGGTATAGTTTCCAAAGTTTCATTCACCGAACTTTGCACAGGCTTTTGCCAGAAAGTTAATTAGGTGTGACTATCCTGGGAGATGCACAAATTGATTCCAAACTTTTTAAAGATGTAGAGAATCTATACTGCAGCGCTCTAATTAAAATCCCCTGAAAATGTAATCATGCTCTCTGTCTGAGGAAGAGCAGAGTTTATGGCAAATTAGGCCCCCTGTCAGCTATAATGAATTTAACATACATGACATTATACAAATCTTAGCTTAAAAAAAAACAAGTGGCGTGTCCCCCGGGGCTGTGAAAACAATGGGGAATGTGAGATAACGGTTATCAGTCAGACACGGAGTCGGCCGAGGGGGAACACTTCCTATAAATTCCTGGCCTGGTTAACCCTTTGAGCGCCGAATACATTCTGAAGGAATTAAAAATGTAGTTATTCTGAGCTGTTCAAGACCTATCATGTGGCAACTTGTTAAGGTTTTCAACAGCATATGACTTTGTTATCTTACATCACTGGGCGACTACGGTTGCCCGTGGCGCTGAAAGGGCTGAGATTTCACTATCAGGAGAATGAGAGTGCCTGCAGTAAAGCACACGCTGAACATCTGGTATTTTGACTGCTGATTCCAGAATGGTTTTTACATTATTAAACACACTTGTGCAAATACCGTCCAGCAATGACTCGGTGTCCATTCCCTGCAGACCTTAAAAAGTACAGAGGGTGGGAACGAAGGTCAAGTCAGCTTTTCTTTAATCTGCTACCAGCAGCGGGCTATAAACACTGCTCAGCGTTGGTGTGGAAGAGCTGGATTGAGTCTAACACAGTATGGGATGTGACTTCCGTGTGCTAACAACGTCCTTGACGATGTGTTCGTGTTTACCCTTTTAGATTTATAGATTCAGATCTATGAGCGGTAAAGTACTATGGTAGCAGCAGTTTATCCAACCGTCACCGGCCAATTTAAAAAAAAATACTACTTTAAGGTAGAATACTGCTATTAAGCATGAAAATCTTTATTTCATCACTTTATTTCACATCAAATTGCTTTATTGATATGAGAAGCAAACGTTCAACTCAGCAGGGATGGAGGTGATTTGCATAAATTATGTGTCCAAATTAGGTGTCCATGATGGCCGCCGCAGAAGGGCCATATCATGGCAATTTCAAAACACCACACCTCAGTAACTAACAGACAAATCAACTTCTTATCTTGCACACAGGTTGCCTGATCCAGCATCTATTGGGCTAAACCTCTTAAAGTTGGATACTTTTATAAAATGCTAAGGTTTTTTGAAATTTTGCTCGACTAGGAAATTCTCTACCAAGAGCACCAAAAGGGCCATATTTTTTAGGTTCGGGACAACCATCATGCTGTAAACTATTTATGTTCCAAACTTCATTAAAATCGGTCTAGCGGTTTTTGAGAAATGGCGCGTGAAAATGTGAAAATGATAATGGTATTTTTATAGCAGTAATCTATCTTAAGTTTTAGTTTGTCCCACTCTGTGTCAAATAGATCAAGATCTCCACCTGCTTGGAATGAGTCCATATCAACATGCGACAAGGTTAATCTGTTTATGACTGCACTCTCTCCGTCGGCATTATGCGCAATCACAGCTGCGGAGTGACATCGCAGCGAACACAACACCGCATGAGGTGGCTGGTTAGAGAGAGAGACAGAGAGAGCGTAATGAGAGGCGTCCAACATGAACTCGGCTTGAGATTCATCCCGGTCGAAGTTCGATAATAGAGAAAACTGAGGGTGGTTTTCACTGCAAAACTACTGGATTGATAAGAACTGCCTGGACTCTTGGAGCTGACTGGGAGGCAGGTCACTTCTCATTGGTTGGGCTGGGGCTCGTCACGAGTGCCTGAGCTTCAACCGCCGCCTTCACTTTCTGCTGAGCCGAGCCATTGATGGTGCTGCGGAGTGAGCAAAAATCTGTTTTACCCTCGGTCTGCTCGTGTTGGGAGATAGTTGGGGGGATACAGGTAATCGATAAGTGGTCCTGCAGCCTTATGCTCTGAGATATAGAACTTTTAAATGCAAAAGGAGGGAAATAAACTGCTTCAGAAGAGGAGTGTAAGTATTCATCTCATCGTTTCGGCTCGAGACTGTGGCCTCGACTCAGTCTCTTTTTCTCAGGTTTGACTCGAGTTTAAAACTGACAGTTTCTAAACTGGCCAAATGTTTGTTCATGAAGAATATGCTTTACTCTGAGCGAGGGTTATGGAAACATATTGATTGAATTTAAGCGAGTGTGTGTGTGTGTGTGTGTGTGAATGTGCGTGTGTTCTTGCACTAACATTGTGAGGACAACACATTTTACCCAAAAGAGTGGTGTGTTTTTTTTTTTGTTTTTTTTTCTGGATGTGAGGACCTTTTGGCCGTTCATCTCAATTACAAAGGTTATAGTGAAGTTTAGAATTAGGAATACGTTAAAGTTAGAGTATTGATCTGGGTTAAGCAGGAGTTGGATGTGGTTAAGATTAGGGAGAGGCTGTTGAGACAAAAAATGAATGGAAATCAATTTAATGTCCTCACAAGAATAGAAGCACAAGGATGTCTGTTTGTGTCTGTGCACACGCTTGCACATCAACCTGTTTGCTCCTTAAAGGGTTCAATATTTCCTCTCCAAGAAGTTATTCAAACATTGAAGCATTTTGTTTGTACAGTATACGAGGAGTCCACTTACAAAACCTGCTAAGTCAAGTTTTGAAAATAAATGTTCTCTCCCTTAGCCTCTCTTTCAGGCACCTGATAGCTTTAGTCCCACTGATAGCTTTACTTTCAAAACCTACTAAATCAAGTTGTAAATTGTAAGGGGAAAAGCGAAACACTGTCAAAACCTGCCAAGTTGTGGAGGAAAACTGTCACATTCTGCTAAGCCATCAGCCAACGTGGAAACGTGATTCTGTTTTCGTTCGCCAGAAGAAACCAATCAGTTGAGCTTTTATAGCCTGTTCAGCTTTTGTTTTCTCTAACTCAAGATGGGGGATGCAGACTCAAGTTTCGTTTTGATCGTAGAAAATGCAAACAGTTCCCCTCGTAAGGGTTCAGAAAGGAAGCTCCTCAAGCTTGAAAGGTAAGGAGCACTATTATGTGTTTGAATGATATCCTTGCATGTCTTCAACTGCATTTCTTGCATGTAGAGTGGGTCCTGAGTCAAATACCTTCACCTATTGAGCAAAAGGGCTGGTTTAAACACAGGCAAAACCTGCTAAATTTCCACTCCGTTTTCAGAACGTGCTAATTCAAAATTTTGTGTTGCAAAATCAAAGTCATTTCTTTAAAAAAAAAAAAAATTGCCTCATGGATTATGTCTGCAAGGCTAATCGTTTCAGTATTGTGAAAATTTGTATCTATGGAAGGTAATTTCTATGCCAACCAAAAAAAATTAGATTTTTCAAAAAAAAAATGGACCAACTTGACTTAGAAAGCTTTGTAAGTGGACTCCTCAAACAGTCAGGAGTACGGGCAGCACAGTGGCACACTGCCAACTCGCAGCAGGAAGGTCGAGGGTTTGAATTCAGCCTGGGGCCTCTCTGCTTGGAGTCAGCTGGTCCTATCCAGCGTTTGTTTGGGTTTTCAGGGCACTCCGGTTTCCTGTCATTATCCAAAGACTCGCATGTCAGGCTAATTGGAGACGCTAAATTACCCGTAGATATGAGTGAATGGTTTGTACACCCTGCGATGGATTGGCAAACTGCCCGGGGCGGGTCTCCGCCTTTCACCCATTGTCAGCTGGGATCGAGTCCAGCTCCCCCACGATCAAAGAGAGGAGGAAACAGTGTACAAAATGGATGGATGGATGGTCCGGAGTTATTGGCACAGCAGAGACTTGTTGGCAGTTGCCAGAGGCAGTGCCAATAGTGGGCTGGCAACACTTATGAAGGACCTCTGCCCTGGATCTTTTCTTATACTTTTTAGTTTCTGCACCAGTGAGCATAACAGCTTTGAATACTAACGCCGACAAGCATATCTCTCATGGTGTGAATCTCTGGACACAGAAGACTGATACAACACAGAACCGCCGTTGTTTTTTACATCAAATTTAAAGTTGAATGATATTCAGATTTCCGGTTTCACTCCGGGGTATTGAAAATCATCACGTTATCATACAGAGTAAAAACACGGTAACTGGACTTGTCATTCAGCCTTGTGTCTGACCTGGAGCCGATGGCCTCCAGGAAGAGAGGAGAAAATGCGTGTCCCTGATATCAAAGGGGTTTCAGGGAAAAATGTATTAAAATTTCATGTCTGAGTTTGAAATTTTATGTTGAATCTGGAATGCCCAGGGAGATGAGGAATTTGTGCAATATTAATTTAAGAGAAAGTTCAAACCCTGAATAAAAATTAAGTTTGCTCTCATTGCGGTTGCACAACCTCAGTTCTGAAAAAGTTGGCGCACCATGGAAACCGCAAATGAAATAGAAAGAGACTGATTTGAGGGGTGCGGTCATCCACTATAATAGTGAAAACAGATCATCAACAACAACATGTACTGTAATTACCTCCGCCGAGGAGGTTATGTTTTAAGCAGCGTTTGTGTTCGTTTGTTTGTTTGTTAGCAAGATAACTCAAAAATTAATGCACCGATTTTGATGAAATTTTCAGAGAAGGTGGGTATTAAGTCAAGGAACAGGTGATTGAATTTTGGCTAATCTAAGCCGAAGTAAGGATGAGATATACGCCCAAGTTCATGATTTCAAGTCTTTCTTTTTTTTTTTTTTTTTTTTTTTTTAATTTGGCATCTCCAATCCCACCCGAATTTGGAATGCCCAATTGGGGAACTATGTACAAAGCTTGCTCGTATGCGACCCCTTGCTGCCAACTCAGGATAGTGAAGACAGTTCACGGCTCTCCTCCGAAGCACGTGCCTGTCAGCCACTGATTCTTATACACTCGCTGGTTGAATCTTCGCAAGTTCAGAGCGAGGGCGGAGGATACCCGGACATGAACCAAGCCGAATTCTTCCTGACGAGCGCCCGTCTGGCCAACAGGAGGCGCTGGAGCAACGAACAAAGCTGTTATAGAATGCCCAAATCCGGCAGTCCCTTCCCAATTTGTAACCCTGTAGCGCGATAGCCAATAGTGCGCTACTCTGAAAAAGCTGCCGACCCCTGCCGGTGGGTACGCCGAGGCTCAAACCCGCGACGTGGTGATCACCTCTGCACTGCAGAGCAGTGCCTTAACCGTGTGAGCCACCCGGCAGCTCAATTTCAAGTCTTTCTAATGGGGCCGGAGTTCCAATTGCCGTGCTTTTGGGTTTTGCTGCCCCCTGGTGGAGGTCTGCGCTCTCTGAGTGCTTTTCTAGTTTGATATCTTAACATTTAAAGGAGATGAATGCAACAAAGCCCAAATAATCAACCTTTTACCACAGTATCACATCAAGTCTTCTCATAACACTCATTTAGAGTTTAGTCAATGAGGGCACCAGTTGGTCAGGTCAAGCGGGAAGAATTTTTCCCCCCCTCGTCCCTCATGCTGGTCTGTTGCTGTGCAACAGTATGGGGCCTTTTTGCTGTATACTCTGATCAGCATATTAGAACCACCTATTTAATTTAATTTATTTATTTAAAAGGGACAGTGCACATTAAAAAACATCGGTACAAAAAACACAAAATGTAAATGCGCCAAAGTTAGCAGAACTGCTAGTTTGCCTTCGTAGTACCTTGGCAGGTAGACAAAACATAACACACACACAATAGACAAAGTAGAAAACATAAATAGACAATAAATAAATATTGGACCATAAAATACTTAAGAAAAAAAGAGAATCCAGTGAGTTGGTCTCCTTGGCCACCTAGAGAGGATCAAGACACTGGAGACCGAGATGCATGATAAATGAACACAAATGATCAAACTACTCATGCTCGCTGTCTTGGTTTGTTATAAGCCAAGTTTTGAAGGTGCTGTATGTAAAGCATTTCCTGATTGTACATGGTCCGTCATTCCAGATATTAGTGCCCCTGACTGACAAAACCGACTGTCCGGAGGAAATGCATCTGTACGGCACCTCACAGTCTTCTCTAACAGTGGTCCCGGTAGTTATGCCATGGGTAATTTTCAGTTTGATGTATTCACCTAGCAGAGGTGGAGCAAGACCAGAGGCGGCGTTAGACCTGGGCTAATATCCATCCCTTTATTGACCACTAGTCCTGGCTAATTCTAGATGGTTTTCCTTTCTTAACACGTTTTCCAATTCAAGAATAATCAAGTGGCAATTGAAGACACGGCTTCTCTCCCCCTTGCGATTAAAAGGGACAAAATAATGGGCTACATTCAGTAAAGAAAAATTATTTCATTATAATTAGGTCTATGCACTGGCACTCGGTGTCGGCATTTCAGAACTGTTCAGCGAATCAAAGTAATGTTGGTGACTAGTATGTGGTTTTGTCCGTTCACATTTTCTAATCGGACAGCTCACTGTTTTTTTACTGGGAGTTGCATGACCGTGCTGCAAAAACAAGTGTATGTACTTGTCGTCGAAATTACCTGCATTCGCTGACGAGTTCTGAAATGCCGTCGCCAAGTTCTGGTGCATAAACCTAATTATAATCAAATTATTTTTCTGTACTGAATGTAGCTTGATTATTCTTGAATTGGAAAGCGTGTAAATAAAGGAAACCCATCTAGAATTAGCCAGGACTAATTGTTGTCAATAAAGGGAGGAATATTAGCACTGGAATTTTCAGGTCTAACACTGGGCCTGTGCAAGACCATGAAGTGTCTTATATACACGCAGGTGTAAAACACCACAAAACAATACCAAAATACGGACATTGCAGAGGGCTGAAGGTTTCACGCGTTCTTTTTGGCTGGCTTTAATTCAAGCAACTTCCTGACTGGTGTGAGTCACAATAGAATGGATGTTCTTCTCCATTCAGAAGAACAGGGCCCAAAAGCACAACAGTAACAATTAATCTAACTCCATAATACATTTAGAATACCAAATTTAGCTATATCCTCCTTAAATACCTGACTCAAAATTAGAATTAGAATGTATAGTTTGGGGACAGCATGCATGAGTCTCGAGGCAGCTACGCCATCAGACTTGTCTGTGAAAACCAGTGTTACTCAGCCAACGTCCCCGGTTAATCAACGCAGCTGCTGGATCTTAGTTCGGTGACAGTTCTAGAGGATGGAAGAAATGACCATGATATCACAAACCCAGGCTAATGTACTCCAAACGGCCCCTTAAGGAGATCGATCAGGCACCAGCTTATAACGTTAAGCCCAGGGGTACCCTTAAGACCGAATCCCCTGGACCTGTACTACATAAACCCTTTAGGGGTAGACCGTAATCTGCAATCCAAGTCAAAACCCATCAATACCCATAACATCAGCTAGCTAGTCTGGAATGGTAAGGAATCGCCCCCTAAGTAGCGGTTGTAACATGGCTAGAAAGAATGTACAAATGTTAAGAGTCACGGTGACCACACAAGATGAAAGGAATAACAATAATTTAATCACCAGGTAGGCACAAACTTGGACCAAAAAAATTTACTTTAAGCTAATTACAAATTACACACAATTTAGAAAGAGAGAATAAAGTCATACCTGGAGGAAAAGGATCTGCACGCACTTGGGATCACGTGCGTGAGGAGAACTCAGCTGCCATTCCCCCCTGAATACCTAGATTGGCTACTTACGCACATAACCAGGCACGCGGAGAGAGCTGGCATGCAATTCTCCATAATTAAAGGACTACTGACACCCTTGTGGGCGTAGGGAGGAATCGGAGACGATTCTCCCCTAAAGGCTAGATTCTCTTTATTTTAAGCCAAAACCACACCTTTGATCCAGGTGGCATGGTCATAAATGCCCTGGAAGGAGGGTCAAATCTGGGTTTTGGGTTTCCACCATTTGGAGGATGTAACGGATTCTGAACAATATTTAGGAGTTTCCCAAAGGGAATGAACCATAATTTCAATGGAAATGAAACATACTCCATTACTCCTTGGATTTCCACAAGAAAAACAAGACCAAACATGATAAGAATATGTACTAATATGATGCAGTTGTCATGAAAAAGCCTTAAGATGAATTAATATATAGTTCAATTCAGGCTATTGAACATATAAACATATTATGAAGTTCCCAGAGATTTAGATCATTTTAACCAGATTAATATAACTGGACTTTAACTTAAGAGTAAGGGCAGCAATATGACTCCCTCAGGGCATTGTGGCAGTCAGGGCTTTGCAACTACACTAGAAATACATTTGAGTTTGTGTCCATTTTTGTTTGTTTGGAGAGCAACATGCTTACTTTTTTTAGAATTTAACAGGAGGCATGATTTTGTAAGCCAATACCCGATGTTGGTAAGCACTGATATCAGAATGTATGCGGCTTCTTGGTTGTTTTTTGCAGGTGTAAAGATTACTGCATCAGCTTACATCTGTATGTAAATGTTTTTGCATGCATCCGGTAAATCATTAATATAGAGTACAAACAAAATTGGTCCAAGTGTGGAACCTTGGGGGACACCCATTGGACACTCAAGATAAGGTGATTTAACACCATTGACTACGACACACTGTTTTCTGTTGATTAAATATGATTTTGTCCACTTAATGGCTTGTTCTGAGAAATTAAAATTAATGAGTTTAGCAATGAGGATTTTGTGATCTACAGTGTTGAATGCCTTTTTTAGATCTAAAAACACAGCTCCAACGCAACCATTTTTATCAAGATAGCTTTTAGTTTTTTCTAGGAACACACTTATGGCGCATCACTTCTGAAGAGTGATGCGCATGGAACCCAAATTGCATGGGGTGTATATTGTGTTGTATGATTGTTTATATTATGTTGGTCCTCTTCCTGCTGCCAAAACATCTCCATCAAACTGAAGTCCACTTGACATTCTGGACCTATTGTTTCCAAGCAGGACATTTCTCAGCACATCACACGCCCTCCATCAGCAGTGCATCCTGGTCCTATCTCTTCACAGGTAAATGGTGCACATATACCCAGCTGATGCACATGATCCAAAAGAAAATGGCACTCTCTGGATTTTTTGTGACTATTGTGACTCTCTCTAAGCTCCAGTTCCGACGCTTACATGTCCATATTAGGCGTTTTTGTGGGATGAGCTCTGGAGCTGCAGAGCACGACACACAGCAGGGTGCTCTGTGGTATGAGTAGTAACACACTCCTTAAGTAAGTACCATTACAATCCTCTAACTTGTGCCACGGTGGGCTGATTCAGACTGAACAAGATAACCTTCATTGCCCTCATGAGCTTTGGGCACCCAACACCCAGTGGTTAGTTCGTGGCTTGTCCGTCCTTGAATGACTGTTGGTCGGCATTCTGCACTGCTGCCTGGGATCACCCCAGAACCCTAACCGCTTTGGAGATGCTTTGCTTGCGCAGCCATGCAAGTGTAATCAGCACAGAATGTGATTTGACTCCACCTGGAAAATGCAAGGTCATCCCTGGGACAAGTGATATCTAGATGGGAGCATGGGTTAAATAAATTATTGTATCTCCCCAACGACAACAGGGCATTTAATCTTGGTGGGACGGTGGGATTTTTTTCCGGACTTCCAATTTCTGTGCGTACCAAGCCGTGGATGTGTTGTGATTCTGATTTCTGCTTTCATGTTTAAGTTCTGTGCCTGGCCAAGTGCTATGATGATTGATTTTTGTGTTTAGTGACCACTGCTCTGTCTGACCATTCTTAGGATCATGTATTGTGTTTTTGGTAATTTGGATTTCACGTTTTATTATTTTTTCATGCTTCAGATTCCATGCCATGTTTTCATTTCCATGCTTTACACTTTGTCTCCCCTGTCTTGTCATGTGTGTATCTTTGCTCACGGTCCCTTGTCTTGTGTGCCACTCATTCGGGTGATTTATTGGTTTCTGGGTTTCAATCTTCTTTCATTATCTCGTGTTCTTCCTTCCTCTCTTTTACTGTCTTACTAACACATACTAACAGTTTATTGTTTTTGCTAAATACTAATCCACACTAACCTTGTATATTTGGACTAACTTACTAACAAGCACTTGGGATTGTATAGCTGCACTTACTAATTGACTAATGATCTCTCAGCTGTCGCCCTATTCTAGTCTCCGCCTCCTTGCCTATCCCTAATTATCTCTGCTGCAAGTTTCTGTGGATTTCCACTTATACTTTGTGCTTTCCTTTTCTTTTATCTTGGCACTTTAGTACTCCTTAACCGGAGCTGTTGTTTTGTACTTAGGTTTGTCTTGTGATCCCTGTCTGCGTTTTGGCTACAGCCAAATTCATGTAATTAGTTTATCCCTCATGTGTCTCTCCCTAATCATTGTCACCATTGATTGCACCTGTTCTCCCTGGTCATGTGTTCTCCTGGATGTGTATATAAGATGTCTGTTTGGTACACTTTCTTGTCAGATCGTTCTCCCTAGTTTTCTCGTGCCACGTTTCTCGCCTTGATCTCTCAGTGTTTATCTTTCTGACTGGACCGTCTTTGATATCGAGCTTTGCCTACTCCCTGTACTTTTGCCGCATTCTTGTTTTTTGACCTCTTTTGTCTGACTACGATTTTTTGTGATTGGTGCCCTGTGTATGACTCTGGATTTCGCCCTTTGGATTCTGATTTTGGATTGCGGACATTGTACTGTTGCCAGCTCTGTTGGGGGGTTTCCCCCTTCAGAAATAAAGCCTCCTTTTTGCATTTTACTGGTGTTTGCTCTTGGTTCATTTCGTAAAACCTCACAGGATGTTAATGCAACTACTGTGCCATATAGACTGCGGCCCACTATTTAATTCAGAGAAAGGCAAGCTCACTATCAACGGCCCGTAAGCAGCCCTGTAAAGACCCAGGATCCAGTGTAGTAGGGCTTGCCTAGGGCCCAACTGGCTCTGCAGGTAATATCGACCCAGATCGAATGAAGAAGGTCATGGATAGCTGGTCAGGGCTAAGTCCAAGGATCACCTCTGGCGCGCACCACCAGGAGCCGTCTAGCCACAATCAAATTCCAAAAACAGACTACGGAATAGAGCTAGTCACGTACTGGGTTGACGTTGTTTCCCTTTGGATAACATGAAGAGTATAAAAGAGTTGTACGTTTTTTTTACTACACATTCTGTCTTCATGTACATGATTGTGTGACTAAGATTCTTTTTCAGAGCTCAAATTATGGCCTGTTGCTTTATACAAGTGTACATATACTTTTGACGCACGTCTGCATACGTACTTATGGTGGTACACCTTTAACATTAGATCTTTTTTGGCATTTAAAAATTTTGGACTGGTCATGTTTTATAATGTGCTGCACATTTCTGACTTCGCTGTACCCGTACTTAGTAATAACGCATGTGAGTTTGTAACTCTCACAATCACCACCAGTTTACAACTAACCCAGCTTTATACCAAAGAGATTACAAATTTTATGTATAACTGTGCATGTACTTTATATGTCAAAAGACAGACATTTGTTATATGTCAGGGAATATGGAATTTTAGGGCAGTTGTACATTGGCTCTTTAGAGCGCCACCTTTGATCAGATACCTATCCACCCAGTATAGTACCAAGCTAAACTCTCCATTTTCAGAGAAAACTAGCTGTGTGTATCACAATTCAAAGACCATTTCTTTTGAACATTGCTGGGTTTAGCCAGTATTTGCATCCAGCCAACAGCGCCCCCTGGGGGCGAAATATTCCAACTTTTGATGCTGAATATCATCTACATTGAAAATACTACCATTGAGATTTTAGTAAAGCTGTAATATACTTCAGAGATACTAAGTATCCTAAGAATTTCAGATCTCTATCTTGCTGGGCAAACAAAAAATGTCAGCTAAACATTGGCACAATCTGTAATGAAATGGTCTGTTGGAGTTTTCCTCCAACTTTAGCTCCATCTAGCTTGAAATTGTAGATAATACCAGAGAAATGCTTGGTATTCCTAAAACTAGAGTTCCAAAAGCACAACAAATGCCATTTACCACAATTGTACATATCTAGGTTACTAAGAAAATATACAGCAAACATGCACCAAAAATCAATTTTGACCATCTTTCCGGCCGTCCACTGTTCTAACCTAGCAAGATACCAAGGTACTACTCACTGAAAATGATAGTCTTGCTGTGAGTGAACACATAATGAACAATTCTAAACTGATATTTGTCCAGGATATTATTTTATTTCCATTTTCAATTTTTACTTTTATTTCTCAAATAATTCTGGCTCAATAACGTAGTTACCCAGCTTGGCACTGATTTGATGCGGATGTCTATCCAGACTTGAAGTGTCACAGGTCATGATAAAAGTAGAACATATTTTGTACTGTGTACCCTTAAGTCATGAGAGTTGATGTAAAATGTGGTGTCAACAGCAAAACTGAGCCACTTTAGTGGCTTCCACGTGTCGCCACAGGCTGGCTAAGTGAGATAAGGACCTAAAAATGTGGCTTTTTCCGTGAGACACCCATAAGTACCTATACTCCAAGTTTCATTCAATTCCAAGGGGGTCAACTCCTCAACTTCTTGCTTCATATGACCTTCTTCTTGCAAAATATCACATCACTACTTGTTGTAAATTGCCCAGCCAACTTTTTAGGAGTTTGTAGCAGTCAGCAGATTTAAATTAGTATATTTTCAATAAATCATTAAATTTGTAAGTTAAGTCATTAAATAATGTGGTGTTGGGTGTTTTCAAAATAGGGGGTGCGTTAGGCTTTCAGAGAACATAACTAAAAAACGGGGAATGCAACCCCCAATAAAGATACAAAATAAACTGCAGAACTAACAATAAGTCTGATATCACAAAGTTTAGATAGACCGCTATGTCCGCACTGACTGAGCTCAAAGGTGCAAGGGAGACTTCACTCTGAGGGAAGGGAGGTGCAAGTCTAAATAAGCTTTCAGCGGTAGGTGAACTGAGTGGAGTGTGAGAGGTGGAGTGAGGCTGGGGATCAGAATTCCAGTGATGCGGACCATTGTGGGCGAGGCATGACAGGGTGAATGGGGTTTTTAAATCAATCCTTTATGATTGTATGTGTATTTTCCATGAGCCAACTGTTTCAGAATTGAGATTGTAAGTAAATGCAGGTGTTTGTAGAATGAATGTAATTCATTTTATGAACCATTTAACTCTCCATCCGAACAAACGATTAATTAACAATATTATGCTCTGGGTGAGCTCAAATTCCATCAACAGATGAGCAAAAGACTGTCGATGGGAGTTTATAGAATTGCTATGAAGCTAAAATGTTTACTGTGCTTGGCTGTGGATTTGAACTGACTGTGAGAAGCAGAGTATAAAATAGCTTAAAAGATTCCAACAGGGTCCCTAAAATATTTACCCTCCGAAGCACTGGCACCAGGCATTAGTTCTTCTGGTGTTTGTTTACATGCAAGATGTAATATGAGTCTTCATGAATTATATTTGTTATGCGTACAGGCGAAGGAGGCGGGTTGGGCTGTTGCCTCACAGTGGGAAGGTTGCAGGTTTAAATCAGACCTGAGGCTTTTCTTCAAGCAGTATAAATTTTTGCCTTTCAATGAGGAGTTCAAATGGTCTCCCTGTGGTCACGTGGGTTTCCTTCAACTGCCATAGTTCCGTGCCACAGCCCAAAGACATGAATTTCAACTAAATGGAGACTCTAAAGTGCCCAGAGGCATGAATTAATGGTGCGTTATCCTTTCCAAGCTGTTGCAAACCTTCCTGGGTGTGCAACTGACTCTCACCTGTTGCATGATGGGATATGCTGAAGCCCCCAATGACCCGGGCCAGGAAAAAGAGGTTCATGGACGGGTGATGCAAATTGAAGGAAAGGAAATGTTACTTCTCGAGGGTGTAGCACAGTAGACAGGCTGATTTTGGGAGTTCCTTGAGTGCAGAAATTTGTGTGCTGTCACTCACATTTTTTTGTCTTTTCTGATCATTGTGGTCTTCTTTACTGTAATGCGAAAAGAATATTGATCTTCTTATGTTGAGCCCAGACTGGAGCTAGGTTTGGGCATGTCTGGGGCAAGTCCCAGAGAATAAAAAAAAAAAAGAGGTCTAAATGTGGGAGGGGTCTGCAAAAGAGTATATAAGGAGGAAAATTGAGGGAGTGGAGTAGTAGGAGAAATTGCAAGGAGAAGGATACATTTGACCAGACCTGTCACTCTTTTCAAGACCTGTGAAGTTTTGCGGATTTTTGCCTGTGTTGGAGCATTTTCCTCACCCAGGACATCACCCAACACCCAGGACAACCCAACCAAAGGGACAGTAAATATTTTTGTTCTTGTGTTTATCAATCTTGGTCAGTAGAGTAGATAGTAGATCTGTTAGAACTGTTTGTTTATTAAATGTGTTTAATTTTTTAAATTATGTCTGTCATCCCTTGCTGGCATAAATGTAATAACAAATTGGGGCCATAACATTACATTCCCTAGGTCATGGTGTAAAGTCAACAAGTCCTTCAAGATGAAATGGAAAATTACAACACCAATTCCAAAATAGTTGGGACAAAGTGTAAATTGTGAATAAAATCAAAATGCAATGACTTTCAGATCACATGAGCCAATATGTTATTTAACATTTCAGATGTTGAAACTGAGACATTTTACATTTTTATCCAAAAAATGAACTTATTTCAAATTTCCTGGCTGCAACAGGTCTCAAAAAAGTTGGGACCTTGGAGTCCTTTGGCGGATACTTGTGACAGCATCATGTGCTGATTTTCAACGACTTTGCATTACAAGACAGGTTCTTTTAAGTGAAGTTTAGCTTCAACTGGGATGGCAGTAATCATGCCCTGGGGTATCTACTGAAATTTATCCCAAATAATCAATTAAAGGACCGGTTTATAAGATTTAGAGCCATCTAGTGGTCAGATTATAGATTGCAACTAACTGATCATTCCTTTTCTCAGAAAACCTACAGTGACTTGCGAGAACATGAAAGGCGCTCTCCTGTCTCAGTGCTTTAATCATTTACATTTTTCCTGTTCTGGGCTACTGTAGAAAAAATGGTGGCACAACATAGCGGCCTCCACAGAGGTGGACCCGCTCCCATGTAGGTTTAAAGGGCTTATTCTAAGCAAAATGAAACTCAAAGATTATTGTTTATTGTTTAAAAAGTAGTTATGAATGTTATATTCCATTTCTGCCAAAATATCGATCTAAATTCTACACACTGCTCCTTTAAATTGGTGTAATTGGTTGATTTCGTAATTAAGGGTGCTATAGGTTTTTCACACTGGGCCAGGGTAGGGTTGGAAAGTTTTTTCGTTCAATAAATGAAATCATCATTTATAACCTGCATCTTGTGCTTAACTCGGGTTATGTTTGACTAATAATAAAATTAGTGTGATGATCTGAAATGTGAAAAATATGCAAAAATTGAAGTAATGGGGAAGGGTGCAAATATCTCCTCCCAGCGCTGTATATAAAAGACATGCAGGAAACTGCAGGCAGACTGATTAAACAAGTGCTGCAAAGCCAGGCTATAAATAATAGAGGATAGATCAAGTACCAACATAAACCTCATAAAGACCACACACCAATGCCTTTATGAGCTCTTTAATCATCTCGGAAAGGCTGTATGCTGATAGTTTTTTTTTACAGTATAAGGTGTTTATATTGCATAATACATTTGCATTTATGATCTGTGCACTAATCATAAATACAAACAAAATATTTTTTCATAATTTAGGTAGTTTATCCATAACATTATTCATTTGAATGAAAAGAACTGCGATTCTGCATGCGTTTGTGATCTGTGCACTGAGGGCAAATAAAAACAAACATAATTCATAATCAAGGAAATCTATCCATAAAATGATTCATTTAAATGAAAAGAATTGAGATTCTACATCACCGCACACACCAATTGCATTACAAGCCTAAATTATTTTGAAGTTGAAACAAAAGCATATCATTTACCAGCGGAAAAAAAAAAACCCCACATCTTTATTCATGACTAATTTTACATTCAGGACAATTATGACGAAGGACGTTTAGCACAGGAAACATTTTTGATGGGTTTCCTTAAATGATTCGTTCCAGACACAGGGACAGTAATCCGATAAATAATGAAGCACCCTTCACTTAATGGGAGTCAATTACCACTGGACAAGTTCAACTATAAACCGTTGAAAAACAAAGGTCTTATTCGGGGAAAAAAGAAATACATCCGCCATTTATAGATGAGAAGGGGAGGTAATCCTTTTGGAGGAGTCATTAACGCAGAGCTTCAGAGAGTCGAAACTGAGTTCATTACTAAAGGCCACCAGCAGACAATTCACTTCCCCACCCAAGCATGAGTCACTCACTATACTCCTGTAAAACTTCTCTGACCATGAGGCACTGAGAGGGCATTTCTCTCATGAGATCTTCCACAACTGCACAGAGCCAACTGGGCAAAATAAAGTCAATCTGCATATGGCTTGAATAGCATAAGATTGTCAATGCAGGTCCAGAACTGGAACGTTTGTCCCACTAACAGTCTGCGAAAGTTGTTTGTTCTCACCTAAACTCTTGAAGTTATCCCTATGTTGAGGGATACTGAGGGCATGACATCGGTCTTCCTGTAAGAGTGCAGTCGCATAAATATTCACAAACTATTCACAACCTCAATTCTGAAATATTTGGCACAAAGTGTAAATTGTGAATAAAATCAAAACGCAATGACTTTCAAATCACACCAGCCAGTATTTTATTCACAATTGAACAGAGATAACATAGCAAATGTCAAAACTGAGAAATTTTACATTTTATCCACAAAATGAGCTCATTTCAAATTGGATGGCTGCTACAGGTCTCATTAAAGTTGGGACAGGGGCCTGTTTACCATGGTGTAGCATCCCCTCTTCTTTTTAACACAGAGTGGAGGCATCTGGGCATTGAGGCGACAAGTTTCTTGAGTTTAGCCATTGGAAATTGATCCCACTCTTGTTCAATACAGGCTTCCAGCTGCTGGAGATTTTTGGGTCTCCTTTGACGGACTTCTCGTTTAATTATGCGCCAAATGTTCTGAATCGGTGAAAGAACAGGACTACAGGCAGGGCAGTTCAACACATGGACTCTTCGACTACGAAGCCATGCAGTTGTCAAAGCTGCAGTATGTGGTTTAGCATTGTCCTGCTAAAATACCCAAGGCCTTCCCTGGAATAGATGTCATCTGATGGGAAGCATATGTTGCTCTAAAACCTGTATATACCTTTCAGCATTCATGGTGCATTTTAAAACATGCAAATGTCCCACACCATATGCACTAATGCATCCCCATACCATCAGAGATGCTGGCTTTTGAACTGAACGCTGGTAACAGGAGGGATGGTCTTTCTCCTCTTTTGCCTGGAGGACATGACGTCCATAATTTCCATCGAGAATGTCAAATTCGGACTCGTCTGGCCACAGGACACTTTTTCACTTTGCTAGGGTCCATTTTAAATGAGCCTTGGCCCACAGCACACAGCGGCGCTTCTGGATCATGCTCAACAATGGCTCCCTTTCTGGATGATAGAGTTTAAGGTGGCATCTGTGGATGGCACGGCGGACTGTGTTTACAGACAGTGGTTTCTTGAAGTATTCCTGGGCTCATTTAGTAATGGCAATGACAGAATCATGCCGGTGAGAGATGCAGCGGCGTCTGAGGGCCCGGGGATCACAGGCTGTATCATGCAAAGAAGAAGTCATATGTGAACACAATCCAAACATGCCACCATCTTCTCTGGATTCAATTAAAATGGACTGAGGCAAAATAGAAAATTGTTCTGTGGTCAGATGAATCAAAAGTTGTGTGGATGCCGTGTGGTGTGGACGAAAGTGGAGAGGGACCATCCAACTTGTCAGCACACAGCTCGAAAGTCTGCACCTCTGACAGTATGGGGTTGCATTTGTGCCTATGGCGTGGGCAGCTTACACATCTGGAAAGGCACTATCAATGCTGAAAAGTACATAGAGGTTTTACAACAATATATGCTCCTATCCAGACATCATCTCTTTCAGGGAATGCCTTGCATATTTCAGCAAGACAATGCGAAACCACATACTGCATCCATCACAATAGCATGGCTTCGCAATAGAGGAGTCCAGGTGCTTAACTGGACTGCCTGCAGTCCAGATCTTTCACCAATAGAAAAAATTTGGCGCATCAAAAAACAGAAAAATCTGGCAAAGAAGACTCAGGACTGTTGAGTAGCTAGAATCCTACATCAGACAAGAATGGGACAACATTCCTCTACCAAAACTTTAGCAATTGGTCTCCTCACTTCCCAGATATTTGAAAACTGTTGTTAAAAGAAGAGGGGATGCTACACAATGGTGAACATGGCCCTGTCCCAACTTTTTTGAGATGTGTTGCTGCCATCAAATTCAAAGTGAGCTAATATTTTTCATGAAATGGTAAATGTCTCACTCTCATCATCTGATATGTTGTCTATGCTGTATCGTGAATAAAATTTGGTTTCATGAGATTTGCAAATCATTGCATACTGTTTTTATTTACATTTTACACAGCATCCCAACTTTTTTAGAACTGGGGATGCATTTTGCAGTCACAGTTTTTTGTGTTTAGTATACGCATGTTATCCTAATTTTCAACAGTTTCCCGTGCCACCGTTTCAATTTTTTACTTTTGCCATTTTTATAACTAATGCACCTGCCGTTCCAGCACCAAGATTTTGCCCCTTTGGAACGCTATTATACTCCTTATCTTGTTTTGGAGACTTACATAGTGGGGTCTAGCTGGTAATACTTTCTTAAAGCAGATGCATGCCACTAATTAGCATTAAATTCAAGTCTAATGAGCAGTGTCAATGCTTTTGCAGATGTTGCTTAGGGACAACAAACATTTTAAGGCATTTTTCCATATTTTGCCCTCCCCTGTACGTGTATCCCTACCCTACTCTGTACCGCTATCAGTGCATCATGTCAATGAACAAAACACTGTATTACTGGATGTTTTTGTCGGAGCAGATGGCAGGGATGGCTGCCGACAGAATGACTGCTAAGTAGAATTGCTTTGAGGCTCCTTGCTTGAGTTCACTCTGAGCAGAATGTCGGTTTAATGTTATGCCTTTTAAATTCCTCCTTTTTATTTAAAAAAAAATGTATAATGTCAAGCAACGTCAAAAGGCAATTGCAATATCCCTTTCCGTAGAACATCTTTCGCAGAAACTGCTTTTACGTAAAAGGACAAAATTATGGAACTCACTGCCAGACTACTTGAGATGTATTCCTACATGCGTGACGCATGATGCGTCTCGTTCAAAAAAAAAAAAACCACCAAATTTTGGCTAATTCAGCAACAATCTTGCTCTCAGATTTAGTTTTTACACTGCGCTCTCTCTGCATCTTCATTTCCTTTTCATTTGATTTTATTAACATTTTAATTTTTCTATTTTTAACAATGTTAATCTGTTTTATTATGTTTAACCAAAAGCCCTTCAAGGGACAAGTGTTGTAAATTAGCTTCAGCTAAAAACACTATGATGCATACATCAGATGACTGCTTCAAGTTTATCTATGTCTTTGTATCTGTCCTTATTTGTCATGGTTATGGTTTTGGTTCATGTTTGTGTTCAAGTTTATGTTCAAGTTCTTTGTTCATGATTTTGTCTTTTATTTATTCTTTTTGGTTATTGTAATACTCAGGTTTTAGTTCATTCCATTTCTCAGTTCCATTGCACTTGTCTCCCTTGTCTTGTGACAAGCTACTCTTCCCTGTTTGCGTGCTCACTGACTTCGGGTGATTTAAATGAATTCCGGTGTTAAAAATATTCCTTCGATTCTCGTTTACTTCCTTTGTCTTACTGTTCTGATTACTAACAAGACTAACATTTGTATTTTGTATCATAGTCTACTAACCCAACTAATCCATGTATATATTGCTAACTCACTAATGAGCACTGTAATGTTGCACCGCTAGTAATTTAGACTAATTCACTCTCAGCAATCACCCTGTTCTAAACTCCGCCTCTTGCTCAGCTGTTCCTGTCCTCTCCTGAGTTTCAGCGAGAATCTCTCGCACGTGCTTAATTACTTCCCTGCACTCATTATCTGTGCACCTCGAACTCCTTGACCGGAGCTGTTTAAATGTCATAGGCTGTTTGTGTGATTGCCGTCCGTGTCTTGGCTTTTGCCAATTTTCGGGGTTAGGGTTTCCCTCATGTGATTCCTTTGTAATTAGTCTGAATTAGTTCATCTGTTCCCTGCATAGCATGTGACTTCCCTCCCATCTGTTTAGAGTCCTCACTGCTGTTCTGACTTTGTCAGAACATTGATCAATATTTTTTTTGTGCAGAGCCTCTCGTATGCCATTGCGTATCATTTTCCTTCGACTGTTTCGCCCGACTACGATTCTTGCCATTGCCCTTTCTGTGCTGTTTTGTCTTCCTGGATTTTTATTTTATTTTATTTTTTTAAATTTGGCATCTCCAATCCCACCCGAATTTGGAATGCCCAATTGGGGAACTATGTACAAAGCTTGCTCGTATGCGACCCCTTGCTGCCAACTCAGGATAGTGAAGACAGTTCACGGCTCTCCTCCGAAGCACGTGCCTGTCAGCCACTGATTCTTATACACTCGCTGGTTGAATCTTCGCAAGTTCAGAGCGAGGGCGGAGGATACCCGCACATGAACCAAGCCGGAGTCTTCCTGACGAGCGCCCGTCTGGCCAACAGGAGACGCTGGAGTAACGAACATAGCTGTTATCGAATACCCAAATCCGGCAGTCCCTTCCCAATTTGTAACCCTGTAGCGCGATAGCCAATTGTGCGCTACTCTGAAAAAGCTGCCGACCCCTGCCAGTGGGTACGCCGAGGCTCGAACCCGCGACGTGGTGATCGCCTCTGCACTGCAGCGCAGTGCCCTAACGTCTTCCTGGATTTTGACCTATTTTTGTATGACCGCGAGTTCTGTGTTTGGATGCCCTGTGTATGACCCTTAGCTTTGTTCATCGACTACAACTTTTTGCCTACAGTCTATGTACCTCTGCTCATCTGTTTTTCTGGTTCTGACCCCTGCCTGTCTAATTTCGTATTGTGGCTTGGCGATTCCTGTGTTTTTTGGCACTGACCTGGACTCCATTAAAGACAGACGTTTTTTGGATTTCCCTCTCCTGTGTGTGGTTCCTGAACGCACCTTCACACTATTCAAATAAACTACAAATAAATAAATAAACTTGTCATTTCAAACCAGTAGTGAAAAAGTCATGTCATAAAATTATATTGTTATCACACTGTTCCACTGAGATGTGTTCAAACCCATGGTGACCTCTTATTGTTTAAGAGATATGAAAATACATTTTCTGCAAGTTCTTGATAAGTAAGTAGTTTTTTTGTCGTGGTGGTCCAATTCTTTTTGCCTGTATTTTGATACTGCAACGCAAACTCGCAGCTGCTCATCTTCAGATAAATTTTGTATTTCTCATAACATTGTATTCAGCTGGAAAATGAGTTTTTGGGGTCAGAATTCACCAAAAAGAGAACATTAATGTAAGCCAAAGAGCCAATAAATCTAAGCGAGAAAATTCATCTTACTGATGTCTTTGTGAGCTAACCACACATCACACTGGGTGAGACCCTTTTATGTAAAATGGCTGAGCAGCAGAACCTGTGCTTATCTCCTCTGAATCAACCATCACCAAAGTTGGTTTCTGGACCAGTTAAGAAAATCAGTGGGTGGAGCAGGAAATAAACATCTCCTGCCAGAACCTTGCGCTAATGAACAGAGGCAAGATGACAAAACAAAACAATCATTACGCAGGTTAATTACCCGTGACGTCAACAGGCCATCCTCAGGCTAGAGGATGGAAACAAACGCAGAGCAGAGGAGAATGTGACAGGATTCACCCGCCCCTTTAAACGGGTGAAGGGCCGAGCCAGCGTGAGTTTGCCCATTGGTTGTGATTTTATCTCAGCGGTTAATGACTTCAGATTCTCTCTGATGCAAAATTGACAAGGGCACGAGGATACAAAACTGAGTAAGAGTTAAAAAAAAACCGAAATTATTCCTGAGCAGTATCCCAAAATCTCATCATAAATGCAGTACTAATGAGCTCTTTTGCCTATTGCTGCAACTACATTCTAATCTCTGCTAAACTCCCACTGTAATATCTTTATTATTGATTCTACTGAAGTGTTCCTGGCCAGGACTCAAACTACAGAGAGTGCATTCAATGCTCCTAGAGTGTTTCTGCCATGAAGTCATGACTTCTCCAATGAATATCAGGACCCACATAAATGCATTATGCTATTTTTGACAGCGCTGTAAGGCAGCCCAAGCGATATAATATTTCTATAGGCTCTGATGCCTTCTGAGTTGGTTGGTGAAAACACGGAAAGGACAGTACGTTTACGCATAACATACTGTTGGTTAGAAACTGGGGGATCATTCCTCCTGGCTATTAATTATTATCCCAAGCTGCCGGGTCAGCTCACTGGGTTAAGGCGCTACATTTGCAGAGCAGCAGTGACTACCACGGCGCAGATTCGAGCCTCAGTCGTACCAAACGGTAGCGGTCGGCAGCTTTTTCAGACCAAGCGCACGATTGGCTAAGCACTGCAGGGATGCAAATTGGAAAGGGACGGCCGGAATGGGATATAAAAAAATGGTTGCTTTGTTCGTTGATCAAGCGCCTCCTGTTGGCCAGCCGGATGCTCAGCAGTAAGATTCTAAGCTTGCTCATGTCCGGGTGTCCTCCACCCTCGTTCAGAACTTGCAAAGTTTCGACTAGTTAGTGCAAAGAAGCAGTGGCTGACAAGCACATGCTTTGGAGGAGAGCTGCGAACTGTCTTCGCTCCCCCGAGTTGGTAACATGGGGTCGCATATGAGCAAGACTTGTACATAATCTCAAATTGGGCATTCCAGATTCGGATGGGATTGGAGATGCCAAATTTAAAATTAAAAAAAGAAGAAGAATGAATTATTATCCTTGTGCTGCAAGTTGAATTGAAGACTCCTAATCCACAAAGAGTCCTGAATTATGGTTCAAATGATTAATTTGTTTGTTTTGGTTGAGAATGTCAGCATCTGAATCGCAGAACAGAAGTAAATCCAGTGTTTGAGAACACGCCTCCCTTCTAGGCCTCTGGAGAGGGAAGGTCAGCAGTTCATTAGCCATTCTGTTTCTACCGTGTTCTCCTCTGATTTTGATTAAATCAAACCTCAGGACATTCAAGGTCACAACACTTGCTATTTGCAATCCTTTCATGCATCAGTGTCTCTTTAAACAGAAGGAGCTGAGGGAAGGAGAGAGATGGCAAAATGATTAACCCTTAGAGCGCCAAATGGAGCTATTGTTGCTCAATGATGTAAGATATCAAAATCAAACTCGCCACATGATAGGTTTTCAACAGCACAAAGTAATTAAATTAATATATATTTTTAAAATTCATTCTAGAGCACTAAGGATTAAAAAAGTACGTATATGTTCATCACAGCAAAATGGTGCAAAAATAACGTCCGCACTGCAGAACCAAAATCTGACCAAGCATTTTAGTCTTGTATTTAGCCATAAAACACTTATTTCTATCAACTTTATCCTGAAAATGAAGTTCTGCCACTGATATGATATAGGATGACGTGACATTTTCTCACATCAGTGGCAGATTTTTTTTTTTATATTTTCAAGAAAAAATATCATAGACATAAGTGTTTTAAATTACAAGATAAAGTGCTTGGTAAGATTTTCTGCAATGCAGAACAAATGGGCTCCTCTGGTACGGGAGAGACTGTGATAATATTTGTCTATCAGGACCTACATACAGTAGAGCAGTAAGCTCTGTTGTGAGCATGTCCATAATCCCAGTCTCAGCCGTGGCTCTAGTCAGTGCAGGTGCTTTGCAAGAGTAATGGCACCATGAGGGACTGAGATTTAGGCTGAAGGCTAAAGGATTTTTTTGTGATGCGGGCTTCTGTTCATGGGCCCTGAATGCATTTTTGGCCCAAACTTTTGGAAAGAGATGAAAACAAAGGAAAAAATATGTCAGATCAAATTTGAAAGGCATAAAAGTTTTTTTTTTTTGCCAAAGTAAACAAGAGCAGCGCAGAGCGTGGCAGATGCCCCCGCCTGTATGTTGATCAAGGGCATATTGAGATGGCTGCTGTGGCGGCCATATTAGATATCGCACAACGCTGGTTTCCGAAAGGAACCTTCCTCTAGCCACTCCCAATACGCCATTAAGAAATGGCATCAATCAGACGAGGATTTCTATAGTTATCCCACAGAAACGAAAAGCTAACGGACGACGGACGGACATGGTGTCGGCATAATGCCCGCTTTCCTTTTTGGAGGGCGGGGGCATAAAAATGATTCCTGATTTTTAATTTCAAATGTAACCAGTTAGCAGTAGTTATTTCAAGTCAAGAGCTGTCAACAGACAGGTGGAAAATAACTGAAAGGAAAGCTATGATTGTAAAGTGACATTTCTTTGCAGAAAGTTAATGCATTAATCTTCCCTACTTTTGAACTTTTGAAGTCAAATGTCATCGTATCAATCAATAACCTACGGCAAACTAAAAATGTTTAATTTTCAAGAGAGTCTTTTATTCGGTTTATTTTTTCCTATTCGTTAAACTTTTATTTAAATGTCACTGTATGATGCTGATATGACATGAAAAATTTCCAAGAGAAATGGATCTATTAAACCAGTACTCAGGAATAACTTTGATATTGTAAATGGGTATGAACAATGATGATAATATTTGGCATGAGTCACAATGAAATCTTGTCAGTGGCTCCTGCAATTGTGAAAAGTATGATTTAAATGCACAGATTACTTGCTGCCCGAGCCTGCATGTGTGTGATGTTACCAGCTGCTTTAACATTCGGTACTTCCGATATTTTATGCTGTTCATAATACCAATTACGGCCTTTTTCTTCGATTGTCATATATTAAATTACCTATCTCCAACCACTTTATAATACCACTGCTACCAATTAGAATATCTCAAATACGTCCTGGGAAGGAAATGCGTGAAATTACAAGCTAAATATTTGATGTCTCTGCAAGCATTTTCCGGAGCTATTGCTGTTGAGATGATTGTCCAGAAAAACCCTCTAATTCAAAGGAAATTATGTCCTCTGTTCTGAAAATCTAGGCTTATTTGCTACAGGATAAACTTAACTCACACAACAAGAACATACCTATTTGGCTTCATTAACTTTGGATAATTACTTACTAACTGATAACAATATGGGGCAAAAAGCGCAGTGCAAATATTTTATTAGAGTACAGGTCACTACATTTTAAAGTTTTATTCTGAGTTAAAAAAAAAACAGATTTTTACATCTATGTTTATTAAGATGAAGGATAATTAGAGTGAAAAAGGAAAGGGTAGGTTGCACTGATGCTCAATGGATTTCACTCCACCAAGGTCCAGCTCCGAGCCCCTTTTCACAGCGTGTTTCGTTTGGCTCAGAACAAACTACAGAGCATCTGGCTCTGAGTCTGATCCGGAGAGACTTGAAGCTCCAGGCAAGCCTTAATATTTATGGCCAAGTGCACAGCTACTGCAGATCCCCGCATCACAGGGGACTTGAAACTTTTCAACGGCACAATTCAACCCTTCCTCCTTCCTAAATAAAAGCTAGAGAAGCGCAGTCTCATCAAAACACGTCATATACTTACGCTACCTGACCAAGTGTTGATAGACGACAAAACAGGAGGCTTTTGGTGTCCTTATTTGAAGCCATTGTTAAAACAAACTCTACCTTTTAAACCAAACCCTAACCCTAAACATCAAATATGGACGGCAAAAGCCTCCTTCATCGAATATTGACACTTGGACAGATAGTGTCAATATGAGTTGGAATGTGATGTCTGGAGTTACAAGTCTGCCTTCATGTAACACAAGAGGTATAAACAATATAACTGCACACTAATGTGTTAGTATGTGAGAGAGAGAAAGAGGGAGACACAGTTAAAGTGCGCTGGTGCATGAGGGTGCAAGTGTGTGCATGAGCACATAAAATACGTGACTCAGTGACTTAGGAAGGTATCACTGCACACCTCTAAATTTCAGAGAATGCTTAGAAAATAATGAGATGAACAGATAAGAAATCATAAAATGCTCTTAAAGTGCACATCACTCGGCTATAATTCAATTACTGTAAGGGGTAGTGAAGAGTGGGCTCGCTAGCGTGCACATTTCTCAGTCAGAAACCGAAGTCACTAACACCTGAACCACTAAAGTCTTGAAGGAGACGGACTAGAAGGGACCAATCCCTAAAATAACACAACTCAAAAGTAACCCTCCTGAGGGAAAGTCCCAACACAAAGAAAACTAAAGAAGCTGAGGTTTCAGGAGCGTTTCCACTAACAGCCCTTAAGACAGAGAGAGCCAGGTGCGGAGTGCCACACAGATACTTCAACACCGAAGCAATGGCGTAGCCAGTAGGGGGGCAAAGACACGTCCTTTTATGACAACAATTAGTCCTGGCTAGTTCTCAATTGTTTTACATTATTGACGTGTTTTACAATTATTGTAATTGGCAACTGAAAACTTTGTTTCTCTCCATATGCGATCTAACAGCGATGAAATCATGGGCTAAATTCAGTACAGAAAACGTATTTATTTATTAATAGGCCAATGCTTTGCATTGATTGAACTGGTCCGCGTTCCAATGAAACACGGACTTTCACTCTCTGTATTGTGTGTGGGTTGATTTTTAAAAAAGTGGCATTCGGCAGTTCAATAGGCTATAAAAAGCATGCTGCTCCAGCTATTTGCGTGAGAGTCGACAGGTATGCTACTTTGAATAAGTTTGATTTAAATACAGCAAATACGCATCCAGATGAATGATTGTTGCCTAACCTAATCGGGGAGAACAAGCAGCACCTGTTAAGTGTGGAGCGCTCTCGGAGTTAACTTTCTGTTAATTATGAAGATGACTGAGAACAGGTCAGGACTAATAATTGTTTTAAACGAATGTTTTGTGCAACCCAGTTCTCAGTTCTAGTTCTGCCACTGTACTGAATTTAGCCCATGATTTCATCACTGTTAGATCGCATATGGAGAGAAACCATGTCTTCAGTTGCAAATTACGATAATTGGAAAACGTTTCAATAAAAGAAAATGATTGAGAACAAGCCAGGACTAACTGTTGTCATAAGGTGACGTGTCTGTACCCCCCCCCCCCCCCCCCGGGAGATATAGGAGGATAAACTCTGACAGCAAAATAAAGAACTCAGTGAAAGGTAAAACATTGCTTACTCTGGCAGGAAACTAGCCACAAATCAGTGGAGAAAACCTCTTCCTAAACTGACAATGTGTGAAGACAACGCTAAGGCAAAGTAGTGCTGGAGCCCTGGTTAATATATAGACTTCACACACCTGAAACCAATGACTAATCAGCCACACCAGCAGTCAGCAGATCGACCACAAACGGATACGAAAGATAGCCGATTAGCCAAAAGAACGCCGTTATCTCCTGGACGATAGTACAAAGGAAACAAAAAATTAACAAAGCAAAATGTGAGAAACCCCGCAAATAAGACCAACCAGTCCTGTCGATAAAGAAAAAATACCCAGAAGCTGAAAGCAGCTCCAACCAAGGCAGAAACCAAGATAAAACCTGCAACCATGACAATTACATGATGCAATTGGCCAAAATGACATTGAAAAACAATGAAATGAAAGAAAAGTAGACAATTGAAACAAAGCCCATTGTCCCTATTTGTACTAACTGGCTGCAAATTCAGCTGCCACAGTTTATATTTTACTGTTCATTTTACCAGCTTTGGACAAAAGGAGCCATTATAAAATGAACAGGGACTTGGACCCGTATGAGAGGACTTTATTTTATGACACAGAGGCTTCACACCTTATTACTGGGGAAGTAGAGAGCAGCAGTGTATCTGGTGACTCTTGGGCCCTAAATTTTACCATGGGGCCACCAGTTTGGTTAAGTACATCATGAAATTTACGTTAAAGCAGGAGTTTACGGGCTTATCTGATATAAAACTGATGAAAAGTAGGTAAGTGTTATGATCGAGACCTGGAACCAAGCGCGGAGGCAGAATACAATCCAACAGTCGGATTTATTGATCGTAATATGCTAGACAGGGGGACAAAGACCAGTTATAGCACAGTACAGTTCATATGTTATGGAAGAGGCTGCGTGGGCATAGCCAATGACCAGCGGCATTCTGGGATGAATGCTGAATGGTGTGCACACTTTGCAAGAGCCCATGATTTCATCACTGTTAGATCGCATATGGAGAGAAACCGTGTCTTCAGTTGCAAATTACGATAATTGGAAAACGCTTCAATAAAACAAAATGATTGAGAACAAGCCAGGACTAACTGACTAACTAAGCTGAATGGTCAGGTGGCAGGATGAAGTTTAGCAGAAACGCGTCCCAATTTTAATGACTGTAGAAGGCTTGACAGCTCGATCCTAGTAATCTAGAGGCAGAGGAACAAACTGAAAGCAGATTAGCAGGAGAACCGTCCCGGTTTTGGGGACCATGAAAAAGGGCTTGGGAGCTTATTCCCATTAACTGCATAAGGAAGAGTACCTTCCGTACACTGCTATCATTAAACATTACGGTCGACTTTCAAAAGATGAAGAGTTGAACTAGCAAATACTGACTGGTGCTAAGGAACACATAGCAAGTCACAATCCAGAAACTTGAAAACTCAAAGGAGGGGGTGTAAATATGTGACACGCACATGAAGAGGGGGAACGATGGGATGAGACACAGCCGGAATCAGGAAGATAACGTCACTCGATGCCGTTCCCTTTTACCAATCCCCACTTCTTCAGAGAAATAAAAAACATACAGTAGCTAAGCAAATTTTCCAGCGGACCAGCTGTCTATTTCAGTTTCCAGTGCTGTGTTTAATTGACTAATTATCATCTAGTTTCCCTCCCCTATCTTCTTTTGCCCTTTCATGTTCTAATGCTCCCCCAATCGTTGATTGTTCGTTGGCGAGGAGTGTGTATAAGGTCCTGCAGTCTCATCTTCCCTTTGCTGGATTGTGTCGTTCTGTTCATTGTCCTCGAAGCCAGTACCTAGTCAAGTCATCTACAGTATTTAATTGTGGAGCCAAATTATCACCACTTATTTATTAAGAATTGTCTCCCCGAGTCCAGCGTCTTTCTGTGCAGCGATCTCACCTGGTCCTCTATGCCTTGGAGCTCAAGGGTTCACTTCATGCCCTGCTACTGACTTGTTTGCCTTCCCGGCACAAACTGTGCCCCATCACTGACTACGAGTTGACCGCTCTTCCAGAATCCTGTTTGCTGATCACCAGGCTCGGTCTGCGCCCGTCACCTGTCCTGTCAAGCCTCTTTTCCATTCTTGTGTTTCAGTTTGCGCCATTTGCGGCTTGAGAGAATTTATCATTATAAGTGCCAAGATCCTCACAGTGAATCTACACTTGGGTCCTTCCCTGTAATTGGTACCTCTTAGCTAATTAACTGCTGTAACTCCCGCATCAAAAAGTCATTTTCATTATCACAGTTGTCAATTGATGTTAAGAACCAAACATTTAACCTGAATTATTTTTGTCTCCTATCCAGTTGTTAGTTTGTAAATGCAGTAGTCTTGCAGTCCAATGCGGTAGTACTGTTTGTACTTAAAAATTTGGGCAAAACGTAACCTCTCGCCATACACAGCACTGGAAAGCACAAAGGTAAATTATAGCCAACCTGCAGTATGCGCCAATCAATCTCCGGCGTTTGCGGCGAGATATTAGAAGCTTACATTTTAGTGGTGGATAAGATTACTGGCAGACATGAGGGCTGAGTGAGATGGTTATAATTATTCTTTAATGGGTGAGAAATTATTTTTTCCCCAATGCATGAGAAATGTTTGCTGTGGCATGAGAGTGCGTGAAAAGGCTCATTAGCGTCTCACCCTCAGTGTGTGAGAGTTGACAGCTATGTTTTATAACTCATTGACACCCCATACCCTATCGCCCTGCCCCCATTAGCAGAGATGTCTTCACCTGTTGGTCAGTTTTCTAGTTTTGGATTCTTCCAGGTGAGACTGTCGCACTCAGAAAACTTTTTAGCCTGATTTCTCAAAACTTCATCTCTGAAACACATATTTACAGCTCACGCCTCCAACACAAACGGATAATTCCTCACAACTATTGCTAATGTTTCACCTCTGAGCTGCCAGATTCACAGCAAATGAAAAACAAAAGGGCGTTAAAAATTTTCAAAAATACCCTGTTACGTGCCACACTTTTTTTCTGTATTTCCTTGGTTTTTTTGCTGTGTTTCTCCATTGGTCCAGGCTCCCGTCCATCATCATTACCCGATGTCATGCCATTTCCCGCCTCCGCCAGTCAGAGGGATTCTCCTGATACTGGTCCACCAATCATCTTTCACCTCAGCTGTTTAAACCCAGACCTTGTGACCTCAGAGGATCTCTGTGCACCCTATCTGTTTGTTGTATCTCAGTCTTTTGCTTTGAATCCGTCTGTAACTCCATCTAGGTCTTGGTAGTGGTGGCAATTTTGAACCTTTGAAACAGTTTTGAAACATCTGAGACAACCACTGTTTCGAAATGTTCCGAATCGTTTCGAAACCAGATTTATATCAGAAGTGCACAGCCTAGTGGGAAAAAGTTTTACTGCAGCTATTAAAATGTTTTGAAGTGAAACAAAACAAATGATCATTGCCGGGCGGAGCAGGGAAAACATCACTAGTCACGTGACCAAAGTTTTGAATCAGAGTTGTAAACCCACAGAGATATAAGAAAAATAGAGTGGACAATCCCGTCGTCTCTGTGGCAGCACGCCGCCGCCATCTTGTGTATGTATAACAGGGCTGACGTTCAATGGAAAATGCAGTATAACTGGCCTAAACCCTGCCCGAAAATAACGAAAACTCGCTCATACGGGACAACAGCTGAAGTTCTGATTTCTCTGTAATGTCTTTCCATTAAATAAACATCGTGTACACTGGATTTTAAAAAAAAAATTTAAATAAATTTTGTTGCTTGATTATAATTCCTTATTTGTGTCCATTTTAAGAACGAAAAGATAAAAAGAACACGGAAAACAAGTCTCTAAGTTATCGACACCCATGTTTAGCCTACTGTTTACATATAACTCACTGGACATTTATACACACACAAGATAGCGTAGCTCTTCTGCCGTTTCCGCTTTGGTCCAGCCCACACGTCGTCCACTCTAGTTTTCTTATATCTCTGTGCGTAAACCTGTGTCAAACCCGGAAGTTTCGAACGTGTTCGAAACAGTTTGAATCTGCGTGTTGAAATTGCCATCTCTACATCCTGGTTTCTTTTCATTAGTGTATTGAGTTTCTGTCTGACCACATCGAGGCCGGGGAAGGGTAAGAAAGAGGCCTCTGTACACCTGCATGTAGGCAGTGTTGAACACGTGAGGTTAGGTGTTGCCACCCGCTGTATTCATGTTAGGCTAGCCAGTATTGTCAAAGTCGCGGTGTCGTCACTTCCGGCTGGCCCAGTTAGGCACTCGGTGAAAACAATTAACCTTGTGTGTTCGTCTTTGTGTTATCTCATCAACAAATGTCGATTTCTAATCCTCCTTATTAGTATTCATATCTGCGATTTTTCTTTTCTGCGAGTAAATACAGTGTGTAGAAGTTATTATAACGTACTAGAGATGTCATTTGACTATTATGATCATTATTGTGTCACAAACACCAAATATTGCAGGTACTAAGAATTGTAAATTAAAAGCATTACCGCAAATGGCAAAAGGAAATTCCCTGTCAATTCCCAGCTAACGAAATATTTTGCTATTTCCAATTTCACCTCCGCTAAAATGCTTCCCACACAGCACTGCATGAGCTGACGGTTCCCACTTGCTGCCGCATACATGCCAACTCTACCGCTTTGGGGCATTTTTTTTGTTTTCAGAATGAAATGCCCCAAAAGCGGTAGAGTTAGCATGTAGGCATCAGGGTTCTGTCTTTTAACAGTTTGTATCCATGCTTCACGTGGCTTACTTTCCTTTGGAAGTACGTGAAATGAAATTTTCTCTCCCTGTTTCATGTTGTGATTCGAACAACCAAACGCTTCACACGACTTCGGCATGTTTTTTGATGACTTATTACTTCGTTTGCATCACTTTCAATTCGGTTTCACGGGCTAGTGGGTTTTGTTTTCACCGAGTCACCCTGCACCGGAAGTGGGCCCGACTTTGTGAATAGTTAGGTAGGTTTTCTTTCTGTATATACTATCAGTATTTAGGTTGTTTACCTGTGGTGGAGATGGAGAAACTGAAGCTTTCTGAACTACTGAATCAATTATGAAGCAATTGTGTTGAATGGTTCTGGGTTGCGAAGCGTTTGATACAATTAAATATGGCGACATCTGCTGGCCAATCTTCAACATAGCATTTGCGTGGAACAATAAAGGACAAGGTGTCATGAAAGAGGCACTGTTATGTACGTTTAACAATAAAGGATCTATGCGCATCTTGTAGTTTTTGCTTGTTTTTTTTAATGACAATAACATACTTGTGTTACAATGTGATTGTGCCATCATAAAATACTGTATATAATAGAGATATGCTTTTGCAAGATTGATAGAAATACAAAAAATATATTTACAAAAATTTTGGGAAAAAAATGGCAAATGCTTGTGCAACTAGGGACTGTTATTTCATTAGTTGTGCAAAATGCTGGAGAAGTTGGAAAGGGGATTTACAGGGTTCAAAGATTTTTAATTTAAAAACAAGATCATTTCAGCTGAGTTCGGCTTCAGTCTGTTTCTCTTCTTTGTTACTTCTTCTCCAGCTTTGGAGACCCTTTCACACGGCACAGAAGTAGCTGCCATATGAGGATATCTGTGGGCAAGCTCGTAAAGATTGGGATAAACTGCTGCCTGAGTACCAGTTTTTTAATGGGTCTTCGCCAAAACTCCTGTTTACCATGGTGTAGCATCCCCTCTTCTTTTTAACATAAAGTAGAGGTGTCTGAGCATTGAGGAGACAAGTTTCGTGAGTTTAGCCATTTCAATTTGTTCCCACTCTTGTTTAATACAGGCCTCCAGCTGCTGGAGAGTTTTAAGTCTCCTTTGATGGACTTTTTGTTTAATTATGCAACAAATGTTGTCAATCGGTGAAAGATCAGGACTGCAGGCAGGGCAGTTCAGCACACAGACTCTTCTACTATGAAGCCATGCTGTTGTAACAGCTGCAGTACGTGGTTTTGCATTGTCCTGCTGAAATACACAAGGCCTTCCCTGGAATAGATGTCAACTGGAGGGAAGCATATGTTGCTCTAAAACCTTTATATACCTTTCAGCATTCATGGTGTTTTTAAAACATGCAAGTGTCCCACACCATATGCACTAATGCATCCCCATACCATCAGATGCTGGCTTTTGAACTAAACACTGATAACAGGAGGGGTGGTCTTTCTCCTCTTTAGCCCGGAGGACACGACCCCCATGATTTCCAACAAGAATGTCATATTTGGACTCGTCTGACCACAGGACACTTTGCCACTTTGCTACAGTTCATTTTAAATGAGCCTTGGCCCACAGAACACAGCGGCACATCTGGATCATGCTCAACAATGGTTTCCTTTTTGCATGATAGAGTTTTAGGTGGCATCTAAGTATTCCTGGGCCCATTTAGTAAAGTCAATGACAGAATCCTGCCGGTGAGTGATGCCATGGCGTCTGAGGGCATCCAGTAAAGGTCTTGGTTCTTGGGCCTTGTCCCTTACGCACAGAGATTTTTCCAGTTTCTCTGAATCGTTTGATGATGTTATGCACTGTTGATAATGAGACCTTTAAAGCCTTTGCAATTTGATATTGAGGAACATTGTTTTTAAAGTATCCCGCCATTTTTTTACGCAAGCCTTCACAGGTTGCAGAGCCTCCGGCCATCTTTACTTCAGAGAGACTCAGCCTCTCTAAGACATCCCTTTTATTGCCAATCATGTTACACACCTGATGCCAGTTAACTTAATTACTTGCTAAATGTTCTTTCAGCTGGTTCTCTGATATATAACTTGCTTTTTCGGCATGTGTCCCAACTTTTTTGAGACCTGTTGTAGCTAGAAAATTTGAAATGTGGATAAAAATGGAAAATATCTCAGTTTCAACATTTGAAATGTTATCTATGCGCTGTTGTAAATAACATATTGGCTCATGTGATCTGAAAGTCATTGCATTTTGATTTTATTCACAATTTACACTTTGTCCCAACTATTTCGAAATTGGGGTAGTAAATACCACTATTGTCACAGTAAAAGCACCCATTTGCTTCATTTCTTCACTCCCCGATTTTGTGTTATTGCCCCATATCCCTTTGTGTTTTCTTTAGCATTGCTTGCCTCAGTCTTACGCTATTTGACATCACCTCGGTTAAAGCCAAAGTGCGACTCCTAGCTTTCCTAGGCGGTGGAGAGTTTGTGACATAGCCCCTTGACTGCATTTGGGTACATCAGTGACACAAGCACATAAGTGTATCGCAGAAAATGCATAAGCATCCTTAATCAGGAGAGCCTCTCGATTGAAGGATATAAAGAGCCTGCACTCAGTCCTGGAGGACTGGGTTTTGAGATTAAACATGCAGCTCATGTCCTGCTCCACCCTAGGGAGCACATTTAGCAATGTGAATATCACAGGAATGTCAAAACAGCCCAACATCACCCGCACCGGGCCGGTAAGCATCGTCACGCTGGAGGGAGAAAAGCACTTTTGAGAAAAAGTTTCAGATACTTCTTTAAATGTATTATTCATCTCTTTATGAACTTGAATAACCAGAGAAGAAGCCCTACAGGCCATTAATTGGATTGTCTGTTCATTGTTCTAACAGCCAGGCAGCTCAATTAATTAAGTCGACCGAGAGAGATAAACATTCAGTGCACTCGGCATAATTTACTGGTGAACGTTCAACTCTGCGAAGTTGTGTTGAACTAGTTTGAAAACAAGATACAGCGCCCTCCATAATTATTGGTACCCCTGGTTAAGATGTGTTAAAAGCCTTATAATAAGTTCAATCTTTATCGCAGAAGCAAACTCTCACTCTAAAAATTGTAGAAAAATGTAACCTTTAACCCCAGTGAAGTTTGGAGGAAAAAAAATCCCTGACTAAGAAATAATAATTTTTCATAAAATTACCTGTTCCACAATTATTGGCACCACTAACAATTCCTAGGAAATAAATGTATTTTAAGTATTTCTGTCATTTCTACAGTAGTTTACAAAGTTGATCAGAGTATCTAGGAACATTTTATTAGTAATTCATCACTTCCTGTTTCCTTGGGGTATAAATATGACGTGACACAGAGGCCATTTCTCTTATCCACTCTTCAACATTGGAAAGACAAAGGAACACACCATTCAAGTAAGGCAGATGTGTGTCGACCTCCACAAGTCAGGCAATGGCTACAAGAAAATAGCCACTTGCCTGCACCTGCCCATATCTACTGTCAGAGGAATCATTAAGAGGTTTAAAACAACTGGAACAGTGGTAAACAAGCCTGGACAAGGACACAGGGTTATTTTGCCACCACGCACAGTAAGAAGGATGGTAAGAGAAATAAAAAGTTCTCCAAAGCTCACTGTTATAGAATTGCAACAGATTTTAGCATCTTGGGGTCACAAAGTCACCAAAACAACCATCAGGCGCTATCTACATGTCAACAAGCCGTTTGGGTGGCATGCACGGAAAAAACCTTTTCTCACTCACAATCATAAACGCTAACGTCTGGAGTTCACTAAGTGGTACTGGGACTTCAACTGGGACCGTGTGCTTTGGTCAGATGAGACCAAGATACAGCTTTTTGGCAACAAACACTCTAAGTGGGTCTGGCGGAATACAGAAGATGAGTATGCAGAAAAGCACCACATGCCCACTGTGAAGTATGGAGGAGGATCAGTGATGCTGTGGGCCTGTTTCTCTTCAAGAGGCCCTGGGAACCTTGTTAGGGTGCATGGCATCATGAACACTTTGAAATACCAGGACATTTTGAATCAAAATCTGGTGGCCTCTGCCTGAAAGCTGAAGGTGGGTCATCACTGGGTCTTTCAGCAAGATAATGACCCTAAACATGTGGCCAAATCTACGCATAAATGGTTCACCAGACACAGAATCAAGCTCCTCCCATGGCCCTCTCAGTCCCCAGACCCCATTGAAAACTTGTGGAGTGAGCTGAAGAGGAGAGTGCAGAGGAGAGGACCCAGGTCACTGGATGATTTAGAGAGACTGTGCAAAGAGGAATGGTCGAAGATCCCTCTTTCTGTATTCTCCCATCTTGTGAAACATTACAGGAGAAGATTAGGTGCTGTTTTGTTGGCAAAATGGGGTTGTACAAAGTATTAACATCAGGTTTGCTAATAATTGTGGCACACATGATTTGATGTAAAATAATTATTTCTTAATGTGGGATTTTTTTCCCACTGAATTCTTTTTTTAGAAAAAAACCGAATTTATTAGAAGCTAAAGAACACATCTTAACCAGGGGTGCCAATAATTATGGCAGGCAGTGTAAACAAATATTCAATTCATTTGCATATTTTCCTGTTAATATAAAAAGTCCATGTGCTTTTCACTATTTTTTTTTTTTTTTCATTTTCGATGCTAAAAAAATGGGCCTTCTTTGCACTCAAAGTATCTCTGTCAGGCTTTTCCAGATCTAAGTTGGTTAACTCTGCAAAAATATGTTTATGCCGTTTGAATTATACTCAGCAACAAAAGTTTCTGTGACACCAATATTGTTAATTATTTTTCATAACGCAATTATGAAATTGTCATACATGGTGATATCAGACTGAAACAGTACACGTAAACACAACATTGAAATGGAAATCATGAAAATGCGAGAAAATGACTTTGCACGTGAAAATGGGTGTAAATCATGCTTGTGGATGGCAATAAAAGAGGAGAATTTTTGGAATGTTCACATTGTGCCTGATGAACGACGGAAGCATCACTTATCGAAAACACAGCCATTTCGGATCAGGAACTCTACCCTCTAAATGCCAAGACTGTCTGAAAATGATCGGTGGAGGGCCATTGGGATGATTGAATCCGGAACCTCGCAGAGGGAAGTTGCTCATCGCCTGAATGTCCACCGAAACACCATTTGGAACTTATGGCAGCGTCATCAGCAGACAAGACATGTCAGAGACCGTCCTCGCAGCGGCCGTCCACGAGTAACCACTCCCAGACAGGACAGTTGGATTCGAACAACCCATCTCCGAAATCGATTCCAACCTGTAACCATAACTGCAAGAACGATACCTGGTTTGAGGCGACTGTCTGCACAGACAATCCGTCGCCGTCTCCGTCATTTTGGCATTGTCCCACGTCGGCCAGCAAGACGTCCAATACTCACAGTACAACACCGACGACTGCGTCTACAGTGGGCACAACAACATCGACGGTGGATCCAACGTCAGTGGGATCTTGTACTCTTCACTGATGAATCAAGATTCATGCTTAACCGATGTGATGGTCGTTTACGTGTATACCGTCGATGTGGAGAACGTTATGCCAACAACTGTGTTCAGGAATTTGATCGTTTTGGAGGTGGTAGTGTCATGATTTGGGGAGGGATCACGGCTAGAAACAGAACAGATTTGCTTGTTATTGATGGAAATCTGACAGGTCAAAGATATCGCGATGAAGTGCTACGGCCATTGGTGGTACCGTTTTGATGCAACATGGTCCCGTAATAACGCTGCAACATGATAACGCCAGACCACACGTTGCAAGGATTGTACAGCAGTATCTGATGCAACAACATGTCAATGTCCTGCCATGGCCAGCCAGATCCCCAGACATGACCCCAATCGAGCATCTTTGGGACGAGATGGATCGACGTTTGAGGCGGTTGGATAACCCACCAGCTACACTCCAGGAATTGCGACAACGTCTACGTCAGATTTGGAATGACATCCCACAGCAATCTCTGGCAGATCTGATTCGGTCCATGCGCCGGAGATGCGTTGCTTGCATCATGGCACGAGGAAGTCACACCCGGTATTGAAGTGTGAAGGTCACAATTGGTTAGACGTCAGACAAGTGCTTCATGACGCATGAAAATGACATTTTTCGTTTTGAGTGACGTTGGCACTGAAAAGTCAGTGTTTCTCCTGTTAAATAAACATATTGATTGCATTGAGATCTTTGCATGTCATTTATAACATACACATAAATGGTGTCACAGAAACTTTTGTTGCTGAGTATATTTTTCACTGAAGCCAAGCTTCTCCTATTTTCTGTTGCTTAACAGCCATTTTGATCGTAAGAATCAGCTTGATTTCAGTGGATACTGTATTTCAACTTATCTTAAAATTGTCAGTCTTCAACTTAATGAAACAGAAATTTCGAGAAGGGCAATACATTTGGCCTTTACTGCTTTGGAGGGCAGACGCACCACTCCATTCTTGAATCTTTGGTGGAGGGCACTTAGTATGCGTGTAATTAATTTTATTAGTAATGTGCAGAATAGTTTTAACTGAGATAAGAGATGAATATTTTACAGAATTGGGTATAATTAAAATTTTAGCGCAAGCCGCACAGATGTCGAAATTCAAAACATTTTGGGATGAGATGCTGTGCCCAGACATCTGCATTACCTTGTAAAATATATTTGGACGCAACACGGCAGAGACATATGAAGAATATGCTGAGTGAAAAAAACTCAAAACTGTTGTAAACTCAATTTACAACAAAAGTGGTTGGGTGTACTTTGTGGGTTTTGCATTCCAACTCTTCAGATACAAAAAAAAAATCAATGTTTGCTTGATAAATGAGGCTGTAGAACCAGAATTTCCAGGAAAGTGCTGCTCTGGTCATTTTTACAGGTGAAGAGACAATTTAGGAGAGACATTATTCCTGAGGGAAGGTCATTAATAAGCACAAAGACGACCCCCTCTCTCACAAGTCTCTTTCGAAGCATTCAGCCCAAAATTGACTGCCCCCCTTCCCCGACTGCCACCACCACCCCCACACTTCATGCTTCACGCTCATACGGAATCAGAAGCCGTTATCTTTTATTCATTTATTCATTGTATTTGTTCAATCTCTGAGGGGCAGCTGGGTCATGTCATATAAATCTGGATTTATCTTGGAAAAAAATTGGAAAGAAACCAGCTTCTCGGTGAATAAAGTGGTAGGACTTTTACTGCAGTTCTGGGTGAAGGGTGAAATAAATTTGGTGTAATTTTAGGACTGGTATCCGTACTACTTCAAAATGAAGTTCAAATGAATTAGCTGTCACAACCCTTGTGTGTATTTCTTGTGCATCTCTTCGCAATTCTACAGCTTGCAGGTCTATTAAGTGTACAAGTGGAACGATTGGTTAACTCGCTGTGTTTCTCTCCCCCTTGGGTGAATCTCATTATGCGGTTGTGTGGGTAGCAAAGGCAGATCAGGTGTTTAAGCTCTTTAGTTCATATGCAAGTTGCTGGTTTGTAAACTCGTTTTCATGCAGTTTACCCAAGTCAACACACAGTTTACAAACTCTTTCATCTTTCTTTAATGCAACTAGTTCTTTATTGACAGTGGTTTCCTTAAGCAAGTCTTTCCAATCACTTAGTTAATTCAAAAAAGTTACCAATCCTAATCAGGATCCAGGCCTGGGATCGAGTTCAAGTTAACTCCATTCAAGTCTGTTCCTGTTTATCTACTTAAGTGATCAAGAACAAGCTTCCCATCTTAATCACGGTGCAAGACTGGGACCATGTTAGTGCCAACTCATATAGTTGGTCCAAGCTTACAATTTGGAACAAGCTTACAATCCTGAACTGGAGCCAAGCCTGGGACCATGTTCCCCTTAGTAACCTCCCCATCCTCAGAAGCAGTTCAGCGCAGGCGGAGCCTGTGAAACACCTGGCAGCATCCAGGAAGCCTGGCAGACTGTGGCAGCACAAGCTTGGCCTATTGCAACTTGTTTAACTGCCTGTCGTCCTTGGGGACCAAACCCAGCTATCCAATCCTGGAGTTCCGCCCCCAATCTCTACCGTATTGTTGCCAATAAATTACCAGTTGGATTGTGTTTCTGACTCCGTGCATGACTCCGGACTAGACTGCAACATTGGTATTAGCTAATGGAGCTGTTTACCACTAACAGTAGAGATTTTAGCTGATGCTTCATTAAAGCTGCAGTTGGTAAGTCTTGTAGAAGTATTTTTTTGTAATTTTTGCCAAAACTGTCACTGTATACAGACAGTATTACATGAAACTACATGTTCCTCATCTACATTAATGACCTTAATAGTAATATTGAGAGCAGATTGGTTAAATTTGCAGATGATACTAAATTGGGGGGTTTGGCAAATAGTTTAGGGTCCACTAAAGTGATTCAGGATGATTTGGATAGAATCCAGGAAATCCAGGAAATTGGAAAATGAAATTTAATGTAGCAAAATGTAAAGTTGTACATGTAGGTAATAAAAACATTAGACGCGATTACTTCATGGGAGGTTTAAAACTGGAATGTGCTGTACACAAGAAAGATCTGGGAGTGATTGTAGACCAAACCCTCACAGGCTCTAGCCATTGTGCCGTAGCAGTTAAAAAAGCCAATCGGATGCTGGGATACATTGCCAAAAGTATTGAGTACAAATCTAAGGAGGTGATGCTTCTTCTGTACAACACGTTCGTTAGACCACACCTGGAGTATTGTGTACAGTTCTGGGGACCATACTTTAAGAAAGATATAGAGGCTCTAGAGAAAGTTCAGAGAAGAGCCACTAAGCTTATTCCAGGTATAAAAGATGAAAGCTACGAGAAGAGGCTGAAGATCCTTAATCTCTTTAGTCTTAGGAAAAGGAGACTCAGGGGTGATTTGATTGAGGTCTTAAAATATGTTAAAGGGATTAACAAAGTGAATTACACTCAACAAAAATATAAACGCGACACTTTTGTTTTTGCTCCCATTTGTCATGAGATGGACTCAAAGATCTAAAATTCATTCCAGATACACAATATTACCATTTCTCTCAAACATTGTTCACAAATCTGTCTAAATGTGTGATAGTGAGCACTTATGCTTTGCTGAGACAATCCATCCCACCTCACAGGTGTGCCACATCAAGATGCTCGTCAGACACCATGATTAGTTCACAGGTGTACCTTATACTGCCCACAATAATTTTTATGGCCACAGTATTACATCAAATTAAAAAAATCCAGATCTTGTGCGACATTTCTTACACATTTCCCTGTTATTCAGCAGAACATATTTAGGATCATTGGAGACCTTGGGATCTCTACTACAATTTAAAATAGGTCCAGAACGCCACAAGTTTGAATGCAGCAGGTGCATTTGGCGGACCCTCACACTACCGGTCAAAAGTTTTGGGACACCCAAATTTTTCCAGTTTTTATTGAAATTTATGCAGTTTGATGTCACATTGTACTCTAGAATGAAAGCATGGACATAATAGAACAGATTAACAGTTGAAGTAAAAAAAGAAATCATGGAATCAATTTATAATGTATTTTAAACTATTGACTCAAAGCAGCCACCTTTGGCAGATATAACGGCTGAACACACTTGTGGCATTGTTTCTACAATGGAAATATAATATTCTCCAGAAAGTTCTTCCGTTGCAGAAGTTCCCATAAATGTGTGGCACTTGTAGGCTGCTTTGCTTTCACTCTTCGGTCCAGTTCATCCCAAACCATCTCGATGGGGTTTAAGTCTGGAGACTGTGCTGTTACGCTATGTTTTCAGGCTTACCATCTTATTCTTTTTTTTCCTAAGGCAGTTCTGGCAGAGCTTGGACTCCTGTTTTGGGTCATTATCTTGCTGTAGGATGAACCCCTGAGCAGCTAGGCTCATAGCAGAGGCTACTGCATGGCGCTGCAGAATGCTGCGGCAGCCGTTTTGGTTCAGGGTGCCTTTCACTCTGTAAGTCACTGACCCTGGATCCAGTAAAACAGCCCCAGACCATCATGCTTCCTCCTCCATGTGTGACAGTTGATGTCACACACAGAGGAACCATCCTTTCACCTGCTGGAAGGCGTAAAAAAACCTTCTTAACCTTAACTTTTGTTTAAAACTTCTTGCAGTTCACCACTTACCTTTACACCATATCAAGCTATTCGTTGGACTGGAACTGAATAATTTTTCAATAAAAAACTGGAAATATTGGGGTGTCCTAAAACTTTTGACCAGTAGCGTATGTGGGTCTCTGGATTTTATAGGGTGAATAAATACATGGACCAATAATTAAGTGTCTTCATGCTTCATTAAAATTTTTGTATGTCTTAACTCACATTAAGAGCCCCATAAGATACTGTCTATTCACTTGAGTTTTTGACAGTTTTTTTCTTTTTTTGCAATCTGCTGAATAATATGAGTAGTAGAAGGTAATTCATTACACAGCACTAACCTAAAGCTCCCTTTTTGATCTGTGATCTGGCAGCCACAAGCCACTTAGTCTGTGTGTTTGATCTGGAATGATCATCTCACTCACAGTAGGAGTCCACGAAGTAGAAAGAGCGGGAGAAAAAAAAAATTATCTTGGCCTGAGTGAGGACACATGCCAACTTGTCACTGGAACTTTGGAGGAGAACCAGCGTCTGAAAAGAGGTGGCATGTTACCTCTCAAAGTACACAAAGGCCGTTTGTGAAATCAGAGGTTCCTCGGGCAATTATTTACGGCCGTTAAACCACATCATCAGTGAAAAAAATCGAACTTCTGGCCTTTCCTGCTCTGCTGACTGCGTGAGCCTGTCCTCCAGCAAAATACGCTCACAAAGGCCGTCAGTAAAAGCAGTTTATTATGAACTAAAGTTACATTTAAGAGTTAAGCGACCTCTTGCAGTCGTTTAAATGACAAAAATCTGGTTTCCATCCTCGGTGTCACCATCTCTAAATCCCTAACCTAACCCTAATCCTAACCATAACTCTAACTCTAACTCAAATCCTCACTCCAACTCTAACCACCAATTTACACCAGATGCGTGTTAGGTCCTTCTGCGCTCCTCCACAGCAGCACTACTGATAGGATTCACTTTAGTCAATGAGTGTGTTTACACCAGATCCGCTGCGTCACATTTCTCCTCTGTCCCAGCTCAGGCAAAACGCAGCCATGCACAGCAGATACGCAAGACTTCCATTTTAACCAGATACTGCAGCACTAAGGCAACATTTCAGCACAGCAGATAGATTGGTACACAGACACAACATTAAAACATACGGCTAATTTTCAATATCCGCGTTGACGCCCCTTCGTATTGTGGGCTAGGACAGCAACCGAAGTAAAAGAAAACATGTTAGCTAAACTTTATCGACAAATGACTTCCCAAACAAATGACTAACCCACACGAACAGAAAATCAAGCTCATTTATTCATAAATAGGCTACTTATCCATGGTAGAGGCACAAAACCTCGAAAAATAAACCAATCGAAGCAAGTCAACTGTTCTTCGACCCTTTTGGAAAAGAACAAAGGCTGTTGCCAGTTTGTAGTCGCACTTACACAACACGTATCAGTTTTTTCGGGTGATCGCGCGTGATCTTGTAATTGCCACGTGATCTCGTTGGGCTCGCTCACTGGTCTTGCTTTTCTGCTCGTCTGAACCTGGTACATACGGCCTCACAGCAAGAAGGTTGTGGATTCGAATCCAGCCTGGGGCCTTTCTGTGTGGAGTTTGCATGTTCTCCCCGTGTTCGCGTGGGTTTTCTCCGGGTACTCCGGTTTCCCCCACCCACAAAAAAAACATGCAATATAGGAAATACTGTATGGCTGTGTGTGAATGTTTGGTGGTGGTCGGAGGGGCCGTAGGCGCATACTGGCAGCCACGCTTCCGTCAGTCTGCCCCAGGGCAGCTGTGGCTACAAAAACGTAGTTTACCACCATCAGAGCGTGAATGTGTGAGTGAATGAATAATGTATCCTTGTGAAGCGTCTTTGAGTGCCCAGAAAGCAGAAAAGCGCTATATAAAATTGATGCATTACATAGTGCAAACGCGGCTACTGTAAATTGAGGGACGACACTACAAGCAGCAATAACGCAGCAGAGTGGAGGCGGACCGCGCACACATCTGGTGTAAATCCCGGGTGCCGGTAAGTCGAAGTCTAACTATAATTGTAATATTAACTGTAACCTCCTGCTGCTAGTAGGGACACTAATTTTGGAAACAGTCTTCTGGGTCATAGGTCAGGGTAAACGATCCATTTGGCCATCTGATTGGAGGACAGGTTGGACTTCACCTTTGTGACTGAAGGGGTTTTCACACGATGATCAATGATCCGAATACACCTGACCCCTAAGTCCAGTTCATTTGGTAAGTGTGAACACAAGTGTATCGTGCTCCGGCACAGTATGCGAGCACGGTTGGAAGAGGTGGACTCGGGCACGGTTCAACTGTACTCATACCAAATATGAAAGCCACCATACTTGAGCACGGAAGTGGAGTATTTCGTGATATCTAAACTATTCGACTATTTTGTTTTGAAACATTTAGCAGCAAAAGGATCTCTCTGGTCAAATGAAGAAATTGAATGCTTGCTTGAAAGTATTTACATTTACGTGCTTATGACCGAACAATATGACAGTGCTGTGACATTCTAAAGAAAGCTAAGGAAATTGCGGCAGCCAGGTACTCTTGAGGAAAGTCTGCCAGTTTTAGTAATGAAAAAAATACATTTCTGTCGCTTCTTCTTCTTTATTTATATTTCTCTACTTAAAAACCGCCTAGGTGCCACGTACTGTATCAGAATTTTGATGAAATTAACTGTACTCGGGCATGGTAGGGCAATGCTAGCGTGAAAGCTGACCAGCAGGGGGAGAGGGGAGGTAGGACAATCGTACTGTGGCACGGTACGGAACAATCGTACCTAGAGCGAAAGCGGCCTGAGAGATGTTCATTTGGATCATTATGAACTGTGCAGCTATTCTAAGTAGCCACAGGGCCCCGGTGTACCTGAGAATAATCAGTGCGTACTGGTGCATAACGCCACAGCTAATGCCGCCTTCACTCTCGGCCGTTGAGTTGCACATCAATGGAGCGTTCCGAAAGCGGGGAGTGTCAAAGCGTTTCACCGAGGGCTTAATGAGGAGTGAAGATCACGCCTGAGGCTGTCTTGAATCGAGCCTGAAAAAGACTGAATTCTGCCTGCCACTGCTTCCGTTTCGAGTACATGCTGACTTAGTTTGACAATAAAGTGCTCTGAAACGCTAGAGCAAAACTGAGGACATAGTGTTCTCGGACGTGATGCACTGGTTAATTATGGGGTGACGTGACACAAAGCGGAGTTGCACCAATCACTCACCTGGCACTCAGATCACTGAGCCGGAGAGACGTGATTACGATCTGGAGGAAAGCCATGGCAGCCCGCTTGAAAGCTCCATGCCTTCCAGCGACTAACGGAGGAAGCAGGCTGAGGCACAGTGGCCAAACACGCGGATGCTTCCGGAACTTAAGTTCTCTAGTAGCTGTGACCACCTTCGGCCACAGTACAGAGTGGGCCTAACTTAATTTCAACAGCGAAACAGGAACATCCACAGTCCAGTTTCAGGCTAGCTGCAAAGTAAAGGACTTCATCTGAGCTGTAGCTGGTCAGACTAATTAGAAAGTGTGTGCAACGAGTGTTAGGAAAAAAAAATCCAACCTAAGGGCCACACCTGGGCCAGCCATGTGATTGGAGCCATATTCTGAAAGAAGGGAGTCAAAGGTCCCTTTAGCGCCATTGTGATCTCGTAAATTGGATATACTCCAGTGGAATCTGCGCTCACTGGGCGACAGCTCTATCCCTGGCTCCACTTCTGAAAGAGGGCAGACGGCCTCCAAATTAGAAAACAGAATGCATTAATAAAAGAACAGAAATGTTGGAGATCACAAGCTGGAGTTATTCAAAATCTGGAGAGGACCAACAGAAACATGTAGTGCAAAGTATTTGTGAATACTATTTATCTCCAAGATTTCCTCAATCCCTCCCTCTCTCTAATTCTTCCATCCTCACTTTCTCATTCTTTTTATCTTTTTCTCCCCCTCTCTCACACGATATTATGCCAGTTTTCTCTCGATTCTATTCATTCCCTTCCTCCATCGTCCTGTCTCGTGCCTCTGTGAGACAGTTCCTTCAACACCATGCAAGAGGGCAGCATAGAGTCACTCTTCTTCTGTGCGTATGGCAGTGAAGCGTCCTCCCATCTCCTCGAGCTTCTTCATGTGAAGACAGGACCGCTGACTCCCTCCTACGCCCGCTTCTGCCGTGTAGATGCGATATGCCTTCTCAAGGGCCATTCAGACGGTGAAGGTTCTTCGGCGAGCGCTGAGTGCTCATGCATGCTGACAGGAGGTCTTGTGGAAATGTACTCGGCTAAAGCAAATCGCAGTGCATTTTTCCACCGAGGATGGCAGGGGTTGCGGAGATGGTTTTCCGTCTTTTCCTGCTCTCCTGTTCCCGCAGCAGGTGACCCCCCCCCATAATGGACATCACGATGCGCGGCCAATCCTCAGAGGAGGTTGAGGGGGGGCACTTTTAAATGAGGGCGCACAGGCTCGCAAATGGGACCAAGATCATTGATTGAGAAGGACTAAGCGTATTTGTGCATTAATCCATATTAATCTATAAGCTCTCTCCGGTGGCGCGTCTGCATGCAAAGTTCACATTCTCATCGCGACGGCGGCTCGGGTCAGGTTTTCTATTGAAGTCTGAGCCAATACTGGAGCCGCCAGCTCTAAGAGCGAGTTTACGAACACTGTTATCTAATTTTGCTCATCAGTGGATGGAATATCATTACCTGTCACCCATGATATTCTGCAGTCCCCTGACATCTCCACGCTGCTGGCGCCGGTCGAGGATCCACCAGCACGAGTACAATGTGTGACCTCAATCTATACAGTGATTATGAGTCAAGTGTCGTTCAGGCATCCCATTAAAGGGAGAAGCTTATGCATGAGGACACGCCGACACCCTCTGGCACATGCAGATTGAGACAGACACACATTAAAGGACACACACACACACACACACACACACACACACACACACACACACAATAACCTCTTTTTGTTTGCTACCTTTCATCAGGAGGTCAAAATCAAGTGAGTAAAACAGAAGGCCAATTATCATGGCTTTTGAGAATATTTGCATTTTGATCAGCACTGCAAACAAATACAAGCCAACCATCATCAATTTCATCCTGAGATGGCCTTTAATGACTAGAAATTTCATCTATAATATATTTGAGGTCGATGTCTGCCTGTCTGTGTGTATGTACACGTTTTTCTCCTACATTTCTCAACCGATTATCCCCAAATTTGGTGTGAATATCCATTTGGACACCAGGAAGGACTTGACGTCGCCTGATTTTTGAAAAATGGTCATGCACGCAAAAAAAAAATCGCTATTTCACTCTGGGTAGCGGGTAGCAGCTAGTTTAGAATACGTGAACAATTATTGCAAAAATTAATCTCAACACGGAAAAGGAAAATATCAGGGAGAAAAAAGGATTATGAAACCTTGAACTCTGGTACATCTGCTACACAAGACACTACTGACTGGTGGCTTAACGTGCCCAGGGGGCAAAAGTTCACATATTGAATTTGAGAGAAAATTCTGGGTTTGAGAAGATATCCCCGTTATTGCCGATTGTTTGTCTGAAAGGACAGGCTGATAATTTCTAGCTCCATTAAGAAAATTAGCCAACCAATTCCTTTTTCCTACAGCACAGTTACATTGTTGAACATGCACGCAGGCCCTGAGTAGCCTTACTAGCGACTTCACAAGCTTGTTTCGCCGTAGAAAATTCTCCTCTTTGGCCCTCCTCCCCGATGTCAAAATGTGCAGGTGCCAATGTAACATGCCTGGACTTCATCAGGCGTCCCACGTGCTCTGGTGCACATGCCTGTGACGCAGGTGTTCTTTCCCTCAGAACGTCCGTCCTGAGAATGCATTAGCTTTAAAGGTGACCAGCATGCCTTCTCGTGTCCTGATAAACCTCATCAGCGAGCAGCATGAGTCGGACAGGATTCGACGGACCTCGTCAGCGTACTGGCAGGCAGAATCGCCGCACAGATGCGAAGTCATTTCCTGCCTGGCAATTTCATTAAAGGTCACCCCTCCCCACCGCTGATATATCCTTATTTTACATTTTGAAGACTTTAAGGCGGACGATCCGGAGTGCATTTTTGGTTTGACCGCTGTGTCGCGGCACCAGTTTTGCACCCGCCTTTCTCCCGCCATCTCAATTATTGAGAAAAATAACGAAGTGCAGTCTGATCGCCTCAAGATTTGAGTCTCCAGGAGCAAAACTATATCCCAGGGCTAAAGCACAAATGCTCCATCAGCCAGCACACAATGTGCCGGTTTATACGTGATGTATAGCATGAGCAACAGAGCTGAGTGGGGGACCGGGGGGGAAGCTACGGGTGTGCAGGCTGTTAGCGAAACACAGGACACGTGGGAATCTATTGGGGGACTCGCTAATGGTATTCAAACAGTCGACCAAGGACACGCTCCATGGTGCAAATCAGAGATACAAGTCACTGGCTAATTCCAGAGCAGCCAGTGGACATCCTTTCCGTTGGTACTTCATGCAATGTTTGTATATGCATGCATTTTAAATCTCCTCTTCATCCTGGAGCCAGCCAGCTGTAACAAAGGTTTTCGAACATATCTCATTTACAGCCGTCTAAACTTGATTTACTGGAAGAGGCCAGCAGTAGCTAACGTGATAAAGCATTGCATGCTGTGACAAAAACTCCCGTGGGGATTAAAATATTATTGACCCCCGTCTGGATTTTTTTCATAACCAAACAAGGGACAAGTCCAGTTTGGTATAATCTGATTGGCTTACAATTCAAGTTAGATACAACCTTATCAGCTGAAGTGTAGCGCAGAGTGGTGGTGGTAGCACAACTTCGACAAATTAGCATGCCTCCTGTCAAACATCCCCCATGAGAAAAATGCTGATGTAAGCTGCTTTAAGGTGTTCAGCCTCTCGTTGGCAATGTAGACACGCAGCTCAATATTCTCCCCCCCCCCCCCCCCCCCATCTTCTTCTCACCTGTACTGTGGCACAGAGTTTCTGAATGGGCAGCCAACCACTTCTGTGTGTGTGCTAAACCTCCGCACAAGACAAGGAAAGGGACCAGACCTTAGCCTCTGCCCCACTGGACATGCCATTGGAGGGATTAAAACCCTGCTCTCACCTCGCCTTGAAGCACATTACTTCTTCAACCCCTCTCCGATTTAGTTGCTAATTAGGAAATGTAAATGTTAATTCGCTCAGTTGTGAGATTCAATCAGAAAAATTAGTCTATTGCCCATTAGCTTACATTATTGTTCATTGAAATAGTTATCAAGCATTTTCCTATCCACATTAATTGTGACACAACACGTCTGTGAGGTCCCGCCTCGTACCCTCAGCCCAGGGGCTGTTAAGTCCCGGACTTCAGTCTCTCCTATTATTCAGTTATCACTTGCACCTGTTGTAAATGCTCACATTATGCCATTTTAGACAAAGCTTTGCACTCAACAGGTGCTTCATGTTGTGGCAACGACGCCAATGCTGTATTGTTAGTCTGGAAACACATGTATTCCCGCAATTAGCAAATTTTTAATTTGTTTATTGCATTTATTTCCAGCACGTTCATTTTAAAGGAGCCTCCTTTTCATTTTGTAATCTTGTTATGTTTGTGCATAGGGCAGTGCTGTCAGCCATTATTAAATCGCAGCTAGATCCACCCTTGCACTGGAGTCCAGTTCTCTTCTTGCTCGCCAAACAATCGCTATGGCACCTGGCAGGCGAGGCGGTTACAATGTCAATGTCTTTCTTAGCTTCTGAATTCCTCTAACTCAGAAAACACAAAACGGTGTCAATAATTCTTTTTTTCCGCGACATTGTCCAATCGGCTTGATGGAGCTTGAAATGCTGCTTTGCCGAGCCATGTCAGCATGTTAAGTTTGCTTACATAAAAATTATACCATCGACAACCAGTGACATTACCATAATGTAAACTCTCAACTTGTTTCCAATTAAGAATCAGACAATAATCTGTGTTGCCATTAATGGATAAGACATATAACTTTGCATCATAGAAGAAGGCTACAATCACAGGCTGTATAAAAAGATGGACGCAGCATCCGGATCTGAAAACTGCGGCCGATATGGACATCTCTAAAATTTGCATTTTATTTAATGGCCAGCAGATGGCAACGTCAGTGGGTGCAGAAAGAAGTTCAATCCTATAGAAGTCTATGAGAAAAAGACTCAACTTTCCCACCTGATTTATTATTTCAATAATGATTTTCCACGTTACTTTACACGATCTGTCACAAGTTTCAGGTCTCCTTCAATATATCATGATGTTCATTTTTGTAAATTATGGTCTCAAATAGACAAGAATAAAGGATAAAGCCAGAATATGCTTTAGGGGCGTGGCTATCCTCTGGTCCTCCTCTGATACGGTCAGATCCACCCTGCGCTCCTCTTTGGATATTCAATTCACGCTCTCGTCCAAAAGGAATTAAATCCGGTGGAAAAATTACAAAATGGCGCAATTCAAATCGCCAAAATCGAGGCTTCCGAAATGGTATAATGAAACCAATTGGTGACATCACGGTTGCTTTGTACATCTTTTTATACAGTCTATGGCTAAAATATGATATTACACGGACAACAATAGGCTGAAATTTCTCAAAAGTCCTCTTTGAAGTAGAATTTCATGCAGTAAATGCTGCTGAAGATGGTATTTAAATACCAAGTTTCGTTTTCATTGCTAATTAATAAATTAGATAATTGCCGTTCAATGTAATGTAATCTTGCAGCCTTCCAACAACTTTTCCAGAAAGCGGACTCTGAAGACCTCATCAATGATTTTGAAACCACATTTGATGCATAGAATGCATTTTATATGATTTTAAATGCATCAAACTTTCACAATGCACCAATAACTAGTTTACTTCAATGTTAAATTACTTACGTTTCGATGTAGGAAACATTGGCAATTTGATAAATTATTATTGCTTCGCAGCAACCAGTGTGCAACTGCACTTCACGGCAAAATGTAGCCTATTGTTTTGAATGCTTAAAACATTTTGAGGAAGTGCGATCTGAAAATAAATTAGGTTGCACTGCTGAAAAAAAATGCTCAAACGGGAGATAGAATTCAGGGAAAGTACTGGATTAATTAGTCCCCCCCACAATACCACTATTAAATATGTTGTGTTTGGAGCCCTTTCATTTTTTAATAGGGCTTATACAACCTATATTGGTCATCATTATTCAGTCAATTAATTGTGTGATTATTAATCAAGCAATCTTGAACAAAAACAGCATGAAAGCAATGACGTGTTTAAGGGTCAGAGGCTCACAGCAAGCCATACCCAGCTTGTCCCTGGTACCAGGGGCGTTCGGTCTTCACTCTGTCAGTGCCTGATTGAAGCAAAAAAGAATGAACATTCACATTCCAGAGCCCCTGTGGAAGATTACCCAGATACCTGAGGAAAAAATGTGGTCATATTTTTCTGACCTAGCAGCACAAATCCACATGAAAAGCAAGACATGATCCATGGCAGGAATTGGGCCAATCACCTACTCTTTGGCCACTCAAAGAACTGAATTTTAATCATGATGTCAGACAGCCCAGCGAACAATACCGTACAAGCGCAACAAATGTATTTTTGTAACTGATGGAGAGGGATCACGCGCATGCTCGCACACACACACACACACACACACACACACACAAAACCTATACAACAGAAGTTCATTTGTTGCTCGTGTATTATTTCATTATCTGGGTTAAAACTGACCCACATTATGATTAAAATTCAGCTCTTAATGTGCATTTTATCAAGCCTGGCCACTCAATATTTAATAATTTTAACACATTCAGTCACTTTGGTAAAGAAACCATCGATAAATTTAAGCTGGAATACTTCAACAATTTTTTTTTGTTTATAGAATCACTGAGATTGAAATAGTTTGACTCAGGTATAGATTTTCATTAGAACAATAGTGAATTATACCACTTTTGAAAATGAAATATCTTGCCCCCCTATGAATGAAGTTTGGCAATGCAGTAGTCATTATATGGACTCAAATTGAAATAATACCATAAAGCGATAGCCCTGCGCCTCTTGCACATGGTGCTAAATTTCATTTTTTGAAATTCATTCTATAAGGTGTATTTTTTTCATGGCCAAACTTTGTGTTTTTTAATAAAATGCAATAGGCGCCAACACAGAAAAAGCTGATTTACTCAAAATGAGTAAAATGGATGTAATGCGATTTGGAAACAAACCCTGCGATTGCATTTGTATTATCATGAAAATGTATACATTTGCCTAAAACCCTCCTTGTACAAACAGTACAATTTCACGAGGTGCAATATGATGAAACTGGGGTATAGGAAGCAATGCTGGAATCAGTTGAGGCAGTTTAGCATGCAGTGGGCGTTCCTTTCCTGTTTTTCGTGTGAAGTGCGGTGAGCAGTGCAGGGAGACCAGTTCAAGGTGCTGTAGGTGCGATCCCCTGCCGCACAGAAATAGCCGCAGAGAGCGTGGAGCGTGGCGCGCATTTCCCGAATACCTCCCAACAATCTCAGCCCGCACCCCTCCGCCGCTCCCTCCCTCCCTCTCTCTCTCACTCCCTCAATATCCCTCCGTTTCGGGTGAGCGGCTCTCTCTCCCTCACACATACTCGTTCTCTCCGAAAGGGAAATACAGAAGTGCGCGGCCACAACTCTGTCTCAGAGTTTTCATTTCTTTCGCCAATTTTCCCCCCTCATCTTTGTGTTTTAATTTCATTTGGGCATTTTTCCAAATGGAATGAGATATTTAAAAAAAAAAAAAAATCGGTCAGTATTTTGCACGTGCTCAGATAAGTGAGTGGAGCCGAAGTTTACACTGCCTCTGAAGCTCTTTTATTTGTCATATGGAATTTCTGCAACAAAATGAACGAATTTATTTTTGCAAAAATTATGCTTTAGTGGTGGATTTTTGTCTCTTTTATTCTTTTTATTAATTTATTCCTTTTTACCTTTGTTCCTTTTTTCATTAAGATGATGCTATTTGTTGATTTGTGAACAATTATTGCATATGCATATTTTCTGCAAAATTTTGACGGTGAGTCGTGATGGGATTTGCATTAATTGACGATAAACGCTGATCCTTTTTCGCGGAGGAACTGTGTTGTCTGCAGCGCTCACTCAAGGTAAGGCAATAAGTTTTGACTTTAATGACATTCCCAGTTGACTATGTGGTATTTATATAGACTGTTTTTTCGATGTCTGGAAAGAGAAAGGTCTTGCCACTGAATCACTCAATTTCATAAAATGCATTTTCATGTCTTAACCTTACATCACTGTACTCTCACATCCTCAGTAACATGAAAAGTCATTTCTGTTTGTGTGGAGACTTTATACACTGTCTACTGTTTGGGTTAAGACCTTATGCTCTGCAAAATCTCTAATGCATTACCATTTTTCTCCAAATAATCCAAATAAAAACATTTTTGAGATGTTTTTAAAATTTAAGTTTGAGTTTCTAAAAAGGAATAGCATATATTTTAAATACTAAAACTAAGTTTTGCTTTGCTTGTTTTAAATAATTTTATTTCGGAGTCTGAATTTAGTTAATCTTAAAAATAGGCTGATTTTGATTAAATGCAACACCGCAAAAAGTGATTTTCTAGGAAGGGAAATTGACTTATTTTAAGATTTAAAACACTTATTTCTATCACCATTATCTTAGTAAGACAAGGAATTTGTCCTTGATTATTGGTAATTTTGACTACCTTGCCAATGATGTAAGTCAATTTCACTTGTCAAGTGAAATTTACTTACCCCATTGGCAAGATAGTCAAATTAACCTCAAATCAAGGAAAAATGTCTTGTCTTACTAAGAAAATGGTGAAAGAAATAAGTGTTTTAAGTCTTAAAATACGTCAATTTCCCTTTCGAGAGAATCACTTTTTGCAGTGAATTTGGGGACTTGGAGGGAATTTTAATCATGACTGCAATCTTGTGAAACTGGAGCAGGCTCTTCAAGTCAATAGATTCAACAACTGATTGAGTTCACATGCGCATGTCTGTGACACTTTGACTCACATATGCCAGGGCAAATTCACAGTTTTTTTAAGTTATCGAAACTACATTTCCATTTCTATTTTATTTTACTGCGTATTTTAAGTTGTTTTACTGTTGTTTCATCCTGCTGTAGAGAGATGACCACCATATCTACTGAGCAGGTGGCGGTGCTGGCCCAGAATATCCCCAATGCCACAGAAGTGCCCCTGACTCCCGCAGCCGAGGACACGACCACGACCCTCACTATCGGCGCAATCCTGTCCGTCATGTGCCTGGTGGGCGTGTGCGGGAACATCTACACGCTGGTGGTCATGTGCCACTCTATGCGATTCTCGGCCTCCATGTACATTTACATAATAAACCTGGCCCTGGCCGACCTCCTGTACCTGCTCACCATCCCTTTCGTGGTCTGCACCCACTTCCTCAAGGCCTGGTACTTTGGTGACGCCGGCTGCCATATTCTCATCAGCATGGACTTCTTGACAATGCACGCCAGCATCTTCACCCTGACTATCATGAGCACCGAACGCTACTTTGCGGTGATCAAGCCCCTGGACACCGTCAAGCGCTCCAAGAGCTACCGTAAGGCCATCGCACTGCTGGTGTGGGTGGCCTCCTTGATCCTCACCCTGCCCATGATCATCACCATCCAGCTCATGCCAGTGGGGAACAACAAGTCCATGTGCCAGCCGACCCTCAGCAAGCTGTCCTACAAGATTTACATATCTGTGCTCTTTTGCACGAGCGTCGTTGCCCCCGGTGTGGTCATCTGCTACCTTTACATCCGCCTGGCCAGGACTTACTGGATCTCCCAGACAGAGACCTTCAAACTCACCAAAAAGTTACCAAACCAGAAGGTCCTGTACCTAATCTTCACCATAGTCCTGCTTTACTGGGCCTGTTTCTTGCCGTTTTGGATCTGGCAGCTCCTGGGCCAGTACCACCCGTCCCTGCCCATCTCGGCCAGGACTGTGCGGAGCATTAACTACCTGACCACCTGCCTCACGTACAGCAACAGCTGCATAAATCCCTTCCTCTACACCCTGCTCACCAAGAACTACAAAGAGTACCTGCGCAAGAGGCCGAGGTCCTGGACGGCGGGCAGCTATTTCAATCGGAGGAGTCGCTTTCAGAGGTCGTCTCGGCGCTCTCTGTCCTCCAGCAGTCAGCAGTGCACGGAGAGCTTTGTGCTAGCTCACACGCCCCGGACCCATAACAGCAGCCTATAAGGTATGTCCGAGTCCCCATACGCGGCCTCCAGTCCTACTGTGTTGGTATTAAGCTGTCAAGCGTGCTCTTTCGGAGGATTTGCAATTTCTTTTGTCTGCTTTCGCTCTGTGATGTGCCTCTGTTTGATTTTTTGTCTCGTAAGTCTCGATCGATCCTGGCGTGCAAGGCTTTGGTCTCGCAGGCCGGAGTAGATTCTTGGTCGAGCTGTTCAGAAGCTGCTACCTTCGGGATTAGGCGTCGATCCGGGGGCACTCGCCCCCCCTTCTCAGAATGCTGGTTCCGCGCCGGGGGATAATGAAAATTAATGCAGTCGTGTATCATTTGAAGCAGCCCTTCGCCTTTTTGAGATTTTCAGAGTGCAATTACCAGTGATGAGCGGAGAAAAGCGGTGGACCCTTGTGTGACAGAGCTCAACTGAGAGACAGTGCTGGAGAGATGGTACTGTGGTGCTGTATGATTGTTCTGTAGTACTGAAAGATGGTTCTGTAACACTGCAAGATGGCACTAATGTGTTGCAAGATGGTACTGTAGTATTGTCAGATGGCACTGTAGTACGGTAAGATGGCACTGTAGGACGGTAAGATGGCACCGTAACAATGTAAAACGGTACTGTAGTACTGTAAGATGGCAATGTAGTACTGTAAGATAGTACTGTGAGATGGTGCTGTGGTACTATGAGGTGGTATTGCATTTTGATGCAGCTGGTGTTCTTCACTCTCCTGCAGAGAGGAATGCACCGCAGCTATGAGGATTCCACATGGAATTACCTCAGGAATGCAATCTGCTGAGGGACGTTTCCAGTAATTTACTGGGAAGAATATGAACAGGTCAAGAGTATTTAGTTCATACACCACCACGAGCCCTCTGCATTTTTCTTGCGAAAGTGTTTGTGTGAACTGTATGGTGGCTGCTTCATGCTCAAAACAAAAGCATTTTTCACATGCGGTTCATTTTGATTGCTTTTGCCGTTTCTTATCTATATCGCTGTTTATCGGAATTAGAATCAGACAAAGATGTTGTGCAGTTCTGGGGAAAAGGTGGAAATAGATGTGACTAATATACAACAGTAAAGTGTGTTGGTCATGGAAGGTACCGAGTTCTAAAGCATCTCCTCCCCCACCTGTCAAACATGGTGTTGGCACATCTGTCCCAGCTGATGATGCTACTGATTACATTCTGAAATATAGTGAAGCATCTTACCAACTAAAGCTCAACCAGAATCCTCCAAAACTCGTGGTACTTCATCCAATCATGAGCCAATAATCGCTGAATAAGAAACATTGTCCTTCTAAGGCCAGTTTAATTACCCTATCTGAATCCATTCTAGCTGAGTTAATTTCAAAAAGCAAATATAAGCCATTTTTAAAATGAATAAACCAAATGAAGACCACAGTGGGAGAAATGATCAGTCACATTTTCACATTGTGGAGAAACGATGAATTAAAAATTCAAACCCATCTTAGAAACAAAGCACTGAAAAAATATGCAAAAAATATAAAATATTTTAATAATATATAGTGTATAAAATATACAAAAATGCAAAAGTTAGGACTCTGATCATTTTTCCTTTGTGGTCTTCAAATTTATTGAATATTCCTTTGCAATATAATAAAAAAAAAACACACACACACACACACACAAACACAATTTAGAACAGCTAAAAATTTAGAGATATATTGAAATTACCCAGCAGTATTTTCATTGATATTTCTCGGAGTGCACGATTAAAAACCATGATTTAGAAAATTAATCAAAAGGGAAATAGTAACTGTCATTGTAAATGAACCCTTCACATGATTTAATGCAGAGAAAACATACAGGACTTGAAGATCTGTTGAAATGCAGGTGTGGGGCATCTATCCTGACAGAGGATACTGAGCACCTGGTAATACCTGTGGGCCACAGTGTTCAAAACAGTCATTGCATGCAAAGGACATGCAACAGAATATTAACCCTTAGAACGCTGTAGGAAACTATAGTTACCCAATGATGTAAGACATCAAAATCAGATGCTGTTGAAAACCTATCATGGGGCAACTTGTTTAAAAGAGCTCCCTTGGAGCTCCAACAGCTCAGGATTTTTACATCTTTAATTCCATGAACATCTTTTCAGCGCTCCAAGGGTTAAAAACAGCCTCTTTCATTGGCTAAATATTCATTAATTGATACAGTACGTCTCAAACTTTGCGGTGCCCTAAAATGGAAAGTGTTGTGTATACTAAGTAGTGTATCAACATGTTGGAATCACAGTTAAACCAAAAACCAAAATACCCTTTCAAAAAAAACTGAGCTGTAAGCACATCTGTTTGATTAAAAATATCTTAAAGGATATCAGAGACCAATAAAAAAACTCCAAAACTTTACGGAGCTCCATAAGAAAACGCATATGCAGCATGAAGTTTGTCATATGTCCCATGCTAAGTGGTTCTGCTTTCAGAAGCATTGTGTCCATTCATCCCAGAACACATGCAATCCCTGCTCTTAAACATTGGTGAAACAGCCACATATGTGGCGAGAACTGTGCGTGAATGATGACTATGGCATTGCATTTATTGAAAGGATGTTTCAGGAAGAAAATCTATTCCTGGATAAAATTATTGGCAAAACAGCAAAAATGAGTCCCGATGGTTATATTCAGTAGCAGATGTATATATACAGCTTAAAGAGGATCAGTTCTCATAAAGGCTGACAGAAAGATTTAGCTCATACAATATACAATATGTCCAGGGTTGAATCTGTCAGTGGCGAACAAAAACACAACAGGAAATGCAACATGGTCCATATGAACACTGTAAGAGCTGATTTAACACAGAAAATAATCTTGTTTTAGTTATGTAATATTAAACTCACTTAGCATTATTGTGTTGTATATTTTATTTTTCATCCAGTATGAATGACAAAATGAGTTTGAACGAACATTGGTAAATTGAAATCTCAAATACTAAGCAAAAAGAACATGTTCAATTAAAGCATTGAACAATATCAAGTGGGAATTGGATATTTTGGTCAAATATCACGTTGGCGTCAGAAAATGCATTTTCTGTCATGGAGTTGTAACTATGGCGATTGAATGAGGAGTGCATTGGACAGATCACAATCAGAATATTTAGTTCTCTCATCCTGAACCTCAGTAGCTTTCTTCAGGCTTTGCTCAAAGAACACGTGACCCAGTCACTCTTTAGTTTAATTGGCGAGCACTGAGGTTTCTATTAACCTGGGAATTCTAATCATTGTGTTAGTCTGTGCATCTGTCTTGCTTTATAAATACTGGAGGGGCACTTTTAATTTTCCTTTGAAAATCTTTGTCACTTTTAAGGACTTGAATAGTACACAGGCCAGATTTTAGATGGTGGGGTATGCATGCTAGAAATAAGTCCACATCTGTAATTCATTTAGATTACATCTGCCCTTGAGACTTTTTGACCAGTGCTTGCTCATTAATCTCAAAGTCCATAAAATTTGACTCAAAACACCTTTAAAGGGGTTATATCCCTTCTCTAATAATTAATAAAATTGGAATATGCTGGAAGTTGCAAAAAATCTTGGAATCTCTTCAGAATAGAGGTAGATATTTCATAGTCACTAAAGACATCTAAGTATAATTAGAAACTTGTTTGTTCTATGAGTATTTGGGTTTATGTTTGCTTTGTGAGTATTCGGGTGTATGTTTGTCCTGTGAGTATTTGGGTGCATGTTTGTTCTGTGAGTATTCGGGTACATGTTTTTTCTGTGAGTATTCGAGTGCATGTTTGTTCTATGAGAATCCGGGTGCATGTTTGTTCTGTGAGTATCCGGGGATATGTTTGTTCTGTGAGTATTTGGGTGTATGTTTGTTCTGTGGGTATGCAGGTGTATGTTTGCCCTATGAGTACTCGGGTATATGTTTGTTCTGTCAGTATCCGGGTGTATGTTTGTTCTGTGAGTATTCGGGTGCATGTTTGGTCTGTGAGTATCCGGCTGTATGATTGTTCTGCGAGTATTCGGGTGCATGTTTGTAGTGTGAGTACTCGGGTATATGTTTGTTCTGTGAGTATTCAGGGTGCATGTTTGTTCTGTGAGTATCCGTGAGTATGTTTGTTCTGTGAGTATCCGGGTGCATGTTTGCTCTGTGAGTATTTGAGCGTATATTTCTTCTGTGAGTATTCAGGTGTTTGTTGGTTCTGTGAGTATTCGAATGTATGTTTGTTCTTTGAGAATTCGTGGGTATATTTGTTCTGTGAGTATTCGGCTGTACGTTTGTTCTGTGAGTGTTCGGTTGTTTGCTCAACATCAGATTATCAAGTCATTTCTTTTGCAAATTGTTTTTCCTTTTTTGATCAGCTAAGTTAGTTTCCCATGACTTAACCATATTGTCATGCCGCACCTCCAGCGCTCCCAATCACAGGAGTACTGAGCACCAGCCTGCATTCCACGCTTCACTTCATGAGCTGCATCTCTTCCCCATTGTGCTCTGCTCATTGCTTTGCCCATATAAACCAGAGCTTTGCATGCAGTAGGCGCAAAGTCTTGTAAGCTTGTGTCTTGTATTAGACATGCCTGCAGCTTAATCGCTATTCTCTTGCTAATATAAGTTATATCAGTGACTTATATATTACTTAGTGCTACTTTGTATGTATTTTGGGACCTTGATCCCTGTGTGTTTGCAACATCTTTTCTATCGGCCTCATACACCTTTGCATCTGAATCCAGTTCACCTTGCTCCATTTTCCAGTACATTCAGAGCATGCACTGGAAAGGCCATTGCACATTTTTAATTTACTCATCTTGAAGAAGCAATGCCTCTATATCCATTTCTACATGGCCATTACACCTACGCCAGAGATCAATCTATTTCACCTTCTCAATGATTGATTGGAATTTTTTTCGTTACCATTCTTACTAGTTTCAAGCTTTTTTTGAAAAATGTAATTATATTTTCTGAAGGGGATGTGAGGGGCATTGGCATCTGGTCTACTGAACCCATGGTTCCGCATATCCATCACATACTGGATCACTATTGTTGCACTATTCATGACAAGTCAGTGTGCTGGGAAGGTAAAGATATAAACCATGATTTGCATCATGTATTAGAGACGCGTACCTAATAAAGTGATAGACAGTGTATTCTATTAACAATGAAAAACGGTGAGTAGAAGAGTTTAAGTTAATATTATGTCTGTCCAAAAAAAAAGTTGCCACTTGGATTTAAATCAAGGCATACTATGATTGGATCATTATTGTAGCGATTAATGTGTTTCAGCTGCCAATAATTATTTTAATCCCAAGCGATGAAGCACGTAGCTTCTCATTTCCAAAAAAAATAATGTCGGAAGACGTATCCCTGGGTGGCGAAAAAGATGCTGCAGTGTTTAAGACGGGGGCAAATTATCGGCCTGCATCAAGCAAAGAAAACAAGGAAGGAGATTAACAATTACATGGAATCATTTTCATACATGAATTGTATGAGAAGAGAAAATTACAGAGTGGTTCAACTGTCCCGTTATCAATACATCAATAATCATGCCTGAAAAGTAATACAACTGAGAATAAATGGTGTAATTAGAGGTTCCAACTACTTGTTTGAGTCTGTGACTTTTTTTGGACAGGCAATGTGTATTTTTATAATGAATGTTATATGATATTGGTTATTAAACAAATCAAATAAATACTGCACTGTATACATGTTATGCTGGCAAGACTATAACTATGAATGTGTTCACCGAGCAGTAAAATGCTTAGATAAATAATATTTACGTCACCAATTACATCAAATATACTTTATAGGGGGTTAAAATGCATAATGTTTGTTTAACTGCATGTGTAATATTTGGGTAGGGTACCAACGCTGTTGGCATCATAAACTCCAGACTCAGGTGAATGTTGTGACTCCCACATTTACTCTGCATCACTGTTACTACAAATGCACACTTGATCTCTGCTACAGTTTCAGATTTTTTTGTCTTTTTCAAGGTAGTGAGGCAGTAATCACAGATCCTGAAACTTTGTGGAAGTCAGCGAGAGAACAAGACGGTAAAAATAAATCAATCAAATTGCTCAATTTACCCTAAAAATAGTCCAAAATATTGACCTGCCATTCTTCAACCTGAAGCTCTACACACAGCTAGCACAGATACACCTTGTATTAGCATTGCTTAGTGTTCAGAGAGAGGAGCAATGTGTTTTTGTCTACTTCTTGTCTTCTGAAATTCATGAGTTTACAGAACAGTCTTTTATGTAATTTACACAGTTAATTTAATAAAAATGCTTCATTTCATTTATGTTTCATGTTTTAATTTTTGTCATTTTTTACATTTTTTTTTTTAAGCAAAAAAGCTTTTTTATTTGATTTTTTTAGCTTTACTGCACAGTGATTCTTAGATTTTTTCCATGTGCTCTGCAACCTAAAGCATCATAACTCACTCTCAAGAACAGAGCGTATCATAATTAACATCAGAAAAGTGGCCCAGCCTGACCAGTAGAGTTCTCTTAGCAAGAATTTGGTTTTAACATAGTATCATTTTAAATGTTAATCAGAACTGACTCACGAGAGCATGCAGAATATTGGCACAGTTAAAGAAGATACACAACTACACCAGTCCAGAAAAGAACAGCTATGCTTTACAGCAAATGAATGCTGTTCAACTGCACAGTAATGACACTGTTATCTTTTAAGGAACCTGTGTATTACTTCATGCTGCATCGTTTAACAATCATAAGAGATGGTGTGAAACAGGTATGTTACCAGCGGTTCTCAAATTTTAACTTTATGAACAAACGCCCAAATAAGTATTGAAGGAACTTCCTGTTTGAGTTGGCTCCTGGTAGCATACTGTGTCACTTTAGAGACAGATCTGGCAACTGTAATGTGTGGGGGGAGCATTTAAAGGGTTTGAAAATAAATGGGTGATTTGGCTGAGACAGCAGTCGAAATTGGAACTCGTAGTACTATTTTTTTTTTTTTTTTCGCCAAACGTGATATTAATTATGTTGATAATTTCCACGTTTTCCAGAATCAGCAGTTATTGTGGATTTTTTTCCTATTCATATTGTTTTATAAACTGCGATGGAGAGCGCAACTATCTTCTGTTCATCTTCCTGGAATTCAGTAACTTTACCCTCAGACACTTGGAAGTGTAAAAAATGTTCCTGCAAGTCCAATTTGAAAATTTCAATTCTTTTTTGGTGTAAACAGACAACTTCACTAATTGTGTTCAGGCTTTTTCTTGTTTCTGCAAAGAAAAAAAATGGTGTAGTTTGTCATGGTATCCATTGCCAGCCCTTATTTAACAGTTAACAGACTATGTTCTATCTGGGATTTTACTTTCTGAGTACTGTAGATCAATAAAAATAAACTATTTTGGTTACAATGTGATATTATAGCTGATGCACAGCAATGAGGCCGGGCAATTTTGGCAAAATTAGGCAATTCTGAGCAACAAGTAGAGTGTAGGAAAATGAAAAAATGGTGGCTCTAATGTTCATTTTACATAAATTGAGGCTTGAACTGACAATTTCTGGTACAAGAGACTATGCTCTATCTCACTGAGCTAATTGGCAAATGGAAATGTCACATGTAGCTTCACAAATTGACGAAGCCAGTCACCTGTGTGCAAGACAGCAGCTGTTAGCATGTAAAGGCAGATTTCAAACGGCTGTCAAAAATCTGAAAATGCACAAATTGCATCTAGACAGCATGGAGATGTTGGTAATTAGTTTTTAACTATGATTTATTGGCTCCGTAAGTGAAAAACTGACGTTTAAAAATGCCATTTTTGCATTGGCTCCAATTGTTTGCATGAAAGTGAAATTCAAAATGCTTCAATTTTTGAAGTAAAATTCTGATATTTTCATAGTATCATGTACCATGACTCCAAAATCTTGTCATTTTTTTAAATGAACATTGAAAATGTATTTAGCAAGACTTTGCAAGTGTATGTTTACAATACCGTTTACAGTCAAACATTTTGATTCACTGTAGGCTCAATATTTGACAAATCAAAAATCTGTGTGGATCGTTCGTGTAGAACAGTCTGAAGATGCCCTGTAGCAAGTTTGGTGTCAATGGAGCAAAAATTATGGGAGGTAATATGTTTAATAAGTTTTACAGTTTTTGAAAAAATCAGAGTGATGGACTTCATAATTTGCAATAGGCTGAAAGGTACAAAAGTTTCTTCAGTATTGGGGCTACATTTCGGTGAAAGTTACAAATCTGAGGCACATATGGTTGATTTGTTGTAAATTTTCAAAATTTTGAAATTTAGAGGCTTGCGGTAGCGCCACCATCGGGACAATTGGCCTGTTTTTGCAGCTGAGGCAATCTGGCATTGGACTGGACCTTGATTTTTCGCGCATGGAAAGTAGGATTTCCTCAGAAGTAGAAGGAGGAGGAGGAAGAGGAGGAGGTGGAGGAGGAGGAGGAGGAGGAAGAGGTGGAGGAGGAGGAGGTGGAGGAGGAAGAGGAGGAGGAGAAGGAAGAGGTGGAGGTGGAGGAGGTGGAGCTTAGGCTGCCGGCCCCTAATTATCCTGGTGCACATCAGTGGTTCCCAGACTTAGTCCTAGGAGACATATGTTAGTATTTTTTCCAACCACAATTTCACTCTCAGGATTTTAATTAGTAGTCACTTGTTCTTAATTGTACTGCTCATATACATGTACCCTTTAAAGGCCACATGTAGGAAATATCTAGTATACAATGAAGAATTAAGGTTCAGTATGATGAAATTGACAATGAATTGGCTTCTAACAGATGAAAACGAGGATATAGGTGCTACGTTGACTTTCCCAGGATGAAGTAACTCAAATCTGATCTTTGGCCTTAATGTGGCGCAGATCTGATGTTTACGGAGCTGCATGGGTACAGAAATCCAATCTTATATCCGATCTGTAAATCAGAATTGAGCCACTTTCATATGTGTGGCCCAGGATCAGATACTAATCTGATATATGGCCGTGTGACATGAATGAGAATGAACAGTTCGGAATCAATTCTGGGTTCTTCCCAGTACACGAGCTAATCACAGTTAGAAACCTAAAAAAACCAGCCATCTGGCTTTTTTTCCCAGTCTGACATGATTTTTGTTTTTGGTTTCAGGAAAAACATTTGGAAAGAAACAACTGCATTCAGAAAACTAATTAGAAGCTCATTGATTCGTCACAGTCTTGAATTCGCTCAGCTAAAACATTCGGCGACCTTGGCTAGTTTCCTTAGAATATAACAACATGAATACAATATAGAAGATGGGCTTTGACGCATCTTGGAAGTCATGGCCATTTCATTCATACTGTGGTTTAAGAGGATGAAGCGATTAAAAAAACAGCTCGTTAAAATTCTGGGATTGTTATGGTTGAAAAAACAAAAAAACCCAGCATAAACAGCGGGTCCACAGGACTGAGTTTGGGAAGCCAGTTTCCTTTTGTCTCAGATGGTTTGGTTTTGGCTCTATTCAGCTAGATGAGGGCAATTAGTTCCCAGAAGTGTATAATCCAGGTTCAGAAAGTAAAAGTCCATCCCAGGATATTGTTCCAGCCACAAAAGACCTGTCAGTTGGCCCTATTCTTCAGCTGAGAAGTAAAACTAACAAGTGAAATCTGCTGACAGGAGTTTACGGGTGGAGTGAAAACATGGTAGGATTTTTACATTCTGACCCCTGGATTATACACCTCTGTTAGGTCCTCACACAAAATGCCTGCACCATTTCTTCTGAATGACACGGGCCCAGGATGGGGATATTTATGAGTGAGGGCGTTAGAACAAAGAGGCCGGCAGGCAGCTCAGTGGTGTGAGGTAGGTAATTGAGGGCAGTGGCAGAATGGAGATATGGATACTGAAGACACCTGTTAGCACCAGAGCTGACTGATCCTGGACTGCTGGATGCTTTTATGAGCTTTTTTTTGTGTGTGTGTTTCATAGTGCAGACTTGTAAATACTTTTTGAGTGACCCTGGCCTAAAATGTCCGGCATCTGAATCCAACTCATTTGGCTTCTTCGTCCAAATCCTGGTGAAGTCAATTAAAAACATGAAGCATTTAGCCCCTGAAAGCTCGAGCATTATCTGATATCCTCGTCTGCGGCTGTATATATTTGGATTCAGCGTAGATTTACTGCATGCTTCGCGTTCATCTATCTGGGTCTAAGTATTACTTCAAAGAGAGAAGTGACCACATTCCAAAAGTCTCTGAACACACAATCAGACACAGAAAAATCTTATCACCCAACCCCCCCCCCATTGCCATCTGCCCCCCAAACACGGCCCCTGTAAATAAACAAATAAATAGATAATAAATAATCCAAATGTCATGTTCACACAGAAGCCTGTGCAAGGTCACAGAACTGATACTTTACACCAGCAGTACCTCTGCCATAAACCTACTCTCCATTCCGATTGCAAGTGCACAATGCCGCTTTAATTTATGACAGGGCCATCTTCCCACAGGGTTCTAAATGAAGCGTGGCATGCCAAGCTGGTATTGCCTCTGTTCTAATTCGGTGGGTGTGTCTGAAAGGGACCAGAGCCCTGCCACAGCAGGATAATCAATCCCAAGGCGATGGATGAAATTGAACATCTATCTGCCTACTCTGTTCCTTACGATATCAGTGCAAATGGAGCTCTCTATCTGCAACCCTTAGATGCATGTTGTTGAATATTTTGGACATATTTTAAGGGGGGGGGTTTGTTGTTTAGGCTCGCAGATACCCTAAAAAAGCATATAATTGACATTTTATTGGACGTTTTCTGTTCAGAATTTTCCCAATAAGGGCCTTTCTGATTAGTCACATGATTTACCACAAACAGTCACAATGGCAGTGTGTGACTTACCAGCTAAAGCGCAAATGTAACACTGACTCTCTATGAACGGAAGGGAGGCGGAACTGGAGCTTAAATAGGGTCCGGGTAACGCCCCCAATTGATGCCAGCTGGCCCAGGAATCCGATTGGGAGCAAAACGATATCTTCCCGGACGAGAGCAACAAAAAGAGCTCTCAAATCTTCCAAACCATGACGACAGTGTCTATGAGTAAAAGGAAAGTTGACTAAAGTCAGAAAGATCTTGATATTATTCAGGTTTTGAACAAAGTTTTCCTTTTGGAGGAATGACATACATCATATTGCACACACTGAAACACATAAGCTTTGTACTGCCTGTATATTTGTGGGAATACACCTGATTTTATGCTCAGTCAAAAATAGAGGACAGTATGCATGCCAGGCAAATAGCTCAAATAAGCCACGTCCAGAATACTGGACATCATGCATATCAATGACCAGGTTTCTTCGACTTCACATTATTTCTGTCACCCAATTTGCTTCATGTCCAAAATACAAGACAGCAGTAGGCATCCCGCAAACATAACCTCCAAAATGACGGACAAACTGACCACCCACTAGTACCACTCCCAAAAACAAAATTGCACCTAATTCCATCAAATAGCCCCAAAATAACATTGGATATCCAATTTTAACATATTGGAGGCATTTGCTCATACCCTGTGCAACAAAGGGTTAAGATTAAGTCATCTGCATGGATAAGACAATCATAATGTCCCATCTCAGTACGTCCTTCGCTTACAGTTAGACAATGCTTTCAGATGGTTAATTCTTTAATAATAACCCATATCATTTTATTTGGTTTTCAGCAAGAAATAGAAATAATGGCGCATTATGCTGAACAACCAAACCTGACAGCTCATAAGTGATAATTGCGTTACCATAGCATGTACGGTATATGTAGGGAATAACAGACCATTCCCAGATAGCAAAATTCTTCAGGTCTGTAGAATCCCACAAAGCAATACCAAAAACGGACATTGCCCGGGCTGAAGGCTCCACATGTTCTTTTAGCTGGAGTTAACTGGCACGATTTCCTGGCTGGTGTGAGTCACGATTAAACGGATGTTTTTCTCCGTTCAAGGAACGGGGCACAAAAGCACAACAGTTACAAATAATCTGACTCCATAATACATTTAGAATACAAAATTTAGTAATACCCTCGGTAAATATCTGACTCCAAATTAGAATGAGAATTTATAGTTTAGGGATGAATCTCAGGGCAGCTACGCCACTAGACTTGTCCGTGAAAACCACTGTTACTCAGCCAACGTCCCCGGGTAATAAACGCAGCTGCCGGATCTTAGTTCGGTGATAGTTCTGGAGGATGGAAGGAATTACCATGATAGTAGCTTCTAGGCATAAACAAAGTAGCACTGAGCATAAACACATTACGAACCCAGGTTTATGTTCACCACAGGGCCCCTTAAGGGGATCGGCCAGGCACCAGCTTATAAGCCAAAGGGCGCCCTTAAGAGCTGAATCCCCAGGGCCTGTACTACATAAATCCTTAGGGGTAGACCGTAATCTGCAAGCCAACTTAAAACCCATCACTACCTGCAACATCAGCTAGCTACTCTGGAATTGTAAGGAATCGCCCCTTAAGTACCAGTCGTAACATGGCTAAAAAGAAAAATGGATTAGGAGTCACTGAGACCATGCAAGCTCAAAGGAATAACAATAATTTACTCACCAGGTAGGCATGAGCTTAGATCAAACAAATCAACATTAAGCCAATTACTAGTTAGACACAATTCAGGAGGATAAAGTCATACCTGGAGGAGATGCCACACACACTCACACACGCAGGGAGAGATCGGATACGATTCTCCCAGAATGGAATATTTCTCTTTGCTTTAAGCCAAACCACCTCTTTGATCCAGGCGGCATGCCCATAAACGCCCTGGAAGGGGGGGGGTCGAATCTGGTTTTTGAATTTCCACCATTTGAGGAATTACCCGAGTAGATTCTGACCAATTTTCAGGAATTTCCCAAAGGGGATGAACCATAATTCCAATGGAAATGAAACATACTCCATTCTACTCCTTGGATTCCCCCGAGAATAACAAGACCAATCATGATAGGAATATTTTCTAATATGATGCAGTTCTCATGAAAAAATCTTTATTTAGTTTAATTGGGTTAATGGTATATAAGTGATTTCCTCACAGAATATTTTGTAGATTATTGTAAACAGATTAATATAACTGGACTTTAACTTCATTGAGGACAGTGATATGACACCCACAAGAGCATTGTGGCAGTCAGGGCTTTGCAACTACCCCACTAACCCCCCCCCGGACAGTGGAACAGAAAGATTACTGACACCTTCCACTGGCAGGCCGCAGGAAAATCTCAGGGTGAAGGTCATAAAAGTTTTATTGCTATTTGGCCTGGCTCTAGATCGAGCTTATCAGCCATTTGTTCAGATTCTACAGGTCCATATCCGGCCCACACCAGACACGTTCATCTGGCCCACATATCGCATGGAATGATGGCACTTGGGTGCTCCGCTCCCATTTTTGGCCGCAACCAAGTCATCACAATGCCAGATGTCAGCCAAGAACATGTGATGCAGCAAATGTGGGCCAGTTTTGGTTCACTTACAGACTGACTATTGTCACTCTGCCAAATATTTGCCAATTGTGGGCCATATTTGTTTTGAGAAATTTGGGCCAAATTCAGCATTTACCACATGGTCCACTTTAGGCTCACATCTGTTTTGTCCGGGCCAAAAGAATGTCAAAAGTGCCAGATCGTTGCCTTATGTGGGCCACATCCGTATGATATATGCGCTGGGAATGCTATACATGAGCACAGAATGTGCTGCAGCTGACAAATGTAAGAGGCCTGGAGTGACATGGAGCCATGGGGCTTTTCCAATCACAAGAGCGTTAGGCTGACCTCATGCACGGAAAAACATTCATTCATCAATCCCAATTTTGGTTTATTGCCTGAAAATAAAGACAAGAAAAATCTATTGTCATCTTTGTGATGTAATGGATGAAGACTTTAGGAAAGGAGTTATAGATGATAAGAGCTCAACGGCAGGTGAGCCCCATGGGATGAAGAGCAGGGCGAGTGGGTGCCTTGGACAGGGGCCACGACCCCAGGAAACCTGACAGAGGAATGAGGCAGGAAGCTTGGAAGAACAACACTAGGTAAAACCTCTGGAACTTCAGCTCGTGTCAACCTGCAGCTGCCTTGTTTTGTTTGGAAGAGTTTTATTTTCATAAGGAACTACACTGTTTTAGGTGCTTTTCTCGAGAGGGCTGTAGAGCATTTCAGAGGTTGACTCTGTTTACACAAAGAAATGAGCAGTGAAATGGCCTTTTTAGCAGATTGTGGGCCCCATTTGAAGCATCGTCCTGCAGGCTCTCCCAGAGCTGAGATTGAGTAAGACCCCCCCTTTGGATGTTGTGGAAAGCAAAGACGATCTCCATTCGTTTGAATGCAAACAAATTCAGTTTCATCCTGAGACGTCCTCGTGACGTCAAGGAATCTCTGGCTTAATTGTTCCAGGGCAGATGATTTGCAAGCGAGTAGAAAATCCATGCTGTTTATCTCCTGGGAATGAAAATGAAAGGGGAAAAAGAACTTGAGGTTTGAAAGGTCATCAGTTCCAACCCTTCATTAACATTTCTCATCTTCCAGAGGACGTTAGAATCATGGGAGATGAGCTCTCTCGGTGATCATTGTCGTCAGCATGACACAGAGGGGATAAACTGCTATCTTCTCATAACGATGGGGATAGTGACACTAAACCCTAAAAGGAAACAAGAAATCACATGAAATCTTTGTTTTGTTTTTTTTTGTCAGTGGCAGCAGCATTCCGGCACGGCTCTCTCGCCCAGCCCCACAGGGTCACGGTCGGAGTAGTTGCTCAACACAGCTCAGAGTCGCCATATGCGCAGTAATTAGAGGAGGTGAGAATAATACAAACGGATTACGTCCTCCCTCCATCCCAAAATACTTTCTTTCTCACTCACGCAACTTTTCTGCCTCAACAATGTCACTGAAAACAGGTCAGACCTTGATCTTTGGCATAAGAAGGGCAAATACACTGCACGGCCAAAAAAAAAGTCACTCACTCAAATATTTAGTTGGAACCCCTGTGGCTATGATTACAGTGCATATTCGTCTTGTCATTGTTTTGACAACTATATGCAATGCCAGAACATTTATCTCCTATCAGAAATGCCATAATTTTTGGCCAAGATCTTATCCTCTCGACATAATGGTTGAACCACTCGGTGGCCTTTCTTGAGCACATCCCAGTAACTTTTAATGTGTTTAAGGTCAGGACTTTGTGGTGGCAAATTTGTTTGTGAAAATGATTCCTCATACTTGTTTTTGTCATTCATGGTTTTCTTTGCTAAATACAAGCCAATAACTTGCCCGTTCTGAAATACTGTAACATCTTTTCCACCATCAAGGGATGTGTCTTCCGACTTGTTTTTTTTCAGAAATGAGTAGCAACGCACTTCATCAGTCAGGGTTAAATGATTATTTCCAGCTGAAACATATTAATAACCGCAATAATGATCCAATTCTAGAATTTGCTCATTAGTTTCCAAACGGTGACTTTTTTTTGGCCGGGCAGAGTATGTTTTGGGGTTTTTGGACAAGATACATACTTGCATGTTCACTCCTCAATTGTGGCCCCCATTTTTGACAGGAGGTCCCCTAGCAGCACAGACTAGTTTTATAATAGAGCACATTCATACCAGGGGGCAAAAGCTCCTGTTGCAGGAAACTCCTCCCCTCTGCACTGCAAGCGCATGAACGTCACTGCTAACTGCCCTTCGCAGGTCTGCAAACAGGCACTTTGGGGGTCATTGCGAAGCACACGCTGCGTCAGCAAACCCCCGCAGGAGGGTGACACACCTGTGGAAATGGGCTCATTACTGCTAATGTGCAATCAGTCCGCTAAAGCGACCGTGAAATCTCGAGAACATTATCTCGGGTTTGAAGTGCGCAAAAAGGAATTTACTGGTCTCTCTAAACTCCGAAACACAAATGTACAAGAGTAGTTATATGCACGTTTATATACGTAGGTTAGTGTGTGTGTGCACGTGTGTGTGTTCTTGTACTTGCTACGCACTGACGCCCAGAATGAGTTTTTAATCAACAAAGTGAAGTCTTTTTTGGGAAGTGACGACATTTTGGCCGGTCCTCACAGCTTCAAAGACAAATTGTGACCTATTAGTTAAGGTTAGGGGTAAGGTTAGAATTGGGGATAGGATAAGGTTAGGGTAAGGGTTTTGGTTAGGCATACATCGCTTATTGTTAAGATTATGGAAAGGCTGTAGAGACACAGGAAGAATGAATGGATGTCAATGTAATATCCCCACAAAGATATAACTACAAGGGTGTGTGTGTGTGTGTGTGTGTGTGTGCATGGGTGGGTGGCGGGTGTGCGTGTATGTGTCTGTGTGTGGGTGGGTGATTGTGCGCGTGTGTGTGCATGGGTGGGTGGGGGTATGCGTGTGTGTGTATGAAGGCATTTGAGTTTTCCCTCTGATATTAGGAGTATCAGAGCTGTGAACATATGCACTTAAATGCTAAACTCAATGTTCTCAACTCTAGTGGACTGAAGCCTAAATTTGTCCAAATTAGAGCACCTCTTGTCTTCCAGTACAGTCAGCGATTGAGTGAGTGCTCACAAACATTCACATCCTGTCTTGTCGGTATCGAGTAAGAAAGCGGGGGGAGGGAAAACTTTAAAAAGCAAAGTGACACTTCAGAACAGAGCCCCAGCTGAGCTCTTGTGTTATTTTCACAGAGCTGCAACATTCACTCTGGCCTCCCTAATGCGTTCAGAAATAATGCATGAGTCATATTTGATGAAACACAGTCAGCCCCGTTCCCACTCCCATCCCTGCTAGACTGTCTTCACTCAGCTAAAAAAAAATAAATAAATAAAAAATAAAAAAGCCTGAAGTTGGCTTTACAAAGCCGGACTTGCATTTCCCCATAGGAGCGATGCTTTTGATCGAATTGCTGACTTCAGTTAGGACGTCTGGTAGAGTCAGCATAACGATCAAGAAAGATTGCATAAGAGAGTCAGACATCTTTAAGGGATGATACTATGTCCCTCTCCATATCAAATTCAAATGGTTTGGAAAATGTAGTGCATCCCTGTGAGTGTTTCAACAGAAAAAGGATATGGATTTTAGGGGAAAAAAAAGAAAGAAAACATCGTATAGGCCAAGCCCATCAGTGCATGTACACAACAGAGAGACCAGTTGCAGTAAAGATCAACTCTTATTATGAACAGCCTGCGGTCCAGATTGGGCTGAGGGGCACTATATTTGACAGCTCTGGGAGGCCTTTGATTTTCCCAAACACCATGGAGGTCCTGCATTAAAAGGTAGCATTTTAGTGGAGTTCTGCCCACCCTCTGTTCTTCGACAAGAATATGCTGCTAACTAACGAGCAATTCAGGTGTTGATTCTGCGATAAGGTGCGCTCCATGTGAAAGATTTACGTACTTCCTGTACTTTGAGTAAAGCACAGAAATGCTAAAGATAATTTCACTGCCGTGCAATTTATGTAATTTCATGGGAATACTAGCAAAAACCAGCAAGTGTTTGGAAGGTGATGGAATGGTCACTGTTTTCGCTCTAATATACCCTGATAGAAAGGTGCTCATTTATTCTTTCGACTCAAAGCAGGCTTACAGTACCCGCACCAGGGGGTTTACAGCCCTGATCTAAGATCCCTGCCAGAACCTTCCTGTGCAGTCCTCACATGTTATTGGGGAAACAGATGTTTGTCAGATTAGCATCATCTGAAACGAAGTCACCGTATTGACTACAGTGTTTGAACATTTCTGCGCCTGTAATTCAGCCTTATCAGCTTAACTTTGTTTTTGGGAACTTCTGGTCCAGTCTTGGGTTCAGACACAGAACTGCATGTTCGAGTGGATACAGGTCATGTGACTGACTTGGCCAGTCAAGCACATTCCATCATTGTTTTATGGCTAATTTATTTTTGGATACAGTGGCTTTATTAAATCAAGATGCACTCAAGGTGGACAGAACAGTGAAATCATTTGTGAAAATTGGTCTCAACTTTAAGTTTTTTGGCCAAAATTATGAAAGCGTCTACATCGACCCTCCAAATAAATTTGAAAGCAAAATGCACAGCAGTGTGTATCTACTTTAGAGCTCTACCATGCAGAGATTTACCTTGTAAATGTCTCAAGACAGCTGAAGATACTGAGGCCCAGTTTACACGAAGACTCTTGCGAGTAAAGACGACAAAATATTTTAACGGAAGTGCCTTTTGTTAATATGGTGACGGCGTTTTTGGGGCTTGAAGACGCAAAAATCTCAAACCACCCTCGAAAGTGGAAAACTTGAATAAGCTCCGGTGTAGCGTTTCTGTCTAAACTGGCCAAGACGCAAAACTGGCTCAGATCTGCTGTTCTGCTCACGTCGCGTAGGCGTTTACGTCACGCAGTAAACAAACATGTCGGATTACATCCATGCTTCGGACCTTCAGGCTACTCTGGCAGCCATAATAAATGTACAGGAATCGTTACTACAAGTGTACAGAATCTGTACACATGCTATTGGCGAACAGAGGAGGATCTACCTGACCAGACAAAGTTCTTCTTGTTACCGGTAGCCATATTTTGTGATTTCGTGGCACAGTGACGAGAAGAAAGATTCTACGCATGCGCGTAGGCATGGCGGCGTTTGTGTTAGTGTATCACAGCACCACCTAGTCGTCTGGCATGCATACCCAATCGATTTCTACACACTTGTTGCGTCACCGTATGCACACAGATTTCCTCCCGAGAACGCTCGTCTGAACGCGAAATAAAAAGTTAAGACGCGACGCCACTTTTGAGTCTTCTGTTCACACAGTCATCATGTAAACCTAGCCTGAGTTCTAAATTCCTTTACAGCAACATCCTGTGACGGTTCTAGAACCGGGAATTGGGGGGGCGCAGACACGTCCCTTTATGACAACAGTCAGTCCTGGCTAGTTCTCAATCATTTTCCTTTATTGACGCGTTTTCCAATTATCAAAATTGGCAACTGAAGACACGGTTTCTCTCCGTATGCGATCTAACAGCTATGAAATCATGGGCTAAATTCAGTACAGTGGCGGAATCAGAACTGAGAATTGTGACAAAACATCCGTTTAAAACAGTTATTAGTCCTGACTGGTTCTCAGTCATCTTCATGATTAACTTAAGGTTCGCTCCGAGAGCACTCCACAGTTTACAGCTGCTGCTTGTTCTCCTCGAATACGTAAGAAGACAATCATTAACCCGGACGCGTATTTGCTGTATTTAAATCAACGTTATTCAAATTTGCATACCTGCCGACTCTCACACAAATAGCTTGAGCAGCACGCTGCCTATTTAACTGCCGAGTGCCTCTTTTTTTTTAAATTAACCTACGCAATACCGAGAATGAAAGGCGATATTTCATTGGAACGTGGACCTGATGAATCAACACGAAGCATTGGCCTAGTAATAAGTTAATTATTTTTCAGTACTGAATTTCGCCCATGATTTCATCGCAGTTCGATGAATATGGAGAGAAACCATGTCTTTAGTTGTCAATCACGATAATTGGAAAATGCATCAATAAAGGAAAATGATTGAGAACTATCCAGGACTAATTGCCCCCCCCCCCCCCCAATTCCCGGTTCTAGAACTGCCACTGGTAACATCGTTGACACTCATCCAGTTACAACATACCATGTCAAAACAAACTGTGCTATAATGTGTGGTCAATGATGCAATTTGAGCTTGCATCTCGCAAAGCTGACACACATGACCCAGGAACAGATACTAGTCAAGATATTCCGTTGGACAGAAATTTGCCAAAGTGAGCTTGGCATATGATGTAATGGCGCACATATCCCAAAGCCCCGTGGATGGTCACCATGTCATTACGGTCCTCTCACGCTCAATTTGGCAATTGTCTGTCAAATTTCCTTCACTTCGCCAATATTTGGACAGAGCTGAGAAAGTGGTGACTTTCCCTTCATTTTGTACCAAATATAACCTGACCTACTGTGATCTTTAAAGAGCAAAAGTGATCAACACCTGCCTTCGCCTTGACCCCCTCACATTGACTTTAAATTACAGGGAGATTGCTTTGGATCGCTTTGAGATTTGTAAAAGGGGACAAAAAATGGCACGCGCGCACACACACACACACACACACACACGCGCGCACACACACACACACGCACACAGTCACAGTCAGCGCACGTGTTTACGAAGCTTCATCTTTATGATGGATGGAAAACAGCAACTTTATGGACTGGGAGGCAGTTTCTGCTGTGAAAAAATTGTAAGACAAAAGACAAGACAAAACAAACAAAACAAAAAATGTCCTATAGCAGTGGTTCCCAAAGTCGGTCCTGGGGACGCTGTGTTTGCTCGTTTTTGTTCCAACCACAATTACTATCCCAGAATTTTAACAAGCAGTTAATTTTTTTTATTAGTTGTTTTCCAGATTAGAGGGACATTTTACCCCCTTAAACCGCCTTATGATACAAATGGCTATGCAATCCCTGATTTTGCAAAGCGCAACATTCATATTGTTTGATTTGATGTATTCCAAGTAAGTACGCCAAGCGAAGGTGGCGATATGTTTTATGCGATCAAATGCAAGACTGTGATCAATCAATTAGAGACTAATTATGGTTCTGAGTCCACATTTTCAGATGCTTTCCTGAAACCAAACAACAAACTTTAAAAAGGTTGACTCATAATAAAATACTTTGCAATCTTAATATCCTGTCAAGTTAATAGCCATGTGTCTTCTGTTTCATCAATTAGAAGCTAATTAATAGTTTCACGTCATCTATTGCAAATTTCCATTTTCTAGGTAACAAAAATAGTTTAAAATAAAGCCCAGTTTGAAATTTTGTTTCATCGTGGCCATTTCTGGCATGTGGTCTAAAAGGGTAAATAATCAGTATGAACTCGAACAGTGCGATTAAGAGCAATTAACTACTCATTAACAGGAGTTGTGTTTGGAACAGAAAACAGCTTACACAGCGGGACCCCAGGACCGAGTTCATCACTGCCTGAGAACATAACACATAACTAAATTGCGCTCGGAGCCGTATACCCCCTTGGTGTGCCTAAGAGCGGTAACGTCATCCACCGTTACCTTTGGCCTGGAAAAGCGTAGGTCCAAATCAGAGCTATGACCTTGCTTGTAGAAACACCCAATATCCAGAACCTGTTTAAATTTGAGGGCTGTCCCAACAACGACTCACCAGCTAGGGCAATAACAGGCAATAGGAAGACAGACAGACAGACAGACAGGCAGGCAGGCAGGCAGGCAGGCAGTGGAAGGGACAACACTACAACATCGGCAAGAGATTTTCCAAGAGGGTAATTAAAAACTGAAAATACTTAGGAAAAACAATGTTCATTAAATGGACAAAACAAGTCGCCTGTTTCAGCGGGTGGGAGAACTATTCTTTGGATTGACAATGCGTCTGTTTTTATTCAAATCAGGCAAATTCTGGTGGCAGATTGGTCTGTAATTGCACTGAAGACTAAGGCTTCACAGTAAATTTTCAGTTATACTGATGTAGGGTGGGAGTGGCAGCCATTAAAGATGCCGTGGTTCAATAACAACTCAGATTAATGGGCGGAGTAAGGCGAAATGTGTGAAAACCTAGTTCTCTCTAATCTTTCATAAAATAAGACTGTAGAGGATAAGCGTGTGATATTCCAAAGATGAGTAAAGATGTTGAATGACGGCTTTAATTGAAGAACTGCCAGATTTACCAAAACAGAGAGATTTCATCATTTGTACAACTTAATTATAATGCCAGCCTCACGTTACAGCTTTTTCCTGCAAAGCACATGTGCAACTGACTTGTCAGCATAATTGTAGAAACTTCCAAAAGACAGATGTGTATGTTGGCCAGTGATTAATTTCTGCAAGGAGGAATTGTTTCACTGGTTTCTGACAACGGGGGAAAGGGATTTTGTCAATGAGGCAAATGAGTCTGGAAGCGACTTCATTTCACATATACTGTCACGCACCAGTGCATCAAATTCAAAATGAGCTAATATTTTTCAAGAAATGGTAAAATGTCTCACTTTCAACATATGATATGTTGTCTATGTTCTATTGAATAAGATGTCAGTTTATGAGACTTGCAAATCATTGCATTCTGTTTTCATTTGCAATTTACACAGCATTTTTTGGGATTGGGGTTGTACATGCCACCCATGCAGGAACCAGCAGCAGTGCATGCAAGTGTTTAGAAAGGAGATTATGATGTGAGAGATTTTTGTCAAGATACTTTAAAAAAGCATGTCAGAATAGGTGTGACCGACGTCTGCAGACCAGGGCATGCTGTAATACAGGCTATTTAATTTGTCAGTGAATCTGCTCCATCCGGCAATATGCGATTCAACATGCAAGGTTATGCATGCAGGTCTTTGCAAATTCTTCAGGATAAAGCCACGACTTCTTAATATTGGCGAGCTCTGTCATTCCTGCTGTTCTCCAGAAGATCCCCTCTGGAGGGGTGGCTGTTCGGGGACAATCATTACATGACACATCATCTAAAACTGGGCATGCATTTTCCTTCCATCACACAAAATACAAAATGTAACAAAAGGAATGTTTGAAGTGCTGAAAATAAGCTTCAGATCTTTGGATAGGTCATGCATGGGATGACCCATTATCCGCAGTTATCTGAAAAATCCATTTTGAATCGGACCTGATTCATTAATACACGGCCTACAACCCATCTGTCCTTCTTCTGTTATCAAATACAAAACATTTGAAATGTCTTCATTATCATTTAACGTTTGGCTGAAAAACGATGTGCCCACAAAAAATGACCCTTTCAGTCGCAGCAAAAGCAACAGAGACATTGTCGCCGTCTATAATTAATCCAAATTTCTTCCATGTGTCTGACTTGACCGTCATTCGTCATCCAAGGGGAAGCAAGTTTGTTTCACTCTTGTCGGATGTTATTCAAGGGATTACAGTAGCGCAATCAAAATAACATCATTTTCATCTCTTTCTCGCAGGCTGTTTTTTTCTCTTAGTTTAATTTCTGTTGTTCGTTCCCCACTAGCGAGTAATTATTGTTTAACCTACAACCCTGAATTAATAGGCATTTGTTACGGGTACGGATGTTTCTCAATGCATTTCAATGTGGAGAGGTACGGCAGTCCCCATTTCAAGCCCTACCCTAACCTAACCCTAACCCCTAACTCTTCCCTGGACCATAATCCCGAATCCTTATCCTAATCCCTTGATATTGATTGCCGTACCAATAAAAACTGCTGTGTCTCTAGACACTGCAAAATTAATATATTTTTTTTACTTTTGTTTGTTTTATCCACAAGTTGTAATGTAATGTAAAGATCAAATGTAGCCCCGGAAATTCACTATTAAGAGTTTTTACATCAGGGTATGAGTAAAACAATGTGAACAATATTTAAAAAATGCTTTTATCACATTTTAGGAAATTACTGTGTTCCTCTTCCCATTCTTTAATTAATAGTTTACTCACGTGTTTCGCAGACCCTTTCGTCAGCCCCCCGTTACTAGGTAAGTACGCCCTTCTAACGGCAGTTTGCCAAAATGCAGGGGCATCTGTCTCTTAAAGAGCATGGGAGATGACACTCTGAATGGCTGATTTTGTATCACGCCTAAAACACACCTATGATTAATTAAGAGATTTAGTATGACCCCTTTGTACCTTGCGCCTTACTTTGCGCCCTGAAAACATGCCATTATATTTGCAAAAATGGATTTTGACACACCCTAAATGCATTTGCGCCATGCGCTTCAGACTGTGCGCTTCGATGGTTAAAACAGGGCCCAAAGCGTGACGAGAACATAAGGCTGTTGCTTGCCGCTAACTCGCTTACAAACCTGACCCATCGATTGATTGAATCTGTTCCCGCCCAAAACCGGGAATTGAAACAACCTTTTTTAAGAGTCATTTACAGCACATATTTCACATTCTTTTTTTATGTTTGTTTGGTATTATATTTTTGTCCAAGAGAAGTATATTAAAATTGCGTCTTAATTTGAATGGAAGCCACACGGCATTGGGCTGATACAATGGTTGAGAGACTGGGCTGGCGTAAGATAATGTTAGATTCTGGGGTTGAACATGATTTCTCAAGACCATAATGTCTCATGTATCTTCCAAAGGGGCAGCACTACAGAAATGTTTGTGAATTAAGGGCTAAAATTTTACTTTTTTTTTTCTGAAAAATGTAAAAAAAAAATTGATTTTCACATGAAATAAATGAGATAAATAATGGAATGCTGAGAGATGCCAGTTAACACCAAGAATCTATGTTCTTCCTCTGCCTCAATTGTTACTTGTGACTTTAAATTCAAATTACCGAAAATCGCAATTTTGACTGATTTTCAACCTTGTGGCATTCATAAAATCATTCACATTCATCTGACTGACTTGAAAGTTGGAATGACGTTGTATCTGTTGGAAATCTATGAAATGACACCTGATTTTCTAGATAGATGCATCCCTAGTGGGTTAATTTTCAAAATTAAGCAATTTGATGATAGCGATTTTCGTTACGGTTACATAACCGAGCTCATTTAATATTCATAAATGCTCCAAACAAAAAGATCCTTTGTCATTTCATAGAACTATCTTAAACCTTTCATCTGAGACTAATTTGAGTAAAATCTGACCATGGGTTATTGAAATATCAGTGCCACAAAATATTTTCAGATTTTGTCAAAGTGCTGTTTCCATGGCAACCATGTAAATTTTTATCAAAATACTACATTTTATGAGGTTAAAATCATGTTGAGTATTTTTATTTCCCAGTTTTTACATTATTATGGTTATTTCTACACTTTACCCTGAAGACCCGTTAAACAAAAGGAACAGTAGTCAATGCCTTGTTCACCCTATGAGAAGTATGTTCTTATATATGTAACTGGAATGTTCTTTAACGCTGTGAAAAAGCATTTGATTTTATGGGCTCCTCAGAATGTTGACAAAACATTCCTAAAAGTCAACTCTTCCAATAGACAGAGTTCTGTAACATAACAAAAATAAAAAAAAAACTCAAGAAAAAAACTCTACTCTTCAAGGGGTTAAATACTGTCAGCTTCAGAGGAAACCCAGTGGTCAAGAGTGGCTAATAATTGCGCAGTAGGGGCAAACAGTCATTCAAGCAATGGAACTGTAATTATAAATCAAAGTCCTCCGTGTTGTGCTGCTAAACTGGGTTTACAGATAAATGTGAGTCGCCGTTTCTTTCATCTCTAATTTGTCCTATAAATCAGTGGCCAGAGCCATTTATAACAAGCCGACACTGAAATGATGAGAGGACATTTCGTGCACACTGTGCATTTCAGCCTTATGCACATGGCTATATTCATACACATATTTAAACATAAATTGGGATATTTTCATAATAGCAAGATCAGAGAATCCTGAACTGGTGCAACTCTGATCGGCCAATTGATTTCACTTCAAAAAACAAAACAATTATGAAATCCAGCGATAGTGAATTACTGCTATTTTTTTGCAATGACACTATGTATGTGCAAGAGTTTGGAATCATCAAAGATCGTGTTTCTGTCTTTAACCCAAAGGGCCAAATTTCTCCGAATGGGCTACATCTGAAGAGTTGTGCACAGAACAATCGCAAGGCCTGTTCCAATTTTCCTCGAGCTGCAAGGAAGGACTAATTGGTATTTTAATGTCAGGGTTACAGGAACTGGGTGGAGAGATGAATATTTAGGGAGAAGGGATATTTCAGGAGCCATTTTCCAGCAGGCACCAGTGAGAGTCTCGTTTAAATGAGTTTGTATTCGGTGGCATTTGCCGTCCTCCTGAAAGCCAGTCCCCATATGACTTGGGGGAACCAATTCTAAACCAAAGCCCAACCTATTTCTAATTTCTCCAGGGGGAGCCCACAAACAGAATTATGTTACCGTAATTAACGCTGTTAGTAACATCAGTCAAGCATAATGATTGTATCATGTTTCACACTTAAAGAATTAACATTAATAACAACTTTAGATAGAGCCTGTGCGTTCTTTCTCATAAATTCACCCATCCGCACGTCTATATCAGGGCATGGATGAGGAATAATCAATTTATCAGTTGTGACAAGGTGACAATAAAAATGTATTCACTGGACTTTATTTGATAAAACCTACTCAGTTTGGAAAAGAATTGTTTTGTAAGGCTACTGTGAATAAGCACTGTGGCCTTCACCTGACTAAAATGGAAAGAGTCTCTGTCTATGTGTCTGTCTGTCTGTCTGTCTGCTCTGCCTATCCATATAAAGTCGAAGAGAGTTCTGTTCTGAGTCCCTGAGGAAACTTTCACTGAAGGTCATGGACAAATGTAATCAAAGCGATCCAATCTCGCTTCCGGCTATAGTGAAAATATCTATGCAGTTAGGTTTTTGGTGGCGAGTGATCATGGCCACTGTAGCATCTAATTGGCTGTACTATATGTTGCAAACATAAAAATTATACACTACCTGTCAAAAGTTTTTGCACACTCCGAATATTCTCTGTAATTGTTACAATTTTTGTATATTTTGTTCTTGTGTAATAGTCTCATATTTGTTTTATAACAGAAAGATAGGAAAACTAAAGCCGGACGTATAAACCATGTATACAACAAAACAAATTAAGAAAAAACAGGATCAGTCATTTTTTCAGTATTTCAGTATATATCAGTATATAAGCAGATCAGTAACGATGGTCCAATCCAGTGTTTCCCAAACCTCTGCTGGAGTCACATCTGTCCTGCAGGTGTTAGATCTCCCTGCTCCAGCACCGGCGAGTCACATGATCTACTCATTATCGAGCAGCTACAGGGGGTTGACAGTGAGCTGATCATTTCAATCACCTGCACTGGATCCCTTGTGGATTTTTCTTGTAAATTGATTATTTGTAATAAACAAGTCTTGGGTTCCAGTAATTTCTTTGTTTTAAACACACATGCAAGATAAAGACTTGACAAGATCTTAGGGTGTGCAAAAACTAGACTAGTGGTATAGGTACATCAACGATGATTGGTGACCTCCAACGATGGCCAAATAGCAAGGATGCACACGCAGCTAAAGCTTTCTTCGTGACGCACTCTACCTTCGTAACCTAGATTATTCGGTCACCCGAAGGCTACCCCTGAATAGTTTACCCTGGTTTCCTGTCTGTGTTAACGTTAGTATCAGCATTAGCGTCACACTTTCTTATGTAGAGGAGATCTCAATGACCAGTTTGCATAATGGCTTCATACTTTCAGCCTGTGTTTGTGCTCATGTCTAGGTATGCTCCACCGTAGCAGGTTCACCTGGGTCAAAGGTCAAGGTGACTGGACATAAAAATGTGTTTTATATTGTGCGGACGAGATCTCAACAACAGCTTGGCACAAGGGCTTCATATTTTAGGGGTGTATTTCTACCGATGTGCAGTGGAGCGTCCGTCATGTTAGGCTCACCTGTGTCAAAGGATACAGGATAAATGCACCCACTTCACGTGACCTTTTTTTTTTTATCCTGCAAAAATGGACTTGCCAGACTGTGTAGAATGCAATTTCGTTCTTTTACTTAAGATCATAAATGTCTCCAAAAGTTGAAATACAACATGATGCTTCATTACCCTGATGTCTACAAAATAAAGACAAGTGCCTTAACACAAACCACAAAAAAAGTAAATTTACAAATGCGCTGTTCTTTCCCATGTGGGTACGTAGAGGACCGACATGGGGCGGTGGCTGAATTGGCATTTTAGTTTCCCCAGCCCTGTGCAGATCACCCCACTTTCAATCACACCTACCTGTGGCTATCGCATAGCCCCTGCATGTATATATACTCAACAAAAAAAGTTAAAGTCCACTGAATCTTTTCACTATTATTTTCTCCTGTTCTGAGCTCACCAAGACGCTGTCAAGCTGCGGTGAGAACTCATGGTTTTCACAAATAAATTTTAAATGACCCTTAACTTTATTTGATGTTTTGATTGAGTGGTCAAGAATGTGTGTACCCCTGTTTTGGGGTAATAAAGTCGTCTGATCAAATGTTTTGATGCAATTTGTGTCTTGGATTAACGCCAGTGACATAACCGACACCTAGGATTTACGGTCAGTTCATGCATTTCGCATTCTCGGCTTAAAATACCGCGGTCCTTTAGTTTTTTGGTTGAGTATAAATGACTGCACAAAAACCTGTCCCAGTGACGGGTCATGGAAGAGGTTGCTGTAGCCTTTCCATGTAACTCGTGTAATAGCAACAATCAAGTGCAAAGTCTGTAAAATATTGCATTTCTTTTTATTATTTTTTTATTCATTCCCATTTAAATTTTGCTTTTACCAGACCTAAGCTTGAAGTCGCTTCTCTGAGAGCATTAATTTCCCTCTGATTCTGCGTCTGCTCAGTGCTCTGCTCTAAGCATGTATGACAACAGGTTATAAATCAGATCTCAGAAGAGCATTACACAACATTAACGGCGCCTCTTTTGATTTATAATATCCTTACGTTTTTATTACGTTCCCAGGAATCTGCCCCTTTTATCTCTTCACTGTTGTGCCAGTTCTGAGATTAATAAATATTTTCGATCAGATTAAGTAACTAAAGGTCAGATAGTACAACATTTAGGATCCTTTTTAATTTGTTCTATGTGCAGTAGAGGGCATTTTGTCATAGGATTGTTTTTTATTTATTTATTTTTTTGCAAAAATGCTCTGCAAATCTTTTAGACGTACATTCACCCTCTACATCTTCGATATATTACACGATTTACTCGGTAGTATGTCTATAATGTCCATTACACACCGATGAGCCAAAACATTAAAACCACTTACACCGATGACACATACCCAGGTCTGCAAACGGATATTAAAGGGTAAGCCAGCAGTTGGTTCACTGATTCAACGCGTTGGATGTAGGAGAAACGGCAACAGGATGGTCCGAGACCAAGATAGCAAGGAGACCCGAATTTGCAGAAAAAAAAGGTTCCACCCATCTGCTAACATTCTGCAAGTGCAATTAAGCACAGTTCATGATGGAAAATCCTGTTGAATGAAAATTGCGCGCGGAATGCATGCTAAAACCTTCATGCAAATACCCACAGTTCAGGACTTGCCAGTTTTCAGAAAATTTAAATTTTTGAATTTGGTGGCTATTAACTTTTCCCCAGGTGTGTAGATTTTAATTAGATTTACCTCTGGGTATTTATTCTGATTGCATGAAGAAATGATCAAGCAAAATTAATGACAGCAGATGATCTCAATAATTAACACTGAGAAAATCTGCAATAAAAAAAGTGAGTCGCTAAATGAATTTAAAAACAGTTACTTCAAGCATAGCGAGGAAATCTTTGGGTTTTAATTTTAAATTGGTATCCTACAAATTCAAAGTCTTGCTGTCAGTATTCCACTGAAGCTTTTTCTCGTGGGACAGTAATCATATTTTTTCAACACATCATATAATTCATGTAAGGATATGGTTATGCAGAATATTTTAGTCATGGTACTTGAAGAAGAGATCATTAGGAACTCATTCAAAACTGCATTTCTGAAAATATTTGTCTGATATATTGAGTGGTTAAAATACACCAGGTAAGTCATAGCTTTGAGAAAATTCTGAAACTGAGATATCTATTAGCGTTTTGATTCTCGAAGTGCACATACTTTATACGCCACTCAAGAAAGATAAATAGAAGTATAGAATCTATCATGTCAGTGTCATAATAACACTATGGTGAGCATGAATACAGCACCATACATTTTTCTTTTTGTAGGCATGACATAAATTTATGTCATGGAGGGATAACCCTGCTAGCGCCCATCTACTTAACTGCAAGAGTGAGCATTAACTTTCACTCCAGAATCATGAAAGGATTGTATGGTTTGAGAGGATACATTTTCACTGCTGAAGCATACCAGCAAGTGATATTTTTTCATTAATTCAGAGTAGAATGTACAGTGAATATCCTACTTTTGTTCTTGAAGTCTGCGCTAGAGCAATAATATGGTATCACTTAGTCTGACATCTGTTCAACGACCACTGAAACTCAACTGTGTCCTGTTTAAACCAGAAAGGCTTCTTTTAAACAGCACTGTTGAACGACAGTGTCTTCGCTCATTTGTGAGCAGTATTGGTTGTCTAGATACATGTATCACCTAAGAGGCCTCCAACTTATTTAAGCATTGTACCTCTTCCAAAAGGTACACTGCACTGAAGACAGGGCATCGACGTTTGCATAGTAGTTGGGAGATCTGGTTTTGAATGGCTTCAAAAACTGCTTAAATGCGGTTGACATACAAATGAGCTGCAATGACTTTGTCAACAGATTGTTAGCCTTAATTTCAGGAAAAAATCATGTCGTTTCATTTTGTTCTTCCTGTGAACTTTGCATCGTGTCCAGAAATCAGTCTTTTCTCTCAGACAGCCTTTAAGCAGAAGACTGTGGGAATGGCTTGAATGCTGTGTTGTTCGTTTAGTCATGGGGTTATTGCTCGCTTCTATCTTTTAAAACCTTTTAATTGCTCCTGGTGTCGAGATCAGCAGCAGTGCTGCGGCGGAAGTGTTGTGGGTACGTATCATGCGCGGTCTCTAATTGAATACGCTCTCCCGCAGTGTCCCGGTGCCGCTGTGGTGCAGTATTCGCTCTCATCACCCCACTGTGTGAAATCCAGGCACACAAGAAAGTGCACAACCTGCAGAGCTGTGTTTTGGCAGCGCTGTTAGCCTTTCGGAAGTGAATTGATCTGAATGCAGCCTATTCTCGTCAAGTACAGGTTTTATTGAGCAGCTTGATGAGATGCTAATGGGGGGCACCAAATGAATCGTAAATACTGATTGAGGGGAGCCAGGCACTACAAAATCTCCACCGTGGGGGTTACCTGTTTGAGATTCTAAGTGAAGCTCCACATTTTTCATATTTAAACCAGGCATATAGAGCCCTTTATCCTTCCATTTGTGACTATATCTGCCTGGGTCAGAGCAGCAAGAAGCAGAAATAAGAAAATGGCCACAAATCACTATTATTTTGCCAAATAGTATATATGAAAAAAATTTAGCTTTTTGTGTGTCTTGAATGTGCCTCAAATGAAGTAATGTTTATTTCCTTAGCCAACATAGCCAGAGGAAAATGATTCATACATACATTAGATTGATCTAAAATGGTGACATAAATCATGTTTGGATTCAACAAATACATTTTTTGTATGGCACTTCTTAGACATGTAATCAAGTTAAAAACTATGCATGCAAGGAATATGCTTAAGAAATCTCAAGCTGATATAACAATGTTAAAGGAGGCGACCGCACTTCGGCACAGTATATTTCTTCGGAAAGTAGAACTCTTGAAGTGTATAAAACACAAATTTTAATTTGATAATAATCCAGCACGATGCATTTTTAAACCAGCGAGTCTTCAAATTGGCTTTAATATCAGGGGGCAGACATTATTACCTGGGGAATATTCCGATCTAGAATTTGATCCTCAGAAACTTCACCTTTAAATGCTTAATGACCTAAACCTCTCATTATTTACATCTCCTGATTAGCCACAGCAGCTCAGACTGGTAAAAACCAAACACAGTCTAATGTACTTTTAATAGCATTGTTATGCATTTCACCACAAAATTATGAGGTGTCTTCATCTGCGCATGAATAATGAAGTAAATTATCAGTATGTCTTTATAATTTCAGCGATCGTTTTTCTCGTTAAGCAGCACAGATTTGCGTAAATTAGTTTGCGAGGCTGCGAGCATCAGTTGGGCGCAGTAAGGTAAGTTGCACAGCTGTGTGACAATCCTAAGGACGGCGAAAAAAAATGCTGCAAAGTCAGCGAAAGTGTTGGATTTACTATGCCATATCAATTATATAAATGAAGGCAATAGGAATTCACCTTTTCATTATCATTTCTAATTATAGGTCATGTATTGGTCTTTGTCACTCAATTGATAAATTGTCTGATTGTTAATCAGGCCAGCTTAAATAAAAACTGCGGCAGTCAAGCCGTAAGCTTACTGAAGGCCCTCTGAACAACTCCATGGCCCAGATGAAAGGAAAGAACACAACTGACGTCACATAAGAGAATAACTGATGCACAAGCACCGCGGCTCTGGCGTTTGATGTACACTCACCCATGATATATGGTGCTTTGCAGTAAATGTTCAACACTGAAAACAACAGAAAGAGTGAGTGAGCGAGTGGACAAGTGTGCATTCAGAACGCAGCCTTAGATTCCCCAAGTAAAAATGTCTGCCCCTTGATATTTACGCCAATTTGAAGACACCCCGGTTTTAACATGCGTTGCATCGGATTACTGGTGCCAAATTACCAAATAAAAATTCTTAAAACTGCATTTTAGACCCTTCAAGAATTCTACTTTCGGCTGAAATATATTTTGCGGAGGTGCGGTCTCCTCCTTTAAGCGTGTTTCATAAACCGTAAAAAGACTGTGGTATCTGCGGAACCCCAAATAGAACATAAGGGTTAAATTTGAGAGTCTGTTATGATTCATAAAAATGTTTTGTGAGCCTGTCAGCGCTGTGCCAAAAGACACCACATTTCCAACATTTGAGGTTATTTTGATTTTCAATCTTATCTTTGTTTTTTATTATTATTTTTTCAACACAATCAGTGAATAAAAAATAAGTTGGGCCTGAAGGTCAAAAATTGGGTATTATGCATCCAAGAATAATGAACATGAAGAAATTCAGTGTCAACCTCAGAAATAATATTTTCAGCATTCAAAAGTTCTACATGTGAAAGCGGCATCAGGAGCTTTTTTGAGAAACCCTGGGGCCAGACAGAGTTATAAATGACAGAGGGGTGATGGTTTCTGATCAGTTGTTATGTAAAACGGCTGCGAAAAATTACTGTCATCCACTTGACGACCGAGCCATTAGCAGCGCGTGTAACCTGTTAGGGGGCTGCATCTGTCCTATTGAGCCCCAAAGACTGTCATGTCTGATTTGCGGACAGGGACATGTGTTATTCAGTTGAATCAGAGGTTAGGATCCGTGTGATTACGTGCAGAGGAAATCGTCGACAGGCATCAGAAGAGGAGGGAAATTTTTTAAATTTTCTAGAGACATTGTGATGAAACGTCAAATCGGCAGAGTAAGAGGGAGGGTTGAAATTAAAAAAATAAAAAACACCGAGACTGAGAACCAAATAATGCTGCTACAAATGGCCACTTTATCTTTAATGTTTCCTCTCTCTCCTTTCTAAGTGCACAATACTTCTCAGACACTGGAATTTAGCTTAAAAAATGAGGGAAATGATTAATGGTTTCACATTTACTGCATTTGCCAAAGACAAATGTCCTCTTGGGTCACTTTTCCTTGGTTTTTTTCCTCACACGTGGCTGACAATTAGACCAGCTTAGCCTGAGACCCAGCACAATTAGAACTTGAGAAGTGAAAAACCAACGTTACTTTAGGGAAAACGCAGAAGCGATACTGCGTGCTAAGTAGCATGAGAAAACAAAAGGAAAACGGTTTTGTCTGGACAATGGACTTAATGCCCTTTACATTTCCTTTGGGTCTGTGTACCAAGAAAAGTTCACTTGTGCACATTTCCTGAAAGCAGGACTTCAAATCTGGGAATACCATTCACACTCACTCGATAAGGATAAGAAACATTCTTTCGGACGTGGAGGGGTCAAGGTTTATTTAACACACCGGGGGTACAAAAACCAGAGCATGCGCCCAACCAAATCCTGTGAAGAATCAGAGCACCGGGGACTAGATGCCAAGGTTCAGTAATAATGTAGTTGCAATAAGAAAATGGCAGGGCGGGTCTAACTTGGAGGGGAAATTGGCTATCGGGAGACACAGAGAGCTTGAGTGAGACCTCCAGTGGATGGCAAACTGCTGCCATAATACACAACAGCATGATATGTGAAAAGGGTTGGAAAGAGTTGAGTACCGAGGGAGAGTGACTCCGATGCCTTCAGATAAAGTCATTCCAGCCCCATCCGCTCACTCCAGGACGGAGCTGAAATACCGAGTCCTTCCACACGGTGCAATTGAGGCCCACCCACACATTTTTGCGACTGAATAAGCCAGAAATATGCGCTGCATGCATTTTAAATCAACAATAACAATAAATCACAAAGAAAGAAGAGAAGAGGATAATTTGCCAAAAATGTAAAACAATCTTGGGGAAAGGTCTGAAATCAGCGCTGAGAGGAAGGAAAAGACAGGCTTGAGTTACTGTCGGTGCGTAAAGGGACAAGTCCCAAATACGACTTCATGAGGAGACGTGATGAATGGCAGGACAGTTTTATAAGTCCGGCGGCTTTCACTGGTGGGATGATTCATGAGAAAATTATAATTTAATATAATCTGAACAACTGGCAGTAAAATATATCACAAAATCTACCATAAACAGGCTACCAATAAAGATTGTACACTGGCTCAGCAGAAAGGCGGCACCCTCTGATGTAAATTTACTAAATATTACGACTCAAAGCAAAAAAGTAAAAAAAGAAAAATCAATTCAACTCCGTACAATTTATTTGTTTAGCGCTTTTCACAATTGAAATTTACCCAATGTGCTTTGCGCAGAACAGAGTGAAAACCCCCACAGACCAGGCCAAACAGCAACTGAGGCACGGAGAAACGCTTCAGTAGGATGAAACCTTGGCCACCAGACCCTGGTTCCAAAAAAGGGGAAACCCAACTGACTAAAGCTGCTTTCACGCCGGACGCAGAAAGAATTTTTCGCGCGACAGGTTACATTCAAAGTCAGTGCAACGCATGTATTCGCGTCTTTGCATTGACTTTAAATGTAATCTGTCCCGCAAAAAATTTGTTCCGCGTCCGGTGTGGAAGCGGCTTAAGGTTGGCCAGGATAAAGAAGGCTTTGATGCGGCAACCAGCTACTACGCTGAATTCTAGATTTTCAAAACTACTCTCACTAATCAAATGAACCATACAGCTAGGCATCTTGAATTAATGTACCGCTGCAGGTGACAATTTTATTCCTAAAACTATTTCCTTATTTAGCTATTGCTGAGCAAGTTGAATTTAATGGATTTCATGCTTCTTCAGAGAAAAACAAACATACAGTGTGGAACAAACGATTTTTTTTTCTACAGTCCTGACCTTTAACCTGACTGATTTGGCGTGTTTCCAGGCAGTGAGAACATTTCTGCCACGGTTCATGTGGTATGTGCTTAATTGTGGTATGCGCTTTCTCAACGCAAAGTACTAGGGTGGTGAAGCCAGGAAAATGGCTTGACACGTCTGTTTGACCTCGTAAGTCATAGCAGAAAGTCCACTGAGCTGGAGTGAAGCACTTGTGAGAAAACAATTAGAGGAAAATTGATGTCCCTGCCCTTATCTGTGATGATGACTCAACAGATCCTGTCCCAGGGACGGAAAACACATTGGTCTCTGTGGATTTGAACGCACCCTTTAAGGCCTGACAAATTACCCAGTCCCTCCATATCGGTTCCATCTCACCCAGTACCGACATCCATTGATATTCTTTGTCTTCATTGTGTCTGCATTTATAGCCTTTTTCTCCTGTAAAAAATGCTAGTGTTGGAATTTGCCACTGAAATTCCATTGGAAATTGTGATTGGTTACGGTGATTGGTAAAGCCAGCACAGGAAATGAGGGCACAGTGGACATTAGCAAAACAGGAAATGAGGTCAACATCAAACAGACTTTCAACAGACAAAGTGCCACAACAAAAATGAATTGGATGAATTCCTACTTCGGTCATCGGTTCGGTCAGAAGTGATGTGTATTCATTTATCTTGTGCGTGTCAAGGAAAGTTTGCATGCATAATTTTCAGGGTTCAGAAAGCATGGAAAAACAAAGTCCACTTCATGTCACAAAGAATAATATTCCTCGGTATATCGGACGGTGATTGTCCCCAACATGAAGTCTCAGTTGTTGGTATAGTATGTGTGTGTGTGGGTATGTGTGTGGGGTTGTGTTCGCCGGTGATATATGTGTGAATGTGCCCACGAGTTTGTTTGTATGTGTGTATGATGAAGAAGACGTAAAAACACAATGTGTGCCAGTGACGAATAAATAAACTAGTATCCAATCGGCACTGCTCCTGTCCCCATGACCAACCGCTGCAAACTTCCGGTAAAGGCAGAAAGCATTATGTTGGCAAAGGACTGGAAATCAGAGGGATTTTTTTTCCTGCACGTCAATAATAATTTTGCAGAATACATCTTGTGATGGAAAAGATTATTTGGAAAGTACATCAGCTCATGGGGTTTGCTACTTAGGAAGGCCGAAAAACTTCCGGGATCCCCTTTCAACAAGTAAACATGAATAGTTTAGCAAATTTATGCTTTGAATAATGTATACTGTAAAAATGTAAAATGTAATCATTTTTTTTAATGTTATCTAGAACAGTACTTTAATTGTGGTACTGAATGTACTATATCACATGTTAGCTGAATAGAAAACTTCTGCAATTATTTTTTGCATTTTCTTTTTTTTAATTGCGTACCCCTGCCATTAATACAGTCATGGGGGATTAAGTGGGATTAAGTAGAAAACTACTTTTTTTTTACTTGCCGTGGAGGGGGTGGGGGGGGCTGCCAATGTGCAGCTCGTGTAGAGAGCTATTCTGACGCTAAGGTGTTGTCAGGCCTCGCCTTCTGCGGTCCAGCATGATGGCTAATTAAAACCAGGACCACATCCCCACTCATCATTCAATCATCTGTTCTTCATTTCTGCTGAGAGGTAGCAGCGGGTATAAATGTTGGAGCGTTGCACTTTTTCATTGCAAAGTCGCGAAAGCCACACGCCTGTGCTGTGCTGTGCTTTATCTAAGGCTTCTTTATAGCCTTCCTCGTGTATATTATAAAACTAAGCCATTGAATACAGTGCTGCATATTCCCAGCACTTTATTATATAAGGAGCCTCACTTCCTATTTGTTGCTCATAAAGGCTTTATATAGCATGTATAATGCGTTCATAAATGAGACATGTCTTCATAAATCATACATAACCAAATGTCATGCTTTATAAAGGGTAAAATAACACATCCTTATTCAGCATGTGAGGCCAGATGGGAAAATGACAATGTCACTTAGCTGACCGTGTCACCCTTCATTGAATTTAGCCACTAGCTAAGTGACATTGTCAGTTATATCACATCTGAAACACACACTAAATTAGGATGTGTAACTTTGCCCTTTACAAAGCATTACATTTGCTTATGTATGATTTATAAAGACATTGTGTGTCATTTATGTAGGCATTATACATGCTGTATAAAGCCTCTATGAGCAACACTTCATCTAAAGTGTGACCTTGTAGGGTTATATTGCATAAGCTATTGTTTGTATTACGAATGAACTGTAGTCTTTAAGGAACCTCACTTCCTATTTTGTTTGTATCTTTCTGTGTATGCCTTCCGCTCGTGCGGTCGGGATAATAAACCCTACAAGCAAGTCCATCCTTGCACTTGAGTCCAGTCCTCAATTTCCTGGATCTCTGTGCCGGTCATGGGGACAGGCGACCCAGTTGTTATAGGTTCTCTATATTCTACTTAAGAATTTATGAAGATGTGTAAATACTACCTCAAAAATGTATGGAAAATTTGCCAAAATGCAGGGCTAATTAATTTTCAACTGTTTTATTTAGCGGCAGGTCATGACATTGTCTGACTCAACAACATGCATAATTGTAAGTTCTTTAAACCATTAATGTCCATTATTTCTTTTAAAAGTAAAGGTTACATATTATTATCGGATCCAATGTACAATGAACGTGAAACTCTTATTCTCTGCTAAAAAATAATCATTTCATCATTGAGCACCCCAAAAATGTATGTCCCATTACAAATGCACACAGATAATTAAAAACAAAAGAAAATTAGCAGCCTGAGAAAGGCATATTTAGATAATGTTATAATCTCCAATCTCTTTTCTTTCTGTTGAATAAAAATGTCTCAGAATAAAATGACATACTCACCTTTTAGAATGTCGCATAATGCTGTTACAAATTCAAGAAATTCACGCAAACGGCAGCCCCCACCACTGCTGCAAAGGGAGACGACTCTCAAAAGCACTTTTCCTGGATGCAAGTTACTTCACCTGATTATCCTGCAGCACCTTCATCACAGTAAACGCATTCACTTGGGCAACAGAAGTTAAAATGAGCCATGTCCCAAAAATGGGACAGTGGTCATTAATGGGTAAAGCAAGCTCTTTAAGATATTCCCCATTGGACCAGAGGCTAAGTAGAACTGTATGTGTGATGTGTGCTTGATTTCACAGAAAACTGCCCAACAACCAGAAGTCCATTATTTAGGAGACACATACTATTATCACAGCCCTCATGTGGATACCTTTCCTGTCTCTTCATATTCAGCAACCAGTGTGTCTCCAAAACGAATGTCTCCTTTGAATGGTTTAAATCTTGTGAGTTTGCCTCTCCTTGGCTGTGTCTCGTTTCATGATGATTCTCTCATGAGCAAAACTCGTGTCAGGGATTGAAGCCCTCTACTTTGTGTTGCAAGTTGTTGGATTGTAATTTGCATTTGTGCTTAGAACCAGTTCGTGTTTCTAGTGGAAACTCTTCTATTTTATTAAGTTTAATGTGAACTTTAATGACAGCTATTTCCAGAAGGTTTCCTCTCTGTCAACTCTAACAAGCTTCCAAGCCCACTCAGGGTCCAGGATTGCGATCGTACTCAAGTTAACCCAGCTCAAGTCAAATCGTTAGTCCAGTTTAATAGGAACAAGCTCCCAAGCCTAATGAAGGTACAGGATTGAGACCACATACTTGTTAACCCTTCCAAGCTTGTTCCTCTATCAAGATTGTTAGGAACAAACTCCCAATCCTTCAACAGTCATCAGGATTGGAACCAAGTTCCCTACAAGCTACTCCATCCTCCTGTGGGACAGCTAGGTCCTGGCGCAGTGTGCACTCAACCTGGCTCTTATCCCAGAAGCCACTGGTCAGTGATTGATGGCTCAGCTTTGCCCTCAACATGTGTACTGAACTATGCTCTCCTATTCTGGGGTTCGGTCCCGTCCATTTCTTCTGGGGTTCTGTCCCAAAATTACCACAGAAGCTATCACTGAAACTACCCATCAAATTGTAGTGTTCTGCCTGCGCACTTTATTCCTGGTCTGGAACATAACATAATATTATGATATTATTATTATTATTAAATCATATTATCAACGTGTGCATGAAAAAAAAATCCAACCCGCAATCACTATAAACGAGTCAGTAACTAAATCAGTCAGTTGACCTTGTCTTCATCTTCATGGGATGATGCTGAAGTGAAGAAAATTAATACAAATTACTGTTAATTACATGCAAAACATACCGATGAAAAGACTCATTACTATTCCTAGAATATCAAGTGACACAGTCAACAGCACAGCAAGATTTCCTCATGTTTAAAAAGCCCTGATTTCCTACAATAAATTAACGTTCATGCTGTTGAGCAGCAGTCTCCAAAGTGCCCTTTTTAGCCAATTCTAGAAACTGAGCTTCAATGGCCCCATCTAACAACCAATGCGCAGTCTAGTTCGTTTATACATCTATGGCTTATACCGCTTTGCCGCTTGGCCACCTGTAAACAAGTGAATTATTTTGCTGAAAAGCATTTCATTCAAGCAAACACAGCCAATGCTGCCTCTAACATATTCCATTTAATTTCAAACTAATTTCACTTGGATAGTTCTTTTTACGAAAGGCATTGACCTGAAACAGCTTGACAGAGATCTGGCCCTGAACCCTCCGATAACCTGCCTTGGTTGACTGCGGAATAGGAAAATTCTGACTGGGGATAGAAAGAAACATGGACAAGAAAAGCCTCATTTAGAGGGGAGGTCTATCTGTCGCTCATTTGCACCAAACAACAACCCAGAATTATAACTAAGCAGAGGATGGCATCTTTGATTAGCAAAAAAATAGCAAAGGATCAAAGTTCAACATGGTGTGGCCAAAACCATCAGGAAAATACAATTGCAGCAGCCATGGACATCCAAAGAAAACCCCAAAAAAGAGCCTCTTTCATGAACAGTTCCCATGAAAACATGCAGATTTAATGCACATCACGATGTTGAGACTTCAACATGGCAGCCACTTCCACTGGGTCCCCCGTCTATCCACGGAGCACGTTAACCAGATCCAGGTATTCGTTGAGTTGGCCCTTGTGCACTCCTGATGCAACCGATCATGTGCTCCATTAGCTCCATCAGTTGCGCCTGAGGTGGAATTGAGCAAATACCTGGATCTGGCCGGTGTGCCCCAAGGTACAGTTTGCGAAGCTTTGCTCTAATAAAATCTGCCTCATCTGCCCTCCAAAGAGCGAAGTGCTGCCTTATAATTTCCAGAATATAAGTACAAGAACACATTGGAATAAATGCATAAAGTATGTACTATGTGAGTAAAATGTTTCTGAAATAAAATGTTTGCGTGCAGTGCAATTACACAAATGGATAACCTTTAGATTTGAGCCCTTCGGTGAATCCCTGGAGGACACCGTACAGCTCTGTAGCAGAGGACTGACTCCTGCCATCCAAAGATAAGCAGAATGAGGTAAGGTAAAGCCCTGCGGGGATTAGCTGCATCTCGGGGTCGGGATGGATTTCGGTGAGAACCCAGTCTCTGGTCAGCATGAACTCCGCCGGAGGGAGAATCCTGAGTGCTCTCTGTATCTTTGTAATTGGGAACGGGCTCGAGGAAGATGTGACCTTAACTATTTGTGAAACCTGCCCATAATAATGGCCATCAATTTTACATGAATACCTATGAGAGGTACATTCACACATTACAGTTTTTTTTTTCTACTTAGTGAATGCATGTGACGCTCATATTTACACAAAAAATACACGCAGGTCTGCTTACACACACACACACACACACACACGCACACACATATTCACATACAACACACACAAATAACGCAGAGAAAGCACAAGAACATGAGACCTTTCCAGCAAATCACAAATTTACATGCGTCTTAGAAACGTAATTTACATTTCTGCTTCAACTAAAAACGTTTTCTGCACAGCTAACAGAGAGCAGGGTGCATATGCCCAACATTACACCATGTGGATTTTATTGTTCCAGTAGCTTCCACACAGTGCATCACATCATCTTATGCACATACTTCCAGATAAGGACACAATGTCAAAGACTGAGGCGCATATTAACAAGGCCCCTCTACACCAGGAGCACTGATCGAAGATCAGCTTCCCCTGGCCATTTCCTCACCGCATCAACTGTGAGCATAAAAGACTGAACTGATCCGAGATCAGTGCTTTGACTCGGATGATTTGGGAAAGAGTAAAAGATTGTTATACATCTGCTGGCAGCGGGTCAGACGGCTGAGAACGCAGAGCAGGGCTGCTTTACTAAACCTCAGACAGCAGGGGATTATCTGATAAGATGAAATATGCCCTGTCAATCCGACAAGGCACAGGCTGCGTAAGATAACAGAGCTCAGATAAAGGACACACACACATGCGTGCGCGCGCACACACACACACACTTACTGTAAAAATGAATTACTGTAAAATAAGATGAAGCAATACTGGCACAATATTTCTGGCAAAGCCCCAGTTCAATTTAGTTCTGGAAATTATAATGTATTTAAAAGGCAAAACTTAATATGCTAGCGAGAAAATGACTCAAAATACTACCTATTATATATGAAATTATATTCATGACCTTGCTCCAGTAACCATCCGTGGGGGTCAGCGAGCCAATCTCAGTTTAGTTCAGATTACTTAAATTTATCTGCTGCAGAGCACTGGTCCGTCCCCGTTTCAGCCAGTTTGTATTAAAATATGACATTCACTCCACGGAGCATTGATTGCCAACTGCCAGATGATCAATTTTGAGAGCCTGGCTGAATACAATTGGCTGAATTTTCTCTTCCTTTTCCCATTAATAACATGCCTTCCTTTCTCCTCTTACAGCACCCTCCATAATTATTGGCACCCCTGGTTAAGATGTGTTCTTTCGCTTCTAATAAATTCGGGGTTTTTTTCTAGATAACCTAGGACCACAATGAAAAAAAGAGGAAAATCCAACCTTTAATTCAAGAGCATTTATTCAGTGGGGAAAAAAATCCCACATCAAGAAATAATTATTTTACATCAAATCATGTGTGCCATAATTATTAGCACCCCTGATGTTAATACTTTGTACAACCCCCTTTTGGCAACAATACAGCACATAATCTTCTATAATGTTTCACAAGATGGGAGAATACAGAAAGAGGGATCTTTGCATTCAAAGATGCATTCCTCTTTGTACAATGTCTCTAAATCATCCAGCGACCTGGGTCCTCTCCTCTGCACTCTCCTCTTCAGCTCACTCCACAGGTTTTCAATGGGGTTGAGGTCTGGGGACTGAGATGGCCATGGGAGGAGCTTGATTCTGTGTCTGGTGAACCATTTCTGTGTAGATTTGGCCACATGTTTAGGGTCATTATCTTGCTGAAAGACCCAGTGACGACCCATCTTCAGCTTTCAGGCAGAGGCCCCCAAATTTTGATTTGAAATGTCCTGGTATTTCAAAGCATTCATGATCCCATGCACCCTGACAAGGTTCCCAGGGCCTCTGAAAGAGAAACAGACCCACAGCATCACCGCTCCTCCCCCATACTTCAAAGTGGTTTGCGTTTTTGATTGTGAGTGAGAAAAGGGTTTTTCCGTACATGCCTCCCAAAGAGCTTGTTGGCATGTAGATAGCCCCTGATGGTTGTTGTGGAGACTTTGTGACCCCAAGATGCTACCATTTGTTGCAATTCTTTAACAGTGAGCTTTGGAGAACTTTTTATTTCACTTACCATCCTCTGCGTGGTGGCAAAATAACCTTGCGTCCTCGTCCAGGTTTGTTTACCACTGTTCCAGTTGTTTTAAACCTCTTAATGATTCCTCTGACAGTAGATATGGGCAGGTGCAGGCGAGCGGCTATTTTCTTGTAGCAATTGCCTGAATTGTGAAGGTCGGCACACATCTACCTTACTTGAATGGTGTGTTCCTTTGTCTTTCCCATGTTGAAGAGTGGATAAGAGAAATGGCCTCTGTGTCACGTCATATTTATACCCCAGGGAAACAGGAAGTGATGATTTACTAATTAAATGTTCCTAGATACTCTGATCAATTTTGTAAACTACTGTAGAAATGACCGTAGAAATAATTATGGAGGGCGCTGTATATCACACTTAGTGGTTTGAAAGTGTAAGGATTCTCCGTGCCTCACGTTCCATTGTGCCTCAACGCAGAGGGTGACGCCACTGCCATTGGATGGAGCGCGGGATAGTTTTTCATTGTCGCATTACAAGAGTGTGCGAGACAGCACAGATGTGTCGGGTCGGAGCAGGAGCAGGAGCAGGCTCACGGGAATCCAACAAAAGCTATATATTCAAATTGTTTGCTACTGAAATTGCTTTTGTCCATTTTGTCAAGTATTCATATTGGTGTGAGAGCAATAAATTACATTATTTATAGGTTTGGTGCTTTCACTCTGTCTCAGAGGATGAATTCTGCTTCAGACTACAAGGTAAAATCTGGAGGAAGAGACTAAAGTTGGAACATAGGGGCTGAAATGTCTGCATTTGTAAGCCTGTGACAAACAACAGACAACAGATGCTCACTAAATTAATGGAGGTCAATGGAGTTCTCTCATAACCATTCACTAATCAGGGCGAATCTAAAAAGACTAAACAAAAAAATTGGCTTTTTTCTCCCAAATTAAACATCCCAGAGTCATCAGGACTGAGTGCAAATGGATAAAATCCCAAGTTATTCTGAATTTGAAAGAAAATTTGACTTTTAAAAAAGCTGCATTTGGCTTTAATATAGTTTTTTTATTCAAGATTTAGTAACAGGTTATCACAGTTAGCTAACAAGTTATAACTGACATTAAAACATATGGAAGCTATTAGTATGTCAACAAGTGCCTTCACGTAATGCTTTTATTGGCTGAATTTATTGAAGTTTAGCCAAAATTGACTGTTTCTCTTTGTAGGTCGATGCTACATTTTTTGGTCTTGTCTGTGCCTTTGTCCCACACAGACCTCTACTTCAGAGTTAAACTTTGTTCATGCTCATAGTCTTTCTGCCAGAGTTTTAGTAAAACCGGATAGCATAGACTCATCGACTGATAGAGTTTTACAGAACTTAATTAGGCCCATCTCCACAAATTCTAGCTTGACTTTCAACAGAAGTTGGACATTTTAATTCGCTACTGTGGCCTCTGTTGTGATCGAACAAAGCAAAACTTAAAATATTAATAGTGGCGTATCCAGCTCAGTTAAGCAGCATAGATAAAACACAGAAACAGCACAGACAAATGTGTCTGGCTTCGCGCATCAGATCAGTACCTTTCTGTATTGAAGTCACTCTCTCTGTTCCGATTGGCTGGGTCCTCTGATCGGTCGGTTTGAAGCCAGATGATTTAATTTTAATGAGATATTCAGACATTTAGAAAATTTTGGGAATGGCACACTGCAGAAATGATAAGTCAGCCTGAGTAGACCGTCTGAAGTATTTTAGTTTCGTATGTTTGTGATGGTCCTGCTCTGCCGGCCCTCCCCCCTCCTGCGGTCTGCCCTCCACCTCAACAAACCACATCTGTTGCTCGTTGAGGTGGAGGTGCTGTTAAGAGCGTATAAGGGCGGCAGTGCAGCTGCATTCTGTTTTTACTCTGTTTTGTATGGAGCCCTGTTTGTAGCCGCTGCTCTCCTCTGCTTTTTTTTTTAAAATAATATCTTTATTTATAGTTTTACTTAGCCTGGCATTTGGGTCCCTTTTGTTTGGTTTGGGTACATGGTCCCAGTGCCCGCCGGCTTATTGCCTTCTGCCAGCGGGACCAAACCATGTCAACTTTGACCTAAAATAACATTTCAATGACTGCTTAAAAAATGTGATGGAAAAGAGGTCAGACAAGCTTGCATCTGATAACAAAACTGCATCTTATCAAACACACAGCAACTTAAGCTAAAATCTTAAACTTGTGAGAAAGAGATAAGATCAAAGCTTATGAGACTAAAACACTCAATATGATAATATGTTTTAAATTATTGATTCATTTATTGTGGAATCATTTAATGTCACCAAGACAGTGGACAGACTGGGCCACAATTTCATCGACGTTTCAGTGACACAATGACACAGCGAAAAAAAAAACAGATAAATCCTATTGCAGATGATTAGGATGCCCTCAATACCGTATTGACTATTAGGGGTCAGGATGTATAGAGAAACAAATTTGGTCGTGATCATTGAAGCGAGAGAAGACAAAAGCATTATTGAATTCAGGTGCAGACAGAGATTAATCTGTAAATAATACAGCAGCTAATCTGGTAGCAATAGAGAGAAACATGGTGGTGAGTGTGGCGTGAATGTCACCTTGCCAAGTCCATCTCCTCTGATTTAGCTAAGACAAAGTGCGATGGCTTTGAAAGCTAAGTTCAGTTTTATCACCACCAGGCCATGAGGGATTTCTCATAAATACAGTAACACATGGCAAAGAGAGCATTCCACATGGCATTCGATGAGAACTGTGGATTCTGCAAATGATAAGATGGTTACAGCCAGATGAAGGGTACGCGCTCACACACACACATACACGTGCGCGCCTGTGCGCGCACACACACACACACACACACAATAACAATAGAAACTCAACTTAGAATTTAGCACTACTACTGAGCTAATCAGTCATTCTTCCCATTTCTTTTAGACTTGCTGATAAGTTTTATTTATTTTTGTCATTTGTTAGGGCTTTTCAGCTTTTTGTTGGGGAAGATAGAATTGGGCGATAGGAAAAAATAGGGATTTGACGCGAGAGGGAGGGGAATAAGACAAAGTTTGGTGGCCGGACTTGAACCGGCGGTTAGCTTGAGGACTGAGTCTGCATTAAATGCGAGGATATCGAGACAAAATGCCGACAACCTTTTTTCATAGGCAGAATAGATAGTCTGCGGCAAGGCAGCTTTTTCTATAATTCTTGTGGAACAGTATTGTCAGCCTATAATACATTTGGAAACGAATTCATCACACAGCAGATTCTGCACAAATCAATGAGCACCTCTGTATTCAGCATATAGCTGATATTGTCAGATGATATTTCATTCCAAACAGAAGAATATCTTTTCTCGCAGTGCTATATAAACTAAAATGGACACTCAGTTGTCCCGCAGTGGCCACCTGCCTCGGTGCCAGCTGACTTTTTTCCCAGCCAAACGGCCTGGAGGAAGCTTCAGAAGGAGAGCCTGTGTTGGCGGAACACTGGTCCAAAATTAATTATCACACAGCGTGACAAACGCTGCCTTTCATGCAGCAAATGTGTTTCGGATGTGATTGTTTTTGTAAGCAAGTTTGGCCCAATTATTCATTAAATTATTTGGTTATATCAGGAAATTATTATATATTTTTGGAAGAACAAAGCATTCTGAATGGAAAATCCCAGTCCTCAAAGGTTTACCAATAATGGTGACCAGTCCATCTGCCGCTCAATGTCGAGTTAACTTCCTATGCAGTGTAATAATAACCATGTTTGGCTTAATTCATAGTAGTAGAAGAAGAAGAGGAAATGTTTTAAATGCCCCTCTCATGCTCAAGGATGCATAACAGGGTACAAAATCCCATAAAATAAGCAAAACAAACAGAGTATAAACAGGACGGTCACAGATAAAAATCAATCTAAAACATAAAAACAAGATGAAATAGCAATATAACGGGAGAGAAAGAAGGTAAATGAATGCTAGGTGGGTCGAGTGTGTGATAAGGCTGTGTGTAGAGATGATTCCTCCGCTGAGTTTTGACAGAGCTGGACATTCGCTGAGGTACTGGGGTCAGGCACTGTTGAGTCAGAACTGCACAGATGAAAGATCTGTCACCAACTGATGACATATAAGTGCAAGGAATGGAAGGTAGACCCGTGCCAGCCGAACAAAGTATGTGAGAAGGTGTGAAATTTAGAGAGATAAGGGTAGCAAGGCCATTTGATGCTGTGTAAGTTTAAATTGGATGCTGGAGATGATATTGGGCCAGTGGAGTTGGTAGAGAGCTGGGGAGATGTGGGCAGATGGTTTGGTATGGGTCAATAACCCCGTCAGCGGAGTTTTGGACTATTTTAGTTTTAACTATAATAATTAGTCATAATGATCTAACCGAGAGGTTGTAAAAGCATGAACCAGCAGCATGGATGGACTGTTCTGGTGATGGAAAAAAGGCTGCCATGGAAACAGATGAGTCACGTGAGTGGAAATTGAGTGAAGCGAGAATGATACCCAGGTTACGTACAGTGACTGATGGACAACAGATTAAAATGCTGAATAAAGAAGGTAACAAGTTGTTACGAATGAAGGCTACTTAGCAAGCGCAGGGATAATTTTCAAAGGCATTTTCACTTATTTTAATTTCAGTGTTCACAGTGGGTATACAGCGCTAACTTCATGGAGCAATAGTGCTATTATAAGACGCCTCTTTCCAGGAAAAGTGTGACTCTGTTCTCCATGAAGTCTAAAATGAAACTTTTGTCAATTCTGCCTCGATAAGTTTCCAAGGAGACTGACCAATCATGAAAGATGTCAATGAAAAATAGACACTGTAGTACACATGCGGTGCATCTATGCCTCAGCAATGTGAATGACACTTCACATTTGTTGCTTTGTCGCTGCCATCAATTAATTATTTTGAAATTGTAATATGGTTTGAAGGTAAGGGTTTCTCTTTGTTTAGGCTCCTGTCACTTATTCTAATAAAATATGAATAGTCTCTCATGAAATGAGTAATAGCGCTTCGAAGAAATATAATAAATCTTCACTTTTCAAAGTATAAATGGAATTGCAGTAGAAAATTTCAGATCAAAGTATCTGTCCAGGTTCTTAATTTCCGCGTCCATGTTCACTGATGCCCTTCATATTCAATAGATTTACAATCCTTACCCAGGAAGACAAACTTATTAATGCGGGCGGTGAACCTCAAATAAATCCTTGTAGGCATGTTACAGTGCTCGGGTACGGTGAGACCACAAATCAAAATGGCCACTTCACTTAAATGAAAAACAAAATACCAGTTACCTCGTTGCAGTTGGACAGTAGCGCAGTTTTGGTACGTTGTAGAACGGGTTGCAGCTTAATCAAGCAGCTACGTTGCTCCTTGCATAGATTTAGGAACTTTTGGCTGTTTAACGAGCGGTTCCCGCTGTTTGCCTTTGCCAGACAAACGGCAAGTTGTCTGGCGTCCAATTCCATAAATATTGCAAGGTTTAAGCAAATACACCAGCTTCACCAGTTTAACAATCCAAGTTAATTCAATTTTCCTGAAGTAACTCCGAGCTGCACATGGTGGTGTCCCGTTTAGTTACCTGTCTGATCACTGAAGAGACTAACACTCTGCTCCAACTCGCACGAAATACACAGACCGTCCACACGGGGTGGCAAATATGTGGCCTGGACACAAAACTTGGTGGACGGACAGACCTATAGATACGATGACTGAGAGAAGTATGAAAAGGCACATCTACACAATAAGATGTATCCGCAGTTAACATTGTTTTCAGAAACATTTAACAGTTTAGGAGTCCTGGCCCAGATAAGAGTAGCATGGCTGATATCTGGCCTGGACACAGAGTGTGGTGGAGGTATGGACAAACTGTCAGGAGGACAGAAGTATGGACAGGCACATCTGCACAATAAGATGTATCCGTACATTATATTTTGTAGAAAAATATTGAAAGGTTTGGCCTAAAAAAAAACTAAGTGTGATGGATGGATGGATGGATGGATAGACAGACGTGGGGAAGGACAACACGTTCATTTACCCCCTTCCACTTCATAGTGGGGGATGATAACCTAGTGAGAGTGATATTATATTAAAAACGTTATTTGTCTGCTCAGCGAGATTGATTTGGTCACCCTCTGTCTTCCATCTTCTTACCCGTCTGCCTAAATCTGAACTTCCTTCTGTTGCAACAGGTTCCAATCAGATTATCTCATCAGTCAAATTCAATTTATCAGCCAATAAACTTACAGAAATCAAATCATCCATATTTGTAAGATTCTTTTCAAAAGCAAGCTGTAAAATAAATGTACTCTTGCCAATCACTTTTGCACAATAGTTACATGCAGCTCTGAATCTTTTGGAAATAAAGGAAAAATAAATAAAAAGTTGCACAGGGCTATACACAGAAAAAAAAACTAATTACTGACTTACAATTGAACCGAAGCTTGTCTTTATAGAAACTATTCATTTATCTTCTTCGCCATTTTAAAATATCATTTTCAATTGTCAATCTCAGGATATTTCTGTAAAGTTTAATTTTGATGGTAAGGATGGTTCTTTTGCGATACCAAATATTAAATCAGTCAGGAGGACGTTAAATTTATGCAGGTCAAACAATGAAACGTGCTTAATTACATTACATTTTTACTGATACCTCATGCATGAATGTTCAGAGATCCCTGAAGGTAAATGATAATATTTTAATAGATTAGGTGCTGGTGAAAGAAATTTGAAACAGTTTTGGCAAACTTCAGATGAGAGCAGCTGTTAGTCATGCCTTGAGAGATTTCCTAAGCAAAAGTAGCAACTTAACAGTGTAAAACTGTGGAACATGTGACATGTTTATAATCTAAACACCAGTGTGTAAAACCTAAATGCTTGGTGATTAGTTTTGTGGATAGGTGTTCTCATTCAAAACTGATGTTTTTTGGATGTTGCGATCAAGGTTTTTCAGATTAGTTGAAAACATTTTAAAACTGAATCTAATCAACTGTGACATGTTTAAAAAGTGTTTAGCATATGTTCAGAACATAAAGATATAGTTTTACGGTGAACACAATGTAGCATTGCACTCCCAGGCAGCCGTGCAGGTTCGCTGCTGATCAAAAACATCGATTCCCTTTGAATCCCCTCATTTTTAAACCCCAGAGTTAAAAGTACTAAAATCACAAAATTTTCTTTTTGCGAAAATTGACTGGGTTAACTAAAAAGATGCCTTCCCATCCTCTCCTTGAGGCGTCTTAAAATGTGCCGTAAGTACTTTTAGTACAAGGCTTCTCATATGCAGTGCCCAACTCATTTATGTTCCCCGTTCCTCTTACTGACTGAAATACTGCAGATAGGTCCTGATCTGTGAAGTAGCCAGGCGACTGAAGTAAGAACAGAGATCGCTGGTGAAAGGTACAGCATTAATGCATCTATGTACATTTGAGGGACAACATACTCATGACTCATTCGTCATGTGTCCGTATGTACTTTAAATCCAACTACTTGTCCTAATAAAATATGATAATTACCTACATTGAAAGTTTTGCTCAATGCTGGTAGCATCGCACCTTTCCAGGCTTTTCCTGTCAGTAAATTTACGTTGTAAATGCTCAAAATAGGACGGTAGTAGATGGGATTCTCTAGTCCTCTGTTTATTTACTAGGGCACTTCGCCGAGAGCACAAAAATAAAGACTGTGGGTGGCGTGTCCTGCGCTCCTCGCTTCAACTCTAAAACTTGTACATCAACCCGTCACAGCGCACACTGAGTATTAATAGCAACTTCTTTTTATCGTGTTGACAGGTATGAGTCAGTACTGAAGAGGGCAGACGTACGAGACACGTCTGACAGCGAGGAGGAACAGGCAGCTGAAAGAAGGATTTCAACATCACCGGCTGCCGCAGTGAGATCCGAATCTCTGACCAAAGCAGGCTCCGTTGGACCTCAGGGACGCCGTCTGACACAGATCGAATCCTGGCATCCACCGATAAGCTGTGCTGTTCCGTTTTCTGTGGGATGTGCTCTCATCATGGGCGCGATGTCCGTCTCCCTCTGGCTTTTTCTGGCAATCAGTAATCCCATATCCCCTATCTCCTTAGATGACATGAACATTCCTTATCAATTCTGGATTGTTTTACCTTTCCTTTACTGGCAGCACACAGTCTGTGCTTTTTGGCTTGTTTCTGACATTTGTTTCCTCTTTCAACCTCTCGGGATTTGAAAAAAGATTTTTTTGTCAAGTAGCCAGAAAGGGCCTATTTCATGTGATCCAAAGATTGGAAATAGCCATGCGACCAATTAAAAAAAGTTAATGTGAGTACATTTTTATTAGAAGCAATATAAGTCATGAGCGTTTGAGAGATTGTCTAATTTGTGCATTAAGTTGAGGTAACTTTTAATAATAAACTGTACGGCATTACTGCATGCCAAATTCATATTTGCACGTGTAAGTCATCAATTAAAGCAATGCAATGCAAGCTCCAGGTAATCCTGGACAGATGTTTCTCATGGCCCGATCGCAGTCATGTGACTCACAATATGCCACAATTTTACTCCGACAAAACATAAACCAGGAATTAAAAAAATATGCAGTGCCATCCACAAATTCCCTTCAGATGTGAACAGGTTGGATGGTTTTCAGCTAACAGCCATCACCAAGATGCTTAATATTTGTATTCCTACATGACCAATAGCGTGAAAAGCAGCCAGTAATCTAGACTATGATAAATAAAGTGACCGTTATCTTCCAAAGGAATAGAATTTCCATGGAACCAAAAGGAAGGATATTGACTTTAGCTTTCATTAATTTGGTTTTGATCGTGAAATCCACAGAGGAAATCCCAGCAACAATTATACACCCAAATAAAATACTAAGGCAGAAACGTCATACTGAATATAATAACTTATCTATAACTTATAATGACTTATTCTGGATGAACACAATGAATATGCATCACAGTTTTCCACTTCTATTTCTCACAAATACTTTTTATTTGAAATGTAAATAAACCCATAAATTTGCATAGCCAGCAGGCAAAGTGATATATGAGGTGTCATCACTCCCTCTGGAGGGGGTGGGGGTGTGATCTGGGAGGTAATTAAAAAAACAAAAAAAACCTTGTATTATTGTTATTGCTGTTGTAATTTCTGTTCCTGTTTTCACTGTAACACTAACGTCCAATAAATTAGCATGGATGGCTTAATTTCAAATTTCTTGCCCGTGAGTGGTTTCTATTTATATATTATCCAAAATGAGTCCATTTGGGTGAGGGCTTTTATTTCAACCAATGAGTCACAAGCCTGACCCTAATTATCAACCTCGAGGGTTTTCACTAAGGACGTTGATCAGGTTTGTAAGTGCCTGGTTGGAATGAAAGTGTGTGCCCACACTGGCTCATTCTGGATTAGAGTGAATACTCCTGCTGAAAAGAACAGCAGTGGTGGTACACAGGTTCATTTCATGCTGGAGTAATAGGGGCCTTTTTTTACAGCTGGTACAGAGTGCTCCTCTCGAGCTCTTCGCGCTGACCTGGGAGTCGCAGCAGACGGATACCGCCCGTAAATCACCCGGGAGGGCGTACTTCGAACCTACAGATTCCTCACATTCAGGCTCCAAATTTATTTTCCACTGGGAGCTGTGTACTTGGACACAAGCGGAGCTGACATCTGCTCCGCGGTCTGTTTTTACAGTCCTGGATGAATAAAACAGCCCTTTCTTCTCTGCAGAACAACACATTAATTTATTTCCCTGAAGAACTCTTGCCTCTTTTTTCAGAGGAATATTTCATTCAGTTAGTACAAGAACTGGGAAGAGACATGAATCAGCAAACTCTCTGGGGAAATGGATTTTCATTGCTTCCTTTGTGCTGTGGCCAGGACTGAATCCACATAGTACACTTTGTCACTACTGTTGGTTGTATCTCTGCCTTGCTGTAAACCCTAAACATTTCGTGATGTTTACTTCATTTTTTAAAGAATTGATGTAAACACTTTCTCTTTATAAAATTATCTAAAGTCTAGCTGCTCTCGCACCAATATTAAAGTAATAATACTGCAAAACTGGGAGGATATTTTTGTGGGACTGGTAGTGGAAAGATTTCAACCCGGTAATCTTCACTTTATACAGATAAAACATCAAATTCAAGTCATTGTACATAATATTACCCATGGAATAAATTGGCTGTTAACAAGCTGTCTCCATTTTGTGAAATGATATGAAGACCACAATGATAAAATGATCAGGGTAACATTTTCACGTGGAGAAATGATGATTTAAAAATTCAAAACTGTTGTTGTCATGGTTTGGAGGTATTGAGAGCTTTGTTGCTCTTGTCCATGACAATATCGTTTTGCTCCCTATTGGATTCCTGGGCCAACTGGCCTTAACTGGGGGCGTTACCCGGACTCTATTTAAGCTCCTGTTCTGCTTCGCTATCGTTGCTAGAGTGTCAGTGTTTCTATTGCGCTTCAGCCGGTAAGGTCTGCACTCAAAAAAACCAGATTGGGTGTCTGCTAAATTAATGTAAGTGTAACATGTTGCTTCTACCATATATAGTCATGTTTTGTGGTTGAACATCATTAAGTAATGTTATTTTAGCATGATGTGCAATAACTTAACATTTACTAAATTCAGTTATGCTGACAGAACCTAATGCTTTTTGGGTAAGATATCAAATGGCGTGTACAACTCCAGAACAGAAGGTGGCAGTAGTGTGCAAGCAGGGAGTGCATTAACAGACTTTACTTCCGGAAGTTGCAGAAGAAGGCAGAGCAACGCACGAAAGAGACAGGCGGGCGGACAAGTTGGGGAAGGCGAGTTGAATAAAGTTCAATCTCAAGAAGTCCTGTTTGCTTTTAGGTGTTTTTTTTCCTAACTTGATATCAACTGTCATAAACTAGGATAACAGTGGTTAGCACTACTGCCTCACAGCAAGAAGGTTGTGGGTTCGAATCCCGCCTGGGGCCTTTCTGTGTGGAGTTTGCATGTTCTCGCCGTGTTCGTACCGGGTACTCCAGTTTCCCCCACCCACAAAACATGCAATATAGGAACACCTCTGTATGGCTGTGTGTGAATGGTTGGAGGCGCCGTAGACGCATACTGGCAGCCACGCTTCCGTCAGTCTGCCCCAGACACATTATGTCAATTCGGCATGTTTACATTAATTTCACTCAACAAAACTGTCTCTTGCTAAATGAGCGTATTATAATTGGGTGGAAATACTTTCCATAAATTTTGTATGTTCACCCAACAAATGATTATTATGTTGGACTTACCCCTTGTGATTGAGTAATAGTAACACCTTATGTTGAACCAGCATATTTACATTTATGTCACTCAATAAAATAATTTGTTGCTAAATTAGCGTATTATGATTGGGTGGAAATACTTTCCATAATTTTATTATGTTCACCCAACAAATTATTTTTTTGAGAGTAGAGAGAGAATTGTCAGGGACTTTAGCTGCATAACAGGAATAGTGTAAGTGAGCAAGGGAGTTTATTTCCCTTTTCTTTTGTTTTCCTCGATCTCGCCTGTTTTCTACCACGGACGGCGTCAGGTCCGTTGGTAGCGCTAGTCTCGTTATTTCTATCTGTTTTTAGTCTCTCAGGACACTGTGGTTTTGCCTTTTATTTTTGGCCGCTGCTCTTGGCGTCCAACTTCCAGCACTGTTCAGAGTTGCTACACAGGAACACCAGGAATACCACAGCTCCTTACAAACATCTTCAGTACCCTCTGTCCTCAGTTGAATTTGACAATACTCTTTAGATAGATTTCTACCACAAATCTGCCAAAGAGTTTTGGGAATCAAACGTAGTTTTCGGAGACTAACATACAGTAAAACGCATTTGAGAAATTCTGACCGATGTTCGTGAACTGCAGATGTCTTACCCTTATTTAAAGCAACTGGTGAGAGTTCAGAGGCCCACTGATGAGTAAAAAGAGGTTGTTTAGAACTATTAAAACATTTAGAACTATTTTACTAAATGTTTCATGCATTTATTAAATGTTACACACAATTAAGTATTTTATTACAATAGCTACAGTAAATATTAGGCTAATGGTGCATGGATGAACATATTTAAATGTTTTGTTCCATGAGCTGAATATTCAGAGAAATCCTTCATATATCTATATAAATATATATATATAGTCACTATTCTGAATATTTTGTAAATACTGGATACCAAACTTGTACAGAAAACTTGTAAGGTGTGTTGAATCTGACTCACTAAGTGCGCATGGGTCCATATCACCTGAGCGAAGCCTACATCTACCAGTAACTGAAGAATTAAAAGACATGTCTACTCCAGTCCTATTGACATCAGCTGAGCTGTCAAGGCTGTGTGCAGGAAAGCATGAATATATTCAAGGGAATATGAAATAGTACTCTGGTGAGTGTACTTAATATGTGAAACGTTGAAGTTTAATTGCAGTTTAAGTTCATTGAAAGTGTCTTGATATCAATAGATGAGGTATCAGTCAAGAGTTTTTTGCGCTCCTCAGATATCACGCAAGCTGAGAATCAAACCTTAGAACAGCCTAACTTTATCATGCTTACATCCAGGTACATTTCTGAGTTATGTCATCCCCAGTGAAAGTGGAGGAGATGCTGTTTAACACACTAGTCCAAAACACCACCGTTTCTGGATCAAATCTCATAAACCATTTATGGGCTGACTACCTCTTGAAACTATAATCAATATCATTGTTTCATTTTCCAGGTTTCCAGGAAACGGTTTCAACTCTGTAGATTCTATCTGGGGGCGGGGGACATACAGAGCATTACATGCACTTCACTCTAGTTTCATGAAAAAAAAATTCCATCAATAAGTCAATAATTCAGTTGTGGCAAACCTGCAAATACCCTAATGGCACAATTAAATCTCAAAATGCGGCAGTCATCAATTTAGCTCACAGTTCTAATTAAGTTATTTTTTAAACCACCCATAATACTGAAATACCACTCAACAGCTGTGCTAGGCTATCTGTACATGCATAATGTCACGCAAAGTAAATTTGTTAAACCCAAACAAGAGGCCATGCACATCAAGCAGCCACGGCATTACAACCACCAGGCCAAGATGTGAAGGTCCCATTCCTGCAGCTAAAATGGCTCCATAACATTATGGACGTCCACTTGAATTGTCAGTCCAAGCAGAACATTTCCCAGAACACCACTCTCCCTCCATCAATTCGTCCTCTTCCCAGAGGGCATACTGGAGTCATCTTTTCCCAGGTAAACTGTGGACACGTACCCAACCAATGCACATGATGTGAAAGAGCTCACTGGACCAGGCAACCTTGTTCAATTGCTCCAAGGTCCAGTTCAGATGCTCACCTGCACGTTGTAGGTTCTTTTGGCAGTGGACCAAAGGTCACACTATTCAGAATGGGCACTTTGACTTGTCTACAGTTACAAAGCACTTTAGACACCAGGGAGATATGCACTGTGAGTTAAAAGCCATTAAAAGTGACTCGTGCCAAAGTTGCAGTTCTAGTGGTTCGGACCAGACAGGATAAGCTTTGTTACCGTTGTGCATCAATGAGCCTTGGGCGTCCACTGCCTTGTTCTCGGTTTGTCCTCCTCCTGAACCTGTGTTGGTTGATAATCCCCGCTACTGACTGGTTGACTGGAAACAACAAAGAAGCCTTGCCGATTTGGAGATGCTCAGACCTACTTGTCAGGCCATAGCGATTCGGCCCTTGTTAAAGTCGCTCAGGTCCCATTTCCCCCACACCCAACAAGTCGACCAGGAGAACCAAATATTTGCTTAACATCTTCGGTCTCTCAGCATACCTTGACATGGGGCGTAGTTACAAGATAATTAAGTGAGTGGTTTTAATGTTTGGGCTCATTGGTGTACAGTATGTGCCACCCACGACTCAGAAAAAAAAAAACAACCATCTCAATTACAATCACAATTTTTAGGGGAATCATAAAGGGTGTAAAAGTATCGATAATCATTTCAAAGTCAGACAAAATTTGACAATTATTTTCTCTGTCAAGATTTACCCTTGAAAAAAAGCAGGGAGTGCTTTCCAGTTTCCAAGGCGACGGTATAGTATACCACATATATGTACCACATTTTGTAGAAATGAATCTTATTTAATCACTGTTGGTTAGTTTTCACAAACCTGTGCCTCTGAATCTGACTCCATTGACCCGTTTCATTCGTGCTGCTCACTTCCTCGCGCTGCATGCAATATTTTTGCACAGTGTCTAGAGACGGTGCAGTTTTTATCGGTACGGCAGTTGATTTCAAGGGATTAGGATAAGGATTCGGGATTATGGTTAGGGGAAGGGTTAGAGGTTGGGGTTAGAGGTTGGGGTTAGGGTTAGGTTAGGGCAGGGCTTGAAATGGGGCTGCCGTACGTCTCCACTACCGCACTCCACAGTGAAATGCATTGAAAAACTTCCGTACCCGTAGCAACTGCCAATATTTTTTTCTTAAGAGAGTGAAATGGGTCAATGGAGTCAGATTCAGAGGCACCGGTAAGTGTAAACTAACCAATATAATGACATAATATTCCATTCTATATAGTATAAAATGGTTTCGTAACGTTTAGTTACCTTTGTAGTCTGATGAACTACCATTAACATTATTATCGTAATTATAGGATTTCAGCGCCCGTTTGTTTACAGTCAAATGCGTCTTTTTTTCTACCAGGGAGGCGCGCGACTAACAAGCGGGAACAGCTGTAGGCAACTGGAAGGGGCGCTGCCACAGACGACAGACAGGAAGCTCGGCAAAACATTTTATTCGGACCAAAAAAAATGATCGGTCAGACTTTTATCAGAGATAGGAGAAGTGAATATTGAAGAGTTTCAGCACCTGGTGGACTTCTTTAACATTTTAGTGTGCCATACGCTCATTAGGAGCATTTTAACATTACAAAAGAAAAGCGTAAAAATGTCAGAAAGGTAAGAATTGCTTTAATGGAAACAAGCTGTGAAAAACGCACTAAATATTGGATTCCATTTCTAATTTCAAGAGGAATTTTACTATGAATCATATCAATTTTTGCATATACATACTATGACCTCCTCAGTTTTTAAGACTGAAAAACTGACACCAGTTGTACTTGCCGTGTCCTTTTATGATTTGTTGGTGTGTTTGTGCGAAGCTGCAACCTTTGTGTTCTTTCACTGCATCACTTCCACCGCAGACGACGTCTGGTTTACAAGTAACCAAGGAGACAAAAGGCTAGAAATAACCAAGAATCATGTGGTGCAGTACCAATTGATATGATAACTGCATGTGCATGTGCATGTACATGTAGGGGTCTATTCTCCCATGCGTGTAAGTCGAAAAAAGCGCGTAGCTACGCGCTTTTCAGCCTACGCGTATTCTCCCCTTGACTTAAGTCTGTACATTACGCGCCCCTAAGGCAGTTACGCACTTGGGGCGGAGCAAGGCCAAAATCGGGGCGTTTCCGGGCGTTTCTCAGGCAAATAACACTTACGAGAATTCTTCCCCACAGAAGTGCACATTTCTCCGGTGTGCAGAGAGTCCGGCTTTTACAGTGCCCCGCAGATTTTTCCCCTTGCGGGGTAAGAATCCTTTATTTGTCAAAGCGTTGCCTTGTCCTTTAGTTGCAAACCGGACATCAGAGTAGTTTGAAATTTCAAGTGCGTAATTTCTAAATGAGATCATATAAACTGTCTTTGATTGTCTTTGTGTGACTAGAATTTTCTCTGTCTTCTTCCCTGTCTTCCATGGAACAAACTGGCTGGTGTAGGAGGGGCACATTTTCAATGATCTGATGCACTGGTTGAGAAGCGCTAAATTCTTTATTATTTCAGTATCGCGGCAATTAGTTCGTTTGCATAGCTTTAATGCCATGGCTTGAGTAAGAAATAAAAAAGAAATGTCTGTATTACTTCTTGTAATTGGCACAGACATATATTGGCCTACTATTACAGCCGCATATCGTGGGCCTGCTGATAAAACCTTGTATCTTCAAAATGATAAATAAATATGATATAAAATAAAGAATTTATATAAATTGATAAATATAAATTAAAATATAAATTAAATAAAACATGATTAATTCTGCATGTAAGAATAGTGGACATACGAGTTTTTGTTTCTTATCAGTTTGGATACGAGGTTTTCTCAGCAGGCCGACTATATTCAAATTTAATGTCTGATTTGCGTTTTCCATGGACCGCAACTGCATTTTCATGGTTAATCAGAAAATCCTTGTTCCATGTTTTCCTGATAGCCATAATCAATGAGATTTGTACAGAATCTGCTTCTCTTTTGGATCAGTCACACCTCTTTCATAAGGCCGCCTACATTCTGAAGTTAAGCGCTGTGGGCGTGATCGAAGCGCGTAGGGGAGAATACGTGTAACTCAAAAGCGCTTAACTTGAATCGCATAAAAAAGGACTTACGCGCTAATGGAGAATAAACCCCTTATTTTCTATCAGCCATCCCACAAATACGATGAAATATCTTACACAGTATGATTTCATTCAGCCCTTTTGAAAAAAAAAATGCAAAAAAAAAGAAAAAAATACAGGTTTTTGTTTGAAAAAATAATTTGGCATCAATGATTTTAAAAAGTGCTGCTTGTTTGAATTGATTTGCACGAGGGTGTAGACAATAAGAGCAATGCAAGGGTCAGTTAACAGAGAATGCACTTGAAAAGTCAAAAGCTGGAATTAGTCCAAACGGTCTTTTTCTCCCGCAATGCAATCAAAAGGGGATGAAGTAATCCTTGTTATATAAGACCTGGAAAACAGAATTTGGATTATTCAATATAATTAATTGCAATCATTAATATAATTAACTACTACTAAACATTGCTACGCATTGAAGGTGCATTTACATTTCGCAATCTGCAGTGCAGAGAGCGAAGACGTCCACACAGCGGGAAGGTCAGCTCCCACCATGAAAGCACATGAGGCTTTTGCATCGAAACCAATGATAGCCACTTATGTGCAGCACAGGGTGTTCGTCACATCTCTTGAGAAATAGGACAGCGCTCATGTATTATTTAATATACCCGTCTGTAACCCCGTCTCATTCTTGAAGTCTGAGATAATCAGCACCTACGGCATCCAGGATGTCCATGAAAGGCCTCTAAACTCATTTCACAAAGTTAAGCTGCAAAATCTCTTTACATCTGTGAGGGCAGTACCAAGAACTCTATTAGTTACCAATCCACAAAATGTCATGACCTGCTGTCAGATAATCAAGTCTGGTCAAATTATACTGCAATCTGCCTTTCTTGCAGTTTTATGAAGTGGCAGATCTGCACCCACTCAGTCCATGTGTCTGAAGAGAGACTCTTCTCCAACATAATAACTCTCTAAGAGATTAAACTGTACGTCTGGACATATTCCCTTCTCCCAGGTCATCTCATTTTACAGGTGGTATCTCGGGCTCTCACGCCGCCAGAACTTCATAATGCTCTCTCCATGCAAGAATGAAGGTCATCACTGGCATCAATGAGAGGCGCTCATTTCATGGTCTGATTTGATCTCACGAGGTTGGGCTGCCTGGATGCGCATCGTGTAACGAGGCTTGTGGTTGATATGCGCCCTTAAGAGATTCCAGGCGGGGCTGATTTCCTCCAACATCTCTTCTCAACGACCCCTAACCAGCGGCGGTGTTCGCGGCATGGCTCTAGGACTTTTCGTCCCCGAATTTTTCACCCCTGGACTTTTTGTCCCCGAACATGAAAGACTGTTATTGAAATTTATAGAGGAAGACCGTCCAATTTCCCATGAAAACTGATTTTGACCCTCCAGCCTAAAAGCCTAAAGAGAACCCTGCATCCCTCAAAGTGTTTTGCTCCTTATGAGGACGAGAAAAAAAATCATAGGAACGAAGAGTCCAGGGATGTAAAATACGGGACCGAAAAGTCGAGGGACAGTAGCTATGTTTCCATCCACTTGTCAATTGAACTATCTGAAGTTCGCCGAAAATATTCATGCAAAAAAAGCAGGTGAAAATGCATTCCCATCAAACGTCATTATAGCGAATGAAAAGTTGTGCGTAATGACGTCACACGCTGTTATGCGATCAAATTGGTGTATCGAAAGGATTTCTGACATTCTAAGCTGTTTCCATTCATTTTCGCACTGAATCGCAGAACCTTCAAGTGAACAAAAGTAGTGTGTTAGCTGACTAATTTGGCAAGTTAGCCAAAACAGATCGCGTCTACCAACAAATGATGACAATTTGCACAAGTTGCACGTGCTTATGTGCCAGCTGTTAGCAACATAGCAAACCATAATCAGAAGGCAACTACAGCATTAAAACACTGTCACGATGCAGTAGCAGATTTATTTGGCAAATAACGTTTCCATCAGCATTTACCGCATAAGCCTTTTACCGATCAAGAGACAATCCATCCATCAAACCTTTAAACTTTGTATCGATATTCTTGAAATCTAGTTGAATTTCACTGTTTCTATAAGGCATTTTTAGTTTGATATGACTTAATTCGCTTAAGAACGTGTGGATGGAAACATAGCAAGTGAGTCCCGTAACCCCGCAGCACAAGCTGTGGAGCACTATCCGCACGTTCCTTGTGAGCCTCAACGTTAATGGCTAAAACTCGGCCACCAACCTTTGTCCCGAATCTCTCTCTCTCTCTTTCTGTGATTCCTCCTGCCCCTTAGCACCAGTCCTCTCCAACCCTGACCCCGGAGACCACCCATCTCATTTTCATTCCAAATTTCACAGACCTCTTCTCATTCACCGAATGGAGATCTCACACTGAGCTGCTGATTAGGGCAATTGGGTGATAAAATATTGTCTGGAGTAATGAAAACCTAAGGGACGGTACTTCGCCTATAATAAGGTCTGGAACTGCGGCTGTATACTGACCTCCCCAGTCAAAGACTGAAATATAATTAGCATTCAAAAATTGATGAAATGTCTTGGGCAGACACTTCTGTAATTGTGTTTAAGAGACTTCGAAAGCACTTCCAATATCTTGTTTACCTGAGTCCACCATATATGAACTTTTTTCTGGCAGAGGAAGGGAACGCTTCTGTTCAATGAATGAATGGAACCTTTGATTCTCGGTCCGCAGGGCTCAAGACACACTCTGTCCACAGTTTCCATGGCAGCATACGCAGAAACATTGAACCACCCTCTGTCATATCTCACCAACACAGGTATATCAGAAAGGTCACACTATTAAATCTCTGCATTCTTCAGTCAAATAAAAGCATCGATAATGCAGCTGCCACGACTAAATCGGTCACCTGATATTTGGGATTTTTTTCCCCTCAACTGCAGTATTCGGCAGCACATATCTGTTCTTACAGCAAAGAGTAATGTACCACTGATGTACCTTTGCAGCACAAATTGAATTAGCATCATCTTATGGCCACCTACGTCAGCAACAACGAACCCAATTAAAGAAAGATTACCGATTTCTATCAGGCATAAAGTGAAGTCATTTTTTTTTTCTTTCCTCACAAATGGAGCGCCAGCTGCAAATACTGTCAGGTGTCCTGTGGCGCTGTGCGGATGGTGCCTGCGTGCTGCACAAAGAATGACTCCACTTAAATCGTAATAGAATGAGAATGTGTGTAATTACTCTGCCAGGCTTCCCATTTTCTGCGCAATTTTCTTCGATGAAAAGCCTGTTACCTTTTTTTTTTTTTTTTCCTTTTTCATCTTTGTCATTCGCGTCCGAAAATAGGAGTGGAAAAAATTCCCTCGGAGAGGTACAAACCTGTCAACACTGACTGCCAGCAGAAAAAGCTGAATTATATTAATATACAAGGAGATGCTGCACAGATCGGCCATATTAAAAATGATCCTGGCTACCTCTGTGTTCCTTTCGAAATTCCTTTCTAAAATTTGTTAATAAATATAAGTGTCTATTTCAGACAGGAGGGACAAAAATAAACAGAATGTGAGACAAGTTGAAACACAGATACATTATTTATTAAGGAACATACTGCATAATATAGTCTTATGCAATTAGACTGAGCCAATAAATAAATATTACATTGTGGGCATCCCATGGATTATGCACTCTATTTGAGTGTTGGAATCCCCCAGGGTCTAGATACACTAAAAAGTCTGGGCATTCTTCATTGACCGATGCACGGGTAGAGGCGGGTTGCAAAAGCCAACCACGAACCTTAGGGCCCCAGTACTACCAAGTGATTGGTCGGACCAATGACAACGCTCTATGTTTGTAGAGAGTCTTTGGGTGGGCTTAGCATGATGACAACAACGCCGCGACGTTGCAAAACAACTGAAATGGCTGTGGCAAAGGCACACAGGTTTTCTGACAATTTGTGCTGCCTTGTCAAAAAATGCTACCGTAATTCAAAGCAATTGTAAAGTCTTTGTTTTTGCTGGAATATTGCAATATGAATCAGTGTACAGTAGTAATTTTGTCATTTGTTATCTTATTATAACATAAGCAGGTGTTATAATGAGTTGGATAAGTTTGTTTAACGATATATGCCGTATGTCTTTATCATCCAATCTCTGCGTTTTCAGGAAAACCCAGCGTGTACATGTAAATATATACACATGGTATGCTAGAAGGTCGAAAGGCGCACCGAAATAAGACATATATTTATGACATTTGAAGATAATTGAGATGTGAGTGAAGAAATATAGCCCAAGATTTTAGGTTTGCGCAAGCGCAGAACCGCGATGCAGCATGTTTGATAGGTAGCAAAAATTGACAGAACGCCGGTCAACTTGTTTGAATCAGCTTTGGCATTGACTTTGGAAGAGTTAGACTTGGGCTTTACTTTGAAAGATGAGCAGAGAAAGGCACTCAAGTCATTCGTTTCAAAGGCTGATGTATTTGCTGTTTTGCCGACAGGATACGGAAAAAGTTAAATTTACCAGCTGGCTCCGCTGGTAGCGAAACAAATGGGAGTCAGTGAGAACACACTGGTGGTTGTTGTCTCGCTGTTGATCGCCCTTATACTCCATTTCCACAGAGGCTACGAATCCTCACGGATGGGAAATTTAAGCTATTCGTGGTTGAATCGTAATCGGTTTGGGAGGTTATTTACGTAATCGTATTTAACTCTTATTAATTATTGCAATTTGTTAGCGGTGGGGAATTCGTGGCAAAAGTTTTGAACTGTTCAAAAAATCCTGGAGAGGTTCGCGAATGGAAAATTTGTGGTTGATTCTTAACAAACTCGTAGTCTATTCTTAGTATCTGTAACTGATGCATACTCGGTTCTTACACGTTCATGCGCATTCTTAACTCATTCGGCAATTCGTGAGTTCTTGGCTCGACCAAAAATACACGCCAAAGCATGTTCGTGCCGAATCGTGTCTGTTTTTAATTCAGTGTCACCTGAGGGCCTGAAAATCACGGCCATCCAATATTGACCTTAGGACTTGTCCCATGTGCACAAAGATTTCTCCAGATTCTCTGAATCTTTCGATGATATTACGTGGGTTGTGGGATATTCAAAGTCTTTGCAATTTCACATTGAGGAACATTTTATGAAATTGTTCCACAATTTTTAGACACGGTTTTTGCAGATTGGTGAACCTCTGCCCATCTTTACTTCTGAGAGACTCTGCCTTTCTAAAATGCTCTTTTTACACCTGGTCACGTTACTGACTTGTTCCTCAAAATGAGCAAATACTTTTCATGACATGGTAAAATTCCCCACTTTCACATCTGGTGTCTATATCCTATTGTGAATAAAATGTGGGTTTCTGAGATTTGCAAATCATTGTATTCAGTTTTATTCACATTTTACACAACATTCCAACTTCATTGGAATTGGGGTTTGTACAAAGGGATCTTTATTATTGCATACATGCCATTTCCATTCTGGAAAAAAAAAAAAAAACGCCCCAAAAGCAGTAGAGTCGCCTTCAGTCTGCCATGGCAGGGACTTGGGAGGCCTGATAGTTTGATTCAAATTTAAATGAGAAAAATATTTTGATTCAATGAAAACTAGTAAAAACCATATCATCATACTATAATTTGAGGAACGTATGTCTGTCTGTCTATTTGTCTGTCAGTTTGTTCCCTTACTCCTCCGAGGTCCTCTGACGGATCTTCACCAAACTTGTATGTATGGGTGTATGTAGTTTGTCCCTGGAATTGTCCTTGAGGGGTTAGTTTTTTGAAAGGTCAAGGTCACTAGGGTCAAAGGTCAATTTCTATTTTGGACACTCCACCACCCCCATGCCAGACAAAACTCCCCTTCCTCTTGGGGATAAGGGTGTGGCATAGCCCTTTACAAATGTAACTGCTGTATTTCCATCTCGATGCTCGCACAGTCGAAATTATTCTCGCCACGGGTAATTCACTAGTATGGCTAAAAATGAGCAAAAACATATTTCATCAGGCAAAGACTCATTCTTATGCACAATTCATAATCACCCGTTAGGATCTCCATATTACGTTTGTATAATGAAGAGGTGTTTTCTGATTTAAGAAGAGAAACATGCCATTTCCAGGCCCGGGGAAATGTGATTATATGCAAAGACAGGAACGCAAGAACAGCAATGCAATCTGACCAAACTAATACCCTTGGCAATAAATGCATTACTAATACCTGAAATACATTAACTATAATGCTACACTATCCCACAGGAACAACCAAGACTGCATCCTCAACAAAAATGGTAAAGAATTACTGCAGCTCTGTTGAAGTCAGGGTCTGTATGTCCCCAATGGTGAGATACGGGGGGACTCTTTTGGAAAATACACATTTTGCTCACCTCCTGGGAATAGCACAGTCGATTGCATGATAACTGGTATTGATACTTCTTTAATTAGACGATTCACTGTCAAACCATGAACGCCTTTGTCAGATCACTGTATATCTTAAAAACACAGACAATAGAACCACATAAGACCAGCCTATAAAGCTGTTCTGAATCAGTTACTCATACAGATGGGTGCAAAATAGCTCTGAAGGAAGGAATTGGCAGCCAAATAATCCAAACACATTTAGACAACTTTCTAGAAACAACATCTTCTCACACTGAAGAGGGCATTAATCTGGTCATAAAGAATATTAATACCATATTTGGGGGGGAAAAAACTGCAGAGGAGGCATTTAAATTTTAGAAACTATCCAAAAACAATCTAATAATAGAGAACTGGTTTGATCTGGACTGCCATAATGAAGGAAAACAATTGAGACAACCATCCGATGAAAAACAGAGACCCAAATAACCGTAATAACAGGCCTCAATGTTGCGACTGTTTTGGTCGCATATGCGACTCATATTGTATTTCAGTTTTGCGATCAATAATTTTTTGCAGGTCGCACCCGTGCGCCTTGAAAATTTTGACCATGTGCGACCAAATAGTGATCTAACATTCATTATTATACTAAAAACGTAATTAATAATTTTTGGTAAACTTAATAACGTCTGAAAACGGATATAATCCAGATTAATTTACTATACCGGAAGCAAACATGCGATAACAGAAACTCCGTACAGCACTAAAGAGGTATCGCTTTGACTTGAATTGATATACAAAGCTGTGTTGCGAGTTGTTTCGAAGCTCCGTTGTCAGAAGTAGGATTCGCTCTATCGTAATAAGCTTAATGCTGGCCCATGCGATGTTGAGAGCTTAAAGCCTCAAGCCTAGTTCACACATATCGCTACTCGCCCATCGCCCCTCGCTGCTCGCTGAAATTGTAGTCACCGGCGGAAAAATTCTCTGCCGTCAGCGTCGGTTGCCATGGCCTCCCGATGGTTTACTTCCCACTGCAAACGTGTCGGAGGGAAACAAGTTGTGGCTGTATAACATACCAGCGGGTGCATACACGTCATTATCTGCCTTGGTTAAGATCGCTGACAATTCAAAATTCATGAAGTTAACCCACAAATAGTACCACTTATAGATCGCCTTTTCTGTTTTCTATAGTCAGCTAAGGCATGGTTTGATGTTCACAGTTGGCTGACAATCAGCTTCCAAAAGCATTTTCAGCTAAAGAGAGAAACGTAATTTAAAACATGCTCTCACCTGAAAGGCAGATGATTGCATACACTCTATTCCATGCGTCATGCTTCCGGTTTTTATTTTTCTAATTTTTTAAGGGTGGTATCATAGAGCATGTGCAAGGAATGGCCTGAGATGTCAGATTGCCCTCCGGTTGAATGGGATGATGATTGCTCCCCCATGGCCAGTTGCTCATGGGCAACAGATCGAGTGGCACACCCCCTCCCCCTGGTTCTTGAAACTGAAGCTGTTACCTTAATTAAAACATAAAGACTTTATTTTTGTTGTTTTTTTATATTTAAGTTCCTTTTTTAGTACTTGGTTAATTTTGTGCTCCCAAAACTTATTTCATGCTCCTAAAAATTTAATTATGCTCCTAAAAAAATTTTTTAGGAGCATGCATGCTCCTTGAGAAAAAAGTTTACATTGAGGACTGAATAATCACCTTTTTTACTGTTAAACCGTCAAACAATCCAAACATACTCTCAGAACCACAAAGACTTTAGAGCAATTGACGCCATCAAAATAATCGATCAATATAAATTAATTTTGGAACGATCGGAAGAACCAAATAAAACCAAAACAAGAACTTGCGATCTCAAGTGGTGATGGGTGGGCGAATCATTTTGAATCATTATTTAAGAAAGTAGATATAAATGGGAAATCGAGCAAGACTCGACATCAACAAAAAAACTTAGAGTTAGAATCAGCCATTAAAGACTGTTAAAACCCTTTGGACATCCCAATCGCTGAACAGGAACTAAAGGAAAAGATAAAAAAACAGACTAAAAATGCTGCTGGATTAGATGGCATCATATGTGAGATAGTTAGATGTTTAAGTACAAAATTTCAGTTGGCTATCTTAAAGGGGACCCAACATGCAGATCTTTCTTTTAATATATAAAAGTAATGTTATACTGTTGGTTGTCCATGCTCAACCTTTGAAAAGTTTCAAAACATAAGATACTGGGATTTTGCCGTAATCCAAGAACATGATTTCGTGAGCATGAATTCCTCTCTGAACAGCTCCTCCCGAGATCTTCACGAGATCTTGGCAAAACCTGACGTCAGGTTGTGCCGTCCAATTAGTACAGACCTAAACAGAGCCAACCACTGCACTGGACCTGCCCACACCGGAAACTGTTCTAGCGGGGACTAACAACAGCAGATCATATTATACCTTAGTAGCATCTACACTTTTGGAAATACAAAAGAAGAACCGCAGATCATTTGAGGTACAATTTTGTCAGTATCTCTCCCAAAGCTACTAGTCCGTTTACTTTTGGATGCAAAGAAAAACAAAAATTTCTCTTCCAAAAGACGATGCCACCAGAAATCAGTGGGTAGCTTTTTTGTTTGCTGGCAGCAAACAGCCACGGCCAAAGGAAACGTTAGCTGCTTGAGCTCAGCATTTCACCGAAGAAGGCTTTGTCAATAAAGGATAATTCGACACAGCAGCGTTTCAGCTGCTTCTCAAACCTGAAGCAGTTGCATCGATCAAGTGCTTGGACCCACAAGCTGTAGGTAACCATATAACAGCAAATAATTTAAGTGAAGCTAACGTGTTACGGATGGCTAGCAGGACAACTGGCCTCAAATGCAGGCTTTGTTAAAAATCTGTATCGGTTGCGACTGTCCGTGACTCAGACACAGAAGCTGTAACCTGCTTTTACTGCATAAGTCAACCTGACATGATAGCCAGTTGATCGTGCCTGTAGCACAGCGGCTAATGTAGCAAAGTTACTGTTGCTAATGTTTGAGTCCTTAATTTGCAAGAGTGATATTAGGGGGAATTCTACAGAAGGTGTGTGAGCATAAACCTCATTTGAAGCTAACTTTTAATACTTGTTTGTAATTTGGATGCTTACAGCTGTTCACAGTAACAGAACTTGCTGTCTGTAAAACCTGTATTGCAAGGGTTTGTCTCTGTGGTTATGCCCGCTCGGTTACCAGCTACTGCATGTTAGTTTGCATGCCGTGCTAATTAAAAATTCTCCTGGTTAACTTGCAGTAATATGCAGTAATTCTGATCAGTATGCTTGTGTTACTTCAGGAAGCATCAATGCAGCAGTTTCATCATAACGTTGCCCGATTGTAGCCACTACAGTTCGTGATCGCTTCACTTACTCATGACCGGGATCAGCCGGATACTTCACAAATGTCTGAGCAAGCTCTCTGGTGCTACCATGAAAGCAATGCGAAACGCAAAAGCTCTACTGGTTTACAACTGATTTCTCTGCACTACCTTGACATAATTTCATCCCCCTTTAGAAATTGTCGTCGCTAATAAAAAGCCGGAAAAGGCAGAGATTAGATAGGCAATTCTTTCATGTAGAAGTGATCAATTCGCTAGCTCCACATAAGCAACTTGTAAACGGAATTATGTTCGTAACATAACCAAGCCCTCTAGCTGTCGGGTACTATCCATAAAGCTGCTTTCACATCAGACACAAAACAAATTTTTTGCAGGACAGATAGCCTACATTCAAAGTCAATGCAAAGACGAGAATACACGATATAAGTGCATTAAGCAGGTTTCACACCGCACACGAAACAAATTTTTCACGCTACAGATTACATTCAAAGTCATGACTGCTTATCAGCTACTGCATGTTAGTTTGCATGCCGTGCTAATTAAAAATGCTCCTGGTTAACTTATATACAGCAATTATGATCAGTTTGCCTGTGTTACTTCGGTAAGCATCAATGTGACGGTTTCATTATAACGTTGCCTGATTGTAGCCACTACAGTTGAAGCTAAACGGAGAGGTGCTGTATGTGTCAGCCGAGTTGGGCTGCAGTTAGACCAGACATAGATTTTGCAGAGCTTGGGGTGCGATTTTGGGTGCTTATGAAATGATCGCTTTAGTTATCCATGACCAGGGTCAGCCTGACATATCTCCAATGTCTGGGCAAGCTCTCTGATACTACCGGTGAAAGCAATAGGGAAGCGCACAGGCTATAACATGTCCGGGATGAAAAATGATTTCTCTGCATTGCCATCGATTGAATATTAAATTCTCGCCTGTAAAAGTGATCGATTCGCTAGCTCCACATAAGCAACGGTTCATGCAGATGGAACTTATGGTCAGTAAAACCTGTATTATGTTCATGACATAACCAGAGCTCTGTCTAGCTCTCGCACGCTATCCATAATGCGCCCATTTTCCACGAGGAAAAGCTGGTCATTCCAAAGGAATAAGTAAACCATTACCACAGGTAATTTTCGGAAAGGCCGATTAGCTTGGAGTTTTCGCCCCTCCGTCATATACCAGTGCAGAAGCTGTTCGTTTCTCCATGCTAACAACACACCACAGCTATGCACACGAACCAGTAGGTCCTAATACACACCGAAGCAGTCCATAAGCTGTTGGTTCACTTTTAGCTGCTCCTCACTGTCCATGTTTCCCTCTAAATTCAGACCCATCGGATTTCTACGGTCTCTGGTCTACACTTGGGCATGTCGACCCGTTCAACAAATGTGTCTATCTGGGGTGGATTTTAGCTTTGCCTGCATCCTAGCTCCAGAGTAGAAAAACTGCTGTACTCACTAACTGTTGCCGTAGCAAACTGTAGCCGATAGGAAATTCGTGCTTGAGCTGCCAGACTTTCGCACTGCGTCCTCCACTTTTGCCATTGTGTTTATTATATGTACTAACATGTACTGCGTTAGATTGCAGAATATGCCCGTAGATTCCCGTCAGTTTCACTCTGGAGCCGGACCAGGAAAACTGCTTTATGCTGCGTCGTACCGCCTAGATCCGCCCTCCGCAGAGCTGGCCAATCAGAAGAAAGTGGACACACGGGGAGTGGGGGCCATAGCAGAAGAGCCACCCCAATGAGGCATTTCAGGCAGAGACTACTTTTGACTACAAATGGGTTTTCTTGAGGATGGCAGTATGAGTGAAATAAGTAACCTTTTTTTTTACTTCGCGCAATCAGGAGTACTCTAGGGGAGTCAAAGGCCAAAATATAAACTTGGAAAAATAGCATATTAGGTCCCCTTTAAATTATTTCACTTGGTTCTGAGTGTATGCTACCCTGACATCTGAAATTGAAGACTGACTAATTACCCCCCTTTTCCAAAATGGAAATAAATTCGGCCCCAATAAATACAGAGGCATCTGTGCAAACAGTAACCTGGGGTAGATGCTATGCAGCATAATAAACTCCAGAATTACACACTACCGTATGGAGCGCGATGTCCTGAATAAAAGCCGAATTGAATTTTTACCAAAACATCTCCCCTCGTGACCATACTTACATGCTATACACCCTAACTGAAAAACTGCACCCAAAATAAAGACAACATTTATGCATGCTTCATGGACTTTAGAAAAGCATTTAATTTCATTTGGCGCAAAGAATTATTTTATAAAGTCTTAGAAAGTGGTGTAGGGGGTAAAAGTACAAATTTCCTCTTTCAGGATTAGGGGGTTGAGACAAGGCCACTGCTTAAGCCCAACCTTCTTTAACAGCTATATTCATGAACTGGCCTCCATTTTAGATAAATCTTCAGCACATGGCTTCACTTTACATGACTCAGAGATCGAATTCCTGCTCCATTTCAGCAACTTGATTTTACTGCCGCCCACAGTAAGAACAGAACTTAACAGAAGTTACAGCAGAACCTGGACTTGCCAGAGCAGTACTGTCAGACTTGGGACCTGGCAGTTAAGGGGCTTTCACATACGTCATAGGATTTATTATGCTGTACGATTTTAGCAGGGCCACAACAGAAAGGACTGACGTACGTTTGGGAGAGGAGGATGTGAAGGTTGCGCAGTAGCCGTCACATAACTATATACCGTCGAGGGAAAATGTCATAAAAAATTTCAAGACAGCCGTGCGGCTGACATAGGATTGAATTGTAATTGTTTGATTATCTCGTGACGGTCGCAGAAAGGACATACAATGTAGGGACATTCGTAGGACTGTCGTGGTTTAACGTAGGGGGACAGAAGGTCTATCATGGAAAATTCCAAAGATAATGACGACCTCAAATGACCTTAAAAATCAAACAAAATTCGTAGGGCTTGCGTGACACAGCTGAAAAAGCTCGCAGAGCACCGCACGACTGACCTATGAATTGGGCCTGACACAGAGAATCAGCAGTGCCAAAAAGTTTTTTAAAATGTTCAAAATTCTACAAAGAGGGTCTATGACAACCTTTTCTGTTGCAGAATACATGAATTTTGTAGAACATACTCACGAGCATCTCACGAACTTGTAGACCTGTTGAATACCCATCGTACAACATATGTGAAAGCTGCTGAACAAGAAAAGAAAATTAAAATTATGGTCTTCCGGAAAAGATCAGGAACCCAAATTTGCAACAGCAAATCATATAACGGAACAAGCAACTAACGCCAACTTTTTTGGGCTAACTACCCCATCAGGAAATTTCAATCTGGCAGTGAATGATCTGAGAGAAAGGGCATGCAGGGCATTCTTTCCATAAAAAGACAAGAATTAGTGGAAATTCCCATTAGAATCTAGCTGAAAATATTTGAATCAATAATTGAACCAACTGTCCTCGAAGGCGGTGGGGTGAGGGCCTCTGAAGAATCTGAAATTTCAAAAATGAGACAAACATCCAATTGAGACCTTGCATGCGGAGTTCTATAAAAAATATATGAAAAGTACACAGAAATACAACAAACAGTGTGTACAGGGCAGAATTAGGCTAACATTCATTAATAATGAAAATAGAAAAGAGCAATCAAATTTTGGAAACATCTAAAACACAGTGACCTCCACTCACATCAATCTAAAGCCCTGCAATACCAAGAGTTGAGAATAAAAACATGTCCTTTCACTCACATGGTCCTCACACGCCACAAATCCTAACACACACCACACATACACCAAACACCACAAGCATCACATATATGAACAACTCACAAGCACATTGGAAAGCTCAAACAAAATTACAAAGCAAAATAAAATGGTATTTGGCCATGAATAGAAATGACACAGTTGCAACATACTGAACCACAATTACTGACAAGAAACTGCGAAATACCTTGATGACACTATTAATTTTCATTTTCCGCTGCAAACATCTGTTTTTCAGAAGCATTCATTCAGATATGCTGAAACTCGCACTTCAGAGAACATGAAAAATTAAAGGAATCATATTTTTAATAAATATTTTTATGGCAACTTGTTTTTATTATCCAACATATTTCCTTCAAAAAAAAAAAAAGTCCCATTTTGAATCTTTCTGAAATTCATACTCATACGGGACCTCTCTAAATATGGGAAATACAGACTGACCCTCATCAATCCATGAACAGTCAGCCTGATTCTCACGGCATTTGCTGGATGTAATTCACAGAAATATTGAGGTTGCCTTTGTGCGGGTGCAGATGTCTGTAAATCCAGACGCTACAAGTACACATGTCAATGTAAGGAATAGGGCTGCACGATATACGGAATCACCGTTCTCATGATCTCTTCTTAATCATTATTGGCCACATTTTGGTTTTGATCAGTCAGTTGGCTGAAAAACGGCTTGACTGCAAGTTAGGCAAAGTACACGGGAATTGATTTAAGGTGAGCTAATCATGCCCAGGCGATGGAGGCTGTCAACCTCGCTGGTAATTAGCGGACTTCAAATCAGTTTTCTTCCCGAAAGCATTTCAAATGACCGTATTAGGTATGTGTCATAGAAAAGGTAATACGTAAGCTCGTCTGTCTGCCTCCTAGTGGCAGTTACTTTTTTGCGCTTGCGATAACCGTGATTCCATATATTGTGCAGCCCTTGACAAGGGAAAGTCAGTTTTAGTTTTTATGTATTTATTTGGATGTCAGTGTGCGCGCGTGTGTGTGCCTAGGCATGTGTATGTTAGAGAGAGAAAAAAATGGAGCAACACACATGCATTCTTTGTACTTTGGCGCAGAGCCGGCCCTACCCAATGTGGCGCCCGAGGCGAGATTTTATATGGCGCCTCCCTCCATCAGCGATTTACATACGCTAATGAAAGAAATCGGACAGCATTGTTTTAACCATTGTCTTTCATTTATAAGATAACATGTCACCAAATTTACATGCTTAACAAATTACAAATAATTTTAAAAAATATGAAATACAATACAAACACCCTTACCACAAAATAAAAATCCTGCAAATAAGTGGATAAATAATTATAATAGTAATAAATCATAAATAGGCCTACAACAATACTGAAGTAATCATGCATTGCAGATGTTGACAGGTGATTCATATCTTGGCCACTGCTAACTTTGGTTTAGCAGTTTGCAGAACACCTTGGTTGGTTCTACTGAACTGACTGTAATGTGCTCCCAGACATCACTGCGATGTTTTTATGGTGTGGGAATAGCACTGCTAACAGGGGGATCGTGCTCTCTTTTGTCTGGATCCATTTTCCAAAATATTACAAAAGAGACAAATCAAAAAGGATAATTTCTGAGATGAAAAATAACTGAGCTACTGAGGAACAAGACTTAATGCAAGCTAAACAATGCGCTAGCTCGCCACCCAACTCTCAGCCATGTATATTTTTCTCCAGAGCGCGCATGCACACACACACAAACTAACTTGGTTAATTAAACAACAGCATGCCACGACTAAGCAATCCAACTCAGTGTAACTATTTTAGTGGCAAATAAAGGAATCAACTTGGCAAAACTGTCTGCAATGACAGCTCGCTCTCTCAGTCAATCTCAGTCACAGGTATTTTTCTCCTGAGCGCCCGCACACAGACACAGACCAGCAGGTTTTACAAATCCACTCTAACGTCTATCCACTGCGCGAATCAAAAGAAATACAGTCAGCGTTTCAAAACTTTCTTGCGGCAACAACCGGACAGTAGAACCAAGCAAACTGCACTAACAGGCTACAGACGGTACCGTAACCTGTTCATGACTAAATTAACAGACTCGCGCTAAGAGGACAAGCAACGCAGGTTTAAGAAGCCCGCTCTAACGGCTGCTGACGTCATCGACTCGCACTGACTGGTGAGGATGATTAACAGCGATGGCAGCCAATGTAGTTTGAATTAGAGAACTTCAGAAACAACCACTTGCAGGAGATGTTTAGTAAACATATTATATAAAGCCAAACTTTTAACAAAATGTTCGGAGGAATAGTTTATTCGGCAAAAAGCCATTATTGGTGACTTGCCGAATATGCATTCGGATTCCGGTGCGTCCCTACTTACTTGCATACCTTGTTGCGGCTAATCGCTCAGAAGCAAGTCATCAACTAAACTGTAAACTGTGCTAAATAACTGACGCAACCGATGCTTCATTTCATTACTGTAGATTTACTTTACCTCCGTCTTTCTCAGTTTTTTCCTCCTCTTCTCTCTCTCCCCCCCCCTGTGCTCCAGACAGTTCAGGTCATTTTGACATGTTTACAAAGTTCTCTGGGGTCATATCAATAAATTCGCCCCTCCCCCCACCGAGAGCGAGCAGGTACCAGCTGGAAGAGGGGGAGACTTCTTTGGTATCATTATTTGTGGTAATATTAATTTGCTTTATTGCTTTACGTTTGAATTTATGTTAGCTTTTCCATTTTAAGAGTTAATAGTAATAACTAGTTATATAGTTATATTGAAACAGTAGCGTAGCCAGCGGGTGTGCCAAAACACGTCCCTTTCAGAGCCCCACCACCGATCGCAATCAACATTTCTCCCCTTTGCTCATTTCTCCTCCCCTGAACCACAAACCAGATTTTTTTTTTCCATCCAAAACTCACGGAAATTAGGGCGTATACAAAAAAAATTAGTTGGTGATCATCCCCTCCCAACTGGCAAAACCAGTGCCGACCCAATTTTTTTTCTCAATGAAAAAATGTGTAGAATCTCGCAAAAACGTGAAAAAACGGTGCGTCGGTGATTCAAACGTTGCCGTATGTCGATTCAACTGGAATGACTGACCAGCCTTCTCGCAAGTGTTTGTTGAACCACACCACGCGTGCACAAATATCTAAACAGTCTTACGTTGCAATGCTTTTCCATCAGTTTCAATCTTTCAACAAAAAAAAAACCTTCCCTCCACCTCTTTTTTTGTTTCTTATGTGGCCTTGGCTGGTGCTTTACGTCTGTCCCCCCCGCCCCTCGCTGTTCCCTCCCTTGACTTTTCCAGTCTCTCCCCCCTGACTAATTCAGACTTCTCCAAACTTATGTGTGTGTTCTTAAACTCAGCAGCTCATCTCTCCCTCAGGCCATAACCCCTGATATTTTCTCTCGCCTCTTTGTCGATTCCTCTTTACCTACTGGATGTTTCTCCTCTTCTTTCAAGTGTTCCCATGTCTGCCCACTCCTTAAGAACCTCACTCTGAATCCCTTGTCTCCCTCCTTCCTTCTCTATACAAAACACTTGAAAGAGCTGCTTCGGATCAACAATCTTCTTTCCCGTCCCAAAATAACTTGCTGAATCCTCATCAGTCGGCCTTCAGCTCAGGCCACTTGGCGAGCACTCTGTCAATGAATCACTCTATTCTCCAAGAGTAGCCGCTCTTTTATCGGTCTAAGTCCTCCTTTACCTGTCTGCAGATTTTGACACTGTTAACTACGTCATTCTCTGTCGTCTCTGGCAGCAAAGGGTATTTGCAGTACAGCCTCTGATTGAATCAAGTCTTATCGCTTGGGTTGCTCCTTTCAGGTTGCCTGGGATGGGGCAGGGTGAGCACCACGAACACTTGCTACAGGAGTCCCCCAAGGCTCTGTCCTGGGTCAATTCCTCTTTGCCCTCCACATTTGTTCTCCCCATCCTATGATTTCCGCCCAAAGGTTATCTAATCACTGTCATGCTGATGTCCTTCTGTCTGTCTGATAAACAAGACCCTGGTGGGATCTCTGCTTCCTTGAGGGACATCCGAATCTGCATGGATGACCAATCATAAGCTCAACCCAGGTAAAACACAGGTCATACTCATATTACTTTCTCCTCTCCAATCCTGGACTTCACAGTCTCTGTGAGGGACACTATATTTTTCTCCTTGCTTTCTGTGAAGAGTCTTGGAGTGATGATAGATAGCTTACTATCACCCTGAGAATATCTCAGCGGTGAGCCAGATATGCAGGTTCTCACTGTATGAAGCCAGGAGATTCCAAACCTTTCTGACCACCTATTCTTTGTCACCTATTCTGTTCTATGTAGCTTCTGATTCAGGAATAGGTATTATCCAGCCAGAACTAATGCAAGTTGCTCTCTAGGCTGCTTTTTTAGGGGGAAAAAAACCAAATAACAAGAGTTGTCAGAAAGACAACAAAGCTTGACGAGGGGCAAGGTTAAAGTTTTTCTGCACAAGGACGGACGCAGACGCGGACGCCGGGGGTACGACAATAGCTCTCCGGATGTTATTCGTGTAATGTGAATATAGGCCACTAGATGGCAGCATTTACCTTTTTTTTGTTAAGCTCAGACTGCAGTCATGTTTAGACATGTCCTGAACATGTCTGGGGCAAGTCTCAGAAAGTTAAAAAAAAGAGGTCTAAATGTGGGTGGGGTCTGCAAAAGAGTATATAAGGAAAAGAATTGAGACAGTAGAGTAGTAGGAGAAATTGCAAGAAGAAGGATACATGTGACCAGACCTTTCATTCTGTTCAAGACCTGTGATGTTTCTTTTGTGGATTTTTGCCTGTGTTTTAGCCTTTTTCCTCACCCAGCACATCACCAGGAAACCCACCAAAGGGACTGTAACTATTCCTTTTTTTTTGTGTATATTCAATCTTGGTCTTTAGTTGTAGGTTAGTGTTAGTCTTTGTCTGTTTAATTAAATGTGTTTAAGTTTTTAAAACTGTGTCTGTCATCCCTTGCTGTTGCTGTTGCGTTGTAAATCTAATTACAAATTGGGGCCATAACATTCGTCCCGGCGAGCTAAAAAGCAGCCGAAACAGCCAAGGCCTGCTTGCCTGGAGTCGCTTTATAATGTGACAGGTCTTGTGACATTATAATACCTTCAGACTGGCACTGCAGCGACCAGCATTTTGATCATCTTCATTGCTGTGCCATGCTTTGGCACTGAGTTGATACAAAAATCAGGTAGACACCAGAAGCGAGGTGAAGGGGAATGAGGAATTTAATAAAACAAAAGAAAACAGGCACGAGGGCCAACAAAAAACTTCACCCAAAGGGTTCCCAAAAAACAAAAAACTAAAGAGAGCTACACAGAGCTATAAACAAAGGATCAAAAACGATGAAAACAAAGGCCACTGGAAACTTCAGGCAGAAAATGAATAAACAGAAAAGAACAACAATGCTAAGAATACAGAAGACTATATACAAAATGACTATGAAAACAAGACTTGGGAACATGAGCTTGATAGAACCAGAACTGCAATCAAGAACTTGAGACACTGTCTGCCAGCCAACTTCCACCGCATCCAGATAAAGGGTGAGAAATCATGACATGAGGGGCAACACCTGGAGGAGGAGAAACAAGAGGCAGGGCAAGATCATGAGACATGGACCAAGATTGGTTGACCAGACTTGCTCATTAAGAGAATGAGCGTGCTCAGCTTAAGTACCAATTAAGTATGCAGTTTGAAAGCAGCATGAATGTTAGAACAGAAAAGCACAGCAAGATCTTGAAATAGCAAAGCAGGAATCATGACAATAAACTCCCTACCTAAATTAGTAATATTAGTAATGTGCCTGTCTAAGAATTACACCACCCAGTGAGTGTTAGTAAATGTTAGTAACTTAAAAACAGTTAATTGCCAGTTAAGCTTAGAGAGCCCCGAATCAGCACAGCACAGAAGGAAGAGGGAAATACCAAAGCCAACCAGAGCTCTGAAATGTGCAACAACGAAGGCACGGGGCGGAACGCAGACAAGCGGTGGAGTGGCATGGCAGACCTGGCGAAAACAAAAACATGGAAAAGTAAAAACATGGACAAGGAATGTGAAACATGAAATGCAAAAACCTGAATCAAGAAACTGTTAAAACTGTGACATGAACTATGAACTATGAACTAGGAACTATGAAAACTTGAACATGAATCTGTTAAAACCATAAATGCGACCCCAGAACACAACACTCAGTGCCATTGCCCATCCTTTTCCAACAGCCTCCTCAGCGGCTTGCAGACCTCTGACAGGCGCGGCATAAACTTGGACAGGTAGTTCAGGAACCCATAAACTGCTGCAGAGCGTTTGCATCAGGCTATTCCTTCCCTTGCTAATTTCATGATGATCTAACATTGTTCAGCCAAACAAATGCCTGCTGATTGCTGATTTGGTCCTAATGCCCATATTCTCTCATTCAAGGCATCATTATTTATTGCACGGATCATTGGTGACTTTTAAACAGATGCAGTATACAATATACTTTTGTACATACAGTAAACCATATTAATCTAAAAAATGATGTAAACATAAAGACATATTGGGGCATATACCACGACCAATTTTCACCCTAATTGACGGCCTACTTAATATGGAATGACATAATACATTTAAGTATTTTTTCCCCCACAAGATATAGCGCTTATAATAAAATTGACCACACCAACATCATTTGAGTAAACTTCAATATTCAATATAAGATATTCAATCTTGGTCTTTAGTTGTAGGTTAGTGTTAGTCTTTGTCTGTTTAATTAAATGTGTTTAAGTTTTTAAAACTGTGTCTGTCATCCCTTGCTGTTGCTGTTGCGTTGTAAATCTAATTACAAATTGGGGCCATAACAAATTGGGGGCTCAAGGTCCGGGATAGAGCATTGTGTGAGTAATTTATTGAAAATCTAACATTCCAAATTGTGAAATTGTTTTTGTGAATTTTCCTAGATATATATTGACAACAGCAATGGATGATTTCTTGGCATCACCAACCGTAGGGGTTTTGAAGTCTTTTAAAAAGACAGAACTGCTAGAAATTTGCAGACATTTAGAGCTGACAGAGGTGAAACCAGCCATGCGAAAAGCAAGACTGGCTAGAGAGATAGTTGAATATTACATTGATGAAAATCTGTTTGCACCAGGAGATCTGGAACAGTTTCCAGTGGAAAATCCAAATATAGAAATGGAACTTAAATTAAAAATGCTAGAGATTGAAAGGGAGGAAAAAGAAAAACAAAGGCAGTTTGAGTTGGAAAAATTAGCAAGAGAAGAGAAAAAAGAAAGGGAGGAAAAAGAGAAACAAAGAGAATTTGAGAGGGAAGAAAAAGAAAAACAAAGGCAGTTTGAGTTAGAAAAATTAGCAAGAGAAGAAAAACAAAGAGAATTTGAGAGAGAGAAAGAGGAAAGAGCAGAAAGAGAGAGACAGAGACAGAGAGATTTTGAATTAGAGAAATTCGATAGAGAAGAAAGACTCCAAATGGAGCAACTAAAAATTAAAATTGAAACTAAAAATAAATTTTGTGCCAGTCAGGAGGTAAAACTGGTGCCTCCATTTTCAGAAAAGGATGTTGACAACTATTTCCAGTGTTTTGAAAAGGTAGCAAAGAGTTGCCAGTGGCCAAAGGAACACTGGCCTCTGATGTTGCAAACTGTCCTCAAGGGTAAAGCTCAACAAGCCTATTCGGCTTTGTCTGCAGATGATTCCTCTGATTATGAGGTTGTCAAAAAGGTTATTTTGAGAGCTTATGAGTTGGTTCCAGAGGCTTACCGACAGAAATTCAGAGGTCTGAAGAAATCTGAAAATCAGACTTATGTTGAATTTGCTAATGAGAAGCAGGTTTGCTTTGAGCGCTGGTGTACTTCTATGGAGGTCAAGGATGATTTCAACTCACTAAAAGAGATGGTGTTAGTTGAAGAATTCAAGAACTGTGTTAAGGATGATCTTAAGACCTACCTTAATGAGAAGCAAGCACTGAACTTGCAATCAGCTGCCAAATTTGCAGATGAATATGTTCTCACACATAAGTCCAAATTTCAGTCTAGCAGTAACAATAAATGGTCCCAATTTCAGAAAAAGGGTTACGGTGATACCCAAGATTCCTCACCCAAAGACAAAGACAAATCTGGTGATGGTGCTCAGAAATCCAGTAACAGGTCTGATCAAAGTGTGAAAGCTGACAGTGACAAAAGTGGTCTAGTTTGCAGTTATTGCAAGAAATCTGGTCATGTTACAACTAACTGTTGGTTCCTTAAAGCTAAGAAAGAAAAAGAAAAGGATACCAAACCAAATGCCTTTGTGAAAACAAGGTTAGAAACCCCTGTAGTAGATAACCGATCTGCTAAATTGCCTGCTTCATGTGGGGCTAAAAAGCCTGATACAGCTGAGTTCGTGAGGGAGGAATTTCTTCCATTTGTGTCAGAGGGATTTGTGGCTCTGAATGAGCATACTACTCCTGTCCCCATATATATCCTAAGGGATACCGGAGCTTCTCAGTCACTTTTGTTGATGGACTCCTTGGAGTTACGTGATGAGACCGCTTCAGGGGATTTCATACTTGTACAAGGTATTGAAGGGAGGACTGTATCTGTACCCCTGCGCTCTATATTCTTGAAGTCAGATTTAGTTACAGGACAGGTAAAGGTGGGACTTATGTCAAGTCTACCTATAAAGGGTGTTTCTCTGTTGCTAGGTAATGACCTGGCTGGGGGCAAAGTAGTTCCCCCTGTACATCTTACTTCACAGCCGAGCACTGAAGATGGGGATGAGGACCTATCTCTGTATCCTTCTTGCGCAGTGACTCGTGCTATGGCCAAGAAGGCTAAAGAAGAAGATGATGTGGTGCCGTCCAGTACATTGAATAGTCAGGACTCAGGTGGTTCGCCTCATGACTCTGATTGGCCTACTATGGTTTCTCCGTTTGAGGACTTATCAGATACTTTTATCAGTTCTCTATTCAGCCAGCCGGATGGGTCTGGTGATTCTGATGTGTCTGGAGACTTGTCTCTGTCCAGAAAGCGGTTGATTGAGGAGCAAACTAATGATCCTGAAATTGGTGTACGAAAGAGGAGAGCCCTTCCTGAAAAAGAAATAGATGCAGTTCCAGTTGGGTATTATCTCAAGGATGGTGTGTTGATGCGGAAGTGGCGCCCTCCTGATATCCCTGCCAATGCAGATTGGGCAGTGGTCAGGCAAATTGTTGTTCCGAAGGTCTATAGGAATGAGATCTTAACAATGGCTCATAGTTTACCTTTAGGAGGTCATCTTGGTGTTAACAAGACTGTTGATAAGATCATGAAACACTTCTTTTGGCCTGGGCTTCGGAAAGACGTTTCCAACTTTTGCAAAACCTGTCACACTTGTCAGGTAGTTGGAAAACGCCAGTTAGACCCACCTGTAGCTCCATTGCAGCCTATCCCAGCATTTGGGGAGCCATTCTCTAGGGTCATTGTTGATTGCGTTGGTCCATTACCCAAGACTAGATCTGGAAATCAGTACTTGTTGACAATCATGTGTGCATCTACCAGATTCCCCTAAGCCATACCTCTACGTAACATCAAGGCAACTGCAATCTCGAAGGCTTTGATAAAGTTCTTCACGTTGTTTGGCCTTCCCAGGGAAATTCAGTCAGACCAGGGTAGCAATTTCACTTCAGGATTGTTTCAGCAGGTTGTGTATGAACTAGGTGCAAAGCAGATTCTTTCTAGTGCCTATCATCCAGAAAGTCAGGGTGCCTTAGAGCGGTTTCATTCCACTCTCAAGACAATGATGAGGACTTATTGTTATGACCATGAGAAAGACTGGGATGAAGGGGTTCATTTGCTGTTGTTTGCAGCTAGAGAAGCAGTGCAGGAGTCTACTGGATTCAGTCCATTTGAGCTAGTGTTTGGTCATGAAGTGAGAGGACCTTTGCTATTGTTGAGTGAACAATGGCAAGAGAAAGAACCGCATATCAGTCTGTTAGACTATGTTAGCAAGTTCAAGGAAAGATTGCGTGCAGCTTGTGACCTAGCCAAAGAGAACTTGAAATCAAGTCAGGGAAAAATGAAAACTTGGTATGATCATAAGGCTAGAAGCCGTGTGTTTAAACCAGGAGACAAGGTCCTGATGTTGTTTCCCTTGCAGTCCAATCCATTGCAGGCTAGATTTCATGGTCCTTATGAAATTCTGACAAAACTCAATGATCTCAATTACATTGTGAAGACTCCAGATAGGAGAAAACCTAAACAATTGTGTCATATTAACATGCTCAAGCCTTATCATGACAGAAATGCTAGGGTTGCAGCTGTCATTTCAGATTCTCCAATGGTCGGTGGAGTGGCATGGCAGACCTGGCGAAAACAAAAACATGGAAAAGTAAAAACATGGACAAGGAATGTGAAACATGAAATGCAAAAACCTGAATCAAGAAACTGTTAAAACTGTGACATGAACTATGAACTATGAACTAGGAACTATGAAAACTTGAACATGAATCTGTTAAAACCATAAATGCGACCCCAGAACACAACACTCAGTGCCATTGCCCATCCTTTTCCAACAGCCTCCTCAGCGGCTTGCAGACCTCTGACAGGCGCGGCATAAACTTGGACAGGTAGTTCAGGAACGCATAAACTGCTGCAGAGCGTTTGCATCAGGCTATTCCTTCCCTTGCTAATTTCATGATGATCTAACATTGTTCAGCCAAACAAATGCCTGCTGATTGCTGATTTGGTCCTAATGCCCATATTCTCTCATTCAAGGCATCATTATTTATTGCACGGATCATTGGTGACTTTTAAACAGATGCAGTATACAATATACTTTTGTACATACAGTAAACCATATTAATCTAAAAAATGATGTAAACATAAAGACATATTGGGGCATATACCACGACCAATTTTCACCCTAATTGACGGCCTACTTAATATGGAATGACATAATACATTTAAGTATTTATTCCCCCACAAGATATAGCGCTTATTATAAAATTGGCCACACCAACATCATTTGGGTAAACTTCGACAACCAACTATTGCAAAAATTAATGGAAAACCAAAATTACTACGATTCTTTTTTTCCAACTTGGTCCAAAGGCCTTGCTAAAAAAAATAATAATAAAAAAAACAAGAAGAATAGATATTGAACCAATTTGAAATTTAAGAAAATATACCGATATGCAAGTAGCCCCAGCCTATATGGATGGATTTGCGTACACCCACAGAATCCAAGAAAACAAGAATCCAAAAAGCAGCCCAAATGCTGAAGCTGAATTATGGCACTCACCCTTTGTATACTGTATTTTTCTTGGCATCATGCAAAAAATAAGATTAGTCAATTGTACTGCCAGGATTGCTATTTTTGGAAATATTTTTCTTCAGCAGCTTACTTAATGAATGCATCATATGATGAGCAAGTTTCAGGCCCCAATTTAATGTCCACCTCCACTGCCATGCTTCTTAAATCCATCTCCCTTACAGTGAATTCCAAGACATAGCTTAAAATATTATTGAAGCCTGTTTATGTGACACAGATAATTGTTTTTCAGGCCAATGACTAGCATCAGACAGTACGTTTTCACATCCACAGGATCACAGAAAAGCACAATATTTAAGAGCCATTCCATGAGAGACTGACATTTTGTTCTAACGACCTAATATTCCATATTCCCAAGCATATACCAAAGTTCTGTCTTTTGAAATATATGAAGTACATGCACAGTTATACATAAAATTTGTAATGCCTTTGGCATAAAACTCGATTGGTTGTAAACTGGTGGTGATTGTGAGAGTTACAAACACGCAATACATGTATTATTACCAAGTACGGGTACAGCGCAGTCAGAATTGTACAGCAAGTTATAAAGCATGACCAGTCCAAAAAAAAAAAAAAAGCCAAAAAAAACCTAATGTAAAAGGAGTATCACCATTAGTACAAATACAGACATGCAGCAACAGTATACGGACACTCGTACAACAGTCCATGATTTGAGTTCTGAAGAAGAATCTTAGCCACACAACCGTGTACATGAAGACAGAATGTTTAGCACTAGAGTTAAAACTGTTTTATACTTTTCATGTTATCCAAAGCGAAATGACGTCATCCCAGCATGTGTCTTGCTCTATCCCTCAGTCTGTTTTTGGAATAGGACTGTGGGGTGGCAGCACCTGGTGGTGCGCAGCAGAGGTGCTCTTTGGCCTTGGCCCTCAGCAGCTTCTTTGATCGATCTGGGTCGTTGTTACCCTGGAGCCATCCATTTCCGGCCATCCATTGCACTAACCCAGCTAGACACCAAGGTACTATTCACTGAAAATGATAGTCTTGTTGTGAGTAAACACATAAAGTGTTCTAGACTGGTATATGACTGGGATCTTATTTTATTCTCATTCCCATTGTCAATTTTTATTGTTATTTCTCATATAATTCTGGTTCAATAACGTAGTTACCCAGCTTGGCGCTGATGTGGTACTGATGTCTAACTGGGCTTGAAGTGTCACAGGTCATGATAAAAGTATAACACAGTGGGTACTGTGTACCCGTCAGTCGTGATAGTTGATGTAAACTATGGTGTCAAAAGCAAAACTGAGCCACTTATGTGGCCTCCAAGTGGTGTCACTGGCAGGCAAAGTGAGATACGGACCTAAAAATTTGGCTTTTTCCACAAGACACCCATATCTACTGTACCCCTGTGCCGAGTTTCATTCAATTCCAGGGGGAGCAACTCCTCAACTTCTTCAAAAAGTGCCATTTTCTCATGGAAAAATACTTTTGTTTGAATACAGGCCTTCTAACTGAATATTATCTGTCATGGCTGTGATTTCAATTGCTTTTGCTGCTATGCTAAATAAGCTTTGTAAACATCATAAAATTAATTACTGAATAAATCAAGTCATAACATGAATCATAATCTCATTATATTCTCTTTCAGTGATGCTAAATGCTTTCATTGTTACGCACCAAAGATGCAAATGATGCTAAATGCTTTCATTCTCATGCAGTAAAGATGCAAAAAACTATTTTCAATTTTCTGGATGTCAGGAGAGTATAATTGTGTTCTGAAATGGTGCTCAGGTTGAGAGTGCAGCATAAACACAAATCTGCTGGTTCAGATCAATTTCGGCTCATAAAATCTGCCTTTAACACAGTTCAAAACCAAATTCATTTATAAGACTGGGCTGGAATACAGTACAGTTGAAATACATGATAAAACAACATTCTGATTGTTCAGCTCCTTAAGTTTGGGTGCAATAATAATCAGGACTGCCTCTTTCGTTCGACCATGAATAAAACTTTATTGATGCATAACCTATTTTTACCTGTAAAAATGCCAAACTGACCAGAGACATATATGACGGACTCAGGCCTGATCCGACGATTCTACACCCACACGCTCAGCTATCCAAACGTGACTGATTTACCTCAATCGGGAAATCGAAGCTTACAGTAATTGAAACTCTTATCAAATGTTTTTGCGACAAAACTGTACCAAATGAGCTACACAGCAAGATAACTCACTGCTAGTCAGAGATGGTGTGAGTTTAGCCAGGGAAGAGGATGGCTGTAAAAAGGCAAGACAGTTTAGTGGATGTACTTAACATTTTCCCAATTAAAGTCTCTTTGATTGCACACTCAAATCTCTCAGGAGGTCAAATGAAGAAGAGACTGACACACTATGGGAAAGGTCCAGAGATTAGGCAGGAGTGACAGAGGAGTTTGATCAGAGCAGATCAGATGAGTAATGACTCGATGTTGAGCCAGGAAGACATGCAGACCAGACATCAGACTGCACCCTGTCCTGAGCCAGACTTCATCCCTGCTGTGACCCAGACAAGAGCTCGAACTTTAGTTCCCTTCTCATATCTATCATTGACTGCACCATGTACAAATGCTAAATGCTGGAAACCATCTGTTCTCTCGGACAAATTGTTTAGGCCAGGGGTCGGCAACGAGGGCCGTATCTGTCCCTGGTTTTCACACCGACTTCTGCTCTTTAGTTAGGTAATTATCATAATTAGCCAAAATATATATGAAATCTGACTATTCTGCTGCATTTGTTTAAGACATCACGAATGACCACCAAAGACTGGTCTTGTGTCCGAACATGAAACATTTTTTATGTTTAATTTGTCTTTGTGTATACAACCATGTAGCTCAATTAGTCAGAGTAATCGATAGAAGTTTTTGTAAAAACCTGCATATGCACCGGCCCTCCTGGACCGGAATTGCCCACCCCTGGTTTAGGCTCTAATCCTCAGCTGGACCTTTTTGATTAATCACGGGGACAGACCCTCCACGAATGGTTTTCATTCTGACGTTTGGAATGCGTCACCATTTTTGAATAACATAACCATTTTTCCCACAGCAATATGAGCAGCAAATGAATAACATTCCATTATAGCACAGCATAACAGTTTGTTTGCCACACTCCAATAGTGAGGCCGAACAGGCAATTACAAAGTAAGAGACCAGAAAAGTCAGGCCGCAAAGCACTAAGTCGCTCTATCAATCTCCTGCCCTCGTTCCTCTGCTCAGGATTGCCCTAGTGTCTCTCATCAGGGCTCGTCGCACGGAATATCAGCACAAATACAGGCCATAAATCAGATTTGCCTGGTGAATATGATTCTAAACCCCTGATGATGGTGGAGTGCATGGACAGCAGTCTAAAGCAAAGGGAACACCGAGTCCCCAGCCTTTAATCAACATGCAGGGCTACAGCCACTGTCCTCGCTGCATGAGAATCAATTCATTTCCACCGGTCCAGGCACAAATCAAAATTATTATCAGGATCGTGGCTGCCATCATCCTTTTATTTAAGGCACTTAATTATTTTGCTGAAACTGTGTGTGTGTGCGTGTGCACGCGCGCGTGTGTGCGTGTGCGTGTGTCTGTAGTTGTGCATGAGTGCAAAACATACAGGAGCCCATGCAACAGATGAATGCCAGGTCAAGCTCTGAAATGGATTAAGTCAAAGGCATATTTTCCCAGAGGCTAAAATATACATACAAATTTGTGTTTTACTTTATGTATTACATGATATACATACAGTAGTGTGCAGTGATGATTATACACCACCACCTTTGTATTAAAAAGGTCCTGATATATTACTTCTCAGTAATTTTTTGGTGAAAATGTATTGAAAAATGCTACTGTAAGCAATGAGAACTAAACAAAAAATAATTCCCACAAGTATGTTGAGGAAAAAAAGGGTAATAAACAGAAACACTGAAATATTCGTACAACAATCAAAAGTTTACAACATTTACAAATGTTTTTTTTACTCTTGTCTGAATGTTTCAAAGCTCATTCCATGATTATTGATGCTAAAAAAATAGTTTGAGGCAACATTATTCTGCAAAATTACCTCTGATGGTCATTTGTTCCGCAGTATATTAGGCGACATGAGCAGCGTTACAGTGTTAAACACAATGGCACGATGGTAGGTGCTCTCTGAGATATTTGTAGCCAGATTGTGGCCTTACACGATGCTGAAGACATTAAGTGCTGCCGTGGTACTGTAAGAAACACCATCAAGCATCACCCTCACTACATGGTGAGAAATTGTGCTATAATCCTAAAATATGAAATCAATAGCGCAAACTATACAAAGAAGTCATGAAAATAGCAGTCAGTAACATCTTACCTTGTGGGAGGATGGCCAATCGCTGAACGATGGTCAAGAGTAAATATGGATTCAGACGATGTTTATCATAATTCCCTTTTCACTTTACAGTCGTTGCTGCATGAAGTGTGGACCTGAAAGGTATGGTTGCAGAATTCAGCCGACTCACAGCAACACACGGGAAAACCCGTTGCCGATAAAATGCGTGCACAGAGTCATTCTATAGGACATGAAATATCAATAAATTGATGCGTATGATCAAAAAATAAAATAAAATAAAAATCTAAATTTGTCTTTGGTTATTTACTGGACACAATGTGATTTTTAGTATTTGAGTAATTATTTTTCTCCATCACTGTGACGTGCACTCATATGGACAATCGTGCCCTATGATTCCTCCACCTCACATGTCTGACTGACTCGTGTCTCTATACATAACTTTGCACAGTGCACATTTGACTCAGGCTATAGGCCAATCATGACAGATTGCCTGCGCAGGATGGGATGGGATAACCAAATTCAGCAGAATTAATCCTTTTGATCCCCCTCCAGGCTGTACCAATTGGTGCCAAGCCATATTCAGAAAATGGCCTGGCTGGGATTTGATCATGTTCTAACTTTGTTGTGAGCAACCCAAAGATCCAATATTATGCCATAGCTCAAGGAACACAATGCATATTGCATTGTCATTTATTGAAAGTTCATCAAATCAGAAAGCACTCTTATTAACCCTTTGGACAACTCTTAAGTAAATTGCACCACACATACAGTGTTTGTTAGCTCAAACACAAGTGATGGACTTGGTATGTGCCATTTCTGCATCTATCTCAATTCCATTTTGAAGGTGGGTTACAGTTGCCACTGTCTTGCCAAGAAATGTTTTCACAATAATTAGTCATTGCTACATCGTGGGTACATCTGACAATATTTTATCTAACATCTAACAAAGACTAATTATATCTCAAATGAAATTCAGCAAATTATGTTGGTCATTTATTGACATGCTTATTGTACATTCACGCAGTACGCAATCACGTACGTGATGGGGCTGAGAAAATTGATTTTCTGCCTTTTCCGGCAAATTCAGACACATCACTTGAAACACTTTTTTTTGGGTTTAATAAACCATTTTAAATTGGCTGATGAACAGTGTGCACATTTGTACTGTCGATGGCTTTGCATGGCTGAAATATCAACACATTCTCATCCAGACTCTTCATATATTGACGCTACCTGACCAAGTGTCAATATACGAGGCAGAAGGAACCTTTGGGCATCGTTATTTTGAGGGTTAGGGTTCAGGTTGAGGATTAGGATTTGTTTTAAAGTGGCAAAAATTAAGGACGCTAAAAGCAGCCTTTTGCCTCGTATATCGAAGCTTGGTCATGTAGCGTCAATATATGACCCGTCGAGATGAGACTGGGCTCGAAATATCCACACTGACACTAGATTTGATTTTGTTTGATTTTGATTTTAGATTTTGCAGCTCTAAAAGAAGAGTGTCCAATTGTTTCCCAATTTATTCTCCTTTTTGTCTGCAATCAATGCGAGAGCATTTATGGCAAATAGGTGCACTCTGCTGACTTTATCATTAAACTGTTTCAGACGCACAAGCTTGTATCACTGACCAGTCAGATTTGGCTTGTCAGAAAGCTTAAGTCTCATGTTAGTTTGATCTTTATGATAGCTGAGACCATGGCAAAGACCTATATGTTCAAAGTTTTATATATATTTTAAAAAATGCCTGTCAAACTGGCTCGCAATGACCAGCTATATAATGAGGTTGTTTAAATCAGAAAATCTGTATATTATTGCTAATACAGCGGGAGGCAACCCCAGGCCCTGGAGTGCCAGCTAGAGTTACCTAGTTTTTGCTCGATCTGAGCACGACCTCTTGAGTTTATTGGATGATTAAAGGTCTGAGCGTTAAATACTGAATATTCTGAAAAGCAAAACATTGAGCACTCTTCAGCGCATGGTCAACTGCATTAATGAAACTCATGTTCAGTAAAATCACTTAAGTTATTCAGCTACAGCTAAAAAACACCAGAGTCCAGGGTCTTTAGAATCATGGTTGCCTTCACCTGATATAATGAATTAGTTATTCACTTGCAGGATGCCACAAACGCAAACCAAAGCCCATTTGTAGTTTTTTTGCCACTAAGCCCCATCCCCAATTAATTAATTAATTAATTAATCAATGTAAATGTTGTAATATGTTGTGTGGCATCCAGTGCTCATACAGTGAAACATAATAGTGTGTATTGACTTATTTAACTGTCTCAAAAATTACACATCAACGAGAAAAGCCATCACAGCGGCCTCCTTGGTGCTTGATAAATTGCAACAAGAAAGATCGCTCCTCATTCAGTCTCTGTGCGAATTAAACGCAGTGGTCACAGACTGACATACAGTACTGTCAGTCGCAATATCATTTAATTATGAAAAATGACTGAATTACGTTGAAACGCAAGAGCTTTCCAATCACATTTCAGCATTACTGTTGCTTTCTCAGAACATGCCATGAATTAAAATGCAATATGCCTTTTGTTTTTAAATATGGAACGATGAATTGACAATCAGTATATACAAAAGCGACCGCAAAAGTGGATTGAATTTCGTTGTCTCGCAGTTGCAAATCCAATTAAGTCACTGAAAATCTTCCCTATCAATCTGTCAGTTTCCTTTAATAAAGTAGGCAACATGTAGTGTGTCTCCATAATGCTCTCTGTCACACGTACTGTACATGAGACTTATAGAGAACCTGAGTATGAGCCATTTTTATGACAGTGAGTATCAGCATTATAAGGATAGTCAACCTTTTAAAGTGCTCACGGTCATTTCATTTGAATCAACCATCAATCACACAAATAATCATCTGTATAATTACAGAATGTGAGATATGGGTGAATCAGTCGAGTATCGCTGCGCGGTGAGCTGGGCACGTGTGGTTTTTCGACCCTCTCTTGGCACGGTTGCTGATTTGAGCTGTGCTGAAGAGCTATTGGTCCCCAAAACCTCTCATGCACACCCAGTGCTTAAAATGGGCCGGTTCTTACCGGTACGCCGTACCGCCACCTCTGATTTTTACCGCTCTGCGCACCGTAACTTCATATGGCACCCTACAGCGTACCGCCACCTTTTGACACGCCTAGGTATGCATATTGTTGCTGCAAATTACGGTCTGTGCGGTAATTTATTTGTTCTTTTTAAGCAGCGTTTAATTTATTTTTATTTGCACAAGACAACCATACAGTATTGCACAAGTGCATTCCAATATTTTAAAAAACCCATCTCCATTGTAGTTCTTATATAGTTCATAAGAACGGCAGGTGAATTTCAAGCCAATTATATATTATGTTATAAAGACAAGTCTACCCAAAATGCAACATTTTACCGCATCGCGCAAATTTATGTGCATACAGAGCGTTCCAAAATCTTTACTTGGGCAGTCGTCACTTGTAACTGCAAACAGTACGATTTCGAGAATGTTGTCTTGGCTTAATGGTGCGAACACTGCCAAACGAAAGCGATTTTCCCCGGGCAACGACCCAAATTTATTTATGTAAGAACAACAGATGGCTCGTCAAACAATGCTTCTAGTGGGGTGGGTACGGTTTTTTCCACTCATGACTGTTTTTGATGCACTTAGTTTCTACAGCCACCACCACAAGTAACCTATGAACCTGTGTGAAACGCTGATGTATTGTCCATTATTCATTTGGTTTGTATTTTACATTATTGACTTGTGTAGGCTTGCCCATCAGTTAACATTGGACTTACAAAAATCTGTCCTGCCATGTTACATGTGTCATTCTGCCAGGCAATTTAAATGTCCACTCAGTCCATAATTATGCATATTGGTTCACTTCCTAAAATTGGCTCGCCTGGAAATGGCCTGATTTCTGTAAAAAGCATTATACACTTCAAATAAAATGATTCTTCTGAGTGGAATATTCTCATACCATGTACCATTTTGACAACCGTTTTGAGAAAGCTGTAGTTCTGTTGTAGCTAGTCTTATTTTTTTTTTCAGCAAAATTTTGTCAATATAACCAATATAATATTTCACTTGAATGTTAGTTATTTGTTATTAAATTCATAATTCCTCATGACATTATCAAAAATCTACTTGTAAATTGAGGATGTGGAAGCTTAAGTAAAGCTAGTTAAGACATGCAGTGGTGGCTGCTGGGTTGGGGTTGGGGCAGAATGTAATGCGGTTCCACAGCAAGGTTTTAGTTCAGTTTTGGTTTTTCGGAGCTGCTGATTCAGAGTACTGGCACCTTTTTTATTCCAATTCAAGCACTGTGCACACCCCATTTTTCCTCTGTTAGAATTACTGCAATTGCCAGACGACCCCTGGGGTACTGTGCGAATGAATTCAATCAGCTCTTGGTTTGAGCCTCAGGGGTCCTTAGTATTGACTCACTCTTCTGAAGTGCACATTAAACTGCAGTTCTCATCTTGGTCTGCCTATATATCCACATTTTTCTATAACTTTTTCCCACCCTGGCGGCCAAGAGAAGCTGGGCTTCATATCTGAGTTCCTCCCAAGATCTCCTCCAACTGAGGCGGTTTTTCTCACCGATGTTTCGCTGTTTATTTTCCACGCTCTTGCTGCATTTTTGAGGATTCCAACTAAGTATAGCCCAGCTCTTGTACTTAAAATCTTTGTGTGTGTGTGTGTGCGCGCGCGTGTGTGTGTGTGTGTGTGTGTGTGTGTGTGTGTGTATAATCTCTGTGAGAAGCTGCTGAACTGTGATTCTTTTTCCCCACAGATCCACAGATGGAGACCATCACTGGGGATAAAAGATTTTAAATGATTGCTATAAAATAAACAATTGCTGTTACCAATGCAAAAAAAAAAAACATTGTTTCAAGAACAAAAAAATAGGAGCTTACGTTGCTACTCTAGTAATTGACTGGTCTTAAATCAGCATGAAGGTAAGGTAATCAAATTTATTGTTTTGAGCAGATGGGAAAATGTAGATGCAAACATACAAGGAATTGCTTAACTGACTAACTGAAGCTAACATTAGCAGTATCAAAGCAATGCAGGGTAGACACGGGATATTGCATATATAGACTATTTACGATGAAAAGGTTCCGAAAAAAATTTTACAATATGGATGTGTTAAAGGGCTCATGGCACCATATCATATCTATTCCAGAAAATGCTGACAGTATCCCCAGAATGTCATTAGGAAAGCCATTCCATGTGACAGAAACCAAATGTTTGTGAATAAAGATTTTTTTTTTCCTGCTGATGAACTGAATGCCTCAGCACTGTTCTGCAGCAGTACAATGAATTCAGCAAAAAACCTGAATATACTGAATGACCAGTGGATGGCGCAGGCATATTCCAGGATGACAACGCCAAGATTCATCAGGCTCAAGTTGTGAAAGAGCATTTCAGTGAGCATGAGGAATTATTTTCACACATGCATAAGCCATCTGATATCCCTTTCAAACTGCGCCTAGAATTTAGGCCGGTTCAGAAGCGGCCTAACTCTGGCCAAAAGTAATTTTATACTGCCCTTTGCTACCACCGAGGGCGCGTGCAAGAGCGATGTATTTGCTGAGTAACCTATTGTCCCCCTCATGCATGCATTGTGCTAACGTGAAATTTTTAAAGGTTATGCATACTAGCATGTCTACGTGTGGCTACGATATACGGTATATAAGGGTAGGGCTATGTGGCGTAAATAGTACGTCCGCTCTGCGCGGAAGTCAACCTTTCTTTGAACATCACATGAGAATGTCGCTCACTGGATATTTTTTTCTTTATCGGACCATTCTCTATAAACCTCAGATATGGCTGTGCGTGAAAATGCCAGTAGATTAGCAGTTGCTGAAATACTCAGACCGCGTTCAAAGTCACTTAAATCACCTTTTTTCCTCTTTCTGATGGCTACTTTGAACTTCAGCAGGTTATCTTGTCAACATGCCTGAATGCATTGAGTTGCTGCCATGTGACTGGCTGATTAGATATTTGCATGAAAGAGCAGTTAAACAGGTGTGTCTAATGAAGTTGCTGGTGAGCGTATGTGTGTATCAGTGACGGTCCGTCGGCAGAAACACAGGGCCAGCAATAGCCTCACCTTTCACTTCTTAATGACTGAACGTGTCATGCATTGGTGGTGGCTGTTCAGTTAATAAACTGAACTGTTTGATTGTTAATCAGGCAAACAGTTAAACGGTGATGTAACTGAAGGCCTTCCTGACATCTGACGGCACGCCACTGGTGTGTGTTGTGCGTTTGAATTTTAATTTATAGTTTTAAGTACATATCCATTAAAAACTTTGTTGGGGTAATGGCCTCGCACAGAACACCAATGCTGGGAAAAATGCAATTTGCCTAATGATATCAATATTATTAATTTGACTATCCAAAAATATGATATTGTAATATTAATATTAAATATTAATATAAATACCTCGGGGCACCACCCTTCCTCAGTGAAGGGAAAACGATAGCCAATTAATAAAACCTCAGTCTCAATATCTGCTAAGCTATTAATTTGGAAATTGATTAATAATTAAATTAATAATTGTAACCAACTTACCCAATTAATAGTTAGATTGAAGGCTTTGGAGTTCTATAGAAGAGGTTGGCAGTTTCGTTCACTCTTGTACAACATTAATAACCACAGCATATGTCTTTAAAGGATATTTATTTAAATGAAACAAATGAAACACACAATCTAGACTACACTAAACACTATATGCACAATGGAGGAGGTGTGTGTGTGTGGGTGTGTGTGTGCGCGCGTGCGGGTGTGGGTGAGAGAGAACAAAGAGATGATCTAAGGTGTGAGTGGAGGGGCCTTGCTGACCATGTGGAGTGGGGGAAGGCAACCCTACTGTAACAGAGACCAAGTCTTTGTAGCAATGGAAAGTTTAAAGAGTTATAAAGTCAGTTAAATGACTTAAAACACTCAGTGTTGTGTTTGTGTGTGTGTATTACATTAAAATGAAGAGATCTGTTTGTATTTTGTACAGGAAAGGCGCCGTGTTAGTCTACAGGGGTTATTTGCATGCAAAACCTTGTCTGCTATATATTAATACCATCCTGTCCTACTAAAACACAATCCTAAAAACAATCACAGCAACTATCATTTTACAAATACACACAGTCAGTCTTAGTCTTAAAAGAAGGTTTGAATGCCCAGTTGTTACCAGTCCTTAGTTGAGGAAAGAGGTTTGGAGGTTGCTGGAGGATCCAATCACGGGTGATGTTGATCCGGCTGGAAGAGCGGTTCTGGTGCTGTCAGAAGAGCGGTTCTGGTGCGGTCCGTGCCTTTGCTGTGGGCAGAGGAGGGAAGCTGGCCGCTCCTCAAAAGCAAGCTGTTTCTTCAACTCTTGCTGTACTACTGGTAGCCTGGCAGATTTTTCAGCATGGCCAGTCTATGCTGGGCCTAGGAGGTGGGGGAGGGGTTCCCCAGCCTGAGCAGTCCCCAGGGGTCCAGGAGCCTCTCCAAGGGAGGGAGAGAGAGTCCAGAGCTCCAAGAGAGGATCCAAGAGAAGAGAGAGATAAAATGGTTGACCACTGCTTTTATGTGCCTGGTCTGCTGGCGGGAGGGGCTTGCAGGCAGCAAGTGGTCATGGGAAGTCCTGGACTCCATTTTGTCTCCTCACATATGAAAGGCTTTCCTCTGTGTGACCCCAACATCCCCCCTTAGGTCTTGGGGTGACACCCGATGTGTCATCCCAAGAGCTCAAAGGTTTAGTCCATGGAGGGAAGAGTGCATTTGTCAGTTCTTTCCAGGTGTAACAACTGGGCAGAGTGTAACTAACTGGGCATTAGTTGTCTAAACTCACAGTAAAAGTTACAAACAAAACCAGATAACACACTTGGAAATGACTGATTCAAAATGTATAACCAATGATGTTGCTCATCAGGGTTAGAGAGAAATGGAATGTTAATGTTGTTATTTGTTATATGCAGAGAAGAATGGCACCTACAATGATAAAGCCATTTTTGGAGCATCCAAGAGTGTGTTTTGGTACACCCTTTGGATCTGATGACAAAATTGACTATTCATGTAGAATTCTTCACACACTTTACAAATTTTTGTCCTTCAGGCAGGTGTAACTGCAGAAGGGTGTCATCACATTACCATAATCTCAACATCCTAATGGCTGTATCATGGTTTTGTGTACATCATGTGACTGTAATGTCCTAAAATGGTGTGCAACAAGGACAGGTGTATGACTAGCTGTGTTCTAGGTTAGCATGAGTCATACTGTTTACAAAGTACTGCTGAGGAGTTAACTCCAAGTGTACTTGCAAAATCAGACCGTGGTGCATAGTTACAATCAGAATTACTGCAGTTGCTGCTGCGGCGAACAAATCAAAATCCTGCATGTAACCATAAGAAAGGTCAGGAGAGTTACGCTGTCAAGATGGTCAAAGCATTGGTACAGGGTGAGCTGTGTAAACTATGACTTATAAAAGCGAACTCTGGGGCGTGTATGTTTTGGGCTGTAATGACCCATAAAGCCGGAGGCAGATGGGCATTCAGAGGCACTGTCACTGTCAGATAGGTGCTGATCATGTTCTGAATTGTCCTCAGAGATGCTCTGATCATCATCTGAACCATCCAGAGTCTGACCGTGTGTCTGGGCCAGGATTTCTGCGTATGGCTTCCTACAGCTTCTGCTGAGGGCGTGCCCATCTCTACGCAGATGGTGGACATGGCGGCTACGCTCACTGTCCCTATGAGGCTGTTTCTCACCCCCCTTAGCTCTGTGGCGAGGGTGAGGTTTGGAGATAGAACGCCTGCATGAGAGGTCCGTGTTTGAGCTGGCAGGCTCAGTGGTTACCACCCTTGCCTTGGAAGTGACAACAGTTTCCCAAGCCACTTGTGTCACCTTCCTGATCTCCTGCATGGAGGGGTTCCCCTGACACGTCCTGAGTGTAACGTGATTGCGTATACACGGGTGCAGGTTGCGCAAGAACAAAGACTTGAAGGTTGGGCTTTCTTCTAAGCCTGGAGTATTCTTACCTTGGAAATATGTGTGCCTCAAACGATTAAAATATTCCCTAGGGTTTTCTGTGCGGGAATGTTTAACTTGGAAGGCCTCAACCATTGAACTAATGTCATCAATACTAGAAGAAAATTCTTCCCTCAGTGCATGACATAGCTCACTGTAGTCATCTCTGACACTGGGAGGCTGTATCTGGATAAACTTGTGAACCGCTTTTGAGCTGGTTTTCCACACAAGTTTAACCTTTTCCCTTTCACTAGCTTGAGGAAAGTCGACAAGACTGTAGTCTATCTCCCTCAAGTAATTTTCAACATTATGATCAGAGTTTCCTGGATCAAAATGGTCAATGTCTTGAGCTAAACTCTCAAGCACTTCAAAACGAGGAAACTGTGTGTTCCTATCTGGTGAAGGCGAGGCTAAGCTAAGGCTAGAGTCAGGTAAATAGGTAGGGGCTGGACAGTCTTGAAAAGCTCCGCCCCCCTTTACGGAGTGATGCACATCAGTAACCCTGTCATATCTCATTGGCTGAGAATGACATGGGGCAGAATCTGTTCTCGACCAAAAGCTAGATGTGTCAAAGTCTGGGTTGACAACATGGGAAGTCAGGCAGCGGTTAGCTCTGTCTCTCAGTGGAGTCTGAGGTGCTGACTACATTCCCAAATCCTTGGCGCTGGTTGGGAATCGTTCAAATCTTTTGGGAGAAACTGGAGCTAATGTTTCACTACTGGAGGACAGTGAACTGGAGTAGCCAGAGTCACATGGGCTGAACGACTGTGGAATGGAAACACGTTCTGTTTTAAGCCGCAAAAGTTCCTCCTTGTGCGAGCAGAGGTCTGACTCTGCTGCATGTAGATCTGTCAAATAGCGCATGGCTTTGCTATTAGCTGATTTAATTTCTTTGAGAAGCTCAGCATTTTGCGCTCTAAGGGTGTCTAGCTCAAATTCTAGGGCAGTTTTGCTTTGGACAGCAAGACGGGTCTGTCTGTGAAAGATCAACAGCAGACATCTCAACAATGGGCCTTTTGATGCGTTCTGAGCATCGTACCTGTTGTTGAATAGAGAGTCTATTTGTTTGACACACTCACTGAAATTCAGCTTACTGATGAACTCAGGATAGCCAGGCTTCAGGCTCTGTGCTACAGAAGAAATAAGCTGCTCTACACAGGGGTTGTCCATTGTTGGATCTAAGAGATAAGGTAAATATAAAGTTGTCTGATACAACACAAGGAATTTGGCTAACTATGGTGTTCCGGTAGCAGACACCTTAATGTGTATCAGAAATACACTAGATTTAGCCAATCACTGGGGCCTACACTGTAAATACAGCTTCTGTGGGCAGATAGCTACAGCACCAACTAGTGGTAACAGTGGGCACAACAAGAAGAATGCAGTTTGCTGACAAACTTGCAATAAAATGCACTAACTGAAACACAGAGCTGCAGTTAGGGAATTGTCTCTAGGAATTTGCTGAAGCTAATGTACGTAGTTGCACAGCTAGGTTCAGAACTTCCACAGGGCTGTTTGCACGCTGTGGCTCAATCTTGGGCTCTATTGTCAAATAAGGCTGAAATGCATGGCAGTGACAGCCTATTTACTCTCTCTATCACACAGGGCCGTGGGCGCGCTGTGTCTTAAGTCAAAATGTAGCACTTGCTTTACAACAAATGACAGCGGGGTAAAATTTCATTGAATGCGTGGCATTCAAATGCTGAACCAACTCTCGTTACAAGTTACTACAGAGTAGATTGGCCTGTATGCACCAGCAGCAATAGCAATCCTTCTCAGTGTAACTATTGGGACTTAAAAGACTAGATCACAACTCAAAATCTCTCACCAATTATTTGTTCACTTAAATAAAATAATATTCACCACAATGAACTAGTTTCAAAGTACAGTCAGATGTCTACACCTGTAGCAGACTAAAAGGGGTGAACACAAAGACGTTTGGCAAGTGAAATCGTAAAGATTTTGGACTGGCCAAGGTTATGCTAGATGTGATATTAATATTGCACAATTATGAACGAAATGCCAACAGTACTATCCTCACACGGGGCACCAATGTTGGGGTAATGGCCTCGCACAGAACACCAATGTTGGGAAAAATGCAATTAGCCTAATGATATCAATATTATTAATTTGACTATCCAAAAATATGATATTGTAATATTAATATTAAATATTAATATAAATACCTCGGGGCACCACCCTTCCTCAGTGAAGGGAAAACGATAGCCAATTAATAAAACCTCAGTCTCAATATCTGCTAAGCTATTCATTTGGAAATTGATTACTAATTAAATTAATAATTGTAACCAACTTACCCAATTAATCGTTAGATTAAAGGCTTTGGTGTTCTATAGAAGAGGTTGGCAGTTTCGTTCACTCTTGTACAACATTAATAACCACAGCATATGTCTTTACAGGATATTTATTTAAATGAAACAAATGAAACACACAATCTAGACTACACTAAACACTATATGCACAATGGAGGAGGTGTGTGTGTGTGGGTGTGTGTGTGCGCGCGTGCGGGTGTGGGTGAGAGAGAACAAAGAGATGATCTAAGGTGTGAGTGGAGGGGCCTTGCTGACCATGTGGAGTGGGGGGAAGGCAACCCTACTGTAACAGAGACCAAGTCTTTGTAGCAATGGAAAGTTTAAAGAGTTATAAAGTCAGTTAAATGACTTAAAACACTCAGTGTTGTGTTTGTGTGTGTGTATTACATTAAAATGAAGAGATCTGTTTGTATTTTGCACAGGAAAAGCGCCTCCTTGTCTCCTTGTTATTTTAACTGTAAGTAGAGTCCTGTACGCATTTTATGTAAATCGTAGATAAAAACAGAATACAATGATTTGCAAATCCTTTTCAACTTATATTCAATTGAATATACTGCAAAGACAAGATGTTTAATGTTCAAACTGAGAGGCTTTTTTTTTTTTTTGCAAATAATCAAACTTAGAATTTAAAGGTAGCAACACATTGCAAAAAAGTTGGCACAGGGGCCTTTTTACCACTGTGTTACATCACCTTTCCTTTTAAACGACACTCAGGAAACGTTTGGGAACTGAGGAGACTAATTTTTGAAGCTTTTCAGGTGGAACTCTTTCCCATTCTTGCTTGATGTACAGCTTAAGTTGTTCAACAGTCCGGGGTCTCCGTTGTCATATTTTACGCTTCATAATGCGCCACACATTTTCAATGGGAGACAGGTCTGAACTACAGGCAGGCCAGTCTAGTACCCGCACTCTTTTACTACGGAGCCATGCTGTTGTAACACGTGCAGAATGTGGCTTGGCATTGTCTTGCTGAAATAAGCAGGGGTGTCTATGAAAAAGACGTTGCCTGGATGGCAACATATGTTGCTCCAAAACCTGTATGTACCTTTCAGCATTAATGGTGCCTTCACATATGTGTAAGTTGCCCATGCCTTCGGCACTAATACACCCCATACCATCACAGATGCTGGCTTTTGAACTTTGAGCCGATAACAGTCCGGATGGTTCTTTTCCTCTTTGGTCCGGAGGGCACGACGTCCACAGTTTCCAAGAACAATTTGAAATGTGGACTCGTCAGACCACAGAACACTTTTCCACTTTGCATCAGTCCATCTTCGATGAGCTTGGGCCCAGCGAAGCCGGCGTCGTTTCTGGGTGCTGTTGATAAATGGCTTTCGCTTTGCATTGTAGAGTTTTAACTTGCACTTGCAGATGTAGCGACAAACTGTAGTTACTGACAGTGGTTTTCTGAAGTGTTCCTGAGCCCACTGATGTCGATTTTTGATGCAGTACCGCCTGAGGGATCGAAGGTCACAGGCATTCAATGTTGGTTTTCGGCCTTGTCGCTTACGTGCAGTGATTTCTCCAGATTCTCTCAACCTTTTGACGATATTAAGGACCGTAGATGATGAAATCCCTAAATTTCTTGCAATAGCTTGTTGAGGAATATTGTTTTTAAACTGTTCGACAATCAGCTCACGCATTTGTTCACTAAGTGGTGACCCTCGCCCCATCCTTGTTTGTGAATGACTGAGCATTTCAGGGAAGCTGCTTTTATACCCAATCATGGCACCCACCTGTTCCCAATTAGCCCGTTCACCTGTGGGATGTTCCAAATAAGTGTTTGATGAGCATTCCTCAACTCTCTCAGTCTTTTTTGCCACTTGTGCCAGCTTTTTTGAAACATGTTGCAGGCATCAAATTCCAAATTAGCTAATATTTGCAAAAAATTACTAAGTTTACCTGTTCCAACATTAAGTAACTTGTCTTTGCTGTGTATTCAATTGAATATAGGTAGAAAAGGATTTGCAAATCATTGTATTCTGTTTTTATTTACGATTTACACAACATGCCAACTTCACTGGTTTTGGGTTTTGTATAATAGTGTGGATAAGCCCAGTAAAGAACTGCTGAAACTTATTTACACTACAAGTTCCATCAGAGATATGTAAGTTTTTGTAGTTTAACTCATTCCCTACAGAATATTTTTGTATAAAATTGTTGCGTTTTTATGGAATAGTTTTCCCGAAAATTACACAATATGAAGTATTCAAGTACAGGTGGCCCATGACCACGATCGTCAACTGATTTCGCGTTTTCATCGGACTGCGAAAGCTCATCCACGCCGCTGGCACCGTGCTGTAAGAGAGAAGCCAGGAGATAACATGGACAGTGCCTGTTGCCCTCTGTTCTTAACATAGTGGCATAATAAAGGCATAAAAACCTATACTTCCACCTCAGCTGGCCTCGTCTCCAGTCAGGCATGGCTGGGAACAGTGGGGCAGTAAAAGTTATCAGGGTCCAAACATCCTTTACAGCTGCAGCCCCAATTCTACCACTGAGATAAGGGGGCCTGGAACTGGACACTTCAGCATGGGTGATTGAGCGCATCAAAGATGGGGAAGGGAGCGCATGGCTTGGTTGCTGCAAGGAATTTCTCTCACAGCAGGGTGTGACCTGTGCTCTCTGCCCTATTAGTGCCATAGTGACCTCTTCTGGACGCACTGTCACCGCACCTTTTTATTCATCACTGTAACTGTTCTGAGTTAAGAGTTTCAATATACACAAAACCCACTGTTACACTGTTTTAACTGCCCTCATATCATCACTGAATTACTGTATTATACCTGGGGTAATAGTGACGTGAGTTTCATGGGGAATGGTTCTGTTGGGAAGGAAATTCATAATAATTACATCATCATAATTCTGTATGAAATTGTGTTTGGTATGCATCTCTTCAGCTAAATTCAAGGAGTTGAATGAGTTGTATTCATATCCGCTATATTTCAAGAAAACATAGTTTCTGTTCCCCAGCAATGATTTGTCCTTAACCAGAGGTATCTCTTGAGGTATTTACACTCACCTCTCCCCCTTTGCAGAAGTGCTTTGCGACCCCTCCCTGAGGTCGGTCTCTAAGGGTCCTGGCACTAATCAAAGAACTTTTATTATCTCCTTTGAATAATAAATGTTTTCTTATTCCCTCCGGAGGGGGGAGTCTAAATTCCGATTTGGGCCATCTGTGCGGCCTGATCAAAGGCGCCACCAACCTTGAATCTGAGAGAGACGACCTAGTCTGGGAAGATCATATCCGACTTCCCATACATTGGTCCGTGCATATTCTTCGTTTAATGGTTGCGTAATTCGGACTTCTGCACGACCATTTGTATGTAGCCTTTTCGCCAGGTATGACTTTTCTCTCATTTTCCAAAACTGTGTGTGACTTGTAATTGGGTAATGTTGATTTGTTCGATTTAAGCTCTTGCCTACCTGGTGAATAAACTATTGTTATTTCTTTAAACTTGAGTGGCTCTTAACTCTTGTACCTTCTTTTTAAGCTACGTCACGCCGGATGACCTAGGGGTATGCTCAACTAAGGACTGACTGATCAGCGGCTTTGGGATGAGCATCGGTTTTAATCAAGTTAAATAGGCAGCCAGGATCTACCAACATAAGGATTCATGTTTGCCGACTCTGGGAGTTTTTAGCCTGAAGAAGACCCATGGACGAAAAGTCAGTTATTTGTTGAATTCCTATGAAAGAGTCCATGGGCAGATTGAATCTGGGTTCGCTATAATTCAAGCCAAAAGATGCTGTTATAGTGCTGACTGACTTTTAATCCTCTGGTATTACCGACGAACCTAAGCAACAGAAATAGTACTAAAAACCCAGGGGTATATATTTTAGTGACCCAGGCTTGCATTTATGAGTCCGGGGGTCATCTCCCCGAAGTCCACGCAGGTGTTCCCTAAATTATCAATTCTAATTCTAATTAGGAGTCAGATATTTAAACGAGGATATAACTAAATTTTGTATTCTAAATTTATTATGGAGTCAGATTTGAAGCGAGAGTAACATTGTAATCGTTATGCTTAGTTTGCTTAAATCACTGATAAATCTGACGTTTTCAGTTGCTGCGTGAGTCCCAATGTGCACCTGGGATTATTCGCAGCACAACATTAAGTTAGATGATTCCGTGATTTCGGCATAGCCCCGTTTTCGAACGGAGAACTATTGAGAACACCTCACGTAAGTCTCAAACTGGGTCCAAGGCGGGACACAGGCATAAAAAATTTAATTGACACGTTCCATTGCCTCATAACAGCTGGATTCTACATGCATAAACCTTCGCCCCTGGCTCCTCCGCCGTTGGTCGAGCTGTGTGGGGTTTTACAGTGCCGTACAAAATGAGTTAAATTTAAATTTAAAGCTGAAAAGTGCTTCTTTAATGATTTCTTTTTAGGTATTTCATTAATAAGACATCAGATTGGGTCTCAAATGCCTTAAATGCAGGAGAAAATAATGGTCAAGTTGGGTGAGTCAGTGCTGCAGAAAGTATAACAGAAGCACCTCAGTCAACCCCAAATTTAAAGAAAAATTTCCAGGGGGAGGTCTCTCGGACATCCCAACGAGAGGGGTTACTCCGTTTATGACTCTACCCCACGGGGATCGGTGCTTGGATGGTAACAAATACCCTGTCCACCCAAAGTTCAGCTTTTTTTTAATGAGTCCTACCCCTGATTTTCGCTCTGTCTTACTGGTGTTACACTCAGAGTGTTACATGATGGTATGTGCAATTTACATAGTGCTTGTATTACTATAATATTGTATAATATATCATGTATAATATAATGGATCACACTGTAGATGAAGTGTTGCTCATAAAGGCTTAAACAGCGTGTATAATGCCTTCATAAATGAGACAATGTCTTCATAAATCGTACATAAGCAAACGTCTTGCTTTGCAAAGGGTGAAATAACACATCCTTATTCAGCATGTGATGCCAGATGTGACGATACCAATGTCACCCTTTATAGCATTTAGCCACTAGCTAAGTGACATTATCAGTTATATCACGTCTGGCAACACATCCTGAATAAGGATTTATTTCACCCTTTACAAAGCATGACATTTGCTTATGTATTATTTATGAAGGCATTATACATGCTGTATAATGCCTTCATGAGAACACCTCATCTAAAGTGTGACCATATAATGTAATTCAAGTATACTTAATTGTGTTTTAATGTAAAATAAGCATTTATATACAGTATATGACCCTTGTAATATTTGTATTGCTTGCTTTTCTGTAAAACCACGACAGTTCAAGAGTCCAGTGACTTACAGTGTTGGGGCATTGACAATAAATCGTTAAACTAACTCGGCTCATCGTGTTTGACAAAATGATGAGTTTGTTTCCAAAACAAAATATATCCATTTTACTCATTTTGAGTAAAGGTTTGGTTCAATACATTCTCAGACAGCGTTTGAAAGTTTTGAAAAACTTGCTATTTCTATTCTATTTCTATTTCTATCTATTTAAAAATAAAAATACTTTCTGCCAATTTGTTTTGAAGAGTTGGAGTCAATTCATTCAGCGTTTTAATTGCAGGGGAAAGAGGGATAACTTTGGTGGCAGAGAGGGCCCTCTCAAATGCGAAACAGGGATGATATGCAGTCACACCGCTTTCAATGAGCCACCATCACACGCTGCCTGTGGTACAGCAACAACTGTCAGTCAGAGATCAGAGAGAGAGAGAGAGAGAGAGCAATTTGAAAGACATTGACAAATGAAACCATCAAAGGTCAAAAAAAAAAAAAACCATGGAGCAATTTTTGAGAAGGAAATATTTAGGTGATTATTGTTACCATCCTTACATCCATGGATAGTTTCTTTTTTGAAAACAGGAGATATGAAGCTATCAAAGTGGTATTTTCAGTGTCACTCAAAGCTCACACAATGACCTAATAGGCCACAGGAAATATTTGAGGTCCCAATTCCCAGCGTAGAGTAAAACTGACCGCGTGTCCACAATTCCCATTTGTGTTGTTTGAACTAAGGCATTAGCCTGAGATTATTCTGTGTGCTGGTCTTGATCAGGAATGCATGCTCCTCTGGGATGCCTTGTGCCATTAAAGAGACTGGCTTTTGACTGAAACTGTCGTGTCCTGTGCCCCACTGGTCACTAGATCATATTTTTTTTAAACCTCTGAACATAAGAGGATTCTCTGATAAGTGAGAATAATTCACGACGTGCTACATTCTAGGCGAAACGTGTTTCCTGCCCTGCGTTCCCACCTCCGTTAACCATTTTCATCTGACTCTTCCACGGCAAACGAGCTCTCTTCATCACTGGAAACTGGATAAAATTATCTAAAATTGCTTCCTGCTTGTCCATTTTAGTTCTAATAATTGAGAATGGCTTTGAGGACCCAAGGCATACAACAGTGTAAAACGTGGTTCTTTGCTTGGCCTCATCATATCAATTGTAAAATGGATGGAGCTCAATAACAATTGATTTGATTCATCCAACTGAGGTCAGTTGCGTGATTATATATGAATGTAATTACAAAATAAATGCCATTCGCTTCCTTCATATGGGAAAACACCGACCTGTAGAGAGGCAGTCATCGTGAAATGGAGATTAAAAAGAGATCATGGGTGCAGTCACTGTTTAATATCTCAAACAATTTGTATCTGCGATGTGAATCAAAGATGCAGCAGTCTTTCCTGAACAGCAAATATGTCTTGACAACCCAGGCGTTACTGGAAGAGATGATTGCCTCACTGAGGTGCGAGAGGAAAGGACAGGCAGTCTCCGAAACCAAGATTGGAAGCAAGAGTGTGCACTGCTCATTTTTGTTCATGTAATAAACAGGTCTGGAGATTAACCCCTTTGCGCAGAAGCCAAATCTGGCTTTTTAGGTGTTACCTGATTTAAGGCTTTATAATTTAAGATTGCAGCTTTACAGACAGGAAAACTTTGGCTCAATTGAGTCTAGACACTTGAAGCATTTAGACTCCCATCAAATTATAGTTTATTTTTATGATTTTGTTGGAGAAAAGGGGCTGCAAACATAAAAAATCTTCATGAGAATTCACCATTGAAATAGAAAAAAAAAATAATGCTGACAATTGAAAAACTGCTGGGGCCTAAAACTATACATTTCTGGGATCATAAACTTCTTGACCACAAGTATAATTCATCTTTAACATTCCATTTTAGATTACCCGCTTGCTATGAGACAAATTAGACAGCTATCCAGGTGTCTCTCCTAAGTCTGACATCCATCAACATTTTTAACTGTCAAATCATACATTAATCATATATTTAACACAAATAAACTTTTGGGGCTTGAAATTCGGCATGAACTAATGATTTTCTGGTTTTGCATGAGTTTTGCATGAATTAATCAATATCAGTGCAGTGGAACATCATTGGTCACCAGTAACCTCTCAAAACATGCCTTTTTACCATAATAAAGTTAACAATATTGTCCATTTCTCTTCGAAGTACCCCAAGCATTAAATGAAGTGCAGATTTAACAGCTATAACATTCACGCAAGACCAAACATGATATGAATAAAAAGCTAACCGCTCTCACATCCGAGCTCATAACCTTACACCTTATAAGCATGAAAACTCACTAACTCAGTAATATCTGAATTCTGAAATACACCTTATTTTAACAGAACAGAAATTTCACTTTCAGGAAAAAAATACAACGACATATGCCTCCATATTCATCAGAGTGGTGTAATGAACGTACCGAGGAATCTACCGACCTGCGTGGGATGTATGCATTTGGAGAAACGAAAACCTCGGCATTCGATGTCTTTAAACGCGGTATAGATTCTACAGCAAAAAGCCAAATTAAGCAAAATGCAAACAGAGTAGAAGTATAACCTGTTTTCTTCATTGATGCCCTCCTCCAGAGACAGATGTATCGCGTAACGTTAGAAGGAACGTTCCAGTTCTGTTTCATTCGGAATAATTCCCGTTGACCGCGTCCATACAACATTTAAATCTCGTAAATGAAACTGAACACTTCAGAACGGTCTCGAGTGTCTTTATTTCTTTGATATCGCATCATTTTCAGCTGCGCAACCGCGGCCAACATTCGAAGAATACAACCGACCTTACTTTTACGCTTAGCTTTGTATCCCATTCTTATTGTCCGATCAATGTATTTCAGTTATAGAGGAAAGTTAAGACACTGGGGACTGGGATAAGAAACGAGTCTGTCAACACATCGTTACCGGGGAAGCTTCACGAGGACGTGAACTATAACTGTAGAGTTACGCAGATGAATCTGAGTATATCATTGAGTGACTGGCTATCGACACCAGTACTTCGGTGGATAGAAGGGAGCGCTGAATTTGTCGATGGAGGAATCTAAGCGTTAATCCATGGGAGGGAACTACGCATATTTTGTGTGTGATGATTGTAACTGACAGTAGAATGTGAGAGAAGCAATACTATGTCGGATTTTTTTCTTCACAAAACGTAGTTTTTTAACCACTAATTGGAATACTGTTGGCTCACTGTAGCTAAAATGGTTGCTACAGAGTAGTACGTTTTTTTTCTGTCGCCAGTGATAATTTTTTAAAACTACTGGATCGATACTATGGGCAAGGATATTGACCAGTTTGCACATCAGGCTTAGCTGAGGAGTTTAATCCATGCTACTCCTGAAAAACAGGGATTGGAGGGAACTTCTCCATACTATAAATCGCGTTTCAGCTCTGCCTGCTTGTGAATATCCAATAGCTGATCCGGGGGTGCCATCTTGTGGTCGAGTACTGTAACTTAAGTGCTTACATTTGCATATCTATAGACGCGAGCGTCTACATCTGCAGAAAGGGGTTAAGGAAATGCAAAAATGTGAGAATTTGAAATTGGGGTAATTCTGTGTCAATTCACACAAATCTCCAAAACCTCCCCAGTTCAATTTGACTGATTTGTATTCTATTAGTGCCTTATTGTGTCAAATGAAATAATCCAAAGTTTGAGTTTCCTAGCTCAAACGGTTTTTGAATTATGGCCCTTCAAAGTTTGGGTGCCACACCCACTTTTGGGGTCTGGGAATTGCACACTTAATTTGCAAGCATTTTTGGAGACCCATGTCTTTTGTTTTTAGCTGCTACAGGCCTGTAAATTGCTATATCTGTGTATTCTGCCCCTGTATTCTGCCCTTTATCATTCTCAACTCTTATTTCATATTTTTGTTGGAGCCACATTTAACCAATATCTGGGAAAACAATCACATCTTCAAAAATCACAAAAACAATCACATCTTCACATCTCCTGGGTATTTTTGAGACTCCAATCAAATTTTAAGACATGTTTCTGATTTGTGCTTTCTTAAACCATGGTAAATAAATTCAAGTAAAATATTACTTGAATAGCAAACTAAAGATAACTACCATTTCAGAAAACAGAAAACAATTTCAGTTGCGCAATGAAACAGTGGCAGGGCTCAGTTTGTGTGAAGCACATTTGAAACACTTGGGAGGACAAGGCAACTTTTCATGCAGACCAATGCACCAGACTGAGTTTGAAATCATCAAAGCTCTTTATCTCCTCGTATCTCTCTGTACAGCACACTCAATTACTAAAGGCCTTTTCTCACTGGCAAAAAATTTTGCTTCGCCAAGGCAATTGGTGGGGCTAAGGCCCCCCTTTAGCCTTATCAATTTCCCGGGGTTAAGCTTAGCATCGCTTCTGTTCTCGCTGGGTTTTTTCAGTGGGCTAGCCCCACCAATAACGGGACTATCTAGCACCGCAAATTGGTAGGGTTGTGCTAAGAAGGCCCATGAGAACTGTAACAGAAATAGACCGGGGCTAAGATAGCCAACGAAAACAAGTTGTGCTGCAACCAATCCAAGGCAAGACGGTCATGAATATTCAATTCCACAATGTGATCGTGATGACGTCAAGTGCTATCTTGTCAACAAACCTGCTCTGGTGTATGGTCGTTGCGAGCAGAAGGAGCAGACTTCTCTGATGGCAATAAATATTTATTGAATTGAAGCACTGATTACTAAAACCCCACAAGTCAAGTCAAGTGTGACTTATGGGGTTTTAGTAATAGGTGCTTCAATTGATATCAGAGATGCCAAGTCTCGCACATTAAGTGTGAATCTCTCGTCTTAGTGGCATTAACGTTCCTGTGCAGTAGTCGGCAATTATTCAATCAGCACGAGCTGAAGAAATTCACTTGCGCAGTCATTGTGCAGCAAGTTCAGTTTCACGTGCATTATGGTGTGTTTCCTCAATAGTAACACGGAAATCGATTATGACTCGGGAATTCTCAGGCTTGTCTTTACTGAATTGCATAAAGATGTTTCAAATGGTCTTATTTCATTAAAACAATTTAAATGATCATGAAACACATGCATTGTTTCCAATCCCTGAGTAAAGAGAAGCGCGGGAAGTCCAGAGTCATATCGCTTTCCATGTTACTTGTGATGAGTTGCACCTGTACGCAAGTGAAACTGAAACTTCAATCCACAAGGATTTTAATTCCACATGAGAATCTCATTAAGTATTCACTGAATAATTGCGGACTACGGTAAATAAGCCTAAAAATGCGTGAGGCCTACGCCGAATGCGTGAGAATCGGCATCTCTGTCATATTAAGCCTTTAAATATTGGTAGATGGCTGAAAAGATCTTTGTAATATTTGTTTTTATTCTGTGATTGAGTTTCAAGGAGTGATAAAACGGATACCCAATGAAATAAGATCAGAAATCATGAGGTTTTGTGTCGATGTTGAAACGGTGCTGTAATTGATGGCTTGCTTGGACACGCGTGTTTTGTGTGCGTGAAAAAAAAAAATACGTCGTTGCATCGACCGTAGGAGTGCACGTACCCACGTGTACGGCAGGTTATTTGTATCGAACACGCCACACAGAGCACGCAATATGTAGCTAGCTACCTGTACTTCGTTTGGACGATCATCAACTCATTTGTACAAAATTTGAAAATGGCCATGAAAAGGAGCGATTGGGAAGACTGTGAAATTCGATTCACGGAGCCTCAATAGTCCGGGATTAGCGATAGCAAGTGAAAATAGGAGCGGTTTTTCTTAGCCCTCGTTTTGTTGATAGTACGGTACTAAAAATGCAAGTGAGAAAAGGCGCTAAGGATAGTCCGGGGTGAGGGATACTACGGGGCTAAGGATAGAATGGGGCAAAAGAAAACCAAGTGAGAAAAGACCCATAGGAGAAAAACACTGGCAGCTGGAAAATGGAGTTGGTTGAGTTTGGTTAGCCCTTGCAACAACCCCAGCTCTGAAAATGGTATGGAAAATACATAAAGAAATACAATGCAGTGATTTATAATTTGACTTTCATTTCATTGCAAACAGTAGGAAGACAAGATATGTAATGTTTTGTCTGGTCAGCTTAAATTTATTTGCAAATATGCATCCATTCCTGCCATTCAGGCCTACAACGAATTTAAATAATCGTTGGGACAGGGGAAATTTAGGACTATAAATGAGATGAAACATTTTAAAATGTGATTTTAGACCACTGATGTCACCAGGCCTTTGTAATCACAATTTGGAGCAAAAGCAGCATCCAGGAAAGGCCTATTCCCTCAGGAGCAATGATGGGCTGAGGACTGTGCATTTGCCAGCGATAGCATGAGAAAATCAAAGGTTTAAAAACTGTTTCTCAAAGAAATATATGAAGGCACTTGGGTATTTCTCTCTCTACAGAGCAGGCTATTAATTAAAAGGTCAAAAGAGTATGGAGGAAATTCTGTGCGCAAAGAGTAAAGACGCTAGCCTCAGTTGAATACCAGTGATTACTGAATGATGCTGCATTAAGCACCATAATTATTCGATTAGTGATGTAACCAGTTGGACTCCCCATTAATTTGGAAAACCTTTGTGAAGTACTGCTATGCATAGTTTTATTCATAAATGCCAATGAAAACTTATTTGGGCAAAATAGAAGCCTTATTTTCAAAGTGTTTAGAAGCGCAGTCTAATTCTCTTGGCTCAGAGGCATCTGCAACAGACCATCACACTGTGGGAACATGTATTGTGGTCAGACATCAATTTTTCCGGTCACTTTTGGAAGAAAAGGACACCTTGGCTCCGGGCCAAGGAAGGAAAGGACCATCAAGCGAATTACCATAAAGTTAAAGAGCTCCACCACGCACTGTCATGGTCCTGGGTTGTGTCAGTGCCCTTGCTAAAGGCAACTTGCACTTCTATGAACGCACTATTAACCCATTAAGACATAAGGTTCCCTTTTCAAAAGCATTATAAAATCAAAGGCATTGTCTGAAAATAACTGCCTCAGTTATTTACTTACTTATTAATTTTTTTAAAAACCTGAGTTGTCAACATTCACCAAAACCTTTATTTCTCAGCCTCTGTAGCAGATAGAAATATAGAGTAAAAACAATTTGAGAGCTCACTCCTTTGAGTTTCATTGAAAATTATGGCAGTTGCCCTAATGTTCATTATACATAGTTCCCATTGTCATGCGCTCCTTTACAAACGCCACGATCGGCCATTCGTAGCTGATCGTGGAACTTCTCTGAAGCTGCTTAATGCAATGAAAATACTCGAATACACGTTTTCACAGCTTTGCATTGAGTTTGAATGTGATGTGTCGTCCGAAAAATTTGTTTCGCGTCCGGGGCAAAAGCAGCTTAAAATTTCAGGTTTGGATACGAGGTGATGCGATGATCAAGACTGACAATCAATCATGTTGATCGTAGGAAATTTTTGAACCGTCCAAAAATTTTTCTACGATCAACGAGCTTCCCACAACTGACCTAAAGATCTGATGAGATCTGATATGATCACCACGATTACACCATGATTAAGACCACGATTTCAATCGTGCTGCAAATCGTGATAGCGGGAACCTAGCATCAACACTTAAAAGATAATAATAAACATGGATTTATTTACACATAGCATTGGACAAAACAAACAGTCACTGGAATAAAAAGTCACTGTCCCTCCCCTTGCTTTAGTCGTTGGCCATTGTCACTGTCTCTTGTCATTGTTTCTTTGGAAACTTTTTCTATGGTTCAGACAGAGGCTAAACAAATTAATAAATTTAATGCATATTGCCTTCCTTACTTATATTTTATCAAATCGCAGTGCACTTCATTGAACATGTTTCTTGAAAAAGATTACATCATCTGAAATCTGCTCACATCACATCCTGTTTCGGTTAATGCCTAAAAGTACATGGAGAATTGGGACCAACTAATACTGCCTTCAAGACAACATCTTTCCAGAGTTGTCCTTGTATATTTTTAAAAAGACAATGTAAAACCACATTCTACAAACATTACAAAGGCAGTAGGTGTGGGTTCTGAACTGGCCTGCCTGCAGTCCTAACCTGTCCGCAATCAAGAATGTATGGAGCACTTTGAAACAGAAAATATGACAATGAAGACCCCTTACAATTGCTAGTTTGCAAAAAGCTTTATCAAAATTACTAGTAAAACTATTAATCCTGTGGTGTCCTCTGTACCTTAACATAAAGAAAGTGTTGTAAGAGGAATGGCTGCACTCCAAAGTGACAAAGACTCTTCTGTCAAACTTTCTGTTAAGTTTGTTGCAAAAATCAAAATAGAAATGTATTTATTTTGAAAGGTTAATAAAGATTAATGTGGTGAAACCTCAAATTGCGCTGCTGTGTCATTTCCAATGTAGTGCAGGCCAAAGATCATTAACAGATCGCTGCTTACAGTTTTAATTTCAATTTAACATGCTGTTTGTATGTGTAGGGTTGTATTTAAGTTTGTTGGATTTGCTTATATCTTGGTGACGATCTTCTTTCTAATGTATTTTTACTATTTCTTTCCTCAAATCCACATGTAAACCAAAGATCTCTTAGAGTGAAGACTCGTGAAAATGAGATTTTTGGATCTCCCTGTGTCCAGCTGACCTATTCTTGTTACGGTTGTTTCATGGCTTGTGATGCAATCGTGTTAGGCTCCTGATTAAAAGTCAATAATGTTACTGGTAATCATAAACAATAGAACTGTAAATGATGACATTACCTTGTACCTAGTTCCAATTACCGATTGTAATTTATCTCTTCCTATTAATTTCTCTAGCCAGCTAGCTAAATCTCTGCCCCAACAGCATTGCTGATTGATAGCCCCACAGTCTACCCCTCCATATCTATATATTTTATGAGGCCAAGTTGTTGAAAATGCATTTTCAATTTATTGTTTGCATGTTATTCTAGCAACTGATGTTTCGAAAACCAATGGATTAAAAATAAAGAATGACAACAGCTATATGTATTGATAACTCACCAAATCTAAACAAATCACTGCAGAGAACAGAGAAAGAATAATACAGTTAATCAGCAAATCCTATGGATAAAATACTGAGCTCGTAATTATTCGATATTCTCAAAGACAATTGACTCGAACAGAAGTGAATTGTTTATGCGATTCCCTACAGTATTTATCCAATGTCCTCCAAAGAAAAACAATGTTTGGAAAACACCCTGAAACAAAATGCAAAGTTCCTCTTATCTGCATCACAAATTTGTAGAAAATTGGCCCTGCTTTTATGGATGGCAGTCTTAGGAATGACTAGTTTTGCAAAGACTGCCTCCACAGTCAAAACCAAGCTATACGGCCTCAATGACAGGCAAGTGCTTCCTGGATTTACAGTCTGGTTCTGTAGCTCGTCTGAGTGGCATCCATCGGTGTGTAATGACATAGGCTTGACAGTGTGGTTTGTGACAAGCCTTGGAAAGACGGCTGAAGCTCTGCTTTTTTCTTTTATGAGCCAGATCTCCTACAGTGTGTGAAGTTCCTAATTTTCTTGAAAAAGGCATGAAATCCTGTGATGTTTCACATGGGACAGTGGCTGCTGACAGCTCAAAGACTTCAAACCCGGTTGATGAGCCAGGCACTGCGCTCTTTGTGCACCCGACAACAGAGGTGTGGCATTCTGTGCGATCTTTTCCCCAGCGTCACACAATATTGGACAGCAAAACGGAAATCACATGTTCTGGATGCCTTATCACCAAAAGGAAAAGCATACCATGTATAGTGATAAGGAATCATCATACACCTCCATAGAAGTACCTAACAAAGGTATCAGGATCTGGGTGGTAGAGCTTGCCGTCCTGAAAGACTTAGATTTGACAGCCATAAACTTTGCATAAATCTCAGAGCTAACAACTCCATTTTTTGAATTTCTGTTAGTAAAAAATTGGTTCACAAATGAAACTACAATTATGAATTGACTGTATCGCTTATAAGCAAGCATCTACAACGTACTTGCAATGGCATTCACTCACTATTTTCCCATAGGTACAGTATTTGAACACTGCTTGATCCTGAGCTGACCTTGTTTGGGCTTGGCCTCTGTTTCCACTGAAGGAAAATCTTGACATTCTGGATGGTTCTGTCCTCTGAGTAGTATGAGGAATAGTACAGAACTTGACCAGCCTGTGCAAAATCCCGACCTTATCCCTGTCAGACACTATTGGTATGAATGATCTCAAGCCAGGCCTAATCAATCAGCACGGTCCAACGACACCAATGCTTTACTGGTGGCAATGGAGGCAATGTTCTAACATCTCATGGAAAGTTTCTTAGACGAGTAGAGGCTGAGGTGGTGCAATGGGGGACTGAACTCTACATTAATGCTTATGATTTTGGGATGAGATGTTGGATCACTTGTCTCCTGATACTTTTGGCCATATGGAATATCTATATGGAGCGACCATAAATACAAAATCTGTGTGCAATGAAATGACGTGACACATCTAGAAGTCAAAGCTCACATATTTAGTTTTAATCTCACTGGATCTTGCAGTCTCAAGACTTTCCAAAGCTCATATACTGGATACAAATATTACACAATCACACGCATTAGATGCACATTTCCCACTCAAACAGGTATGTAACACCATGACATATATGTGCATTATGTGGAAAAACCTATGTAAGTGCATTTTGTTGCAACTACTCAAAACAAGGAAGCAAGAAAAAGTACATGTTTTGTAGAGGGATAAAACCCTACACCACTACCAACATCCCTCTCAAACTCTCAAATTCTGAAGCCCACCCGAAGAGGCGCCCCCCGACCCTCCCATCTCCTTGCCACTTGGAAATATTGTTAAGTCTGCTCAAACGGACATTTGAGAAATCTCATGCATTTCAGCCCACAGAACTTGGCAGGTATGCATAATATTCTGAACGGGCCAGCTTGTTTGCTCTCTTAAAGCAGAGTATATCACTGAAAATAAGCAGGTAACCATAACATTCTGAAGTAATTTATCAAAATATTATGTCAAAGTCCAAACATTTTCCAGCAGCAAGCATTCAAAAGACCTTTCGTCTGTTTGCAACGTTCTGCCAGTTAGTTTCTGCATTAGCGGATTGGCTCATAAAAGAATACATTTCTTTGTTCGCTAACATGAACACATTTGACATTATATGCCTTTAGAGATGCACATACATTAGTTATATGTAGCTGCAGATATACAACCCCAATTCCGAAATAGTTGGGACAAAGTGTAAATTGTGAATAAAATCAAAACGCAATGACTTTCAAATCACACCAGCCAGTATTTTATTCACAATAGAACAGAGATAACAAAGCAGATATTGAAACTGAGAAATTTTACAATTTTATCCACAAAATGAACTCATTTAAAATTTGATTGCTGCTACAGGTCTCAAAAAAGTTGGGACAGGGGCCTGTTTACCATGGGGTAGCATCCCCTCTTCTTTTTAAACACAGAGTGGACGCGTCTGGGCATTGAGGAGACAAGTTTATTGAGTTTAGCCATTGGAATTTGATACCACTCTTGTTTAATACAGGCTTCCAGCTGCTGGAGAGATTTTGGTCTCCTTTGAAGGACTTTTCGTTTAATTATGGGTCAAATATTCTCAATCCGTGAAAGATCAGGACTGCAGGCTGGCCAGTTCAGCACACGGACTCTTCTACTACAAAGCCATGCTGTTGTAATAGCTGCAGTATGTGGTTTTGCATTGTCCTGCTGAAATACACAAAGCCTTCCCTGGAAAAGATGTTGTCTGGAGGGGAGCATATGTTGCTCTAAAACCTTTATATACCTAGCAGCAGTCGTGGTGTTTTTATAACATACAAGTGTCCCACACCATATGCACTAATGCATCCCCATACCATCAGAGATGCTGGCTTTTGAACTGAACGCTGATAACAGGAGGGTGGTCTTTCTCCTCTTTAGCCCGGAGGACACAACGGCATGATTTCCAACAAGAATGTCAAATTTGGACTCGTCTGACCTCAGGACACTTCGCTACAGTCCATTCTAAATGAGACTTGGCCCACTGAACACAGCGGCACTTCTGGATCATTCTCAACAATGACTTCCTTTTTGCATGAGAGTTTTAGGTGGCATCTGCGGATGGCATGGCGGACTGTGTTTACAGACAGTGCTTGCTTGCAGTATTCCTGGGCCCATATAGTCAGAGCTCTTCATAACTGGGCAAAAGGACTCCCCTCCCTATCAATGCACCGCCGGCATACGTCTGACCGTGTCTCTGACAGCCCGTCGGATCATTTGGTGATCATGTGGAGGAGTCATGTGGAGGGAGTAGTGCCATAATTTGACACTGTGTAATATTTGCATAAATGAGTCTCCTCATCAGTCTTTCTGTCTAAAAATAGCTTTTTCAGCCCTTTTTTGCCTGTGTCCCAACTTTTTTGAGACCTGTTGCTGCCAGAAAATTTGAAACGAGCTCATTTTTGTGGATAAAAATGTAAAATGTCTCAGTTTCAACATTTGAAATGTTATCTATGTTCTATAATAAATAACATATTGGCTCATGTGATCTGAAAGTCATTGCATTTTGATTTTATTCACAATTTACACTTCGTCCCAACTATTTCGGAATTAGGGTTGTAGAATTTCTGAAAATAAAGGATTGACAAAAGGCTTTGAGTTATTTAATATATGAGAAGGTCCTCAGTGCTTGTAATTTGATACTACAAGCATACAGCTGCAAGGCCTACTGTACACCGTTGCTATTTTTGTTTAGGGAGAATGCGTCACCGCTGTGCACTGAGGTTCTTCTCTCTCTGGTGCTCAGTCCATCTTAGTCTCATCAGTCAAAAAACTTCAATCATGTCTTTCTGCTTCAGAGAACACCTACAGAAAGGAAAACATATGGCCACAAGATGTCCAAAGACCACAACAGCAATTTTACTGGTGATTACAGGGAAGGAACATTTTTGTGGCCCCTCTTTTACAATTTGCTCATGTGATGAGAAAAGTGTCCAGATTATTTCATTCATTAGCCTTCATGAAACTAAATCCTACAAAATGTGAAAAGAGCTGGGTAATTTTTTAAACAAAAAAAAACCAAAAAAAAGTTTGTATGTACTTGCTACTTCAATGCCTGTAGACGCATTAACAGACTTCCATGATCTTTGTCCCATTATTTGTGGCGTTTTGTCACTCCACTGCAGGCAGGGGCTGTGATTGTCATTGTGATGACCTTACTCATGGCCTCACAACTGATTATAAGTTGGTAATGTCTGGCACTCTGCTTTATGTTTATGGTTTTGCATTTCATTTTGTCCTGGTTTAGTTTACATAATTTTGCACGCAGTACACGTACAAAATACACTGGCCGTCCAAAAAAAAAGTAGCATTCTATTATATTTTTTGGGCCACCTTTATCTTTGATCACGGCTCACATCCATTGTGTTGTTGTTTCAACAATCTTATACAGTTCTACAATATTTATTTACAATCTGACTTTCATAAATTTTTGGCCAAGACGTATTGAGGATGGGTAAGACAAACTACTCTGTTAAGCCTTTTCAAGAACTTCCCAAAGACTTCCACTTGGATAAGGTCCAGACTCTGAGGTGGCCGATTCTTGTGTGAAAATGATTCCTCTTTCACAATTTGACCCCGATTAATCTTGGTGTTGTCATGCTGGAATATGCCAGTGTTATCAGGGATTTAAAAGTCCATTGATGGCTCACTGGTCATTCAGTATATTCAGGTAGATCTGCTGAATTAATTTTACTGCTGCAGAACAGTGCTGAGCCCAGACCTGACCAGCTGAAACAACACCAGATCATAACACTGCCCCCAGAGGCTTGTACAGTGGGCTCCATGCATGACGGGTGCATCACTACATGGGCTTCCTTTCTTACCCCGACGTGCCCATTACTCTGGAACAGGGTCAATCAGGACGCATTCGACCACACAACCTTTCTCTATTGCTATACAGTCCAATCTTTATGGTACTTTGCAAATTGAAGTCATTTTTTCCCAATATGCCAACAAATGGCTTTCTTGTGGCCTCACAGCTATTTAGTCCATATCCTCCATGTTCCTGTTGCATTGTGCGTGAATATGCTCTTACCTTCATAATTAAACATGCCAATGAGTTCTACTGTTGTTTTTTAAAGATGACACTTTTGCGAGCATTTTAGTGACCTTAAGTCAGGATCAGTCATGATTTTCAGCCTTTCCATTTGTTCCGCGCAGTTGACTGCTAACCTCGATCCTTCCAGGTTTAAATAAATTGCTGGACAGTTCCTGACCCAATTCCAGTGATTTCATCAATCTCCTTTGCTGTTTTCTTTGGGGGGTCAATAATTTGCCCCTCTTGAAACACAGTAATATGATTTCAACAACTGTGAGATATGTCTTCTGACCTGGTTGCTCTAGAAATGAGAAGTTACTCATTGAATCAGTCAGGATTAAAAGAGTTACTGTCGGCTGAAACATTTTCAACACTGCAATAAGGATTCAGTTATTGGCACTTGAGTTTTGTTTATTTAAATCCAAACAGGGACTTTTTCTTGTTTTGGACGAACAGTGTTCATGACACAGGTTACCTTTCATACCTTGAGTTGAAAGACGTGGCCCTGGAAGCAGACCTGTTAAATATTGAAGGTGGCCAAGTGGACTGAACCACTGCCTGCCTTGCCAAGGGAGACGTTGTTTACTAGTTAAGATATTTTTGTTTCTTTTTTGAAATTTCGTAAGGTTAAGTACTTTGCTTTTGTTAAGATTTAAGTGATATGGGATCAGTAAGACACCAGATGCGGGGAGAAGGGAATGAGAATTTATTTCCAAACAAAACAAAACAGGCACGAGGGCCAACAAAAAACTTGGCCCAAAGGGTTGCAAAAAACAAACTGAGGTAAGCTACACAGAGCTATAAACAATAAATGCAAAAGGCAAAAAACAAAAAGGCACTGGAAACTCCAGGCGAGAAGATCAAGAAAAATAAATAACAAGACTAAATATATATACACAAAACAAGAGGCTAGGACGAGACTTGAAACTAGAAAAGCTAGGGGACTTGACAACAAGAACTTGGCTAAATTTGCACATGCAAAGAGACGCGAGACACTGTCTGCCAGCCAACTTCCACCGCATCCAGATAAAGGCTTGGAAATCATGACATGAGGGGTAACACCTGGAGAGAGAGAAACAAGAGGCATGGCAAGATCAAGACATGGACTGAGATTGGATGACATGACCTGCTCATTAAGAGAATGAGCGTGCTCAGCTTAAGTACCAATTAAGTATGCAGTTTGGAAGCAAGCATGAATGTTAAGAACAGAAAAGCACAGCAAGATCTTGAAATAGTAAAGCAGGAATCATGACAATAAACTCCCTGTCTAAATTAGTAGTATTAGTAATGTGCCTGTCTAAGAATTACACCACCCAGTGAGTGTTAGTAAATGTTAGTAACTTAAAAACAGTTAATTGTCAATTAAGCTTAGAGAGGCCCGAATCCAGCACAGCATGGAAGGAAGGGGAAATACCAAAGCCAACCATAGCTCAGAAATGTGCAACAACGAAGGCACGGGGCGGAACGCAGACAAGCGGTGGAGTGGCATGGCAGACCTGGCAAAAACAAAAACATGGAAAAGTAAAAACATGGACATGGAATGAAACTTGAAATGTAAAATCCTGAAACAAGAAACTGTTAAAACTATGGCTATGAACATGAACTATGACTATGGAATCTTGAAACTGTTAAAACCATGAACAATACTGTTCTGGCCAAAGGCCAGAACACAACATTAAGTCAGTTAACCTTTTGGAGCATTGGGTCTGTTAATTTTGTCATTTTAAGTGCTAGTCTGGTTTTGGGTGTCACCCCCTCTGTTTCGACCTGGTCTGATCAGCAAGGATATAATTGTTCCTCAATGTGTTCACTTTGCTTGGTCAGTTTGTTTGCTGCATTCGTTCGGTTGGAAGCCGTAGTAGAGTTCTTTTTAATTGACCCCCTTGATGGGCCCAGAACCTAATTTTTATTGTAATTATGTCATTTTTCTTCAGTTCGGGTAAATTAATCCCTTCATTTTCAAACATCCCACTGAGCCTCTTCTAGCCCGCCTGCTGGGCGCTACCCCCGCTGTTATCTTTTCCGGTTTGACTTTTCGCTGTAATTCATGAGCTGCCTGCCAAAAACAATGTCTCATTTTTTTTTCTACATCAATTCATTTAATTTAAATGAGGAGGATGTAGAGAGGAGACTGACGCCCTCTTCCTAATGACATTGATACCATTTCTCATTTGATCTCTCGATCACTTCCCTTTGAAACTGATACATGGCTGTGTAAGTGATGACTTTATATGAGAAAGGAACACTGACAATGGAAGACAATGTGCTAGCTTTCCTCTCACATATACACCATCCTTATCTGGTACTTAGCAATTAAAAATGTGGTAATGACTTATGGAAATTTTTGAAGACTGAATATCATTCAAAATGTCTTCCTCGGCATCTCAACTAATTCTTCAAGCTTCAAATCCAAAACCTTTTCCAATTTGTCACTCTCTGAACATATCTTCACAGCTGCCCTTATCTATCTGTTATCTTTTCATGTACTTCCAGAAAGGTCTGAGCACCATGTATAGGACCGATTTAAAAATAGTGATCCATTCCTTTTCAATTCCTGATGTTATCCCATGTTTTGCTGTCGATTCTTGCTGTTCTCTTCTCAGCTGGAGTGGTTCTGGGGATTAACATGTGTTCAATAGTTCAGAACCTTTGTCTGTGTTTGTTCCAGAAACTTGTCATGTACAACAAGATAGATGATTTCTTTGCCTCTTTGGGGTCTCTCCTTCTCTCCCAATCAAATTGCCTCCTTGTATCTAGAACATTTCGGAATTTGCAAGGTTAGCACAACGGCAGAATCTCTTTTTTTTAATTCTTTGCACTTAGTCAATGGCCCTTCGTCACCAAACATCAAGCTCGGCTCTTCTGCAAACCGTTAGCGGAAAATGCGCTTGTTTGAACTCGTTGAGGATTTCCAGGGTGTTTTGTGCGCAATCCATTTGAGTCAAAACCGCAGGACCTGCTAGACTGCAGCCTTCCTGTCACCCTATTCCACAACAATGTTCCATTTAATAATATCACACTCAACAAAACGCATTTTGTCATTGCATATTGTTAGTTGTTTTCAATGCAAGGGTCAGTCACTACTCATTCCAGTTCATTTTTTCTGTGACCCCCCCCCCCCCCACCCCATTTGTCATAGTTTGGAGGCGTTGGGAGCTTTCTTTGTAGCTCTCATCCAAGACGATATCGTTTTGCTCCCAATCGGATTCCTGGGCCAGCTGGCATTAATTGGGGGCATCGCCCGGATTCTATTTAAGCTCTAGTTCCGCCTCACTTCCGTTGCTAGAGTGTCAGTGTCAGGTTTGCACTTCAGCCGGTAAGGTCTCTAGTAAGAGAGTTGGTAACGGTTTAGGGCCGGTTCATTCTCAACGCAAGGCACGCGAGCGAACGCGACCACAGGTCCGTTCCATTCCGTTCACAGAGAGGCCTGAACGCGCGTCCCTTGCTGCGCTGTGCCTCGTTAAAAAGCAGTTCACTGCTCATACAATAGGGGGCAGCAAAGTCCTCTCCGTCTCCTCCTCCTTCTTTCTTCTTTTTGGTGTGTTGAAGACATCATCTGGTTCATTATTTGCTTTATCTCCCCTATTGGAATCTCACGGAAATACACGCGTCGACGCATCGCGTTACAAAAATTTGGACGACACACTTTGCTACGCAAGGACGCAAGATGGACACCTTGCGTTGCTCAATGCGTTGCCTTGTGTTCGCGCTCGCGTACCTTGCGTTGAGTGTGAACCGGCCCTTTGTTGCATATTCGAGGACAAGTTCTAGTCAGCAAGGGAATCTTTCTGTTCTTTTCCCTTTCTTTTCGTCCTCTCGAGCTCGCCTTGCTTCCTTGCCTCGGACGACTCATAGGTCCGTTGGAAGCGCTAGCCTCGCTTTCTTATTTAATTCGCGTCTCTCTCTCACCTGCTGTCTCCCCTTTTATTCTGGCCGCTGCATTTGGCGTCTCTAACTCACCAGCCATCGCACTGTTTATTTCCTAATTTTTTCTTTCACACCTATGACACTGTCCAAGCTTTTATGGGATTTACCAAGATAAACTCATGGGATTACTTTGGTTATGTCATTAGTTTTCCGGTCCCTATGTTGAACAAAATAGTAATTATTTGGGAACCGAAATAATGAAAATATCCAGGTGTCAGAGGTGCTTCCTGTTCGTCCAGCACATTCGCAGTGAGAGAGACCCTGGCTCTAGCCTGTGAAAGGCTGTCCTCTCTGGCAGGTGATAGAAGTACCTCCTTGAAATGGGGCTGTCATACCTGTGAATTAGCTCTTTGCTTTGCCGCCATATTTGATAACAAAAGACTGAAAGCTGCAGAAAAGCTTTTATTACTGGGTTATTGCTGAGTCCCGTCCAGTACAAAAAAGCCCTGCAGGATATGGCCCAGCTACAGGCCTCAGAAATAGCAGAAATTTTCTCATTTATTCTCAAGAAACATACTGGCAGAAAATTAGTTTGCACAAATTGAGGTCACACAGTGGCAATTTAATTTTTTAGATCAAGCCCGCTGTGGAGCTGATGTCAAAATAACACTCTTGACTTTTCTTTTTCTGTTTTCTTTTTTTAGAAAATCATGAAAATTAAAGAAAAACTATTGACTAAATTAAGGCTGCATTCAACGTTTGAGGAACCAATCAAAGGCTGCTCTCTGCACCTCAAGTGACAACAAAAGAGTGAATTTTTCATCTGAGACTTCATCCTTGGTCATTTCTGCAAAGAATTTTCCATCTGACTATGAAAACTTGAAGCATTAACATTCATGCAGTGTAACGTCATCGTTTGGAAGTTTGAAACAGCGGTCTTTGGCTGCAATGACAACAGGAGACTTGAAACTCCAGTGAAGGGTTGATTGGAAGGTTTACTTGTGAATTTGTCATTTTTATATGTGTGAAAAGCCCATTGTTTATATCTGACTTTCTGCCTGGAGTCTTCGTTGTCAAATCTGATGAAATGACGGGCACATGTGCCTATCAATGCCATATTTTATACCATTATGGTGCCAATAATGGTGAGCAGAACTGTAGGTTAACTTAAGATGCCTTTAGAAAACACACACCACTTTTCAAGGGAAAAGGTTTTCTTGATTTTTCAAAATGGTGGTTTTAATGAGCAAAATGGCTCAAATGAATCAGCATAAATATGTAAAAGTAGAATGATGCCTGGTGCTCACCAGAAAATATTCATGTCAATTGAACCATGTGAACGCAGGAGCGCGCCTCCAGGCAAACATACCAGAGAGAATAATAGGCTTTAAAATTGTACAAAATGACGTTGTTTTGGGTAAACTCTGGATGTTACCCCTTCAGGACACTTGGATTGCAGCGGCCGATCAGTATGGATGAATATTACAAAGTTTTTGCTTAGTTTTATGGACCTTTTCTTTTCAGTAACCATAGACGCTCGTTATATGGATTTGCGGTGCAGCCACCACCCACCCCCACCCCCCCACCCCCCAGTCTCCAGCTGCACTTTGAGGAATAAAAAAACTACACCGGACTTCTCATCAGCATGAGGGTAAGTCAATGATGACTGAATGCCATTTTTGGGTGAACTATTCCTTAACTTTGATATGCATAGATGAAGGGTTTAAATGGTTATGACCTCACATCTTGTTATGGCATCCTCACCATAAATTTTGTTGTTAAATTGTGGCCAAACTGAAAAATACCAAAAATTTAAATGATTACTTTTATGAGAAATAATTAAAACATCAAACAAAAAGAGACTGTGCCTTTGCATCACTGGTGGTTGACCCCTAATTATCTTGTAGGCTAAGCTGAAACCCCATGGGCTTGGCGTAGTGTCTGTGAGGACCAAGTAAAACTAAATGAATATCCAACAGATGCTACATCCCTGTACACTTCAATGCCACAAAAGTGAGATGAAACCAAAAAAAAGAGCACTAAAATTAATACCTTGTAAATTAATGAAAATTTAAGAAGTAAGATGCGACGAGAATGTACAAAATTGTGTTGACTCTCAAATTGAATTCTGATTGATTCCACGTATCATGCGCTTATCTTGACAAATTCTTTGTGAAATGTGTGTTAACTGTAAATAAATGCGACAAAAAAACCCCTACATGCGTACACACACACACACATGTGCGCGCGCACACACACACACGCACACACACGGGCACACACACGCACACACAGCGAGAGAAAGAGCAACATTTATATTTGTGGATGTGTTCTATTTTTGGGCCGAATAAAGCATGATATCCTAATCCATTTGTTGTTTAAATTTTGAACTGGCTGCGTGTGGCAACTATACGATACATCAGTGGTGCCATGTTCTCAACAATATCTTCACAAATTTGAATATAGGGCTTAATATACAGTTACCAATGCGTACGGTACATTTTCCGGTAAAAGACACAAGCCAATTTTGCTGTGATCATCAGAATCTTCTAGGAATGATTTGACTGTTGTGCCAAAGGAGTATCATGCACAATGCATACTAAAGTTGTTGGTCTTCTACTTCAACAGTGTATGAAATTAGCATTATTTCCGCATGGGTAATCAGAACAACAAGACAATTATCATGTCTAGCTCTCCACAGTCCACAGCGTCATTTTCATTTCCGGCCATTATCCGTTAAATTCCAAGTCATGTCAGTGGGAGTGAAATATGTGTCTATATTTAGAAAATAAAATTTGCTCCACAGCATACTTCTTTTATAATATACCCAATTTCCTGCTATTAAATGCCTCGTGGGCAAAATTGCTTATCCACAGTTCATTTTAAATAGCTTTTGATTACTTCTTTTATCATCTATGGAGCACAATCATGAGCTCAATTGGAGTCAGGAAAGAATGATACGTATTTATTTAGTTCACATTGGATTCTTGGCTTTTGAAATTAATTCTCTTCAGTTGTGTAACTAGTGTAAGGAAAGAATGCAGAGCCCTGCCGTCTTTTCCACCTTGCAACCATGGAGAATAATAATAGCAAACAATAGTTTTATTTATGTAGTAAATTGAATATATTGAATATATTCCAATAATGAGAGAGAAAATACAGAAAAATTGTCATGTGTGAGGACAGATTAGATATAAACGATCAGACCGTGCTGATATAACAAGTAAAAAGTGAGAAGTACAAGAAATAATATAAAAAGAAAAAAATATTGAATATTTTAAGATGTAATAAAATGTTCATAAAATAAACACATGAACCATAAAATAACCTAAAAATAATAATAATTGAAAAGTAAGAGATGAAACAGGAGTGAGAAAATGGCAGGATTATAAAAATAATGTGCAATAACATTACAAATTAAAGCCGCAAGTGCCATTATACGGGCCCTCGCTCCCCAGTGCCCGTTGGGCAGGGCCGCGGTCGGGAAGGGCCACAGTCAGTCTAGTAACGTGCAATAGCGATGAGCGCTGTGTAAAAAACAGGGCAATGTCGTAAAAATGACACTGTTACTTGTGAAACATATGTCCAGCAATTTTCATCCATTCTTGGGGTGTGCTAGCGAGCCTTTTGGCCCCACCCACTTGTGAAACCAATAAAATGTGAAGTTTATCACAACTGACCAGCATGTGAAGTTTGTTGTATAATAAGCAATGATTGCCTAAATTATTAGGGTATAATTTTTCACGGCGAGACAGTTAAAATGGCCACACCGTCACACTCAGACCGTTAATTGACAACAATAGATTTGAATAACGTTTCATGTCACAGGTCTGAAGAGTGTCCACACCCTTTGTTGTGGCATTCAGATTTAATCTGTATGAGTAGTTTAAGTAGTTTAAGTATGACACGTCCAATTTTGGTCATTTCCTGTGGCCAAGAGGGGGGTGCTGTGAATTTAGATGAATGTAAAGATGTAAATGGCTTCAGGGCATGACTGTGAGTATGCATCTCACACAATATACACCGAAGTTATAAGCATTTCGTTTCTCTTGGCAAAATGCTCAAAATGGCGGACCTGCCACACCCACACCGACACTCCCAAGGGAATGAGTAAATAACTTTTGATTCCAAAGGGGTCAAGACCACACATAGAGATTTTCATGAAAATCCGATAAAATCCCTAGGAGGAGTTTGTTAAAGTATGCAACGTTCAACTGACCAAAAATGGTTGTTAAATTCAAAATGGCCGATTTCCTGTTGAGTTTAGCACATGGTGTCAAGAGACTTTTTTGTAGATCTGGGTGTGATACATTTATCCACCATTTTTGATCAATGTCAGTGGAAGTGGGCCTTGGGGCAGTTTAAGGATTCCTACAAGTCTTTTGGCCCTGCCCACTTGCTAAACCAATAAAATTAGTTAATTTATAATACAACTGACCGGCGTGTGAAGTTTGGTGTACAATGAACGATGTTTACCTAAATAAATAGCTAATCGTTGTTCATGGCAAGATGCTAAAAATGGCTGCCTCGTGACGCCCACAGCGTAAATTGACAACAAGAGATTTTAATACCTTTCCATGTCAAAGGTCTCAAGAGTACCCGCACCCTTTTTTGTGACATTCCGATGAATTTTGTAGGAGTAATTCGCAAAAGTATAACACGTCCAATTTTGGTCATTTCCTGCCACCAGGAGGGGGTGCTGTGGGAATGGCTGAATATGACCATGTGATTGGCTTCAGGGTTGGACTCCTATGATACAAGAAAACTTTGGTGCATGTCGGGCCATGTACACTGAAGTTACAAGCATTTCATTTTTCTCGGCAAAACGTGCAAAATGGACCCGTCTAGCCCACATTGTTTGTCCCACGGGGATGATTTTATTACTTTCGATCTCAATGGGGTCAAGACTACACACAGCGATTTTCATGAAAATCCGAAAAAGCCCTAGGAGGAGTTTATTATAGGATGCAACATGCAAATCGCGTAAGATGGCTGTTCAATTCAAAATGGCTGACTTGCTGTTGACTTTAGCCTATGGTGTCGAGAGATTTTTTGTAGATGTGGGTGCGATACATATGTCCACCTGTTTTCATCAGTGTACGTGGAAGGGGGCCTTGGGGCTGCAGTTTAGGGAGCATTAGCGAGCGAGTTGGCTCCGCCCACTTGAGAAACCAATACAATTCCTAAATTGCTATGTAATCAGACCCGCGTGTGAAGTTTGGTGTGTAATGAGTAACGTTTACCTAAATTTATTAGGGAATCATTGTTCACTATCATTGGGCGAGATGCTCAAAATGGCCGCCCCATTATCGCCCACAGCGTTAATCCGAGCAAAAAATTTTTATAACTTTTCATGTTACAGGTCTCAAGAGTGTCTACATCCGTTTTCATGACATTCAGATGAAATCTGTAAGAGGAGTTTGCAAGAGTATGATACATGCCCAATTTTGGTAATTTTTTGTCACCACTGTCAGTATGGCTGAATATGACCATGTGCATGGCTTCAGGGCTGAACTCTTATGATACATATAAAGTTTGGTGCATGTTGGATAATGTGCACTGAAGTTGTAAGCATTTAAATTTTCATGGCGAATCGCTTAAAATGGTGGCCCTGCCATGCCCACACTGTGACTCCCACCGGAATGATTTTGATTAGTTTTGATCTACAAGGGGTCAAGAGTACACACAGCGATTTTAATGAGAATTGGACAAAATCCCTAGGAGGAGTTTGTTAAATTCCAATGCCTGTAATTGCCAAAAATGGCCTTATTTTCGAGTCTCAATGCCACTTAGCGAGCTTCCTGTACATTAGACAAAAAAGTCTCAAATAAGAAATCCATTTGTACCCACCAAATTTCATCATAATCAGGCAAACCACTGAGATGTGGAGCCATTTTGCCCCGCCCACTTGCGAAACCAATAAAATCTAAAATATTTCACCAGGCCAGATTTTTCTGACAAATTCTTGTTCAAATTGAAACATGTTTAAGCCCCCAAAAAGCCCTCTAAACTTGTAGAATAATAATATTTCAATACAGTCCTCGCACCATGAGTGCTCGGGCCCGTAAATATAGTTGAATATTAGTGAAAAAATGAATTGTTATGGCCCCAATTTGTTATGACATATAAGACAGCAAGGGATGACAGACAAAATTTTAAAACTTGAACAGATTTAACAAGAAAAGCACTCAGAGAGTGAAGACCTCCACCGGGGGCAGCAAAACCCAGAAGCACAGTGATTGGAACTCCGGCCCGTTGGAAAGACTTGAAATCTTGAACTTTGGCGTATATCTCAGCAGTAATTTGGCCTAGATATGCCAAAATTAAATCATCTGTTCCTTAACTTAATACCCACTTTCTCTGAAAATTTCATCAAAATCTGTCCATTACTTTTTGAGTTATGTTGTACACAAACAAACCAACAAACAAACGCCACCAAAAACATAACCTCCTCGGCAGAGGTAATGAAACAAAGACTGACAACTAACATACAATTTATACTACTGACCAAGATTGACATATACAAGAAAAAAAATATTTACAGTCCCTTGAGATGCGGTTGCCAGGTGATGTCCTGACAGGGAATCCAATGCTCCAACACAGGCAAAAATCCACAAAAAAACTTCACAGGTCTTGAAAAGAGAGATAGGTCTGGTCAAATGTATCCTTCTCCTTGCAATTTCTCCTACTACTTTACTCTCTCAATTTTTCGCTTTATATACTTTTTTGCAGCCTCCTCCCACCTTCCAGACTTTTTTCAATTCTCTGGGACTTCCCTTCTCAGACATGCCCAAGACATGCCCAAACCTATTTCCAGACTGGGCTTAACAAAAAAAAAGGTCAATACTGCCATTTAGCGGCATTTTTTCACATTACAGATTAAACAAATACATGAGATAAAACAAAATTAAAAACAATGCAAAAAGAGACGGTGGTAGAACCTGAATGCTTGGTTGATTTAGCTCACAACAGATATGTCAAATGTCAAAAATGATATTGTTGGAACACATGCTCATTACGCGTGTTGAATCTGAATATTTGGTTGATTTAGCTCAATCCAGAGCCAGCAGTAAAACTTTTATAACCTAGGATGTTCCTGCAGTCTGCCTGTGGGGGTCGCCTCTCTGGTTTTGCTCAGTGGGGGGCCGGAGCCACAAAGCTCTGCGGGTCCCTTGTCTCCTGTAAAAGTCAAATCACTATCCCCATTGAACTTAAAGTCCAGTTAAATTAATCTGTTTAAAACAATCTAAATCTCTGAGAAATTCATAATACACTGAACAAAACTTCCAACGCAACACTCGGGTTTATTGCAACACGTCATTTTCTTACGATAAATTTAACAATACATAACAAATATTAAGAGTCAAATCAAAAACACAGTTTTAGAGTCAGGAATGAAGAACAGATTTTTCCTGGTTTCCAATTCATTGCATCAGTTGAAGGCGCAATATTGGATCACCGAAGTCAGTATCTTGTATGGTCTCCTCTGGCGTCACACACAGCCTGGATTCTGCGATGCATGGAGTCAATCAAATGCCGAATTTCAGCCTGTGTGATGCAGTCCCATTCCTCCTGGAGTGCTTGATGCAACTGTTGGACAGTGGCTGGTTCTGGATCATGCCTCTCACCCGGCGATCCAGATTATCCCATAGATGTTCTATTGGGTTTAAATCTGGGATAAACGCAGGCCAATCAAGGCACTGAACATTCTTCTGCGTCCGGTAGTCCTGACAGACTCTGGCGACATGTGGTCTCGCGTTATCCTGTTGCAGCGTTAGGCGATATCCTGTTGCAGGCGATAGCGATGGACAAGTGGAACTGCGACAGGGGTAAGGATGTCGTCACGGTAACGGGCCGCACTGAGGTTTCCATCGATGAAAATGAGGTCTGTCTTGTGTCTACTGTTTATTCCAGCCCAAACCATTCACTGGGTCCACCCCAGCAGTCACGCTGCAGGATGGTAGCGTCAGTATAACGTTCCTGTCGCCTACGCCACACACGGCTTCCGTCAGACACACTCAACTTGAACCTCAATTCATCGGAGAAGAGCACCCTGTTCCACCTGAGAGCATTCCAGCCCAATGTGCCCTTGACCATCGAGGACGGACGCAGCGATGTGCAAGGAGTCAACACCAAACGACGGCGGGGACGTCGGTTGTGCAAGTCGGCTTCATGCAGGCGGTTGCGTACGGTTTGGCCGCTAATCCAGCTCTGGTGACGACCTCTGGTCTGAGCAGCAGTGACTGTAGCTGACAGGAAGTGATTGCGCAGGTGCTGGAGGCGAATATGGCGATCCTGCTGAGGGGTGGTAACACGTGGTCTGGGGGCACGTGGTCAATCACCGATACTTCCTGTTTCATTATACCGGCTCCAGAGACGTGATATGGTCGACACGTGGACGCCCAGGTTCCTTGCAACCCGTCTTTGCGACATTCCACCAGTGAGCATACCAATGGCTCACTCTCGCTGATTTTAACCAAGGCGCGGCATGGTCACACGTTGACCCAGGAAGTGCAAAGGAATATTTAAGTTTCCCATTGCTACGGCCATTTATTGACAAAATTTTCGAAGGATTAGTCAATGAGTTCTACTCAACTGGCTCAATTGGCTCAAAACCAATATCCCATTTTGTGTACACCAAATATTTCAAAATTGTATGTGTTGCGTTGGAAGTTTTGGTCAGTATATTTTTATGTTCAATATCCTGTGAAGAAATCACTTATATATTTAGAACACAATTAGACTATATAATACTCCATTTTAAGGCTTTTTCATGACAACTGCATCATATTAGCACATATTTCTATCATGTTTGGTCTCGTTATTATCGGGGGAATCCAAGGAGTAGAATGGAGCATGTTTTATTTCCCTTGAAATTATGGTTCATCCTGTTTGTGAAACTCTTGAGAATTTATTAGATTTTATGCGGGCAATTACCCTAGTCTCCTCTCTCTGCTAGGAAGTCTATTACACCTCTCGGGGGGGGGGGGGGGGGAGTGTGGCATCCGAGTTCTTCCCTGCCACGTGGTGCGGCTTCGCTCCGCGTGGCCTCCATGTTTTCCAGGTATGAATTTATTCTCTCCTTCTAAATTGTGTGTAACTGATAATTGGCTTAACGTTGATTTGTTTGGTCCAAGTTTGTGCCTACCTGGTGATTAAAGTATTATTATTTTTTACAGCTTGCGTGATCTCCATGCTTCTTTTCTAGCCTTGTTACAACCGGTACTTAGGGGGCGATCTCTTACCGATGTGTAGGTAGCGATATGTTCTAATTTGGTTTGTAGATTACGTTTTAATCCGAAGGGTTTTTGTATTACCGGTCCTGGAGATTGTATCATAAAGAATTCCCTTGGGCTGAGAAGTCGGTATTTGATTAATCCCCTTAAGGGGCCAATTGGGGAACATAAACCTGGGATTGTGATATGTTTATGCTCAGTGCTATTTTGTTTATGCCTAGATGCTACTATCATGGTAATTTCCTCCATCCTCTAGAACTGTCACCGAACTAAGAATCGGCAGCTGCGTTTTTTACCGTGGGGGCGTTTTGCTGAGTGACAATGGTTTTTGCAGACGAGTCTCTGATGGCGTAACTGCCTCGAGATTCACGCATGCTGTCCCCAAACTATCAATTCTAATTCTAATTTGGAGTCAGATATTTAACGAGGATATAACTAAATTTGGTATTCTAAATGTATTATGGATTCAGCTGGATTGCAACCGTTGTGTTTTTATGCCCCGTCTTTGGACGGAGAAAAATATCCATTATATTGTGATTCAGACCAGCCAGGAAGTTGCTCGAATTAATGCCAGCCAAAAAGAACACGTGAAACCCTCAGCCCTCTGCAATGTCCGTCCTTGGTATTTTTTTGTGTGGTTTTACACGGTCAAGTGCGGTTCACATATAAATAAAACAAGATTATTGAAAGCAACATTACGCTACTATTTTCCATTAAATACCAGCTTCAAAAACATTTTTATAGTACACTGACTTTGGGAGAACAGCACATCTTTAATTTCCACTCCATACCCAAAATGCCTGTTCAAGCACCGTGCAACTCATTGGGATTGATCTCCTGGGAAAAATGCAGAATGCTTTTTTTTGCAAATGCAGCACTAGTAACTAGTAACTAGGCAACCCATAGCTCATGTTTTTCCTTCCTGTAGCCCGTGAAAATGCACTGGAACGGCAGTCCAGTCCGTAACTTCCCACCCGTGAACTTGTACTAAGTCGATGTGCTCCCAGTTCCGACCTCTGACGTCACATTATCCAGGAAACACGGTGAGGAATAGGCTTTAGGACAATTTTCGCACGTTTTACTTTAATCATAATATTACACACACACAGAAATGTAGTACAAGCTGTTATATGTGTGAAACAGTGCCAATATATCTTGCCGACAAGAAAAAGCTATTGCTGGCTAGCATATTAACATAGCCACGCCCCTAAAGCATATTCTGGCTTTATCCTTTATTCTAATCTATTTAGGATGATAATTTACAAACATGAACATCATGATATATCGTAGGAGACCTGATACTTGCAATAGATACCATAAAATAATGTGGAAAATCATCATTGAAATGATAAATCAGGTGGGAATGTAGGGTAATTTTCTCATCGGCCTCTATAGGATTTAACTTCTTTCTGCAAGCGCCGACATCGCCATCTGCTGGCCATTAAAAGGAATGCAAATTTTTGAGATTTCTGCATTGGCCTCAGTTCTCAGACCCGGCTAATGCGTCCATCTTTTTATATAGTCTATGCATACCACCAACTGTGGGTCTTCCGCCACCTATAAGACAAGCTCGCCCAGTATCCTCAGTCTGTTGCCTAACCTGGTCTCCAAACAAGCATCACACTAATGTCGTATGCTCCTAATGAGACGACCAATGTCAGCCTGAGGAATTCTCTGCCACTCCTCCTGGGGCGTAGCACACAGCTGTACTAAGTCCTGACAGGGTGGGTGCTGTCGTTGTACATGTCGTCCCAGCATATCCCATTTGTGTTCTTTGAAGGAGAGGTCAGGACACATCGCAGGCCAGGGCCAGGTTTGGATTTGGTGCCTTTGGAGATGGTCAAGGACGACACGTGCACAATGAGCTCTAGCATGATCACCTTGGTTGATAAATCTAGCTCCATGACGGCGTGTAAACAGAAGTGTAGAATGTATAGTGATGATGTCATGGTAGTACACCCCTGTGACTCTCCATGGCCAATGTGGAGGTCAGTCTTGCCTGTAATTGTGACTCCACCCCACAGGATTACTGACCCTCTCCCATACCGATCATGTGGATTCATCGCGGCTTGCTGATGACGTTCACCTGGGCCACGCAAAACACGATGACCACCGTCATGAACCGTGACTCATTCCTGAACATTACAAATGACCATTGGGCACTGATGCTGTTCACACCACCATCTCCTTGTCTGCCGATGATGATATGAGAGGGGTAACGGGATATATGGCTGCCTGGCTCACAGGTTAGCAGCATGCAGTCGATTTCATATGGTCTGTGTTGAGATGAGGTTTACTGTAGCCTGTAGATACCCTTATTGCTGCTGTGTTGCATTCAGTCATCTGTCACTCAGGGCTCTATTGATGATCTGGTGGTCATCTCGTCTGGTTGTGCATCTTGGACACCCTCTTCAAGGTTTGTCCTGGACTCTGCAGATTACGGTTCATGGGTATTGAAGTAGTGAGGCCGTTGTTGAGGGGAGGGGATAGAGAGAGGAAATTGCTTCAAAGGGAGGCCTTTTGGATATATCATTTACAAACTGAGTTTCCTAGGGGCCTAAATTAAGAATTGTCCTTGTCTTGTTTCTTGTGAGTAGGTATGCTAATTATGGTTGTATATGTATGAATCTTTTTATTGACATACGCCACTGCATTGATTATTATTTAAAGCTGGTTCCATTGTTTATGTGATTTATTTTCATTTTGTTTTTCTGTTGCCATATTTTATTTTCTCCTTTTTCTTTGTATATGGATGTGGTAGGCCTAATTGTCATCAGCTGCCTATTGAGTGTTTGGTGATCCCTGGCTGGCTTTTTAAGGGTTATACTCTCAGTTGTATTACAAAACCCAAAACCAGTGGAGTTGGCATGTTGTGTAAATCGTAATTAAAATCAGAATACAATCATTTGCAAATCCTTTTCAACCTATATTCAATTGAATACACTGCAAAGACAAGTTACTTAATGTTCGAACAGGTAAACTTTGTAATTTTTTGCAAATATTAGCTCATTTGGGATTTGATGCCTGCAACATGTTTCAAAAAAGCTGGCATAAGTGGCAAAAAAGACTGAGAGAGTTGAGGAATGCTCATCAAACACTTATTTGGAACATCCCACAGGTGAACGGGCTAATTGGAAAAAGGTGGGTGCCATGATTGGGTATAAAAGCAGCTTCCCTGAAATGCTCAGTCATTCACAAACAAGGACGGGGCGAGGGTCACCGCTGATTGTCAAATAGTTTAAAAACAACATTCCTCAACGAGCTGTTGCAAGAAATTTAGGGATTTCATCATCTACGGTCCGTAATATCGTCAAAAGGTTCAGAGAATCTGGAGAAATCACTGCAGGTAAGCAACAAGGCCGAAAACCAACATTAAATGCCCGTGACCTTCGATCCCTCAGGCAGTACTGCATCAAAAACCGACATCAGTGTGTAAAGGACATCACCACATGGGCTCAGGAACACTTCAGAGAACCACTGTCAGTAACTACAGTTCGTCGCTACATCTGCAAGTGCAAGTTAAAACTCTACAATGCAAAGCGAAAGCCATTTATCAACAGCACCCAGAAACACCGCCGGCTTCGCTGGGCCCAAGCTCATCGAAGATGGACTGATGCAAAGTGGAAAAGTGTTCTGTGGTCTGACGAGTCCACATTTCAAATTGTTTTTGAAACTGTGGACGTTGTGTCCTCCGGACCAAAGAGGAAAAGATCCATCCGGACTGTTATAGGCGCAAAGTTCAAAAGCCAGCATCTGTGATGGTATGGGGGTGTATTAGTGCCCAAGGCATGGGCAACTTACACATATGTGAAGGCACCATTAATGCTGAAAGGTACATACAGGTTTTGGAGCAACATATGTTGCCATCCAAGCAACATCTTTTTCATGGACACCCCTGCTTATTTCAGCAAGACAATGCCAAGCCACATTCTGCACGTGTTACAACAGCATGGCTCCGTAGTAAAAGAGTGCGGGTACAAGACTGGCCTGCCGGTAGTCCAGACCTGTCTCCCATTGAAAATAAGTGGCGCATTATGACGCGTAAAATACAACAACGGAGACCACGGACTGTTGAACACCTTAAGCTGTACATCAAGCAAGAATGGGAAAGAGTTCCACCTGAAAAGCTTCAAAAATTGGTCTCCTCAGTTCCCAAACGTTTACTGAGTGTCGTTAAAAGGAAAGGCGATGTAACACAGTGGTAAAAAGGCCCCTGTGCCAACTTTTTTGCAATGTGTTGCTGCCTTTAAATTCTAAGTTAATGATTATTTGCAAAAAAAAAAAAAAGTTTCTCAGTTTGAACATTAAAAATCTTGTCTTTGCAGTGTATTCAATTGAATATAAGTCGAAAAAGATTTGGAAATCATTGTATTTTGTTTTTATCAACGATTTACCTAACGTGCCAACTTCACTGGTTTTGGGTTTTGTAGAAACGCTGAGGAAAGCCGTTGTGTATTAATAAATATTTATGTTTTGGTATGTGAGTGCTGACATTTTATTTTCTATATTTTTGTCAACTTTTTTTGGTATAGCACCCGTTACATTTTAGTAAACTTTGAGTTGAGCACCGTAGCACGCATACTTGTTTAATTACATACTCAAAAATCTCCCAAACATTTACATTTGTGTGCTTTCCACGGTCAGTTGCATTTGAATATCCCCTACTTTTTGTGAGCAGTATATATACACAACCCCTATTCCGAAATAGTTGGGACAAAGTGTAAATTTTGAATAAAATCAAAATGCAATGACTTTCAAATAACATCAGCCAGTATTTTATTCACAATACAACAGATCAGATCAATGTTGAAACTGAGAAATTTTACAATTTTATCCACAAAACGAGCTCATGTAAAATTTGATGGCTGCTACAGGTCTCAAAAAAGTTGGGACAGGGGCCTATTTACCATGGTGTAGCATCCCATCTTCTTTTTAACACAGAGTGGAGGCGTCTGGTCTGGGCATTGAGGAGACAAGTTTCTTGAGTTTAGCCATTGGAATTTGATCCCACTCTTGTTTAATACAGGCTTCCAGCTGCTGGAAAGTTTTTGGTCTCCTTTGATGGATTTTACGTTTAATTATGCGCCAAATGTTCTCAATTGGTGAAAGATCAGGACTGCAGGCAGGCCAGTTCAGCACACAGACTCTCCTACTACTACGCCATGCTGTTGTAATAGCTGCAGTATGTGGTTTTGCATTGTCCTGCTTAGATACACATGGCCTTCCCTGGAATAGATGTCATCAGGAGGGGAGCATATGTTGCTCTAAAACCTTTATATACCTTTCAGCATTCATGGTGCTTTTTAAAACATACAAGTGTCCCACAGCATATGCACTAATGCATCCCCATACCATCAGAGAGGACACGACGCCCACGATTTCCAACAAGATTGGAAGTCAAATTTGGACTCGTCTGACCACAGAACACTTTGCCACTTTGCTACAGTCCATTATAAATTAGCCTTGGCCCCGGAACATGGTGGCACTTCTGGATCATTCTCAACAATGGCTTCCTTTTTGCATGATTGAGTTTTAGGTAGCATCCACCGATATATATAGAATAACTGGATTGCTGACGTGATACAGAAGTGCGTTGGGAGGTTGAAGCAAGCGGAAGTGGTCGAGCGGCCATTTTACTATGCCCGGTAGTAAGCAATCGTTACATAGTATTCTGTAGCAGAGAAGCGCTGATGTGCAGCCTTGCAATGCGGAGTGACATTTTTTGGGGGATGTGGCGAGAAAATGCACTTGCTGTAGTGAAGACGGATACACATAAATGAATTTCAACGAATATATTGCTTATTATTGGCCAATGGCGATCTACCTTAACGGGAGATAATGTGTCAATGTTAGCCCAGCTAACTTAACGGTTATTATTGGAACTATTCAAATTAATGTTCGCTAACGTGATCCATCAGGTTAGCCAAAAGCTACCTAGATCACCAAACTGAAATTAACCAGATCAATCAATGTCACACAGCATATATTAGATAATACAGTAAAAATGTTGTGTAACGCTGTTTATATTACACCAGACTAACTAGACAACAAAACCAGGTGTTGACTGGTCTAGCTAATCATTAAGGCAAATTTATGGCAGCACTAAAAAGGCTAATGTTCCGCATACATACGTCTTGAGAAAGTCGTCAAGTTGGGAACTCTAAGACTGTAGCGAAATGGACAGTGCATCGTTCATTTTCGGCAGGGTGACATGCTAAAATAAGCGAATTTACGAGAATGTGGATGTAACAGCTACGTCTTACAATTCATTGTTAAACATCTGCATTAACAATAACGTCATATTTGGAAGTTTTACTTACCAACCGAAGGAGACACGCCTGATTCCGCCATCTCTGAAAGCAGCCTGGGCCGGTACGCGCAAGCGCAGTAAATGGCAAAGACGGATGCGAAAGAAGATGTTGCAGTTTCATAGTCTTATGCTACGAGTCAACAGTTTATGTTGCGGTTTTTGCAGTTTCGGTAGCGGGGTATTATTTTTCTGTTGCTATTTCCGCGATTAATGAAGGCATTTCAAAGTTTTTGTGTGCTGAGGCTACGTTTTCTTTGGTAGGCCTGCTATAGCTACTTAAATAGATAATGTGATTCACACTCGACAATGAATGGCAGGCAGTTTTACATACATCTCATAACGCACAGCTCACTTCACTTCTCATATGAGCGCTGATTTAGCGACCTTGATTAATTTACATTGCGTTCTCTTCAGCGAACCCAGTTTCGCTTCGTAGGAAAATTTGCCTAGCTTCATGGCAGCTTCTGAGTGAACACAGCGCAAGAGAAAACTCAATACAAGACATCCATTTGGAGTTACATATGCGTTATGCGTGATTGAATCTCACACCCAGTGTTTCTAAAATAAAGACAGCGGTTGACAAAGTGCGAGCTTACGGCTGCTTTATTTTTTCAAATTTCCCCACACAGAATAATAACAATGCGTGCAGGATTGACGTCTTCTTCAGTCTCAATGACTTTGGACTTCAATTTCGTTGTACCACTGCCCCACTCAGGTGAGATGTAGAAAAATCCGTAGAGATTTCCTATGGAACGGCACTCATCGGTCGCGCTGTCAAATGCTGATATCGTCCATTGAAAATGTTAAAGGCACGTACAACTGCTGCCTACTGTAGTTAAATCTGCGGTCTTAGAGGCATTTTCCATACAGTCAGGTCGAACTGAGGAGGAAACATAAAATACTGCCTCTTTCGTGTCTGTGAAAAGATATCTTCTCAATTAATTTTATCGTTGGCTGCAACGTGGCCAAAGTGAGTAATGTTCTGAGAGATTATAGTTGGGCATACCAATATGGCGGCACGGTTACTTCAAAATTATGACGTCATCAGCTATCCAGTTCTTATATATAGATCAGTGGTAGCATCTGTGGATGGCACACCAGACTGTGTTTGCAGACAGTGGTTTCTTGAAGTATTCCTGGGCCCATTTAGTAATGTCAATGACAGAGTCATGCCGGTGAGTGATGCAGTGGCGTCTGAGGGCCCGAAGATCACGGGCATCCAGTAAAGGACTTCGGCTTTGTCCCTTACGCACAGAGATTTTTCCAGTTTCTCTGAATCTTTTGATGATGTTATGCACAGTCGATGATGAGACCTTCGAAGCCTTTGCAATTTGATGTTGAGGGACATTGTTTTTAAAGTATTCCACAATTTTATTTTTTCGCAAGCCTTCACGGGTTGGAGATTTTGTGGATGAGAATGTAAAATGTCTCAGTTTAGTCATTTTAAATGTTATCTATGTTATATTGTAAATTACATATTGGCTCGTGATCTGAAAGCTATTGCATTTTGATTTTATTCGCAATTTACACTTCATCTGAACTATTTCAGAATTGGGGTTTATATATATATATATATACACACACACACACACACACACACACATATATATATATATATATATATATATATATATATATATATATATATATATAAACACACACACATATGTATATATATATATATATATATATAGCTTTTTTTAAATGTGTATACTGGGGGCCTCATGGATGTCTGTAGGTTCGCAGAAAAAGCAGAGTCTCCTGCTACGGATGATCTGAGTGACAAACTTGGTTAGTTTAGCAAGAGACAATCTATATGTAAGAAGGTGCTAAACAATTATGAGTTTTGTAAAAAAAGAAGAAGTGTTTTGAAATCAATCCTATAAGAAAGAGAATCTGGGCAAAGATGCTAAAAGAGCAGCGATGTGTTCTCTTTTTTTCTCTTCATTAAAATTCTGGAAGCAGCATTTTACACAAGCTGTAGCTTAATGAGTTACAATTCAGATCATAACATGTCCTCAAAGCACAAGGTCATACCCTGTGAGTAGATGCAAGATTAATTTGTTTCATTTTATATTGATGTACAGCGTTCAGCAGGGTCATCGTAAATTTCATAGAAGCAGTGCATACGCAGCGCTTATAAACAGCAGTGCTCGCCTGTTTTTCATCAAATACTGTCCTGAAAGACAGGAATGCTTTATTCAAAAGTGTATAAACACACCTGTTCCCTCAATATAATTTTGCAGGCAGAATCCTGTCAGTATACCAAGGACTACTTGAAAAATATCACTGCTAGTGTTGTGATTTACGAAATGAACTAATCGCGAAAACCAGATAAATGCAAAAAGCAGGCTTTATTTCTGAAGGGGGATACCCCCCAACAGAGCTGGCAACAGTACAATGTCCGCAATCCAAAAACAAATTCAATGGGCGTAATCCAGAGTCAAAACCAGGGCACTAATAACAAAATCCGTAGTCAGGCAAAAAGAGGTCGATAAACAAGAATGCGGTACAATACAGGGAACATGCAAAGCTCATAGTCAGGCGATCCAGTCAGAAAGACTAATCACTAAGAATCAAGGTGGAAAACAAACGTGGCACAGGAAACTAGGAAGAACGATCTGACAAAGGAAGTGCATAAACAGACATCTTAAATAGACATTCGGGGCGAACACATGACCAGGGAGAAACAGGTGTAATCAATGATACAATAATCAGGAGTGACACATGAGGAGTAATCTAATTACATGAATTTGGCAAATGCCAAAACGCAGACAGGGATCACAAGACAAACCTATGTACAAAACAACAGCTCTGGTTAAGGAGTTCTAAAATGTTTAGATTAAAGAAAGGAAGGCGTAAAGTATTAGTGGAGATCCACAGAAAACTGCAGCAGAGATAATTAGGGATAGGCAAGGAGGCGGAGACTAGAATTGGGCGACTGCTGAGAGATCGTTAGTCAATTAGTATGTGCAGCTATACAATCCCGAGTGCATGTTAGTAAGTAAAAATATACAATGTTAATATGGGTAAGTAATTAGCAAAAACAACAAACTGTCAGTATGGGTTAGTAGATAGCAAAAGAGAGAGGAAGCAAGAACACGAGATAATGAAAGAAGGTTGAAACCCAGAAACCAATAAATCACCCGAATGAGTGGCACACAAGACAAGGGACCATGAGCAAAGACCTACATAAGACAAGACTGGGTAGACGAAGTGCAAAGCAAGGCATGGCAAAAAATAAACAAGGCAAAGACTATGAATAATACAAGACATGAAAATAATAAACCAGGAAATCTAAAATACCAGAGCACAATGCACAATACTAAGAATGGTCAGAATCGAGCAGTGGTCACTAAACACGAAAATCAATCAGCATGGCTAGGCCAGGTACAGAACTTAAACAAGGCATGGGCAAAACACAGAATCCCAACAGTTAGACACAGTCCCAGCTAACATGGTGACTTTTGTAATGGTCTATAAATGCTGCTCTTGTAGCTTAGTACTTAAGTATCTACTTATTTCCTAATAACATACTCTCCAAGAACAAAGCATGTAAGGGAGCAAAGTAGATCACTATTTGTAGTTTGTCATGTTTTGAACTTGACACATCCCCCTCAAAAGTGAAGGTGAATACTATAATGTTTCTTTTTCTGGTCACACTTTATTTGAAGTGTTGCTCATAAAGGCTTTATAGAGCATGTATAATGCCTTCATAAATGAGACATAATGTCTTCATAAATCATACATTAGCAAATGTCATACTTTGTAAAGGGTGAAATAACACATCCTTCTTCAGCATATGATGCCAGATGTGACATAACCGACGATGTCACTTAGCTAGTGGCTAATTGCGATAAAAGGTGACATTGCCAGCTAAGTGACATTGTCATTGTCACATCTGGCATCACATGTTGAATAAGGATGTGTTATTTCACCCTTTACAAAGCATGACATTCGCTTATGAATGATTTATGAAGACATAATGTCTCATTTATGAAGGTATTATACATGCTGTATAAAGCCTTTATGAGCAACACTTCAAATAAAATGTGACCCATTTTCTTTTTTCAGAAGTACATTTTTGCAGTTATGAACACACCAATATGTGAATTCATCAACAAATCTACGGAACTTAAATAAACTGTATGAGACCGCATTCAGAACATTTGTAGCATCAGCTCTAGGACAGCTTTAGGCTTGTTCACTCTTATCTGAGATTATGTCCAGTCTTTGCCCAGAGGGTAAGGTGAGGTAAGGTAACGCATACTTTACTGTCCCACGGGGAGACGTTTGCCTTGGAAGCCAAGCTGCAGCAGATGCATACTGTACATACAACCACAACACCATACAGCATTATGAGAGCAACATAAATCAACATAAAACAATCATTATAATAAAAATACCCAGAAAGGCATATGTTAAAAACAGTACAAGTAAGTGCAATCAGAATTTAGTGTCATAAGTGCTACTTAGTCATAAAAAGGAGAACATAAAGTGCTGCGGCTTTATTTTCTGTTCATTGATCTGAAAAAATGCTTCACTCGTAGCCCACAGTCACGAAGGGCTCTTGTCAGTGGCGATAGCAGCACAGCAATCCAGGTAATGGCTGTATGCAGGTCGAGAAAGGCCTCTAAAATCTCAGACAGAGCTCAAATTTTTATTTATTTATTTTTTTTGACTGATCTTCTCTCAATGGTACTTGAACTATATATATTAATGGCAGTTTGTCATGGTCACAGGGCTTCTCATTAAAGAAAGATCTCTGTTTGAGAGGAGGGTCTCCGGCATTGATGTCATGGTTTGGGAGCTTTGAGAGCTGTTTGTTGCTCTCGTCCAGGACGATATCGTTTTACTCCCTATCGGATTCCTGGGCCAGCTGGCATTGATTGGGGGCGTGGCCTGGACTCAATGTAAGCTCCTATTTCGTCTCGCTCCTGTTGCTATAATGTCAGTTCTTCTTTGGCGCTTTAGCTGGTAAGGTCTCTAGAGAGATATTGTCAGGGACTTAGTTGCTTATCAGGATCAGTGTGAGTGAGTAAGTCTTTGGTTTATTTCCCTTTTCCTTTGTTTTCCTGGAGCTCGCCTGTTTTCTACCACGGACGGCGTCAGGTTTGTTGGTAGCGCGAGTCTCGTTATTTTTATCTGTTTTTAGTCTCTCAGCACGCTGTGAGCATTGCTTTTTATTTCTGGCCGCTGCTCTTGGCGTCCACTGCCAGTACCCGCCACAATTAAATGTAAGAGCAGATGAAGAAAGCCTGCCATGGTGAGGGTTGGTGGCACTCAGTGAGGAGTTAGCCCTGTGACATTTCCAAGGCAGCAAGAAGACAAGTCAGAGAATTCCAAATCCCATATTTGATTAATGAGAAAGTAAGTCTGATTCGAGCCTAGTGGCCCATCGGGCCGGTGCTTAACCCCGGTTTCCATGGCATGAAGCGACCAGGAGTATTGCTACTCCCCCTGGATGGGATGCCAGTCCATCACAGGTCCTCCCCCAGCTCTTAGTCAAGTTTCCCTGCCTATTTGCTGGTACCCATTGATACACCTGAGGCGTGGAGTGTGGGAGTGAAGTGTTTTGCCCAAGAACACACCGCGAGGGCCGTGGCTGGGGCTTTAACTCAGGACCTTTTGATGCCAATTCAAGCCTACTTAACCACTGCACTATCACGTCTCCCTCCTATTTGATTAATGGCTAAGATTGAATGATGCGTTTCAAGGTTATTGTGGGCTCTTCAGATCTTACTGAGAAACATGAGAGATTTGCATCGGTGCTCATGTCCATGTGAGCACATGCTCGAGCACTGAGCCCTTTTCCAGTTCATGAACAAATCCACCCGGGATATAAATCTCAGGAGCCTCATAGTTGGAGTTCTGCTTCCACAAAAAGAAGTCAACGCCTCAACTTAAATGTTCCATGAGGCAGAACCGCACCACTCATCTTGTCATCAACGGAGAATAGCAAGAGCTGCTTCAACATGCCCATGTAAAGTCAGTAACCGTCCATTTTTTATGGTATGTCACGGTAGCTTGAATACTGGGGTTTCAAGCTAGCGCCACCACTTGCCAACTCATTCAATGTTTTATTTTCTCTGCAGGGTGGTCTGGGGTGGAAGGGCCCATTATCACCCAATCTTTTCAGGGGACCAAAATCCTTGTAGATATCCCTGACTGTCGTTAACCAGGCGATTTACTGTTGTTTACTATATATCCTCCGTGAGATGGTCAAGTATAGTGCACAGGCTGCTGCTTACTTTCCAGCTAATTCTTTACTCCAACAATCCAGCCCAAGTTATCGCTCCTGAACTTGCCAGCCTCACAAGTCACTGCACGGCCAGGACCAATAAATGACCTCAGTGGTGTGAAATTCTCCATGGATTTTGTAACAACGGCCTGCGCCAGAACAGAAAAAGATTCGCAAACAGAAGCATCATGAAAAAACACCAGAAAATCCAAGAGAGAAAATGTGCAGAAACTAAGCTGTTGGAAATCGAGTCACGGACAATGCGCGGAGGAAGAGATATGCTCTACAGAGAAGAAAACACCGGAGCGAAAGGAGGGCGAGAAGTGTCTATCAGCTCTTTATTGACAGTTCACTCAAGAAACCGGTTTGGGCTCTTAGCATATAGAATGAAATCTCATGGAAGTCTGTTAACAGAACTGAGACCATACCACAGCATGTGATTGAAATGGAAATAGCAGAGAGGGCACAGAGAGCTATAGGAGAACTTAACCCCGCTCTGAACACTGCAGAACCCATTGTGAAACGAGCACATCTTCAGCTCAGCAAGCCACCGTGCCGAGTGAAGGCGATTAATTTTTTGTTAGCGACGGAAAAATTTGTGCATAATGATATCGCCACATGCTCTTACGTTTGTGAAGGCACAAAAATAAGGCCCCCAGACTCAGCACAAAGTGACGCACTAGAAAGCTAAATTTATTTCAGGAAGGAGGCTTGGCTGGTGATGGTATGGGAGGTGCTACCTGGTGTAATAGTGATAATGTGTAAAATGGCTGCAACAGCTCTTCTTGGGTTTTAATTTAATTGAGCGCAGCAGTATAGCATCTAGACACATAGTGTGAATATTAATGCATAATAATAATAATTCCCATCATTCTTAATAATAATAATAACAACAAATAGAAATAATGGGAATTATTATTATTATTATTATTCACATTATACAATGAATAATGAGAATAATAATAATAATTATTATTATTATTATTAATTTCATGGAATCATACACTGTATCTAAAACTACCATTACGCAGATGTGATTGCCACATGCTGAAGCATTCATCAATCATATTTGATCTCAAAAGAGAGGCGGTTGCATTTAGTTCTCCATCCTCACAGGAAGCGTTTCCAGGGATTGTTATTCATTCCTCAGGGCTCAACCCTAATTTGACACAAAGGCCTGCCTATTATGGAAAATATCTCCGCAAAAAGGATCCAGGATGTAACAAGCAATGACTGAGAAGGACTGCTGTAATTGGCCGATGTCTGTAGTGTACCTTATATATGGCCCAGGTCTATATTTTTACTCTTTCTTCTGTACCTCTCCTGGAAGTTGTTTTTAGGTTCATATGACATCGCTGACAAGATGATTGTTTGATACTAATTTTTCTTTCCTTCATTACAATCTGATTTACTTGTAAATATGTGCTAAATGCTTGCATCACTTTCAAGTTGACACTTCGCATTTTCAACCATTAGTATTTTATTCCTTTTTTGGATGGTAAATACTGTAATTTCTTCTGTAGCCAGTAAAAGGATATGAATCAAGCATCCCTGATTAACTGAACTCTCAATTCAGCAAACTATTAAGCCTTTATTCTGTAAATGTTTTATCTTATAAAGAGGTTACCAAGCAGCGGAGATTAAAAAAAAATATCCAAGATAATCATACTTTCTGTACACTTCACCTGTGATGGCTCCATGGTTCTGTATACACAGCGACATGATTTCAAGGGGCTATTGTTCCAACAGAGTTCACACCATATGAATGCAAACATGATCAAATTAACATGCAAGTTCTCTTGCATATCAATTGAGCCACGGTCAGTTTCAGTTCAGTATAAAAATGTACATTCGAAGTTGCGGGTAAATACCATAAAATGTGTGCATCTGTGCTTGCATACAAGCTCATGCAAGAAAAGAGAGTGAAGTCTAATGCAGGCATGGCAATCTTCCGCCGATCGGCGGATTTCCACCGTTTTTATCTGATATCGGTTGCGCAATTCCGTGGTTGGCACTACTCAGGCAGAAATGCGAGGTGCGGACAGACACGTGTTATTGTTAACATTTTGATGAAACACGGAAATGATTTGCGATAAAAGAAGAAAAGTCATTTAACTTTGCGTTCGTTTGACTCCATCCCCCCGCTTGACAGCTTTGCCAGACACGTCAACATGTTTTCCGCGGGAAAAAAAATTCAGCTGTTGCCATGCCTGCTAATGCAAAGACTCTCTGGAACTATTAGCAGAGGAAAGAACTGGGTCCAGATGAGTGGAGGCATCGCAGCAGTCTGAGCACCACAGCAGGCCGGGGCCTCATGAGTCATATGGGTGACCTGCATTTGGATTTGACAGGTCAAGAGGTCCTTACAGCACTACAGACACACTCAGACACACAGGCACTCCTGGCTTTATGGATCTGTCTGCAAGGGTGGTAGCAGGGGATGGCTAGAATTAAGGCATGGGCTGAGCTACTGTCCAGAACACAGAATCTGTGGATGGAGTGTAGTCTGCAATCAATACCATGACATTGTCTCTGTTCTTTTTCTGGGGGGAGCCCGCAGGCAGTTTTACGAAACTAGTTTTTACGACTAGTTTTACGAAATGTCAGCAGCGTAGGAAGGAAGCACAGTGTTAGCAGCCAAGCTATCAAACACTATCTCAGTAGGTCAATATTCAACCATATCCGTCAAAAGGTTATGTTTATAAATCTTTCTTTGTTTTGTTGGATCTTTCTGACTTACGAGCCAGCAGGAGCAGAATTTAAGGAAAGAAATAAAACGACGGTATGGCATGGGAGTGTATGTGCCACGTTTTCTATCCCACCATCCTTTTCGTTCTCTTCTCATCTATCAGTCTGCCCACATCCAGCTCGAGGCAGAAGTCTTACGCTGTCACGTATCGAGAGGTTTTAGATGTGACTGTGACATTGTTAAGTGAGACTTTAAACTCAGCACCTTTTATGCAGTCTTGAGCAGTCAATCAGCCGGCAGAGCTGTGTTGGGGTCACACGGAAGAAAACTTTCATATGTGAGAAAAAACAAAATGGAGCCCTGGATTTCCCATGACCACTTGCTGCCTGTAAGCCCCTGCCGCCAACAGGCCAGGCACATAAAAGCAGTGGTCAACCAATTCATCATGCTCTTCTCCCCCCCCCCCACCCCCTTAGTGAGACTGGTGGCCTCCTGGGGACTGCTCATGCTGGGGTACTCCTCCCCCACCTCTTAGCCTCCCTCTCCCCCTGGCCATGCTGAAGCATCAGCCATGCTACCAGGAGTAGAACAAGCCTTGGAAGCAACAGTTTGCTTCTGAAGAGCGGCCAGCCTCCCTCCTTTTCGACAACGAGGACACAGACCTTTTACAGCACCAGAACCGCTCTTTTCAGGCGGATCAGCATCGCTCAGGATCGGATCATCCACCAAGCAGGAACTACCAAATCTCCTTCCTCTACAAAGGACTGGTAATGAATGGGCATTCAAACCTTTTTTAAGAAAGACCAACTGTGTGTATTTGTGAAATGATTATTGTAATTGTTGTGCGAGGCATTTCCCCAATATTGGCGTTCTGTCCGAGGCATTTCCCCAAAATTGGTGTTCTGTCCGAGGCATTTCCCCAACGTTAGTGTTCTGTGCCAGGCATTTCCCCAACATTGGTGTTCTGTGCGAGGCATTTCCCCAACATCGGTGTTCTGTGCAAGGCATTTCCCCAACGTTGGTGTTCTGTGCGAGGCATTTCCCCAACATTGGTGTTCTGTGCGAGGCATTTCCCCAACGTTGGTGTTCTGTGCGAGGCATTTCCCCAACATCGGTGTTCTGTGCAAGGCATTTCCCCAACGTTGGTGTTCTGTGCGAGGCATTTCCCCAACGTTGGTGTTCTGTGCGAGGCATTTCCCCCACGTTGGTGTTCTGTGCAAGGCATTTCCCCAACGTTGGTGTTCTGTGCGAGGCATTTCCCCAACATCGGTGTTCTGTGCAAGGCATTTCCCCAATGTTGGTGTTCTGTGCGAGGCATTTCCCCAACGTTGGTGTTCTGTGCGAGGCGTTACCCCAACACTGGTGTTCTGTGCAAGACGTTACCCCAACAGCTGTCAGAGCAGAGGAACAGTGTTTGACTTTCAGTGGCACAATTCCAGCAAGTGACTGTGGCTGGACAGAGACAAGCACAGCCACATTACCACTAGATTGATAAGTGAATTCCTATTGAGACTTTTTCTATTGATTTTATATACACACAATTTTATTTATACACATATTTATCACAGTGTTTCCCCAACATTATGGATTACGAGCACTGCTGCTAAAATTTCACATGATCATTAATATCAATGCGCTACTAATGATGTTTACTCGCACTGTGTGAGCGCAACAACTCACAATGTTATTTTGGACTTGTTTTGAGTCATCAACGAGCGCATCAAATCCTGTCGGACCCTCTTAGGACATCAACATGAAAGGTAACGTTCAAGCTTATACATGGTCTATATAGTGAGTAGCGCAGGTGACGTCACGTGAACGTAACCACATAGCTCCTTAGGGCAGTTAGCGGGAAGAGGAGTTGATGGCGAGTGGAGCAGCAGCGATTTAGAAAGATTAGCAGTAAGTTGTGATAGAAAATCTACTGTTTGTCAGTTAATAAATGCTACAGCTTCTCGAGCCAACAGTCTTATGCCATATTAGGAGTGGCGTGCCGTCAGATGTTAGGAAGGCCTTTAGTAACATCACCCTTTCCCGCATAATTGCTCTTAAACTGTTTGCAATCAGGTTTGCCGATTAACAATCAGTTTATTAACTGAACAGCCGCCACCAATGCATGACACCTTGATTGACAAATGACAAAGCGATTACCTATTGGCTATGTTGATATAATTGATGTGACTCCGCAAGGATGACAATCTGCAAAAAATCCAGAACATTCACTGACTTCACGACAATTATTTTCGTTATTATAACTCAGCTGTGCGTTGTACCTAACAACGGGTCCATGGCACTGGTCTGACCTCCCATTGGTCGGACCTCCAATTAGTTCCCTTGCGCGATGAATAAAGACACATGCCCTCCCCCCCCCCCCGTGTGTGGGTGTGTGTGTGTGTGATGTGCGTTTCTGAGATGTGCGTTTCTGAGAGCTCTCTCTCTCTCTCTCTGTGGTCGATTTTGTCGGAGGAATGGGCGGTCGGACCAATGGGCAGCTACCCCTAACAACGCACTGTAGCTGTCAATACATTGAGACTATAGAGCAGATTCTCATGGCTTAGTGCTCAATGAACCTTGTGAACTAATTTACGCAAATACAGAAATTATAAAGATGTAGGCGATTGATATTTTCTATCGTCAGTGATGTGCGGAAGTAAACGGCGTATATTTTCATAGTGCAATGTATAACAAGGCTTTCAAAAATAAATTAGATTCTCATCGGTTCCACCAATCAGTCTGAGCAACTGATTTTAATCGGGGAGGTAAACTGCGAGTGGTGTCTGTCATTAAGAAGTGAAAGGTGAGGTTATTGCTGGCCCTGTGTTTCTGCCGATGGATCGTCACTGCATATTAGCTGTATTTATACCGTTAAATCTGTTTATACCGCCATATTCATACTGTTAATTCTGTTTATACTACTACACTTGCCATATTTATACTGTTTAAATATTTCCCACTGTCCTTTCTTAGATATATTTTTGCTTGTGTATATATTTATTTTTTTACATGTTGATAGTTAAATGATATTTCAATTTACAGATGAGTCTGTGAAACTGGGTGGTTAGGAAGAGAGAGGAGGATGTGACCATGGAGGAGCTGAAGTTAGTGAAGTAAATTATGGAAGCAAACTAGTCACCTTAAATATGAGTTTCTCTTGGATGTTAATGTACAACTGTTTATAGCCTATATGATTATGTAAGTGAAAGTGCTGGTTACAACATGTTGCTAAAGTTGTGAAGTGTGATGTGGAAAAGAAGATCAGTAGTGCAGGTGAGAGGAAAGAGAAGCAGGAGGAGGTCATGAGCAGGGAGAGGAGCAAAGAGAGGAGCAGGGAGAGGAGCAAAGAGAGGAGCAGGGAGAGGAGCGAAGACAGGAGCAGGGAGAGATGCAAGGAGAGGAGCAGGGAGAGATTCAAGGAGAGGAGCAGGGAGAGATTCAAGGAGAGGAGCGAAGAGAGGAGCAGGGAGAGGAGTGAAGAGAGGAGCAGGGAGAGGAGCAAAGAGAGGAGCAGGGAGAGGAGTGAAGAGAGGAGCGAAGAGAGGAGCAGGGAGAGATGAAGGAGAGGAGCAGGGAGAGATGAAGGAGAGGAGCAGGGAGAGGAGCGAAGAGAGGAGCAGGGAGAGGAGTGAAGAGAGGAGCAGGGAGAGATTCAAGGAGAGGAGCGAAGAGAGGAGCAGGGAGAGATTCAAGGAGAGGAGCAAATAGAGGAGCAGGGAGAGATAAAGGAGAGGAGCGAAGAGAGGAGCAGGGAAAGATTCAAGGAGAGGAGCTAAGAGAGGAGCAGGGAGAGATTCAAGGAGAGGAGCGAAGAGAGGAGCAGGGAGAGATTCAAGGAGAGGAGCAGGGAGAGGAGCAAAGAGAGGAGCAGGGAGAGGAGTGAAGAGAGAAGCAGGGAGAGATTCAAGGAGAGGAGCGAAGAGAGGAGCAGGGAGAGATTCAAGGAGAGGAGCAAAGAGAGGAGCAGGGAGAGATTCAAGGAGAGTAGTGAAGAGAGGAGCAGGGAGAGATTCAAGGAGAGGAGCAAAGAGAGGAGCAGGGAGAGATTCAAGGAGAGGAGCGAAGAGAGGAGCAGGGAGAGAGTCAAGGAGAGGAGCAAAGAGAAGAGCAGGGAGAGATTCAAGGAGAGGAGCAAAGAGAAGAGCAGGGAGAGATTCAAGGAGAGGAGCAAAGAGAGGAGCAGGGAGAGATTCAAGGAGAGGAGCGAAGAGAAGAGCAGGGAGAGATTCAAAGAGAGGAGCAAAGAGAGGAGCAGGGAGAGGAGTGAAGAGAGGAGCAGGGAGAGATTCAAGGAGAGGAGCGAAGAGAGGAGCAGGGAGAGATTCAAAGAGAGGAGCAAATAGAGGAGCAGGGAGAGATGAAGGAGAGGAGCGAAGAGAGGAGCAGGGAGAGATTCAAGGAGAGGAGCGAAGAGAGGAGCAGGGAGAGATTCAAGGAGAGGAGCGGAGAGAGGAGCAGGGAGAGATTCAAGGAGTGGAGCAAAGAGAGGAGCAGGGAGAGATTCAAGGAGAGGAGCGAAGAGAGGAGCACGGAGAGATTCAAGGAGAGGAGCAAAGAGAGGAGCAGGGAGAGATTCAAGGAGAGGAGCAAAGAGAGGAGCAGGGAGAGGAGCAAATAGAGGAGCAGGGAGAGATCCAAGGAGAGGAGCAAAGAGAGGAGCAGGGAGAGATTCAAGGAGAGGAGCGAAGAGAAGAGCAGGGAGAGATTGAAGGAGAGGAGCAAAGAGAGGAGCAGGGAGAGAGTGAAGGAGAGGAGCAAAGAGAGGAGCAAAGAGAGGAGCAGGGAGAGGAGTGAAGAGAGGAGCAGGGAGAGATTCAAGGAGAGGAGCGAAGAGAGGAGCAGGGAGAGATGCAAGGAGAGGAGCAAATAGAGGAGCAGGGAGAGATTCAAGGAGAGGAGCGAAGAGAAGAGCAGGGAGAGATTCAAGGAGAGGAGCGGAGAGATGAGCAGGGAAAGATTCAAGCAGAGGAGCAAAGAGAGAAGCAGGGAGAGATTCAAGGAGAGGAGCGAAGAGAGGAGCAGGGAGAGATTCAAGGAGAGGAGTGAAGAGAGGAGCAGGGAGAGGAGCAAAGAGAGGAGCAGGGAGAGAATCAAGGAGAGGAGCAAAGAGAGGAGGAGGGAGAGATTGAAGGAGAGAAGCGAAGAGAAGAGCAGGGAGAGATTCAAGGAGAGGAGCAAAGAGAGGAACAGGGAGAGGAGCAAAGAGAGGAGCAAAGAGAGGAGCAGGGAGAGATGAAGGAGAGGAGCGAAGAGAGGAGCAGGGAGAGATTCAAGGAGAGTAGTGAAGAGAGGAGCAGGGAGAGATTCAAGGAGAGGAGCGAAGAGAGGCGCAGGGAGAGATTCAAGGAGAGGAGGGAAGAGAAGAGCAGGGAGAGACTCAAGGAGAGGAGCGGAGAGAGGAGCAGGGAGAGATTCAAGGAGAGGAGCAGGGAGAGATTCAAGGAGAGGAGCGAAGAGAGGAGCAGGGAGAGATTCAAGGAGAGGAGCAGGGAGAGGAGCAAAGAGAGGAGCAGGGAGAGGAGTGAAGAGAGAAGCAGGGAGAGATTCAAGGAGAGGAGCGAAGAGAGGAGCAGGGAGAGATTCAAGGAGAGGAGCAAATAGAGGAGCAGGGAGAGATTCAAGGAGAGGAGCGAAGAGAAGAGCAGGGAGAGATTCAAGGAGAGGAGCGGAGAGAGGAGCAGGGAAAGATTCAAGCAGAGGAGCAAAGAGAGGAGCAGGGAGAGATTCAAGGAGAGGAGCGAAGAGATGAGCAGGGAGAGATTCAAGGAGAGGAGCAAATAGAGGAGCAGGGAGAGATGAAGGAGAGGAGCGAAGAGAGGAGCAGGGAGAGGAGCAAAGAGAGGAGCAGGGAGAGATTCAAGGAGAGGAGCAAATAGAGGAGCAGGGAGAGATTCAAGGAGAGGAGTGAAGAGAGGAGCAGGGAGAGGAGCAAAGAAAGGAGCAGGGAGAGATTCAAGGAGAGGAGTGAAGAGAGGAGCAGGGAGAGGAGCAAAGAAAGGAGCAGGGAGAGATTCAAGGAGAGGAGCGAAGAGAGGAGCAGGGAGAGATTCAAGGAGAGGAGCGAAGAGAGGAGCAGGGAGAGATTCAAGGAGAGGAGCAAATAGAGGAGCAGGGAGAGATGAAGGAGAGGAGCGAAGAGAGGAGCAGGGAGAGGAGCAGGGAGAGATTCAAGGAGAGGAGCAAATAGAGGAGCAGGGAGAGATGAAGGAGAGGAGCGAAGAGAGGAGCAGGGAGAGGAGCAAAGAGAGGAGCAGGGAGAGAGTCAAGGAGAGGAGGGAAGAGAGGAGCAGGGAGAGATTCAAGGAGAGGAGTGAAGAGAGGAGCAGGGAGAGATGCAAGGAGAGGAGCGAAGAGAGGAGCAGGGAGAGGAGCGAAGACAGGAGCAGGGAGAGATTCAAGGAGAGGAGCAGGGAGAGATGAAGGAGAGGAGCGAAGAGAGGAGCAGGGAGAGGAGCAAAGAGAGGAGCAGGGAGAGATTCAAGAAGAGGAGTGAAGAGAGGAGCAAAGAGAGGAGCAGGGAGAGATTCAAGGAGAGGAGCGAAGAGAGGAGCAGGGAGAGATTCAAGGAGAGGAGCAAATAGAGGAGCAGGGAGAGATTCAAGGAGAGGAGCGAAGAGAAGAGCAGGGAGAGATTCAAAGAGAGGAGCAAATAGAGGAGCAGGGAGAGATGAAGGAGAGGAGCGAAGAGAGGAGCAGGGAGAGATGAAGGAGAGGAGCAGGGAGAGGAGCGAAGAGAGGAGCAGGGAGAGGAGCGAAGAGAGGAGCAGGGAGAGATTCAAGGAGAGGAGCGAAGAGAGGAGCAGGGAGAGATTCAAGGAGAGGAGCAGAGATTATTTTTATATTCTTCAGATAAATGTCAAAAGCTGTAAATTGAGACAAAATACAAACATGTTATAATCCTGTCTATAAGGATTCCAAGGTCATTTAATTTGAAACTATTTTCAAGTGCATGAATACGGGTCGACGTCGCATCCTCACGGAGACGGACACAGTTGCACCGCGGCCGAAAAAAATTCTAGGGGAAACACTGTTTATCCATTTTTTTTAGCAAAACTGTTGCTGTCACTAAGTCTGAGTTCAGTATAAACTGATTTAATAAGTAAATAAATAAATGCAGGCGTTCTTAAAGCAATCGTAGAAAATTAAGGATCATACAGTGAAAAATTAATGTCATTCATTCCCTCCAAGCCACTTCAGCCAAGTCTATCTCATTGAAAAATAAAACAGAATTGCACAGTGCAGATATCAATCCTTTTATGTTTATTTTGAGGAACGTAATCTTCAAAGTGCATTATATTCTCGGTTCTGATGTGTTCTAACCTGCATTGTACACAAGAAGCTTTAACAGCCGTGGTACCCGATCCTTTTTAAGAATTCACGGCATATCACAGGATGTCAGCGATTCCTGTGCGCCTGCTGAGTGCAGCTTTGAGTCAGTTATCAAGATTTTATTTTGCATAATTTTCCGTGGGTGAGCTAGGACTGTTGACGGATAAAGTGGTAATCATATTTAATAACTGTTGTCATTATGCTTCAATTCCCCAATCGCCACTATCACATTTATTCTACCATACCGCTGTAGCATCCAGAGAAAGATGCTGCACCACACATTAGAACATTAAAATGGCGCCAATAAGTTCCACCGAATGATGTAGCTCAAGTTATTTTACGCGCAATTCATTGGCTGAGAATGGTTGGGCGAATGACGAAACTGGCACTTACAAATCACCCAATGGTTGGGGGAATAGCCTTTGCCATTAAAAATACGTGGTGTGCATTTCAGGATTCCCTAACTCTTGGCATTCATAATTTTCAAGAAATATGACCTAAATATTTTGAGTGAAAGCGAGATCCTCCTAGTGCCACTGGCAGCTGGTGGCACCGCAGTGGTAATTAGTGGCACCTACTGAAACACCTGTGGCTTTTTCTCAAATAATCATTTCATATTTAGAAAATAGCCTATATTTTTCGAAAAATATTTTTAAGAGTAATAAAACTAGGGACTTGGAAATCTTATGTTCAGTGTGCTGCCGACAAAGAAGCCTGCCAGCAGGCTCTCTTGTTTGCGATGGGGGAGAGGGAGTGAAAAGGGCCTGCACGAAAGCCAGGGCTTTGTGAGTGCTCCAAGTTCGTCCACGAACGCAGCATTCTGATTGGTGGAATTTGACAGCTCTCAAATTCAAATTTGACAGTTGAACACTCACGGGGCTGGCGTTACACCTGAAAATTCGGGGGCAATTATTGACTAAAATTAGTCCTGGCTAATTCTTGATGGTTTTCCTTTATTAACACGTTTTCCAAGTGGCAATTGAAGACACGGCTTCTCTCCCCCATGCTATCTAAAAGTGACAAAATAATGGGCTACATTCAATGAAGAAAAAATATTTAATTATCATTCGGTCTATGTACTGGCACTCATTTCAGAACTCTTCAGTGAATGAAGGTAATTTTGGTGACTTTTATGTGGTTTCATCCGTTTATTTTTTCCAATTGGACAGCTGTCTATTTTTTACAGCAAGATGCCTGACCGTGCTGCAAAAACAGGTGTAAGTAGGCCTACTTGTCGCCGAAATTACCTTCATTCGCAAAAGAGTTCTGAAATGCCACTCTCGCTGGGAAAAAAAAAGAAATTGCTGTGGCTGAGTGCCAATGCACAGACATAAATAGTCTGACCACGCTGACAGCTGACAGCGGCAGAATTCAAAAACCCCTGGCTTTTCTGCAGGCTCTCTTTTCACCCTCTCTCCCCCATCACAAACAGGAGAGTCTGCTCGCAGGCTACCGACAAAGCACCGTTAAATTTGTGCCCTCAAGTTTGAATATCTCTGGGGCCTCATTTATCAAAAAGGGTGTAAAAGTGCAACTAAATTTTCACGTACGGTGAAAAGCCACAAATGGCGTACACCCAAAATATTTACACCCTGCCCAAGGACTTCAATCCCTTGCGAGAATCTCTTTCGTATGCGTTGCTGACTACAGCAGAGTAACGTAAATATGCCACTAAAACTCACGCCGAATGCGTGACAGTTGACAAGTATGTGTTATAAATGAAAACTGACCACAGCTGATCATTTTGAGAGTTTTCAGAGTATCTGAACGATTGAAAACTGATCGTGACCAATCATTATTTTTAAGGGATGGTTTGAGCTTCCTCTATCGCCAGTTCACCAACCGCCAATGGGTTTCAGGCAGACCTGAGCTGGTTCAACAGCTATATCCAACAACCATGGTCCTCTGTGGTATGGAGGTCTTATCCACGTCTGAAGATAAGGTGTATTACCATTTCCTGTATGTGTAAAATGCAATTATTTATCCATTTGAAGCAATTACTATATTTTCATCCTCAAACTTTAATTGGTAAACAAAAAAGCTATTGACATACAGAATCATAGGAAATAACTTCAATGAACTTATTGACTGATGGTACTAAGTTTTCAATATGTTGATAATAATAACTCTACACTGTAAACACTGACAAGTGTGGTGAACTCAAATATTTTACGGGACTCAGTTACCTCAAAAAAAAAAACTGAGTATGCCAACTTAATGATCTTGTGTTCACAGCACTTAAAAACATAAAAAATAACTTAACCTTATCTCCTTTAAGTTCCTACCATACCATGCAATTAAGTTGGCCCATACAATTTTTTTGAGGTACTCAGTTTCCACAAAACATTTGAGTTCACCTCACTATCATGGTTTACAGTGTATTTATGCCTTTGTGTGTGTCTGTGAGGTGGCAGTTAATTCAGTCCTGAGTGTTTTGCTCTGATTGACAGTCCTGGCGGAGAAAGGCAGAATGCAGGGGCTTGATCTCTTTCATGCACTCAAGTACCTAAGCCGCAGATTAAAGCAAGGGTGTAAACCAAAAACAAAAAGCCACCGCGCGATATAATGGCACTACGCTAATCAGTGTGTTCACTTCTCAGAGATTATCCACAACGTATTTTTTTCCGCCAGAATGCTTCTGCACAAACAGAAACGGCTTTCAAGAATTCATTTAATTAGATTGACAAGTATGTTGCTGCGCTCTGTAGCAGTCAGGCCTGAGTCCTTCTGATTTAGAAATGAACGACAGACGCTGATTGGCTGTCATGACCCAAAACAGTAGCGCTCTGTCAGAACAGCGAGTGAGCAGCATGTGATTATATCTAACCAGGGTGCAGGGAACGGAAGAAAAACACGAGAGTGATAACGTGTGCCCTAATGTCAGGTTCCCACGATCACGATTCACGGCACGATTGAAATTGTGGTCTTAGTCGTGGAGTAATCGTGGTGATCCTATCAGATCTTTTAACATCTTGAGGTCAGTCGAGGCAATCGTACAAAATCTTTGAAGCGTCCAAAACTTTTCTACGATCAACACGATTGCCTCGACTGACCTCAAGATGATTAATTGTCAATAGTGATCATCGCATCACCTCGTATCCAAACCTGAAATTTTAAGCCGCTTTCACACCGGACGCGAAACGAATTTTTCGCGCGACAGATTACATTCAAAGTCAATGCAAAGACGCGAAGGGCAACTTTGCATTGACTTTGAATGTAATCTGTCGTGCGAAAAATTTGTTTCGTGTCCGGTGTGAAAGCGGATTCAGAGAAGTTCCCAATAGTCTACGAATGGCCAATCGTGGCGTTTGTAACGGAGCGCACGACAGGAGGAAATAAGCATTAGTGTGCCTCAGTCTTAATGCAGGAAGAGCTGAAATGAAATGATAAGAGACACAGGAGTGCAGAAGTCTCAGGACAGGAAGATTACGCAAACTTTTCAGATCTTTAATTTGCACCTTCTTATGTGTCTCAGCAGGTTTCTGTTTTGATGAGTGGCAGTTTTACAAGATTGCTCAAGAGCAATTAATTTAAAATGGCCTCCATATTAGGCACTAATTTACCAAAGGGTTGCTGGCTGGCTCGTTCATAATAGCTGTCTACCACGGGGCATTCCCTATTCCATTGTTCTGTACCACAGAAAGAATTCATTTGTTCAAAGGTTTTACGTTTGTAAAAGTTAAGGTTTCACACTCACATGATACACATTTCATCTATTATGTTCAGCCTGTCTCTGACTGACAAAATGGATTCCATTCCAATCTAAGGAACATTTTTAAAAGAAATCATCATAGCAACACGTGTGGTACTCCCTGCAGGTCTGTGCTTTCGGGCTGGATTGTCTGTTGGGGCTTCTTTTTTTTTTTTTGGAGGAGCAACAAAACAATAAAACTGAATCAAACTGGGCTAAATGAGTCAATGACAAAAGAGTCATTGTGTAAGTTCATCTTAGTGCTGTCCATATTGGAATTTGACTCGTTGCTGCGCATTATCAAACCAAGTTTATACTCGCACTGCATGAAATGCTGAAGAGTGCTGCCGAAAGTAGGGAACGGTTCCGATTGAGCCAATGGATGGCTGAAACATTCAATATGTAAAGTCTTGACGCACTGCAGCTCAGTGGTTTCTATTGCAGCAGCTTGAATCTGTCGGTTCATGCTCCCTTTGGAGAGATGGGGATCCTCAAAAGAGTTGGAATGTTTTCATGCACATGAAACCATTATGAAAACAAGAAAAGGGGAATATGCATGATTGATGAAACATCTGCTGTGGGTGGAAAAACCACATTACCAGAAAATAGCAAATGCCACCTGGGTAATATGTGTTCAAACCGTGTTTTCAACATGATTGTTGCCATCAAAATAAGGCATATTTATGGAAATTAAGTGCAATACAGAAAAGGTTCCACTCACAACACGACTGGAAATGGCCAATCACTATCACATAAGAGTTTAAAAGAAAAATTGAGACTTGCCTCTTATTGGACACTGTACCTTTATAACCCATGCAATGTGAAATTTTTTCACTAAAACTAAGGCAGCTGTCATTTCTGTCAAGGACAATACCACATATATAAGCTTTTGAAATACAAAACCCAAAACCAATGAAGTTGGCACATTGTGTAAATCGTAAAAAAAAACAGATTACAATGATTTGCAAATCCTTTTCAACCTATATTCAATTGAATACACTGCAAAGACAGGTTACTTAATGTTTGAACAGGTAAACTTTGTAAATTTTTGCAAATATTAGCTCATTTGGAATTTGATGCCTGCAACATGTTTCAAAAAAGCTGACACAAGTGGCAAAAAAGACTGAGAGAGTTGAGGAATGCTCATCAAACACTTATTTGGAACATCCCACAGGTGAACGGGCTAATTGGGAACAGGTGGGTGCCATGACTGGGTATAAAAGCAGCTTCCCTGAAATGCTCAGTAATTCACAAACAAGGATGGGGCGAGGGTCACTACTTAGTGAACAAATGCGTGAGCTGATTGTCGAACAGTTCAAAAATAACATTCCTCAACGAGCTATTGCAAGAAATTTTGGGATTTCATCATCTACGGTCCGTAATAGAATCTGGAGAAATCACTGCACGTAAGCGACAAGGCCGAAAACCAACATTGAATGCCCGTGACCTTCGATCCCTCAGGCGGTACTGCATCAAAAACCGACATCAGTGTGTAAAGGACATCACCACATGGGCTCAGGAACACTTCAGAAAACCACTGTCAGTAACTACAGTTCGTCGCTACATCTGCAAGTGCAAGTTAAAACTCTACAATGCAAAGCGAAAGCCATTTATCAACAGCACCCAGAAACGCCGCCGGCTTCGCTGGGCCCAAGCTCATCTAAGATGGACTGATGCAAAGTGGAAAAGTGTTCTGTGTTCTGACGAGTCCACATTTCAAATTGTTTTTTGAAACTGTGGACGTCGTGTCCTCCGGACCAAAGAGGAAAAGAACCATCCGGACTGTTGTAGGCGCAAAGTTCAAAAGCCAGCATCTGTGATGGTATGGGGGTGTATTAGTGCCCAAGGCATGGGCCACTTACACATATGTGAAGGCACCATTAATGCTGAAAGGTACATACAGGTTTTGGAGCAACATATGTTGCCATCCAAGCAATGTCTTTTTCATGGACGCCCCTGCTTATTTCAGCAAGACAATGCCAAGCCACATTCTGCACGTGTTACAACAGCATGGCTCCGTAGTAAAAGAGTGCGAGTACTAGACTGGCCTGCCTGTAGTCCAGACCTGTCTCCCATTGAAAATGTGTGGCACATTATGAAGCGTAAAATACGACAAAGGAGATCCCGGACTGTTGAACAACTTAAGCTGTACATCAAGCAAGAATGGGAAAGAGTTCCACCTGAAAAGTTTCAAAAATTGGTCTCCTCAGTTCCCAAACGTTTACTGAGTGTCGTTAAAAGGAAAGGCGATGTAACACAGGGGTAAAAAGGCCCCTGTGCCAACTTTTTTGCAATATGTTGCTGCCTTTAAATTCTAAGTTAATGATTATTTGCAAAAAATAAAAAATAAAGTTTCTCAGTTTGAACATTTAAACATCTTGTCTTTGCAGTGTATTTAATTGAATATAAGTTGAAAAGGATTTGCAAATCATTGTATTCTGTTTTTATCTACGATTTACATAACGTGCCAACTTCGCTGGTTTTGGGTTTTGTAGATAGATATAAATAGATTTCAGAATTTCTCACCAAGCTATGTTACCTTAAGAAAATAATTCATTCACAGCACTTCAAGTCTACTAAGAGAGATAAGATAATGTTCCAAGAAAAAAAACGGAAGTACATGGTACCTTAGTGATTCAAATGTTCCTTATAATAATCATATCAAATCATGCAAGCAAAATTATTTTTGGACCACATAGACCCCTTAAAGTGCAGTCTTTTTTTGAGCAAATTTCTTCCCAAACTAAAGCGCTTACGGTTCTCGAAGCACGTTCGGTACAGGCATAAGCATGGCTTCGTTGAGCCCATTCTCATCCTGACTCATTACATGGTGACGCTACCTGACCAACCTTCTAAGCATCCTTCTTTTAAAACAAACCCTACCACCTAACCTCTGTCCTTAATCCAAACCCTTACCCGAGGCGTCAAATACGGATGCCAAAAGCTTCTATTTGCGTTGCACATTGACGCTTGGTCAGAATTGCAGAGAATATTACCCAAATTGAGAAACAAATGAATATGCCACTAAATCTCACGTGGAATGCGGGAGAGTTGGGAGCCCTGGAAACAGGAGGTGTACCATATCCAACTTTTCCAAAAGAGTCCTTCAACCAGAGAGGGACCATCATTTTACTGTGGTCTCCACTGTGTCTAGAAGCCCAGAGAAGGTTGACTTTGAAGACTCTTCCCCTGCCCTTCGCCCAAATTTAGCCAATTAGGCCCTACAATTAGGCCCCAGCAAAATGACTGCTGTTTTTTACAGCAGAAACAAACCTGCTTGTGCCAATCAGCTAAGTGCCCTTCAATACAGTCTTCATTAACATCCCCACCACTCTTTCTCTGCCAAAACACTGACTTTTTCCTGCATTAAGCTCTTTATGCCAGCAAGTAATTAGGAAAATGGGGACAGGCTGTCAAATCAGCCTGTTCTTCAGGGATGAGAGAATGACAGTCGGCAAGTGTCCTTTTTTCAGTGTCAGTCCACCGATGAGTCATCTCGCTCCAAACTGAACGCAGTTTTTGCCTGCTGACATCCTGGTCCATGGACGGCAGATTCACCAAACTGAGGGGCCAAATCCAAAAGGAAGAAACCCTGAGTTGGACAATAATGACACAGGGCTAAAATCATATGCCAACCTCACACAGGTTCACTGAAAACACTTTGCTCAATCACACGAAATTATTTTGTTACAATACAGAGGAATATCATCTTAATTGACAGCCACTTGATATTAAAATGTGACACAAAGCATCATGATCCAGACCAGGAGTCAAGTGCGAAGGCAGAGTTCAATCCAATAGTTGGGTTTATTCATAGTAATAAAATAAGAGGGGCACAGAGTTCAGAAGAGGTCACAGTTCAGTTCAGATGTTGTGGGTGAAACAGGGCACTGATAATCTCTGGCCTGTGGCTTTCCGACATGAAAGCCAGATGGAGTGCACACTTTGCGAGAGCCAAACTGTCCGAAGGAAGGATAAAGTGGCTTGAGAGGAACTTGGTTCCAATCCCAATGACTGTAGAAGGATTAGGAGCTCGTTCCAAACAAACCAGACAGAGGAACATATTTGGACAGGTTTGATAAGAACGCAGACCCTAAGCTGGACCTTGCATTAGGCTTGGGACCTTGTTCTTATCAAACCTAACAAAGGAGCTGACTTGAACGGGGTTAACTTGAACACAGTCTCAATCCTAGACCCTGAATAGAGTTGGGAGCTTGTTTGAATGAACTAGGTCAGAGGTGGGCAGCGAGGGCCGTATCTGTCCCTGGTTTTCACACCAACGTCTGGCCTTTAATTAGTTGATTGTCTCAATTAGCCAAACCATTTATGAAATCTGACGTTTCATGTGCATTTCTTTAAATTATCATGAAACTACAAAGACTAGTCTTGTCACCTTTCATAAAACATTTTCCTTTGATCGTATCATTGCGAAAATCTATATTTGTGCATGCAATCAATTAACTCAATTAGTCAGGGTAATTGATAGGAATAAAAACCTGCATACACACCGGCCCTCCAGGACCGCGATTGCCCACCCCTGAACTAGGTAAAGAAAAGGGCCTCTGTAAATTACTATCTTTTCCTCCGGCAACGAAGTTTGGGCGGAGGTTATGTTTTCGCCCCTGTCTGTCTGTCTGTCTCTCTGTTTGTGAACAACATAACTCAAAAAGTACTGCTCGAATTTGGCTGAAATGTTGTGGGTGCGTTGCTATTACATCAAGGATGGACCCTATTGATTTTCACCACGATCAGTGAAACAATATGGCCACCACGGCAGCCATCTTGAAATTGCATGGCACACGATAACTAAACTTTGCTTCCACTCATGAAGATTTGGATTGTGCTGCCTTGGCGGAGGTTTGCACTCTACGAGTGCCTCTTGTTAAAGGTTTTGTTTAACTTTCTATAGACAAAGAGTTTCAACTAAGAAATACTGCCTTGTTCTATGCCCGAATAGCGAATTCCAATCCAGCAACTTGCAACTCAATGCAGGCGGTTTAAATACACATCACAGGTACACAAGGAAATAACACTGAGACAAGACAGCTGGGCATAGCAGGATACATGAGATGTAAACCAATCAAAGGAGTCATTACATGTAATTGACATGCAAGTTGCTGAATGGGATTAGACACAGAAGAGATTCACACGAGGGCGGAGACAATAAAGGTTTGAAAGGGTGTAAACACAGGGAACAGGAGCTACGCCCGAATCCCATAGTGGCCTTGGACCAAAACTGTGAATGTTATACTTCACCCGTTTACTCCTGTAGCCAGGTTTGAAGCGTCACTGTTACTGTATTGGAAAAGATATTATTTTTGTATTTTTGAGAGAGCATTACTTTGGTCTATGGTAGTAAGCCTACAATTTCACTCATATGAAGTAAGAATGCATTTTTCAAACATGGAAAAAATAATGCCTGCATTAATTCAGAGCATATAGAGGACAGATTAAGAACTGTATTTCTATACTAAGCGTTCTAGCGACACATGATTCTTTACATTACGTTGATATGTCACATTGCATTTGTAAAATCACAATTTAATTGTGTAAAAATGGGGTTGATGGATATGATCGCAGTTCTTGTGATTCCTCTCCCCCCTCACTGAGCGAAGCAGTCAGGCTGTAATTTAATGATATAAAAGCATAAACTGGACAAAGGCTATGCAATTAAAGCTGAGTGTGCTTTAGGGTGGTCTGCTGCAACAAGTACCATAGACTCAAGTGCATTTTCTGCACTAAAAGGTGACCTTACACTGCCGCTCAAAAGTTAGGGATCACTTGGAAATTTCCCATGGAAACACACATGAAATTAGTCTGATTAGGAAATATAGCAAATGAACAGAACATGCTGACATTGTCTGAGTTAGAAAAAATTATTTTAATGGAAAATGATGAATATGTACGTCAAACTTCGTCTTCATAAAAAAAAAAAATTAAAAAAAAAAACACCTTCACTGTTGATACTGAAACTGGTGTTTGACGGGAACTATTTAGCGCAGCTGCTAGGTGACAACCTGTGAGGCGTCTTTGTCTTAAACTATACACTCTCAGATATTTGTCTTCTTGCACAGTTGTGCATCGGGGCCTCCCACTCCTTTTTCTGTCCTTGTTAGTGCCAGTTTGTGCTGCTGTCTGAAGGGAGTAGTTGACAGCATGGTAAGAGATTTTAAGTTTTTAATTTCTCGCATTGAATATCCTTCTTTCCTGAGTACAACAATAGACTGACGGGTCTCTGAAGGAAGTTCTTTCTTTCTGGCCATTTTGAGCCTGTAAACAAACAAACAACTGCTGATGCTTCAGGTACTAAACCAACCTCAAGAATGCCAAGCTCCCTTTTGCGCTCCATTATTAGTTCAACAGTTTTCAGCTGTGCAATACATTTGCAGAAGGGTTTTCTAATAATCAATTAGCCTTATAAAATGCTTAACTTGGATTAGCAGCCATACTAGGAGATTGATGCAGAGGACTGACAGTTGCTGATAATAGGCCTCTATGCAAAAATGTAGATCATTCTTTGGTAATCATCTGATTAATTTAAATCATTTGTGAAATGGATAAAAATGTTTGTGAAATGGAAAAAGAAAATGTTTGTCAAATGCATGAAAATGTATTTTCTTTGGAAAACAAAGAAATTGCAAGTGATCCCAAACTTTTGAGCGGTAGTGTACAATGTCAATAGCACCTGCCTACTTTAAAATGAATTGCCTTAAAATCAAAAGCATTTTAAGTTTATGTCGCTCTACTAAGAAAGTGTAATCTCACCGCCACCCTTATTTCAATCCTTTGACCTCGACATTAGTTCCAGAACTGAGTTCATTGTTTAAAAAAAAGTATTTATGAACTCCATGCAGTCCTTTTCCTTCAGCATTTGATTAATTTTGTCTTAGCTCTTGAAGCATTTAGATGGGAGCAACAATATGATATGCTAATGATTCTGGTCAATATATATTTAGTGCAAATCAATCTGCTGACTATAGATCCCTTTGCGCTGAGGAGCAGAATGTCGACGCCAGCGCCCAGAGACCTGCTCAACTCTTGCACTGAGCTGCAGTCTTCTAACAATATGAAGCTGGCACAAAATGTCTATTGAATATTTAAGAGGAAATGCTGGCCTTTAATTATTTAGAATATGGATATGACCCAACACTGTTGCCCAGGAATTGTATTGATTATGCTCCTCACCCAAGCCTGAACAGCAAACAGCAGAACATATTTGCCAATGGCATCCAGCAGTTGGTAAAAATGATCTCTTTCTGCAAGAAAGTTTGATTTCCGTCATTGTAGCCAGCCAAAGCCACAGAAGCCCAAAGATTACGGCAGTTCAGTCATGAAAAAATCAGCTTTTTGAAGCAAAAATTCAACATGGTATCAACACAATTTTATTTTACTGTCTATTATAGACATCAGACGCTCGAAGATACATCCCTCGCAGGATTCAGTGGTCAATTATTGCCTCAAACAATCAATCAGAAATACAGCCTGATTAGTACCTGCTGAAATTGTACTTCAAAAAAGCACAGCTGTAGTTCACACCCCAAATTAAAGTTCCTGGGAATTATCAGTTGAATGACAAGCATTTTATACCATTGCAAACAGAAGGAACTTTCCAACAATAATTTTTTAAAAATTATTGGGCCTCTAGAAAAACTACTTACAGTAAAACCACCATCAAGCGCAACAGCAAGTTAGGTCACATCTACTCCACTTCAGGCATTCCAATTACGCGAGCGGATTGACAGATATGCGACCATATCAAACCTAAGAATGTTCATGTGGGTTTTGAAAGATGGAAAAGCTATATACCCATCTCACAGATGTAGACAACAGGAATGAGTACAAAGCAGACAAGACTGGAGGGTTCTCTGCGTCCGAGAGCAATGATTCTTTGGAGGAGGAAATCCATTATCACGGGGAATCAATGTGTAAGTGTTGTTTGGATATTTCACTTTTTCTAGCCCTTTCCACCATAGCTATGATTATGATTCTGTTGTAGTTAGTTGGTGACATTGATTATTATTACTAATGCTGCGTTCCAAACAACTCAGAGGTCGGACCTTAAAGAGTTGAAAACTCTGACTTCATCGCATTCCAGATGTATTGTGTTGGACGTAAACAAAAAAAATGGCATCAATGACAAGCGAATGTTCTTGTGGCAAGCAGCAAGAAAATTATACGCGGATAACTTCAGCCTTCTGGCATATTTGAATTAATAAGATGGGATGAAATGACGTGTAAGGTAAAATGCCTTTATATATTTAATTTTACATTGTATTTATATTCTCAAACATAAATCGCCTTGCCCAATGTCACTGTAGCTGAACGCTTCAGTAGCATTGCTGTGGCTGTTCAGTGAATGCTGCCATTTTTGTTTGAAGTAAGATGAACCCATGTCTGTGAAGTCGGGGTAGATTTTTTTCTACGAGTTTCCAAGTCAGAGCTCCGACTTCAGTGGCCGTTCCAGTGCACTTTTAAGTCGGAAGTCAGAAAGATCCGACCTCCGAGTTGTTTGGAACGCAGCGTAACTGTTAGCCTTTGCTTATAATACTGATTATAGTTGCATATTGCTCAATGTGGCAATGTGGTTTCAGAATTTATTTCAAAGTGTAATGTGAATATAGGCCACTAGATGGCAGTATTTACCTTTTTTTTGTTAAGCTCAGACTGGAGTCATTTTTAGACATGTCCTGGACATGTCTGGGGCAAGTCTCAGAAAATAAAAAAAAAGAGGTCTAAATGTGGGTGGGGTCTGCAAAAGAGTATATAAGGAAAAGAATTGAGACAGTAAAGTAGTAGGAGAAATTGCAAGAAGATGACCAGACCTGCCATTCTGTTCAAGACCTGTGACGTTTCTTTTGTGGATTTCTTTGCCTGTGTTTGAGCATTTTCTTCATCCAGGACATCACCAAGCCACCCCACCAAAAAGGGACTGTAATTATTTCTGTTTTTTATATTTATCAATCTTGGTCTTTAGTTGTAGGTTGTTTTTAGTCTTTGTCTTTGTTAAAAATTAAATGTGTTTTAGTTGTTAAAACTGTGTTTGTCATCCCTTGCTGTTGCTGTTGTGTAATAAATGTAATAACAAATTGGGGCCATAACAAATTGGGGGCTCAAGGTCCGGGATAGACCATTGTGTGAGTAATTTATTGAAAATCTAACATTCCAAATTGTGAAATTGTTTTTGTGAATTTTCCTAGATATATATTGACAACAGCAATGGATGATTTCTTGGCATCACCAACCGTAGGGGTTTTGAAGTCTTTTAAAAAGACAGAACTGCTAGAAATTTGCAGACAGTTGGAGCTGACAGAGGTAAAACCAGCCATGCGAAAAGCAAGACTGGCTAGAGAGATAGTTGAATATTACATTGATGAAAATGTGTTTGCACCAGGAGATCTGGAACAGTTTCCAGTGGAAAATCCAAATATAGAAATGGAACTTAAATTAAAAATGCTAGAGATTGAAAGGGAGGAAAGAGAAAAAGAAAGGGAGGAAAAAGAAAAACAAAGAGAATTTGAGAGGGAAAAAAAAGAAAAACAAAGGCAGTTTGAGTTAGAAAAATTAGCAAGAGAAGAAAAACAAAGAGAATTTGAGAGAGAGAAAGAGGAAAGAGCAGAAAGAGAGAGACAGAGACAGAGAGATTTTGAATTAGAGAAATTCGATAGAGAAGAAAGACTCCAAATGGAGCAACTAAAAATTAAAATTGAAACTAAAAATAAATTTTCTGCCAGTCAGGAGGTAAAACTGGTGCCTCCATTTTCAGAAAAGGATGTTGACAACTATTTCCAGTGTTTTGAAAAGGTAGCAAAGAGTTGCCAGTGGCCAAAGGAACACTGGCCTCTGATGTTGCAAACTGTCCTCAAGGGTAAAGCTCAACAAGCCTATTCGGCTTTGTCTGCAGATGATTCCTCTGATTATGAGGTTGTCAAAAAGGTTATTTTGAGAGCTTATGAGTTGGTTCCAGAGGCTTACCGACAGAAATTCAGAGGTCTGAAGAAATCTGAAAATCAGACTTATGTTGAATTTGCTAATGAGAAGCAGGTTTGCTTTGAGCGCTGGTGTACTTCTATGGAGGTCAAGGATGATTTCAACTCACTAAAAGAGATGGTGTTAGTTGAAGAATTCAAGAACTGTGTTAGGGATGATGTTAAGACCTACCTTAATGAGAAGCAAGCACTGAACTTGCAATCAGCTGCCAAATTTGCAGATGAATATGTTCTCACTCATAAGTCCAAATTTCAGTCTAGCAGTAACAATAAATGGTCCCAATTTCAGAAAAAGGGTTACGGTGATACCCAAGATTCCTCACCCAAAGACAAAGACAAATCTGGTGATTGTGCTCAGAAATCCAGTAACAGGTCTGATCAAAGTGTGAAAGCTGACAGTCACAAAAGTGGTCTAGTTTGCAGTTATTGCAAGAAATCTGGTCATGTTACAACTAACTGTTGGTTCCTTAAAGCTAAGAAAGAAAAATGAAGGATACCAAACCAAATGCCTTTGTGAAAACAAGGTTAGAAACCCCTGTAGTAGATAACCGATCTGCTAAATTGCCTGCTTCTTGTGGGGCTAAAAAGCCTAATACAGCTGACTTCGTGAGGGAGGAATTTCTTCCATTTGTGTCAGAGGGATTTGTGGCTCTGAATGAGCATACTACTCCTGTCTCCATATATATCCTAAGGGATACCGGAGCTTCTCAGTCACTTTTGTTGATGGACTCCTTGGAGTTACGTGATGAGACCGCTTCAGGGGATTTCATACTTGTACAAGGTATTGAAGGGAGGACTGTATCTGTACCCCTGCGCTCTATATTCTTGAAGTCAGATTTAGTTACAGGACAGGTAAAGGTGGGACTTATGTCAAGTCTACCTATAAAGGGTGTTTCTCTGTTGCTAGGCAATGACCTGGCTGGGGGCAAAGTAGTTCCCCCTGTACATCTTACTTCACAGCCGAGCACTGAAAATGGGGATGAGGACCCATCTCTGTATCCTTCTTGCGCAGTGACTCGTGCTATGGCCAAGAAGGCTAAAGAAGATGATGTTGTGGTGCCGTCCAGTACATTGAATAGTCAGGACTCAGGTGGTTCGCCTCATGACTCTGATTGGCCTACTATGGTTTCTCCATTTGAGGACTCATCAGATACTTTTATCAGTTCTCTATTTAGCCAGCCGGATGGGTCTGGTGATTCTGATGTGTCTGGAGACTTGTCTCTGTCCAGAAAGCGGTTGATTGAGGAGCAAACTAATGATCCTGAAATTGGTGTACTAAAGAGGAGAGCCCTTCCTGAAAAAGAAATAGATGCAGTTCCAGTTGGGTATTATCTCAAGGATGGTGTGTTGATGCGGAAGTGGCGCCCTCCTGATATCCCTGCCAATGCAGATTGGGCAGTGGTCAGGAAAATTGTTGTTCCGAAGGTCTATAGGAATGAGATCTTAACAATGGCTCATAGTTTACCTTTAGGAGGTCATCTTGGTGTTAACAAGACTGTTGATAAGATCATGAAACACTTCTTTTGGCCTGGGCTTCGGAAAGACGTTTCCAACTTTTGCAAAACCTGTCACACTTGTCAGGTAGTTGGAAAACACCAGTTAGACCCACCTGTAGCTCCATTGCAGCCTATCCCAGCATTTGGGGAGCCATTCTCTAGGGTCATTGTTGATTGCGTTGGTCCATTACCCAAGACTAGATCTGGAAATCAGTACTTGTTGACAATCATGTGTGCATCTACCAGATTCCCCGAAGCCATACCTCTATGTAACATCAAGGCAACTGCAATCTCGAAGGCTTTGATAAAGTTCTTCACGTTGTTTGGTCTTCCCAGGGAAATTCAGTCAGACCAAGGTAGCAATTTCACTTCAGGATTGTTTCAGCAGGTTGTGTATGAACTTGGTGCAAAGCAGATTCTTTCTAGTGCCTATCATCCAGAAAGTCAGGGTGCCTTAGAGCGGTTTCATTCCACTCTCAAGACAATGATGAGGACTTATTGTTATGACCATGAGAAAGACTGGGATGAAGGGGTTCATTTGCTGTTGTTTGCAGCTAGAGAAGCAGTGCAGGAGTCTACTGGATTCAGTCCATTTGAGCTAGTGTTTGGTCATGAAGTGAGAGGACCTTTGCTATTATTGAGTGAACAATGGCAAGAGGAAGAGCCGCAAATCAGTCTGTTAGACTATGTTAGCAAGTTCAAGGAAAGATTGCGTGCAGCTTGTGACCTTGCCAAAGAGAACTTGAAATCAAGTCAGGGAAAAATGAAAACTTGGTATGATCATAAGGCTAGAAGCCGTGAGTTTAAACCAGGAGACAAGGTCCTTGTGTTGATTCCCTTGCAGTCCAATCCATTGCAGGCTAGATTTCATGGTCCTCATGAAATTCTGACAAAACTCAATGATCTCAATTACATTGTGAAGACTCCAGATAGGAGAAAACCAAAACAATTGTGTCATATTAACATGCTAAAGCCTTATCATGACAGAAATGCTAGGGTTGCAGCTGTCACTTCAGATTCTCCAATGGTCGAAACGTGTGAAGATGAGGGGGAGTTTCAAGATGATGAACCAAGAATTAAAGCTGAAGTTCTTTCATGTAAATTGTCAAACACTGAAGTGTTGCAAAATCTTGATGTAAAACTCCAGCACTTAGAACCCTCACAGAGAGATCAGTTTGAAAGGTTGATCAAGAAATATGAGGATTTGTTTCCTGATGTTCCAAAGAGAGTAGCTATAGCCTCTCATGATGTAGATGTTGGTGATGCCAAACCAATAAAACAGCATCCATACCGGATGAATCCTGAAAAGAGAAAGATTGCTGAGAAAGAGGTTGAGTACATGTTAGAACATGATATTATCAGACCCTCCAACTCAGATTGGAGTTCACCCTGTGTGCTAGTTCCAAAACCTGATGGAAGTACTAGATTCTGTACAGATTATCGCAAAGTCAATGCTGTAACTAGAACTGATGTGTTTCCAATACCTAGGATTGATGATTGTATTGATAGTGTAGGGCAAGCAAAGTTTCTGACCAAGATTGATTTATTGAAGGGTTATTGGTGTGTGCCTTTAACTGAGAGGGCCAAGAGCATCTCTGCTTTTGCCACACCATCTGGATTGTACCAGTATGAAGTCCTACCCTTTGGCATGAAAAATGCCCCAGCCACGTTCCAAAGGATGCTACAGTCTACAATCGCCGGATTGCCACACACGGGTGCATACATCGATGACCTGATCACATGGAGTGACTCCTGGGAAGAACATCTAAAAGATGTAGAGACGTTGTTCCAGCGCCTGACCCAGGCTAACCTGACTGTTAACCTGAACAAGAGTGACTTTGGTTGTGCTACTCTCACCTATCTTGGCTACGTCATAGGCCAGGGTAAGGTGGCACCCATAAATGCTAAAGTCCAAGCCATCATGGACTTTCCAGTTCCTGACAACAAAAAAGCTTTGCGCCGCTTCCTTGGAATGATCGGGTACTACCGCAAGTTCTGCAAGAACTTTGCTGAGATTGCTCTCAGTCTAACTAACCAACTGAAGAAAGGCATAAAGTTCACCTGGGATGATGCATGCCAGAGAGCCTTCGATCGCCTGAAGTCTCTGCTGTCTCACTTCCCCGTGCTCAAATCTCTTCAACAAACCGTTCTCCATCGCGGTCGATGCTAGCGACCAAGCTTGTGGATCTGTGCTCCTACAGAGAAGTGACTCTGATGACATTGAGCATCCCGTGGCATACTTCTCCAGGAAGTTCAATCGCCACCAAAGGAACTATTCCACAATAGAGAAGGAACTGTTGGCTCTGGTCCTTTCTTTACAACACTTTGAGGTTTATGTTTGTACAGGACAAAAGCCAATGATTGTGTACACTGACCACAATCCGTTAATGTTTTTGAGTAAGATGAAAAACAAGAATCGGAGATTGTTGAATTGGAGTTTGATTTTACAGGAGTTTGACTTGGAAATTAAGCATGTGAAGGGTACAGACAATGAAATTGCTGATTGCTTATCCCGTGTTTGAATGTGTATGATATGTATAAATAGACAAGTGTTCACTTTACCATTTTGTATTGAAAAGAAAAATTTTGCCTTTATGAGTCAAAATTTTTCCCTTTTGGAATGGAGGTGTAATGTGAATATAGGCCACTAGATGGCAGTATTTACCTTTTTTTTGTTAAGCTCAGACTGGAGTCATGTTTAGACATGTCCTGGACATGTCTGGGGCAAGTCTCAGAAAATTAAAAAAAAGAGGTCTAAATGTGGGTGGGGTCTGCAAAAGAGTATATAAGGAAAAGAATTGAGACAGTGAAGTAGTAGGAGAAATTGCAAGAAGATGACCAGACCTGCCATTCTGTTCAAGACCTGTGACGTTTCTTTTGTGGATTTCTTTGCCTGTGTTTGAGCATTTTCTTCATCCAGGACATCACCAAGCCACCCCACCAAAAAGGGACTGTAATTATTTCTGTTTTTTATATTTATCAATCTTGGTCTTTAGTTGTAGGTTGTTATTAGTCTTTGTCTTTGTTGAAAATTAAATGTGTTTTAGTTGTTAAAACTGTGTTTGTCATCCCTTGCTGTTGCTGTTGTGTAATAAATGTAATAACAAATTGGGGCCATAACAAATGAAACATAGTGTCCAGGTCTATGCTATGTTATTATGTGGACAGCTGAGCCCCGGATCATAACTAAGCCTGCGCGCTCGTTAGGGTGTCAAACGTGAATGAATGAAAACCATATTAAACTGTTGCATAACTAATAATGCAGGCGTTTACGGATGAACTTTTGCGTAAATGAAGCATTAAGTTCCCTTCTTTTAGCGTGGACAAAAAAGGTGTGTGTTAAATGGTGGGTAAGGGGGGATAAAAATTCCCACAACCATCATTGGCTCAACACATTGATCAAACAACGTCCAACAAGTGTTGAATATTGGTGACACATTGGCCATTGCCTTGTTCATTGATATGAAATTTTGAGGAAAATGATTTTCAGTGATCTCTTTCATCCCTGCTGTGTTTAAGGAAACTAAGGTGAGAGTTAAAGGTTGACCAATCAGTTTCGCCAATTAATTCGCACTGTTAGGACACTTTACAAACTGTCAGTATTAGTGGCACTTGGCTCCGATCGTAGCGCATGGCATAGCCTCTACCATTCTCCCTAAAATCTACATCACAGTTTGCAAGGGAGGATATCCTGACACTCCCTGCCCTCTTCCTCTCCAGCTCAGTGGGCTGGAGGGTTTGTCAGTGTCGAAGCCCAGACGCTAGACAATCATCGTGTCTATTTGTTAACACTGCAGTCAACAGTTTACACACAACTTGGCTGACAAATAGGTTTTAAACTCTCTGAAGGAAGATCTTTCAAGCGTTCTTTCTTTCTGCATATGTGTGTGTGTGTGTGCGCGTGCGTGTGTGTGTGTGTGTGTGTGTGTGTGTGTGTGCGCGTGTGTGTGCGCGTGTGAGAGAACATAAATTTGTCCTCGAATGCAGCATAACATACGGTGAAGGTCACCTTTATTAAACCATTACCATGGGGTTCGTCGGTGGTGTGGCTCTATGCCAAAACAGACAGCACACATTTGTCCTCTCTGTGCCCCTCCCCAGTCTCCAGCCAGGCAAAATTCTTCAGGTTAACAGGACACTTCATGACCTTCCAACCCCCATTGAGTCAAAGCATTTAGACTGATTGCAGGCATCTACTTTTTCTGACATAGCATTTTTCATGTGCCTGGAAGATCTGGCCAATTTCATGAAAGAACAAGCCTGTCATCGATCGTAATAATGGCCCAATTATTCAAATTAAAAAGCAGCAGTAACAATTAATGATTCATGTTTCAATTAATGTCATCTGCACCATGAAAAGCACTAATATACGCTCAGGAATGAAAATGAATACTGAACAGATCAAAGCAAACTTCGTACTGCAAAGTAATTTCACCAAGCCGTAAACCAATAATGATCTTTGGAAATACTGCAATTAAGAGAGCTTTGAGTATGTTTTATGCAGAGACATTCAGAATAAAACATAAAAAAGACTGTTGCTGTTATGGTCAATTAAGTTCATCATGAGATGGATGAAAGCAGTGATAGAAAAATACTTCCAAAAGATACAAAATTAACTTTAATGAGCATGCACTGAGGAACACTTGGAAGAACCCAAAACCTCCGAAAGCAAGCAGATTTGAGCCCGGAAAATAAATATATATAAAAATATATATAAAATAATAAACGACAGTTGCTCTGTTGTTTACCTCCTTCCTCGCATTGCTTTGTTTTTATTTAACAAGGAAGGAAATAAACGACAGAGCAAGAGGGGTACTGTAACCCGAGTGTGTATCCAATAATCGCGAGCAAGAATCTGGTGAGTCTTGCAGAAATGGTCTTCTGAGCGTGCAAAGAAAATGGGTTTTTCAATTTCAGGGGTGGGAGTGGTGGTGTGGAATCATCTTTTGATTCATTTATTATACCATTATTTAATCATAATTGATCCATTTGATATTATTAATTGTTTATCCTTGCTGATCAATCAATTAATATTGATTCATTCGATTTATCCTTGTTTTCCTTGAAATTGCTCTAGCTCTAGTTCTCTTTCAGGCCAAAGTACTCATTCTTGCATGTTTCTAATTAGTCTGGGCCTGCATAACTGTGAATTCCAGTGCGTCATGGCATATAGCTTATCTGGGACCAAGCAGACCTCAGAACCATAAACAAGAGTAGGGTGTCTCTTCTAGTCTTTGTTTTCCCAGGAGGTGGATTACACGGGGGAGCCTGGGTGAGATAGGCCTAGGAGATGATAAGAAATCACCTGCCTATTACGCATACCACAGAGTGGCCTGACGTGGGGTACTGAGGCTACGTGAGCAACGCACGTCTGCAAGAGCAGTCCAACAGATGCCATGATGCGTAAATCAGTCCGGGGAGGAGGGGATGTCAAGATGGACTCCTATTAATACATCTCCAAGAAAGCAAATCTTTGTCTTTGTTCTTGCCTGTAACGAAGACCCTTCTTGCAAGCAGTAAAGGATCCTATTTCTCATCCCGTCTCAGTCTGTTTGTTTTTCCAGGAATACTAAAAAAAATTCCCACAACATTGGGGGCATCGTCCGGGGTTCCAATATCTCACCTGCACTCCCTGGAGAATCGGCGCCGACTGAAATTCCGTGCACGGTCGTCTTGAGAGACGTTAAAGAAGGGAAAGTCCTCAACCCGGAGTGACTGGCAAGGCTCCTTGGGTGTGTAGTGAGGCCAGGAGGGAGGTTCTCCATAAAACTGTGGAGGGAGCGGGTGAGTGACGGAACCTTTCCGAATTTGGCTTATTGTTGTGAGACGGTGAAGAGAATAAATCTAAAATGGGGAAAACTAATAACAAAGGGGGATGTTGCTGTACCTGCTGTAAATCCTGTTGTGAGACGGATGACGTGACTTTGACTGTGACTGGAGAATGTGTAGAACGTCGGTATAATGGTGCGGGGAAATGGGAAGCATTTTGGGTGAAAGAATTTGGGTTTAGTGGGCAGCTGAAGCCTGCCCACACAAATAAACTTGCGAGAGATATAATGAAGCGGGCGGGTAACAATAATAAGTTGTTGAAAAAGTTTGGCTATGGGGCAGCACTTCAGTGGCATGAAGAAGCTGAGTATCAGCAGTCTAAGCGGCAAAGTGAAAAGGCAAAAGCACAACAGCAACTGCAGTTGTTTTCGAAAGAGTCTAAAAAGAAATTGGATCTTGAAGATAAAGATATGGTACCGATACCATCACTGATTGTGTTACCTCAGGAGGAAATTCAGCCTCCTGAATCACGAAATACATTGTACCCTTCGATATCAGATATTTTACAGCCGCAAAAACATCTTGAGAATGAGCACCCATATAATCCGAACGTAGTCAGAGAGGAAGTGTCTCCGCAAACGGGGGGTCATTCTTGTGCTTCGCAGGGAGAAGGGTCAGGTTCTGACCCTCCACCCTATAATTGTTCATCCAAACCTTATACGAATCCTCGGAAACCTAGCAAACAGACGCCAATAAATAAGGGGCATTCCAGGAGTGCTAAAATACAAAGTGATAGCAGTAGTGAGGATGACGCAGAATCTCTTGAACTGCAAGCGCCGCAAATAGGAGTGTCCGGGGGCAATGGCAGGACACAGTGGGTGTACCGTGCGTGGACGGCCGGTGATATGCGTGCGGCTATGGAGGGGTGCCCTCATCCGCAGCAAGGATTTGAAGCGTTTCGTGTTTGGTTTGAACCCTTTGTAATAAGCTATCGGCTGGATGCTTCTGAAATTGAGCGTTGTTTGCATATGTTACTGAGGCAGCATTGGTGTCAGGTTGCAGGTAACTGGACCACAGGTGGTCTTGGTACAAATGGTGCTGGTAATAATGCTGCAGCTGTGGCAGGACACTTGTGGGGCTTGTGCAGAGCTGGGAGGCGGGACTGGCTTGTGTCTTCATTACTATGATTAGTCACATATCCTTGACATTCAGATAGAAGTTGTAACATATAGCGTATTCCACCTCTACAGAGTTGCACATTTCTGGGTTGTCATTTGCTATGTCTGCATGGAACCAGTCTATATCCACTGGAAAAAGACTGTCTTTTGAAAGTAAAACGTGACCTTTAATGATAGTAATTTATGGAAGTTTCCTTTCTTGTTCAGTTAATAAACAAGATCCCAAGCCTTTCTCATGTCCTCCAGGATTGGCCTCCACGTTACTGTTAATCCTTTTCCGGTATGTTCCTCTGTCCAGATTATTAGGAACAAGCTCTCAATCCTCCTGCAGTCCTCAGGATTGGAACAGCATTAATCCTAAGGTACCCTCCTGCCTTTGGACTGTTCAGCTCTGGCCAAGCATGTGCTCCATGTGGCAGTCATCTCAGAAGCCATTGGCCAGAGACTGGCATTGCCTTCACGACTTTGCCCTAAACATCTGAACTGAACGGCGCTGTCCTCTTCCGAGCTCCATCCCACAGTTACTATATCACTATTGATAAACCCTACCATTGGGTGGTGCTCTGCCTCCGCACATGATTCCTGATCTTGAACATAACAATAAAATATGGGAAATATAACAGCTCTACCTACAACTTGTGTATAAAAAACTAATACTCTGACCCCCATGTGCAAAACTGGCAAAGCAGCAATAGCCCAGTCATAGAACAATTGAGGATGCTAGTGCCAAAGGGGGGTCAAATACCATCAGTGACATTTTGGGAATTTAGCAAAAACACTTTTTTCCACCCATGTGGGAAACTGCTCAATGCATGGTCATTTTCATTAGTTGTCCATTATAAGCATAAAGAGCATGAGTTCCGGTAAAAAATCATAAAAATTAATACTTATTGGGCACTTTTTCTAATTTGATTATTCAAAAAGGGGGCCAAGTCCACTTTGGACTTGACCCCCTTCTTGCTTTGGCAAAGTTCTATACATGTACAGGAATAGATTTTCAGGCTTATTTTGCCAAAATCCGTGATTAATTTGAGTGTTTTTCAAAACTTTTGGATTTCTTGTTCAGGAGACATTTTCTGGTCCACCCAGTCACTACGGCTTTGTTAAAGACCTGCCTGCCTTTCTATCAATAGGCACAGGCTTCAGCTTGATGAGGAAATGGGTCGGTGTGTCAGAAATATAAAATGCACAATATAGGCGTGTTATGATAGACTCAGAATCCAAACCTTGAAAAAGAAATCTCTTCCATGCGCCATCTTTGTGGGTGTTGGAGGTCTGTGTACATACTGTGTACATTTGTGATACATGCAAGAAGGGGGCCAAGTCTAGAGGGTTGAAAAAAAGGGGCCCTTTTTAAAATCATGTTTCAACAATGCTTTAGACTAATCATTTTATGACTTTACCATCAGAAAAATCAAAATACTTACTTTTCCTCCTCCTCAAGATGGGCCAAATTTGGACATTTGTTGCACACTTCAAATGTTTTTCATCTTGGATTTAAATCTTTCATGCAACAACGGGGCTAAGTCTCGGCATGGGGTTGACTACCTTCTGGCACAAGTGAAATCCCACTAAAATAACAAGGTAGACATGCTGCTAGCTCAGTGAGACTTACAGGGAAGATCCGAAGAGACAGCTAGTGTTAAAAAATGCCACTAACTCAAATTTCATCAAAATGGCACTTGACCCCCTTTTAGCACTAGCATCCTCAATTTGTGTTGGCAGAGCCAACATAATCTATTCTGGCGCACGGACTGAATAAAAACATTGATCTGAAAAGTGAGGCCGATGCGGAAATCTCAAAAAATTGCATTCTATTTAATGGCCAGCATACAGCGACATGGGTGGTTGCAGAAAGAAGTTTGATGCTATAGAAGTCTATGAGAAAATGACCCAAATTTCCCACCTGATTTCTCATTTCAATAATGATTTTCCACAGTATTTCATGGTATCTATTGCAAGTTTCAGGTCTCCTTCGACATATCATGATGTTCATTTTTTGTAAACTATGGTCCCAAATAGAGTAGAATAAAAGATAAAGCTAGAATATGCTTTAGGGATGTGGCTATCCTCTGGTCCTCATCCAATACGGTCAGATTTACCCTTAGATAAACCCCTCGCTCCTCCCTGGATCTTCAATTCAAGCTCTCGTCCAATAGGAATCACATCCGGTTTCAAAATGACAAAATGGCGCTGCTCAAATTGCCAAAATCGAGGCTTCCTAAATGCTACGCTGAAACCAATGGGTAACGTCACGGTTGCTTCATCCATCTTTTTATACAGTCTATGTTCTGGCTTATGCCTTTTCACTAAATTCCATTTGTAGAACTGCTTTATTAAGGTAATAGGCTTTTGTGCACTCAACAGGCTTTTGAAGAGGTTTTATTATTATCCTCTGGCTTTGTTTCTCATATGAATCTGTTCTGATTAACAGCACAATGCCACTTCCTATCTTGTGATATTGCTTTAATTTAAACCCTACTGCTTAAATATCAGTTGATAAGCTATGGGCAAACGTCAACTTCACTTTTAAATATAAATATATAGCCAAAATAATTAAATAAGGGATCATAGCCGAGAAAATGGTCTGAGTTTGCTGATGCTATGTCTGCTAGCAAAAATATTCCAAAGTTCTATTGTTATTTTACATTCACGACAATGAACAAAAAAAGAAAATAAAAAATTGCAAACCAAAAATAATTTCTCAGCCGATGAAAAACTGAGCCTCTGGTAGTAAGAGGCTGACACTGGCTGTGCAATGTTGTCTCAGCCAGTATTTGATCACATTTCATTAGTCCCTCCTTGAGGTATTTATATTGCTGGATACCTGGGTCCTGGACAAGAGATCTCAAAGAAAATGATTGTGGGGAAGATCGCAGGCTTCATGCTGTTCAGCTCTGAGCAGGGAACAGCTTGTACCTTATATGTCTGTGGGGGTTGAGAGCATGCTTACCTAAGAGAGACTGCAACCAGCCAGTTTTTCATGGTTGGAAGATTGAATTAGAGGGAGACATTAGAGAGAGGGTGAGAAGGCATATTATGAATGACTTTTAGTACTGTATCTGCGTGCAGTTTCTGTGAGATTTAAAGTACCGCCAGAACAAGTCGTTTTTGTTTTTACCTGTAAAATGTCTGTTCATTTCAGATAAGACCAGAGTCTATTGACCAGTGGCCCCTTGTAAATTATCCAATAATAACACCGCTGCAAGTGTCCCTAGTGTATATCGACCCACATTTTCCCCCAGCAAAGATGAGGGACAGTGATAAGTGGGTATGTTTTCCAAATTTGAAGTAGAAAAGAATCAGCACTAAAAGGGCAAGTCTGATTTGAGTTTCTATGCACAAAAAGTTCACTCTGACTGCACTTTATTCACCAGCTTTATAATTATGATGAAAGTCCATCAATCCATTATTTTGCCTGGCTCTTTCAGTGTTACAAGGGGCCGAAGCTAATGGCAGCATAAACACCTGAGACAGGATCAGAGGGACTGTATGCTGTTCATTTAAACTCACACCTATGTGCCATTTCAAGTCTCCTATTAGCCTAACATGCATTTCTTCAGACTGTGTGTGGAAATTGGATTGCCTGCAAAACGCCCTGGCAACCCATGGATATGTTGATGCGTAGCAACTGGCTCTGTCCAATACCCTACCTTCCTGCTCAATTAACGGTGAATTATTCAGAGCCAGAGTGAATCTAATCTATAATATAATAGCGAAGTGGACTCCGCGGGTGTGGGTGTCAGGCCACCAAAGTCCACTTCGCTTTTATATTACAGTGAAAAATGCACCATCATGATGTCATCACGTTGCTATGGTGTACCCATAAAAACATCACATGACCAAGCCAATTCGTCCACAAGAGTCCTGAATCCCAAAAAACAGATGCCAGGCCGCAAAAGAAAGCGGCTCAGTGACAGCCACCTTAAAGCAATGCTGAGTGGACTCTGTGTGTGTGTATGCTTGTGTGTCCGGCCAATCAGCGGAAAATGGCCTGGAAATGACTCAGTCACGTGACCAAAGTCCACTTTGTTTTTATATTATAGTGATCAATGCACTATTATGAAGTCATCACGTTACTATGGTGTTACTATGGTCCACAAGAGTCCTGAATCCCAAGCCAATTCATCCACAAGAGTCCTGAATCCCAAAAAACAGATATCGGGCCAGAAGAGAATCAGTGGAAAACCATGTGGAGCTGATATTTACCATTTAGCATAAATATGTATTTTGGGTCAAGTAAGAATCCTGCGAAAACAGCAAGTTGATAGGACTATTGGTCCTATCAAAAGACTTCAGCGCCACACTGCAAATGCTGAAAGAGATATAACCCAAATAGCAATTGAAACTACTTCCAGACCCCATGGATTGCCACGGGCAATGTGCTAGTTATTGTCATTATTATTGTTGCTGTTGTTTAGTATTATTATTACAATGCTAAATCAGAAAAAAAGTTGGGGCACTATGTTAAATCTAGACTCGGTGCATGGCACATTAGTAGATGTTTCACCTAATTAATTTTATTGATTTTTCTGAAAAAACACATTTAAATATTGACTCTTGTTACATATTTCAAAAAAACGTTTTGGATTTATCACTGGAAGCAGTCAGGATGGTCCTATTCTTCTTTGGTTCAGACCACATGGTGTCCATTTCTTCCAAAAATGACCTACAAAGTTGAATTGCCTGGCCCAAATACATGTTCCCCAGTGCGATCCACCCTAGATGACTTCAAGCCCAGAGAAGTCGACAGTGCTTAAAGGCAGTGTTAACATAAGGTCTCCTTTTTGTACTTTAGAGTTGTAATTGTTGTAATATGTGAATTTACTACATATTGTAGTTAAACACAGTGTGTAATATCACTAATATACTCAATGGCAATGAAAACGCAACACAAATTTGGTTTATATTTGCTCAGGACCTGAGTGGTCCAATTTGAGTTCTTAAGTGACCATTGGGGTCACAATGTGTACCTTGTTACACATGAATGATCATCATGTACAGTAACTCAACAGTGTGAGTTGGACTCTCATCAATCCATATTGAGCACAACATATGGGATGAGGAGTTGTGCAAGTGCAGTGGTTGAAATGAAAGAGGAGTTGTCTTCCCTATATAAAGGCATGATAAAAGCCAAAAAAAAAAAACATTTTTAAGTGTCATGATGCCACGTCTGTCGACTGAACAATGGAACAGGGCCCTGGGTATGCTAGAGGCGGGAGTAAGTGCCCGGCAAGTGGCTCACCGTTTTGGGTGTAGTACACCCAGCATCAGTACGTTTTGGGTGTAGCACGTCCAACTGGGACGAGCTCTTTCATCAAGAGTCCCCAGACCTCAAACCAGGCAGCAGCTCCAGAATGCACTACAGGCAGAGTGGCAATAACCTCCCCAAGACAACCTAAGACGCTTAGTCAGGTCCATGAGGAGACGCTGCACTGCCTGTGTGGATGTTCGTGGGGGTCACACCCGATACTGACTGTTTTATTTAGTTCACTTTTAAATGTGTGTTCTGTTCAGTCTTGTTGTGATTTTTCATTTTCAACTTGTGCTCGTTATGTTAAATGCATCTGTTTATTATTGTCCAAATCGGCCCAGTAACACATTTAATTCATCAAAGTCAACCCACCAAACATATTTGAATTGTTCAAATAAGAAAATAAATTGAGTCACAAAATTATTTGAATCCAAACTGGTGTTGCGTTTTCATTGCCTCTGAGTATAGATAAATTGTGGTTCTTGATGCGGTACCATCTGAGTGTTTGCAGATCATGGGCATTTAGCTTACGCTCGTCTCCCTGGCTTTTATGTTGAGCAATTCCTCCAGAGTCCTTGGATCTTTTTAAATTATGTTAGGCACTGCAGAGGGGCCAACATCCAAATCCCTTCCCGTCTGTTTTTGAGGAGCATTCTTTTTAAAATATTTCAATGACCTTCTCAAGCATTGTGAGTAAATTATCAATCCTCGGCCCATCTTTGCTTCTGCAGGACTCAGACTTTCTTGGATACTGTATTTGACCCACATCATGGCTATAATTGCCATTTGATGTCAGCTTTTTCAAATCACATGATTAATAAAGGTCACCCTATCAGGAGATGTGGTGAAAAGCTAATTAGTAATTACAAGCCTTTTCAAATTCTGTCATGAAGGGGAAAGATCAGCCAGGATAATAGAGGAACTGATCAACTGGTTGGCTGAGTTTTTTCAGTCCTCCTAACCTCTGGCTGGTCATTTCATCATATGATGTATAAAAAAAACTGATTTTGAAATGGCTTGTTTGACCAATTGGAATAACATGAGGCGGATGACAGGGGACCTTTGAATTTTTATTTATTTTAATCAATTTTATTGCTACTCCTTAATTTCTTGTATCCTAACTATTTTTGGAATGTGCTGAGGGCCTGAATGGCAGGAATTGAAGTATCTTTACAAATTAAATTCATCAGACAAAAAAATTGAACATTAAATACTTTCCATCCGTGCCAATCTTTTTTTGAGTTGAAGTAGCATTATGATTATTATTATTGTTATTATTATTATTATTATTATTATTAAGGCACACCTGTGTGTCTCACAATACAGGGTGTATCAGTAAAAATGATACTCTCGGAAAAATCATCATAAAATTTACAGATAATAATTCTGTAAATTTGGGCGTAAACCTTGGTAGAGGGGGTCATTCTGCTTCGATTGATACCAGTATCTTGGTTAACACTTCATGCTCCAGTGAGCACGGACGCGTTGAATTTTGCTAAATTCAAGTCTTTTGCGCACGGGAATGCGTGGGTTAAAATTGGATACATCACATGAAATGAATAGTTTAGACAGGGTGTTACCAATATGCCAAGGCTTTATTTAAATAATTTACCATTTCATCCCCTAAGCTCGACATTAAATAATCTCTTATGAGGGGACTGGATCGTCACCATGGGGTTACCGAACCTAACTGATTCGGCTCACTTGAAGGTTCGGTTGCGTGTGCAGGTGAGTGATGTTGCTTTTGTTGCTACCCTGGCGATAGATGTCGCAAAGGCTCTCGGTGGAAGTGACTGAGAAACACCCTGCACAACCTGTATTTGGATGAATAAGTTCGAATTTATGGCAATTTTGCATTTTTTTTTCTGAAGGAAAATTATACTCCCTAATTGAATATGAATGAAGCCGGTGGCCTTTTCAAACAGTGGCCTTTATGCATAAAGATGTCATTTTGCGCTTTCCTGAAGGTAGCAATTTTTGTAAAACCCACCTGACTGGTGTATAATTATACCTTTGCGTCATGACAGTGAAGCTGTAGACCACTTATGCAAATCAGTTTTCCATATTTACACCATATCATTATTTTACCATGAGCTCAACTTTGACCCTGCCTCTATACATTCCATAGCAATGCAAACCTCCAATTAAATTACAGCCGCCAAGTTTTTTTTTTTTTAGACCAGCCAGTTTTGTTAATGCAAGTACGACCATGAAATTCTTTAAGCCTCAAGATCCTGCTTTGATGTGACAATGTAATCATGTGTCAGTGTCAGAAACTATCCAGGCAGAATGGCAGGTAACTAAGTTTTTTGTTTTTTTCATTAATTAATTAATTTATTTTTAAAAGCATATTGACTTTGTATGTGTAGTTTGTTCAGTAATTCAACAGTTAATGACATTGAACACCAGCCTGACATCAAAGCTATGTCCTCAAAAAATTGACTGTTTTCTTGTGCCAAATAATTTAAAAAATATAATTATTCTGTACAAATGTAATTGTTTAATGATATATTTAATTTGTGCTGTGCTTGTCGAGCTATCACATTAATACTGATGGTATGCTTCATTAAAAATCTCAGAGAAGCATTGTCTTTTTCACTCATTCATTTGTTCATTGCTAGATATTGAACCTCTAAGGAAAATGTCAACTGCCAAGATATCCCCCATTTCAGTGCATTGTCCAAAGGCTGGAGGATGCATATTTATGAGTACTCTGCTTGTGTGCGTGTATGCACGTATATATGTGTGTTTCGCAGGGTTAAGGTGCATTTGTAACTCGCAACAAAGAGAGAGCAATTTTTTTTTTTTTAAATTATGATCTTATTGATAATCAATAAATACAATTGCCAAAGGTGGCAATACCCTGGCTGGAAATGGGTTTTTGGAGAATGTCGGATACTCTCAACACATGATTCATCCTGTGCCTCAGATCGATATTTCCTCACTGCTACAAGAAAAGGCCCTTCAACAAAGTACTTTCAGTATAAAGTAAGTTACAACTGGTTTCTTTCTAGCTTATGAAAAGAGGCTAGACTCAACAAAGAAGGCTTTATTGACCCAAATGCACTCGACATGAAACAGCAAAAAAAATCCCATTTCACTGCGTAATCCCGTCTGAAGCCTAATGTTGGATATGAACAGAAGAGCACTCAACTCACAGATGATGTGAAAAGTTTAATGCAAGAAGCCATCAACATCTGGTGACGTCTAAGGGTCCCGACCTCCTCAGTTTTTGACTGCAAAGGATTGGCAACTAAGGGCTAAAAATGGCAATTTACTTCATTTTTATGCTAGATTATCTAATTACTCTTGTGACCCTTGTTTCATTTCAAATACATTGTGGTGGTCTCTGAATGATGAAAATTGTGTCACTGTCCAATGCTGGTGGATTGATTGTAATGACCACAGATTGACTGCTTACAGACATCCTGACAAAAAGATCTTTATCAAAGACTGAGTCGCAGTGAAGAAGTTGAACCAAAACAAGCTTAATAATAACAGCTACATTATATCTGACAGTGTTTTATTTGAGGAAGTCCTTTTCTGATTGAAGCGATGTTGTAAAGCCTGACATAGGACAGTGCATTAATAAAACTATAAGGTTAGTTCTAGGCTGCAGGTTGAAAATTATGGGTGCAATTTTGTATGTCATTTCATGTCTGGGCTCCTACTGACAAGCTTTTAGGGGTGTGCCATTTCACATGTCTATTTATACCAAAAATCATGATTGTATCTGCATTTTATTTGATGTCGTGAATAAACTGAACTGAACTGCGTGGACAGGCAAGGATTTCTATTCAATTGGTGAAAGAACATCATTTAACTTTTTTTTCTACAATGTCAAAAAATCCAATAGATATACAAAGATAAAAATATTTTTATCATCCATTTTCTGATCAAAATTGCTGCTCAACAATGATGGCTGTTGATTTCAGTTGTGTGCTCAGTACATATATACAACCATATTTCCAAAAAAGTTGGGACATCGTGTTAAATAAAATAGAATGCAAATGATTTGAAACCTTATATTTTTATACTTTTATTATAAGCTGCATGATGGTAAAAAAATAAAATAAAATACAACTCGCAGAACGCCTCACAGCTAATTAGATTATTTAGCAACAAGTCAGTAACATGATTGGGTATTATAAGTCTTTCATAAGAACAACCCCAATTCCAAAAAAGTTGGGATGCTGTGTAAAATGTAAATAAAAACAGAATGCACGGATTTACAAATCTCATGAAGGCACATTTTATTTTTAATAGAACATAGACAACAGATGTTGAAAGTGAGATATTTTACCATTTCATTGAAAATATTAACTCATTTTGAATTTGACAGCAGCAACTCATCTTAAAAAAGTTGAGACAGGGCCATGCTTACCATTGTATAGCATCCCATCTTTTTTTTTTTTTTTTTTTTACAATAATCTGTAAACATCTGTGAAGTGAAGAGATCAATTGCTGGAGTTTTGAGAGAGGAATGTTGTCCCACTCTTGTCTGATGTAGGATTCTATAGCTGCTCAACAGTCCCGGGTCTTCATTGCCATATTTATGATACACCAAATGTTTTCTCTTGGTGAAATGTCTGGACGGAGGTAGACCAGTTCAGCACCTGGACTCTTCTACTGCTAAGCCATGCTGTTCTAATGGAGGCAGTATATGGTTTGGCATTGTTTTGCTGAAATATGCAAGGCCTTCCCTGAAAGAGATTTTGCCTGGATGGGAGAATACATTGTTGTAAAACCTCTATATACTTTTCAGCATTGAAAATGCCTTTCCAGCACTAATGCAACGCTATACCATCGGAGATCCAGGCCTTTGAACTGTGTGCTGGTAACAAGCTGGATGGTCCCTCTCTGCATGGCACAGTGTCTGCGGTTTTCAAAAAGAATTTCAAATTTTGATTCATGTATCCACAGAACAGTTTTACATTTTAAATTAGCTCTGGCCCAGAGAAGACGGTGGCGTTTCTGGATCGTGTTCCCATATGGCTTCTTCTTTGCATGACACAGATTTAGCTCGCATTTGTAGGTTGCACAGTGAACTTTGTTCACAGACAATAATCTCTGGAAGTGTTCTGAAGCCCATGCAGTGAATTCCAGTGCAGAATCTTGCCGGTTTTTAAACCAGCGCCACCTATGGGCCTGAAGATCACAAGCATCCGATATTGACCTTTGGCCTTTTCCCTTGCACAGAGATTTCATCGGATTCTCTGAATCTTTTGATGGTATTATGGACTGTAGATGATGGGATATTCAAAGTATTTGCAATTTTACATGGAGAAACATTTTTCTGAAATTTTTTCACAATTTTTCGATGCAGCTTTTTGCGGTGGGTTCATGAGATTTGCATATCACTGCATTATGTTTTTATTGACATTTTACAAAGCATTCGAAGTGGAATTGGGGTTGTAAATATGGTGAGGGCTTAACCCCTGCATGAAAGACTGCATGAGGAAATAGTTCACAATTTAAGAATAATGTGTCTAACTTAAAATTGCAAAGAATTTGGAAATTTTATCCTCTATGATACATAACATCATTAAAAGATTCCACTCCAGGACCCAGGAACGCTCCTCAGGCCTGAATCCCTCCCAGTACACTAAGAATTAGCATCTGCATCCCCTACACCGAACGCCCAGGATCCGGTACACGGTGTAGATGGGGCCACCATCTATGACCCGGGGGTGGAGGGAGGACTGTAGAGAGACAAAGGGAGAGCATTAAAAAATATGTATATTATTGTGTTTAATAAGTGGCTGGAGGATCATTTCTTCTTGTCCCCTGGTCAGGCAGACTCAATTTAATAGGTTAACAGGGCTTAAGTTACACACTAATCCACTGCCCACGATGTAATTCGTCATTAGATTTGACTTTGCCTCATTCCACTACTATTTCAGAACAGATTACAATTTTCCCCCTTTATTTTTCTCAGTATGTCACCACAGATTTGTGGAGGTTGTGACAAGCCAGATAGCCAGGGTCAAACTGCACTGGTATTTGACAGCTTCTTTCAAGATCAAATCTAATCTCTGGACTACCCAAAGAAAAGACCAGTCAAGAGGCAAGTTGAGCTGGGTGATTCAGTGCACTGAACCAATCAGCAGGAAGAGAGTAAAATGGCAAATCCCTGCTGGGATTATTCAAGATAAGACCATCAATTAATTCTGTCAGATTCTTCTAAGTGTGCTCAACACTCACTTCAGAGCTGTTAATATTGACGTTAAATTGAGAGAAATATGGAGCAGATAAGCTGACATTAATTCACTTTCATGAGAGAATTGTGTAGACTTCAGCCCCCTCAAACTGGATAAAGCCTGAATCTAATGAGCTGTCAAAGGAAATGGCCCTAGTCATAAGCCCAGCTAGCAATATTTAGGCTTGCAAAGGAATATCCATAGGTCCATCTGTCCAGTTTGTTGAACGTGCACAAACTTCCAAAGTAATCTTGTTTTCATTTCAATAAAAAAAGATGGAGTTGATCACTTATGTTCAATTAAGAGAGGAAAAGTAATATTTCATAAGCATTAATGAAATTTCGCACGACACGTATCAAGAATAAATGATAAATATGAGAGCCGTTTTGCACTGTTTGTAGGTATCTGGTACGGAGGCAGAGTGAAATCCAATAGGTAGTTTATCGACAGCTTATACTGTCGCAACCCCCGTCTAAATCGCGTCTCTTCGCAGTTCAGCAGCCTGCTGTCTATTAGGTGAATGCGTGTTGTGATTGGTGAACGTCTTGCGCAGGTTTCCCCTCTTAGCTGAATCTCGTTACTCATTTCCTAATGAGACAGTGACAGGTATTCAAGTCTTCTAGTGCATGTGCTTGTTGCAGGATTGTTAAGCTGCATCTGAACTGAAATCCCAGTCGTGTGTACAGTACGGTAGTTTAACTTCTTCATCTTTGTCTTGTACAGCTAGAACTTAAATGGCAGCCAAAGTCTTTTTAAAGTCTTTATCATCATTAGTTAATTTGAAAAAGCTTCCAACTGTAACAGCTATCAGGGGTTGATGATTAATATTTCAATAGGATGTTATAGATAGACCAGTTGGTTTGGCTGACGGAGCACAGTGTGGAGTGTTCAAATGAGACGTAGAGGCAAGGATATGATTTTTTGAATTTCGCCAGTTTCAGTAAAACAATCAGAAAAAAATAGTTCAACAATACAATAGGTCAATATTGTATACAACAATACCAACAAAAGTAGTCTTCTAATATTAGATCTGTAGATATTTAGTTTTTTCTCGGGACCGCCCTGAATCCTGTGTATTAACATTAAACTCAAGTTATTTTATCCAATTCACAGTTCACAATTTAAAAAAACAAAAAAATTTCCTCCAATGAATTGCAAACACAATCCTCTTGGGCAGGATATCCAACGCATCAGCTACTCATATACTGTACCAGTGGATGAAAAGGTAATATGTTAAATTAAGTCCAAATGCAAATGAAGTCAAAAGGATAATTGAGTCCGAGGCTCCCAGGATGCAAAATAATAAGTCTGGGAAATTAAGATTTGCAGAGGAAATAGGTTAGTGTGTGTCAGGGTATGAGGAGAGGGAGGAAATCGAATACAGGGCTGAATGTAAGTTTGCACACTGAGCTACCACACCACAGCATGTGGCAGAACCTGCCCAGTATTTACAGGATATCTCGGTACCTCGGTCTCGCTTAGATCCATGTGGGAAGGCTTGCTATCTTATTCTCTGGATGGGTCAACAGGAAGAAACTTTCCAGCAAAACAAAACAAAACAAAAAAAAAACAAAAAACAAAAAAACAAACCTGACAGCAAACAGTGCCTGAGTTATCAAATATCTAATGTCAGTGTTAGTTACCATCATGACATCTGCATGAACACAAACTTTTTGAAAATAAAATAACTTTTTTCAATGAAGTTTGAAATTTTGCTCATAGTTTTTTAAATATTCTTTTTGTAATTTTAGCTGTGCAAGTTATGAATATAACAATTTAACTGCCATAAAATATTTTTTTTCCTCAAGTGCAAAATAAAATTACTTCAATCCACTATATAACCTTATTATTCAACAGCAAAACATGGAATATTTCAGAACCTAAATATTAATCCTCCTCTCTAAAGTGCAAAATGAAATAAAATCACTCAGTGATCCTGCACAACATGGCATCCAGTATTTGAGACAGTACACACGAGAGACTGGGAGATCCCAGCAGTGAGAGCTACTGTACGCTGGAATGAACCTATTGCGAGAAAATGGAGAACAGCAAGCTGTTTTGTCATTGCAGGCGTGGCATGACTTCTTCTTCTGACTGGCTCCAAATCAGCCCTTATTTCATCTAACAGCTCCAAAATGGCATTTCTGTATAGGCGGTATGTCCAGATGATTCTCTCCTCTGACATCCCAAACACTGTCATATATACGGGACTGCAGGTTAATTTGTGGGTGATGTGGCATTTGCACGCATTTCTAGACACGCAAAGCTTTCGTAGATCAGGCCCAGAGGGAACTACTTTACCTGCCATTGACGTCAGAATTGTCTACTTCGAGCGAATTACTGAACAATTTTCAATCCAAAAAGCAACTTTTATTTATTTACTGATTTATTTGTGGCTTGGATGTATTTAACTATTTGAGGCACAGTCTTTGGGAGTGATTGTGAAATGCATTTCAGGGAAGTGAAAGGAATATTCATTGGCTTGGAGGATATAATGTCATCAAGAATTATCGACACTATTTAGTAAAATTGAGCAAAATGTGATTTGAAAAAGTGTCTTTATTGTTAATACTCAAGATCATTAATTCATAATATTTGTGAAAATCTAACCTTTAATCGAAGTAAAATTATTTAAAGAAATATTACCTTTACTCCCCTTCATTTAACATTCTGTGCAGCCTCCCTTTGCCAAGATAACAACTTTGAGTCTTCTAGCATAATGGTATGGTTTGTGCTGACATGGCACAGACTCATACAGAATCTACTGAGATCCTTCCGATCCTCAGGTCGACGCTTGTGGACTCTGCTCTTCAGCTCATTCCACAGTTTCTCTATGGGGGGTGGGGGGGGGGGGGGGGGTTGTGACAGCCATGGCGAAATCTCTACTCAGCGCTCAGTGAACCACTCTTGTGTGGAGGGGTGCTGTGCATCATTATCCTGCTGAAGGGTCCATCCAAAGCCTATTTTTAGCTTCCTGGAAAAGGCTGCCTGGTTTTCATTTAATATCTGTCCATCTTTAATGGAGTCCAAGACACCATGGCCTCAATCTTACACGCAGCGCATAGTGACGCAAAGCGTGACGCAAGTGTCTTTGCTAGTTTATGTACTGGCGAAGATGTCGTTATCCTGCCCAGTTTGCATTACTAGCAAATGCTATTGAAGACCCTAGTGCTAAAAGTGCTTAAGTCACAAAATGTTCATTTTGAGGAAATTGAGAAAATCGACTTGGGTGGCTACTATTTGAGGGGTGCAATATTAAGATGTGCAATGCGTGTACCCTCTCCTTATTACATGCTACACAGGGACGAACAGTAGCGCCCACCCTAGCTAACAATTAAAAATAGAAAGATTCGACTGCTGAAGATTATTGTCAAGATATTCAAAACTAAGTGTCAGATCGGTTAGTCTGATCTACGTCCACACATTAGAGCATGTTGTCATGTCAGCTATTTTAATCATAAGTGAACCCATGCAATCTGGTAATTTGCAATTCAACAAAGTTACACACATAGGTATTCACAAATAATTCTGGATAAAGCCACAACTTCTTAATACTAGTGAACTCTATCATTCATGCTGTCTTCAACAGGATTCCCCCAGGAGGAGAGGCTGGTTGGGAACAATGGTCAGATAAAACATTAAAAACATAGCATAGAATGTCTAAAACAGCCCGTGGATTTTCGTTCCATGCCATGAAACACAAACTGTTACTGAACAAATATTTGAAGTGCTGAAAATGCGCTTAAGATGTTTCAATACGTTCTGCATGGGTTGACCCATAACCTTCAATTATCTGAAAAACCAATTTTGAATCCCACTTGATGCAGTGTCTGTTTTCCCGCTTCTATCATCAAATGCAAAATCCCACATTTCATTTGAAATGGCTATATTATTTTTTGCTGTTATAATTTACAGTTTGGCTGACAAGCAAAGTAACCCTAAAAAGCAGCTCTTTTATGTCACAGCAAAAGCAGTGGATGACATTTTCATCACTGTCTACAATCCAAATTCCGTTCATACATCTGAGTTGGCCATCAATTGTCGGACAAGCGGAAATAAGTTCCTCTCATTCCTGTTACTATTCAAGGGGTTACAGAATCATAATAAACATAACATTTGTTTTGTTTCTTTCTTGCCGGCTGTTTTTTTCACTCATTTTAATTTCTCTGTCCTTTAATATTTTGACCGGTGACTTTGAATTAAAACCTTTTTCAATTTGCTTGTTTTATACTCAAGTAGTAATGTAAAGTTCACATGCAGCCTTGGGGATTCACTGTTATTATTATTATCCCCCGCCGCGCGTTTAGCTCCGTCCGTACGTACGTCCGTCTGTCCCGAACAGCGCAATATCTCAAGAAGGAGTCAACCTATTTCAATTCTTTGTGGTACCAACCTTCCTACTGGGAATGCGCAGACACCAATCGGTTTTGGCAGGGGATATAGTCACTTTAGTAACAAACTCTTGTGATTTTTAACATCTGGATATGATTAGAATAATTTTGAGCAATATTTCAAAAATACTTTTGTTACATTCTTGGAGCTCACAGTGATCAGGTTTCCATACTTTTAGCAATGGTTTGCTCGCATCGTTTTACTTCGCGCACAAGCAGACCTCATTCTGTGGCAGATATTCTTTTTTCCCTGCTACTCAGACAATCCTCCCTTACAATGGAAATTCACCAAGGTACAAGCCCCCCTGGCTATTTAAGGGAATGGGAGATGACACTCTGTTTGGTTTATTTCATGTTTAGCCCCAAACACACCTATTATTAATTAAGAAATGATATCCTACCCCTTTGCATTATGCGCTTTACTATGCCCCCCATAACCCACTGTTAAACCTGCAAAACTTGATTTGAGCATGTCCTAAATACACTTCCTACTCGCATTTCAGACCATGCGCTTAAAACAGGGCCCCATGTATCCTTTGGAAAAAAATCAGCCACGCAACAAAGAAGATACCCCACCAAACAGTGGGCATGAGGCGCTTTTCTGAATAGCATTTTTTTTCTATGCCAAATACGCCTTTGATGTTTATTGCCAAGAAAGCTCTATTTTGTTCTCATCTGACCACATGACCCAGACCCATTGAAAGTCTCAGTTATGTCTGGCTGACTGAAGCCATTTTAGTTTGTGATTCATTGACAGTTGGGGGCCTTTTTCTGGCAACGCTGTCAAACTACTTGAGGTGATGAATGTGTCGTCTTATGGAAGCCTTGCTCTGCAGTTTTCCAGCAGTGATCCTTCGATATTCCTTTTGTAATGGCCAGTAGAGTAAAGAGAGCAGCACGGATACAGTAAAAACACAGAGAATAATACAGACCAAACAAAAGTACTCGCACTTCCAAAGGACGTATAAAAGTCTGAACTATGGAAGCATAGCGAGATAGAAAAAGGGATGTAAGACCTCACAAAACAATACCAACGACAGACATTGCTGTGAGTGAAGGACTCTCGTGTTCCTATTGACTAACTTTAATTTGAGCATTTTCCTGGCTGGTGTGAACCACAATATAATGGATGATTTTCACCGTCCAAGGACAGGGCATAGAAACGCAACGGTTACAATCAATCTGACTCCATTAAACAGTTAGCAAACCAAATTTAGTTGTATCCTCGTAAAATCTGACACCAAATTAGAATTAGAATTGATAGTTTTGGGACAGCATGCGCGAATCTCGAGACAACTCTGTCATCAGATATGGCAGGTAAACCATCATTGCTCAGCAAATATGTCCCCAGGGTTAATAAATGCAGCTGTCCTGGCTTAATTCGACGATAAATCCATTGGATAGAAGAGAATACCATGATAGCAGCATCGAGGCATAAACAAAATAGCACTGAGCGTGAACGTATCACGAACCAGGTTGATGTACACCAAAGTACCCCTTAGAAAGACTAACCGGGTACCGGCTTATAAATAAAATATACGCCCAAGGGTACCTTTTAATAGCTAGATCTTAAGGGCCGGTATTACACAAACCCTTAATGGGTAGAACGTACTCTCAAATCTAACTTAGAAGTATCGTTACCTACTCATGTCTTGGTAGGAATTGTCCCTTAAGTCCCGGTCGCAACAAGGCTAGAAAGATACGAATGTTACGACTCATGGAAACACGCAAGCTCAAAGAGGAATAACAATAATTTAATCACCATGTAGGCACAACTTGGATCAAACAAATCAACGCTAAGCCAATTACCAGTTACCCATAATTTACAAGGATTTAGAATATTTTCATACCTGGGAAAGATGAATGGCCACGCGGAGCTAAAGTCGCCCCATGTGGTCGGGGAGAACCCAGATGCCCCCTCGCTCCGGAACAAGTCAACATGTGACTTCCCCGACTTACCCCTTCGCACGTCAGATCACGACCAGCCAAAACGACGAAGAGCTCCGCCCAGTTAGGATCTCGTACTTTTAAAGAACCAAGACCACGCCTCCGAACAAGGTAGAGGCCGAATCAGAGTTGCATTCGAGAAGGTGTTACCACCAGGGCAATTGCCCGCGCAAATTCTAACCAGCTTTTCAGGAGCTTCCCAAAAAGAGAGTGAAACATAATTTTAAGGGAAATGTCTCATTTAATTCCTTAGATTTCCCCGAAAATAAAAAGACCAAAAATGATAGGAATATGTGTTAAAATGATGCAGTTGTCATGGAAAAGCCTTAAAATGGACTATTATAGTCCAATTGTGTTATAAATATATAAATGGCTTCTTTATAGGATGGTGAAAATAAACATATTATGAATTTCACAGAGATTTAGATTGTTTTAAGCAGATTAATATAACTGGGCTTAAATTTCAATGGGACCAGTGATGGAACTCTGAGGAACACTGGATCACCTGGACGTAGTGGCTCCGGCTTCCTGCTGTGAACAGAACAAAGGATGCCACTCTCACCGGCAGGCTGTAGGATTATAAAAGTTTACTGCTGGCTCTGGATTGTGTCAGATCACCCAAACATTCAGATTTTACACACGTAATGAGCATGTGTTCCAACAATATGATTTTTGACATATGTTGTGAGCCAAATCAACTTTCAGGTTCTACAGGGAGAAGAAACTCAAATAATTAGAGGATAGAAAGCCATACCAAACCTGACTACAGATATCTTTGGCTATAGTGCGAAGCTAAAAACAAACACTCTAGCGAAGAGGGCGTGCCGGACTTCCTGCTTTTATAGTCTGGGAAAGCGCCGCCCCAGCTCAGTCAGCCAGCTGGGTAAAGAATTTGATAGTCCAGGAATATGATATCGTCCCGAGACGAGAGCCGCAAAGAAAAGTCCAAACAACAGGCACACCTCCCAAACCATTACATCTTTGCCAGTGAAACCATCCTCCTCATGGAGCGTTGGGTCAATATATATACAAACATTCATCCTCTTCCAGGCTGATTCTCGTTGCTTTAAACTTCTGTAATTTATTGCCCTGATAGTAGAGATGGGTATTTTCCACTGTTTGGAGATTCTCATATCCATCTCTTGATTTGCGCTACTCAACAACTTTTTGTCACACATCATCACTGTGTCCTTGGGTCTTTCCCATGATGATGAATGAGTGAGGGGGTTTTGCCTGTGTCATCTCATATTTTTACCCCAGTGAAACTGGAAGTCATGATTGATCATTGCTCTCAAATAGTCAGAGTTGCTTCAAATATTGCCCAAGTTGAGTAACAACACTGGAAATATGACTCCTTCGCTTAACTGACAAAATCCCCTCTTGTCAAGAACCATCATAACAATTCCTCCTCATAAAAATTAATCCCTTAGTGGCATACCCATCCATCTTTTAGAAGTGTCAGACCACTGGCTGTCTTTGTAAACAAAAATAATTTGATTTTCATGTTATGCTGAAGTGAGGGCTAATAGGCTAAAACACTGACTGTCCTGTTAGATTAGCACATAATAGCCGGTGGGAGCACTTATTTTGCTTCTAAAGGGCTACTGTACAGTACACAGCACTGCATCATTATTAAAACACTCATTAAATTAAAAGTCGAACAGACACGCAGCTACGAGCTCCCTGTCAAAATCAATTTAGTGACATTTGTCTAAGCTTGCTCATTTTGTGAATTTAAAATGAAAACAGAATTGCATCTCTGGAACACGGGGTAAGGACACAAATTTCAACATATTTTGACTAATCTGGATGATGCTATAAAATTGAACCTTTGGGATTGCATAGTCAGGCTGAGAGCTTTTATGACACAATTTTAAGCACTATTATTGCTCTTGGATTTGCATCATAAAATGACTCATGTAGTTAGAATGCTGAGTCCTCAAACTCTCAGACGATATATTGTTCTGCAACATAAAAATATTTGATGGAATTAAGCCTCCCGATGCCCCCAACCACCCCCAAATTGATGCTCGAATAAGAGTAGAAACTGCAGTTAAGCATGACAGCTGAGGAAATAGGAGCTTGCACTGCAATAAGAGATTTACAAGGGTTTCATTCAAGAGTTCATGAAGTATTAAGCCCTTTCACACCATTACATTCAACCACTTGTGCAGGTAAGACCTGTGAATCAGTACTATTGCTGCTGTTGAGATAAATGCAAGGTAAATTTTTCATGAAGCTGCTTTGTTGTGATATTATTGTGAATTTCCAAGAGGCATTGGGGCATAAAAATTAAACCCAAGGCAGAACATTTTACCCTTTATATTTAGCCTCATTTTACCTCTGTTGCACATGCAATTGGCAGGCGCACAAGTAATCGACTTTTTTAGTTTGTTTTTGTAATGATGCCTGCCTTTATATTGAGGACATTGAAGAAACACTTTTGCATTTTTGCTATTTGTTGGGTTCAAATGTAATGGAACAACAGCCATGTATAAAATCAAACACTTGTCTTCTCGCTATGCCAGTTTTACTGGATACTATATGCTACTCTCTGGTAGCATACAGTGTAGAAGCTAGTATGTGATAATAATCGTGTCAATAACCACTACCAAGTCACATAATCACCAGGCCATTATGATCACCTAGTTCTCAGCGGGACATTACCATTGATTGCAGTGCATTATAGAATACTGTTTATTGCAAAGATAGCTGTGGCTGTGTATTGTGAAAGTTAGCCATGAGAGTATGCCATCCAAGCATCTTTGACATACTGGTTATTTTCAGGTTTTCATTTTTCACTTCATACTTCTTGTAATTGTGGTCATGTGCAGGATGTAGCTGGTAATTATGATCATGGTCAAAGCTCCGATGCCTGTCTCTCCTCGCTTTGCATTATGCATGCCATTCAGCTTCTCTCTGCACTGCAAGTCCAGCGCAACCTGCAAGCAAAAAATAAGTCTGGAATAGAAAAATGTAAAAAATAATACTAGTAGTAGAATTAATCAAAAATTTTATTCCGGTTTGGCATGCAAGTGGATTCTGGCATGAAACACCGCCATACTATATGACCAGGGCAACGGTTATTTTGACTGCATGGAAAGGGAATTTGAATTTCTTGCATAAAAGATGTGGCTAGACCAACAGGGAAAGATGTCGATAGCACTCCATATCAGTTCAGTTTAGAAGTGTTCATGTCTATTGGTGCACTCTTCAACTCTGACTGCATCTCTGCCCCCTGCCAATTTTGAATGCCATCCTCTGTAAATCAGATGTACATATCCCTTGGCTTTAACCAAAGGTTAAAGTTCTGAATCAAGTAGTTAGTATTAAATAAAATCCAGTGAACTGATAATTTTGAGTCTCACCTCATGTCATGACTTGCTATGTTTTGTCTGTTCCTCAACTACGGCTTACCTACAGCTCATGTGGGGCAGAATGAAGCTGATAGCATCCCTCAATCCAGAAAGACTATGTTGGAGGTGTTTGGAGGTCACGCTATTAACACCTGAAGCTTTACCTCTCTTAAGTGATAGGATGGTTTCCCTTATCTTAACCCCTGTGACATTTCTCATAGTATGCGTCCTTGTGAGATAAGAATTCATCTTTTACATTTCCTTTTACATTGATCTGGCATGAATCTGGGAAACCATCTTCAGTAATTATGTTACCAAAATCAGAAGAAAAAAAAGCATTAGCTGTCAGACTGGACAAATTAACAGCTTTTTCCTGATGGTATTCTGAAATTTTCTAGTGGGTCCAGCACTAAAAAGCATCTATTCAACTTATCAACGGACTCTATAAAGACATTGCAAAGACAATAAACACTCCTATAAACATTTTGTTTGATACTGAGAACACATTGCTTCAGGAACACCTGTGGCTCGTTACCCACTGGTCGATATAATGCCACATTTTTAGGGATGTAGTTGTCTCTAGTAGTGCTTTCCAATTTAAGTCCTGGGGATCTCTGTATATGTTAGTTTTTGTTCCAAGGACAGTGAACTTTGTCAAGCTGTTAATCTCTCTTAAATAGATCTTTTCAACACTCAACGTATTTGGCCACATTGTATTTAAAATGGAAAAATACTTACTGACAAAAAAAATTTCAATGTTGAAATCACTCCTGTCAGAACATCATTGATAAATATTTGGAAAATGAGGGAATGATGTTTTATATGGGGGGATGCTGGTGAGCCCAAAGGACATCACCATTTCTCAAAGTCACCTGATGGGCTGTCTTCCACTTGTCTTCACAGATCTTGAGCTTGGTGGTAAGCTTTCCAAATCCACCTTGCTGAAATAATTGCATTTATGTCAGTTTACAAGGAAGGCAGGTGACATCAGTGGGAGAGATTAGCAGTTCTCGACCTTAGTGGCATTGAGATGTCAGTAGTCAATTCAGAGATCAAGTAAGCCATTCTTCTTAGCCACAAAGCAGTAAGATCCTGCAGGAACAGACAACAAGTGGATGAACTCAGAATTCAGGGGATCAAATGATGTCTTTATCCAGGAAGCTGGTTGATAAGGTGACCATAAAATATATGGGGAGACCATAAGGTTACTCCATGGCCATGGAGTAACTGAAAGCCTGGCAAAGGTTATGGTAGACTTTGCTTAGGTTGATATCTTCCATCAATAAAGAGATTGAGATGCTGAACTGGGGAAAGTTGCATGACGGAAAAGACTTTATCCTAGGATCTACTTGGACCTAATCAATTTGCGGGTTGTGTTGGACCAGTCTCTATCTGCTTAAGGACTACCAACACTTGTGGGGACATTATGACCAGCAATATCATCTCCTTGTGATGGTTGCCAAAAACCTTGCCCCCCATTGGGGTGACATTTTACTCTTAGCCAGAGGTGTTCCTGTGAGGGCATGGGGATGAATGGGAATTGAAAGCTGGTCATAAGGCACCCCAGGGCTTTGAACGGAAATTGCTGACCTCCCCAGATAAGTAGCACAGTGCTCCTGACCAGAAATGCCCGAGAGGAATTTGGCACTTCTTGTTCGCTGTTTTGGTGCATTAAGCCACGTTTAGCTTTTTTCACATTAAGTGTTTTAGATTGTCCCATCGAGGGTTCTGCCCAGGATGCTAGGAGCGCTGAACGGAAAATTTGTGCCGTCTCCAAACCTGACACTCTGCCTCCCATCGGCGTAATACACATTATTCATGAATTATCTTGTCAATCATACTCATACCTAAATTCATTTTGCAGCTAAAATGCTGCTTAAAACACAGGGAACGAGGCTAAGGGGAGTTGAACAGCAGCGCGCTGGAACATGAGTAAGGACCATCTGATTGTAAAACTGTCTCAGTTGCTCAGTCACGATCACCTTATGCATCAAGAATCCAACTCAGCTCCAACTCTCCCTGCAACTCAAACTCACAACTACGCTAATTTAACTGCAATTATGTTCTAATACTAATGAATAATCAGTCATACCAATAAACATAATATGATACAAGCCCTTCAGTAAAATGGAACATCACTTTTACTTCATAATTAATAGCAAAGCATCACATTTCAAAGCCCTTCAGTACCTTGGACAAAGAGTAATCCCAAACCAAGTATTAAGATGATCGAAAATGCAGGTTTGCCAATTTGTTGGGTTAGAATCAGTGCTATCAGTGTTCATGTTGTCAGTCCTTTCTGCCCAATATTTACAGTACAGCTATGTAACTATGCTCTTTGCACTTGCTAACTTGCACTTACTTTAGTTAACTGTGGTTATTTTAAATGTGTATATAAATAAACTTGACATTGATTTGACAGAACTACAAAACAAAAGTTTCGAAACTCCGTTCATACTAATAGTTTTAAATCCAAGCATCGCTTTAAAGTTGAGAACATTCTCTAATATACCCTGAATTGCTATTTTTTTCTATTCTGAATTGTAAGCAATGTTCTGATGGTCTAGTTCAATATCGGTCGATCTTTGAAATCCAATGCGGGATGGTCGAGACCTCGACCACAATATTTTGTGGGGTTTTTTGTGCAATTAGCTCATTTGGAAATCTTTGTTGTCATTGTTTTTAAATTTAATATCCGTCAAGTTGCCTTCATAGACTGTATAAAAAGATGGACGAAGCTACCATGAAGTCACCCATTGGTTTCAGCATACCATAAAGGAAGCCTCAATTTTGGCAATTTGAATTGCGTCATGTTGTCATTTTGAAACCAGATGTGAATTCTATTGGAAAAGAGCGTGTATGGAAGATCCGGGGAGGACCGTGGCTGTAGATCTGACCGTATCAGATAAGCACCTGAGGATAGACACACCCCTATATGGGACCATAATTTACAAAAATGAACATCATGTTTTATCAATGGAGACTTGAAACTTGCTATAGCTACCATAAAATAATGTGAAAAATCATTATTTAAATCAAAAATCAGGTGGGAAAGTAGGGTCATTTTCTTATAGACCTCTAAAGCATTGAACTTCTTTTTGCAACCACCGACGTCGCCATCTGCTGGCCATTAAATAGAATGCCATTTTATGGTACTTCTGCATGGACTTCATTTTTCAGACTAGGGTGCTGCGTCCATCTTTTTTATACAGTCTGTGGTTGCCTTCTTTCTGTGCAATTTTTCCCCAACTTTAATAAAGGATAGGCGTCTACGGAGATGTGACAAACTGGAATTCACTCAGAAATGACTAAGCAGTAGACAGTGGTTTCTGTTTTTTTTTTTTTTTTCCCAGTGCAAAGGCAAACGTCCATTCAGTATAATTCAGTGGATGACAAGGAACAGGATTATGCCATCATTTGATAGCATGGAGTAGTCATAAACAGTCAAAGCAGGTGAAAAACCTTAGAAAAGTAAGACAAACAGAGACAAAAGCAATTAACACAAATCTACAGACAGTAGAAGAGGGGTGCTAAATGCAAACACTTTAAATGTGCAAGGCTCAAGTATTTTAACAGTGCAAATCAAGCAGATCTTATTGCTGTGCAAAATGCAATTATTCCAACTGTGCAAGCTGCAAAGATTTAAACAGTGGGGATTGAATAAATAGACTATTATTTCCAGTAGAAAAAAAAAGATTTGCATAAAAAATAGCTATTTGTAGAGAAATAAATGCTTTTTAAATTAAACCTCATCAATAGACAACAAATAGGTTTAAAAAAAAAACTTAGCAGCAACATATCCAACATACAGCCAGTATAAAATTCCAGTGGTGGATGAATGAAGCTAATGATTGGTGCAACATTAGCCAAGGGAAGCTAACAATAGCAAACACGCCAGCTTTAAACTACTACTTTTTAAGCCCAGTAGTATTGACTTTAATATACAAATTACTACCCAGCTCAGCATACATAACAATGGCTGCTGAACCTGTTTTACACTGCTAAATACAAACAAACATGCATTCACTCGAGAAACTGAAGCAAGTCACAGGTAGCAGATGGAATCAGAGCTGCACTGACGCCCAAGTTCCAAGGCAACCAAAAGACGTGGCAATGTTATCCAGTATCCCAGCAATCATTAATTTAGAAGCAGTCGAAGATTCCTTTGCCTTACCGGCTGCCTCTCTTAGACACCTCAGATTGCACATAATTTGGAAGGATCCGCACAGGTAAGTATCTGTCAGCATTTTCTGCCTAGTCAACTTTTCACTCCCCCTGGGTTTAATTAAGCACTTGTGCCTTGGAACAATGTTGTGTGTGTGACATGGCGCAAGACCAATTGAGCTTAATTGGACAGCTGATTCTGTGCTTCATTGCGAGTGAATTTGTCACCACCCCCTTTTTTTTAAATTACTTTTTTCCCCAGTGAATCTTTCCTTAAAAAAAAAAATCCCAAGATAAAGTTTAAAACTGGTTGGACTTGACAATATCTGTGTTAGTGGACACCTAGCTATGCGGTTGCGTGATAACAGAACCAAACATCGGACACATCGGAAAGTACACGATGACAAAGTGATTTCAAATTACGCCATGTTTTATATTATCTCTCCAGAAGTTGACCTTTGTCCGTAATGTGAGCACGAACATATTTACAATTTATTGGGGAAAGAATAGCGTATTCAACCTCAACCAATATTGAATGAAATCAACCCTCAAGTTTAAACCAGGAGCAGTGCCATGCAAAATGCAAGAAAGGGATTTTGCTGGACCAAGTTTCGAGAAGCATCGAGTACGAGGAATGGAAAAAGATCAGGGTAAGTCGATTGCTTTGTGCTGTTTTTTGCTCACACCAGCTCGCTGGCCGGGCGCGGGCGGGTAGGTAGCTGATGGTGCGCCGTCCCATTTCCGGTGCATGCTGCGGCTGCGCGGTAGCATACAATCTTACATATCTACGCCTATATACCGATGCAATGAAAAAACAATTTTGATTGTTTGATTTATTGTCTCCGTAGCACTTTATAACATGCGTCTGTGGTCTGATGTTACTGTGGTAGAAATCTTTATTACAGATGCCTAGTCTGCTGAAAAGTCGATTTACAAAAAATAAACTTGTGCTTTGTACAAGTTACGGTTGATATATGATTGTGATATTATTAATGTTTGTTTATGAATGCAGTATTGAAAACGTTCAATGCCTGAACATGACTGAAGTGACGGGTTAGCTCTAGCGTAGGCCTAGCAATGAATTTTACTCACACCAGAAATCACCAACACAATCTGGGTCTGACATTAACCTAAAAAAACTTGGCTAGTTTGTTCACCAAAAAAAACAACCAATTTAAATCAGAATCTGAGAGGCAATATAGCAGAAATGAAGAAGATAACATCGGACAACAATGTACTGTATGTGAATGCCGTTGTATATGTGCAAGCAGTGTGAGCAATGTCAACCAATGACGTCACAGTGATTGCGCAATCCTTTTGGCACCTGCGGCACTTTTTTAAGGGGCGTTCCAGTGGCATAACAATAGTGGGTGCAGCAAGTGGGTCCAGCACTAGGCCCAGTGTCGGAGGGGGGGGGGGCTCCTTAATGAGTATCCCCGCGACAGGATCGGGCTTTGGATGACTTTAGCATATAAGTCAATTGATATTCTAGCGCTCACATGAACAAAGACTTACAATTTTGCATTCTTTCATGCGCTATTGGATATTTCTACCACTGCAACTGCATTAATTTCTCAGTCATGGTGCTGGCAAGTCGATGACATCATGGTACATTATTCATTATTTTAATTGAACATAATTCGTTATAACATGAAATAATTTAGATTTCTTTTTGTAAAATCCTTAATGAAGCCTTAATGAAGTTCTGCTGTTGATATCATCATTAAGTCAGTAAATTTTTCAGGGTAATGTCCAACATTCCTCCAGTGTTTCCCAAACTGTGCACTGTGAGAGCTTCGTAGGTGTGCTGCGAGAAAGCTCACTGTTTTTTTCCTGATAGCCTAATAATATAAAACGGCTGAACTTACAGGATATAAAAATAACAATTCATGTCATTATCAATTCATTCCATTCAGTTTATTATAATGCCTATTTAAAATTCCTTCTCGATAATTCCACATCATGTAGGCCTATTCTACTACACAATTCCTTCTCGTGATTGGCCAATCACACATCGTCTAACGTGAAAAATTAAACATTCACCGGTAAAACTCAGCTAAAACAGCAGTGTAGGCCAGTTGAAAGGAAACAACGAAAATGGATAAATTCCTGACCAAAACCTCCCGTCTAACTGAGACCTTGAACCACCCCACTCTTGCTGCACTGGCCAGAAAAAGAAAATCAAAGCGGTGAGCTGACTTTCCAGTGAGGAATATCTGATTTATGGGTTTACATTCACTGGAGATCCCGCAACCCTCGATGCCACTGTGTCTTGATTGCGGCGAAAAGCTGGCGAACGAAGCTAAGGTGCCAAAGAAATTAAAAAGACACCTTTCAACCAAACCAACCAAACAAAAAAAAAAAAAGACAGTGGATATTTAATGCGGTTGAGAAGCCTGACGAAAAAACAAGCTAGTTTCATGATGAAAATCGCTAGTGTCGGAAAAAGCATTAGAAGCTGGCGATCTGGTCGCAGAACTAGTCGCAAAATCAAATACCTCTCACACAATTGCCGAATCTCTTATCCGGCCAGCATGCAAATCTATCGTCGGGACCATGTTGGGTCAAAATGCTGCCAATGAGATATCAAAGGTTCCTCTCTCAAACAATACAATTGGCAGACGAATAGGGGAAATGTCAGCAGATATAGAGGATGTTGTTATGGAGAAAATAAAAGGGAGTGGGAAATGTGCGCTGCAGGTGGATGAAACAACCGATTTCAGTAGACATGCACAATTACTGGCAAATGTCAGACATGTCGATGGGCAGGAAATTAAAGAAAATTACTTTATGGAATTTTGCCGGAGAAAACTGCAGATGAGGAAGTGTTTTGAGTGACATCTGAGTATCTGGAGAAGTGGGGCCTGAACTGGAGTAGAGTCATTTATTTTATGATTGCATAAAAGCCCGAAACCTAGTTGGAAAGCTCGAGTGGTTATCTTGTCACTTGGTCGCGCTGCGGGGTAGGTAGCGCTAGCGGAACGCTGTAATATCATAGCGGTGTGCCGTGACATTTTTTCATAGTAAACAGTGTTGCTGCGAGAGAGAGAGAAGTTCGGGGGGTGGGGGGTCGTCAGGTCTGCACTTGGGCCCACACGGACCACGTTACACCACTGGGGCGTTCCCAATCAAATTATAAAAATTGTTTTATTTCATGAACCTGGCATTTGGGGAGAAAATAAATGCAATCAATCTATCGATTTTTTTATCAAATTCACCTAGTTGCTGTAAATTTGAATTTCACTTTTTTTGGTGAAAGCTTTAAAGCTTTATAATGTCAGCAGATGTACAGCCAATTAGTTATTACAAGCCATTTCAAAATCTTTCCACTCTTGACATCACATGGGGAAGAAACTAACCTGAGGCAAAAAAAGCTGGTCAACTTCAGCCAAGCAGCCAATCAGACTCCTTTATTCTGGGTGGTCACTCCCCCTTGTGATATCAGGAAGGGGAGATTTTGAGCTTGCTCATAATGGCAAATTAGCTGTGCAGCTGGTGAAATAATACGGGACTAGAAGGAGGATAGCGGTGATGAGCACACTATTTGTGAGTTCGGACAGGAAGGCATCATGTAGCGTCTCACGATTCTCATCTGCATCTGGAACTTGATTGAGTGGTTCAAATGATTTACTACCCCTGGCACACGCCACAGAATATGATGAACTGCAGAATAGTCCCCAGAGGTACGGCGGAAGACCCTCGGCATCTCTTCTGCTGGCCAATGCACAGTCCCTGGTAGCGCAGAGCCTCTGCTGACCTGGTCTGATCCACAACCTCCACTGATGGCCAGATTGTTCCGTTGGGAAGCCCAGAGCAGAAGAATCAAATATAACAGGGTATTTATTATCGCAGTTGACAGTCCAACCACAGAGCAACACAGAAAAAAATCGATCATAGTCAGGGGTTGTCCAGGGTTTGAGATCTACCACTGTCCTAGAGATGGAACAGGGTGGAGGAGGGAGACCGAGGTCAAAGCCAGGAGAGCCGTCTGAGGGAAATAAGACAGGAGTGGAGGGCAATACAGTGGACTAGGCTGAAAACCACAAGAATCCAGGAGACAAAAAACAAACATGAGACTGAATAGGAAGACATGGGCACAGTAAAGGATAGTGAAATGTGGACTCAGTGCACAATATTCAGATGAGAAGCTAAGGCACTAAGACCTGAACCACTAAGGTTCAGAAAGAGACGGACAAGGAGGGACCGACCCCTAAAATGACATAACTCAAAAGGACATTCCTGTGGGAAAATCCCAACGCAAAGCAAACCGAACAACTGAGGCTTCAGGACTATACCTACTAACAGCCCTTAAGAAAGAAAGAGCTTGGTGCGAAGTTCCACGCAGATGCTTAAACACCGAAGACCCTTAACGGATAAAAGAGGACAAATTCCACGAGCAAAATAAAGAATTCAGCCAAAGGTGAGATACTGCTTACTAAACTCCTGGTAAATACTAGCCGCACATAAGCGGACAAAAACCTCTATCTAAACTGATGACGTGCAAGACGACACTAACGCAAAGAAGTGCTGGAGCCCTGGGTAATATACAGACTTCACACACCTGAACCCAATCACTAATCAGCCACACCAGCGGTCAGCAGATAGAACGCAAACAGACAGGAAAAGATAGCCGATTAGCCAAAAGAACGCCGTTAGCTCCTCGACAATAGAACAAAGTGACAAACAAGACAAAGGGTGTGAGAAACCCCACAAATAAGACCAAACCAGTCCTGTCAATAAAGAAAAATACCCAGAAGCTGAAAGCAGCACCAATTAAGGCAGAAAAAAATCTAAGGGAAAACCTGCAACCATGACAGGTACAAGGAACAAGAGGCGAAGGGAACCAAAAGGGAGTGAGCAGAGTTTTGGGCAGATTGGAACAATGACAATCTGGCAAAGAAATGCTGAAAACAGAGGAACTCAAAGGCTTAAAGATAAAAAGGGGAATGGAGAAACAATGGAGAAGGGCGCTTGGATTACACAAGAGAATTGACTCTGTCAAGAAAATTAACTAAGTCACTCAGGCCGCAAGGAACATGTACGTGACAAATGCAGCAGGAACGTAAAAGACATCAGCACCAGTTTACACAGAGACAAGATGTGACAGAGTAGAAAAATCGTAAACCAGGGAGTGAGCTAATTTGGCATGGGAAATGACTGGCCGGAACCGCAAACACAAAGGCTTTCTGTCATCAAATGATTAATGAAAGGCAGAGGCTAATAATGATTGGATCAATTATTCTTGATTTAAGATTCAATTCTAAGATCTAATCCCTGGACTGGGTTGCTATGCAACTTGCTGGTGTTCTGGGATAATGCAAGATGTTCGATATGACTCTCAATACTGGAAACATCTGCCAATTTTTCCATCGTGACCTTCCTGTCAGATAGATTAAAATTGGTTTCACGATAATAAATTCAAAGAATTGATTGTAAATTCTAAAAATACTATCTAGATTAGATTCACATTAACTGGGCATCAGGAACATGGGCGGCATAGTAATTGTCTTGTAATTTAACTCTGATTTTCATCAGGGACGGTTTGGATACAAAGAAGAAAGGCAATAACAGATGAAAGCCCTCATTACTGACATGTACATATTTTCTTTCATTTCTAATTTAGTCTCCCAATTTATTGTTTTCAAAATACTTTCATTACTGTTTGAGAAGTGCTTTATTTGTCTTTTAACGATATCCACAATCTCCTATTTGCAAAAAATGAAAATAAGTCAAATTTTCTCGCTGGTCATAGAGATAAGATGAAAGAAATTTTTTGCAACAAGCTAGTTGCAAGGACATCTGAGAGAGATACTGTCAAAATGCGCAAGCACAGAATAATACTCATTATCCTTATGCTATACATATTTATTTATATAAAACCCCATTTCTGAAAAACTTGGGGCATTGCATAAATGTAAAAAAAGAGTGAATGCAATGATTTGCAAATCATTAAAACCCTATATTTAACTGAAAAATAGCACATAGACAGCATATCAAATTTTGAAACTGAAAAATGTCTTTGGTTTTTGAAAAATATTTGCTCATTTTAATTTGATGCCAACAGCATGTTCCAGGCCTTTCAGCCCAACTAAGCTCGCCAGTTTCTTTATACTATTGTGAATGATGCTTTAAAAAGTACACCTGGTGGAACACCTCAGAGCTAATTTGGTTAAAGTCAGGGGTTAAAGTGGGCCGGAACGGTCCAAAACTGTGTTCTGCCACCTTTGTTTGAATTTAAATATTTATTTGACTAAAGCTGCTTTCACACCGGACGCGAAACAAATTTTTTGCATGACAGATTACATTCAAAGTCAATGCAAAGACGCAAATACACGTGTTTCTTATATACGAGTCTTTGTGTTGACTTTGAATGTTATCTCTCATGCAAAAATTTCATTTCGCGTCCAGGGTGAAAGCGCCTTAACAGTAGCACCGCGGACCACAGATCATTTTCGCATGCTGCTTTCAATTACAGCCTGCCTGCCACAAAAGCACCAAGATGCTCAACAAATAAGAGTGCAACATCAGTCTCCGCCGGCCCCGCATTCGCTAAAACGCAGCTGTATCGTATGCTGTATTTCATTTGAGTGAGGCAGTCACGTACCAGCCTGCGAGGAATTGCTAATGTTTGAAACAGCGTTTATCGCCAAAATAAGTGCAATAATTTACATTGAAGTCGATGGTGAAATTTTGTAATATTCAACAATTCAAACTGGCCAAGTTAAAGAATTTAAATTTAAAAAGGGTTCATGTTAGCTGCTTTAGGCTATGTGCAAAATGTTAACCAGGCTGCTTCTAAGCTAGCTAATGCATTAATAAAATTATTAGTGATTCAGTCAAAGTTTGACAAAGGCTCAATAGCACCGGTAGTTATACAAGCAACGTTACTTGTGTCTACTTTCTTTGACGTCTACAGTCGCTAGCTAGTTAGCGGCAGAGCTACTTGAAAATCATTGCGCTGAGCAGCACATTTTTTATGTAGTTCGCTAGAAAGCTATATTATACTAGCAGCATCGCAGCGTCCTGTACTATCCAGGGATGTGTTTCCCTAAAGCATAGACGCTAACTGCATTAGAGCATAAAATTATTAGAGATCCATCTTGATACATCCAGCCATAATTTTGCATTGGAAATCAGAGCATTTTGGAAATAGAATATGGTTTATGTATGCAGTGTAAGGACAGTGTCTTGAAATCTTAAAAAGATTCATAGATTTCTGTTACTTGTTCATTTTGGCAATTATGTAATAGTTTTGATTTACTATTTAGGAAATGAAAAATACTGTATCAGTAAAATATCTCCACTGTCATACTTCCCCTTATTCTGCAAGTTTTCAGCCAAATCCATCACTGCTTTTCTCTTGTTATGCCCACTTCCTGGGAAGGTGAATATGGAAATTCAATGTCATAGTCCCAATGAGCCAAAAATAAAGCGAATACCGTTATTTGCAATCATTTGTGTCATTTTCCCCCACTGCGCCGTGACACCGAATGGGTTCCCCCACCTGTCAAATCCCACTTGAACCACTGGTTAAGCTAAGCAACATGAATGGGTATTTCAGAAGTAAAGATGGCGAGGGCTTCATCACTCTGTGAAAGGCTGCATGGGGAAATATTTCAACAATTTAATAATAAATTTTCTTTAAGTGAAAATGTGAATATCTCGCAGATTTAATTCGCTGTGCCACATAATATCATTAAAGGATTCAAAGAATCAAAGAAATATCTGTGTGTAAGGGACAAGGCCAAAAACAAAAATTGAATGGCAGAGGTCATCATGCCCTCAATGATCCAAAAATGCAAACTTTTCCTTTAATAAATCAAACCATATTTTAAAAAGATGCAAAAACGCTGCCACTTTCTCTGGGCCCAAGCTCATTTACAATGGACTGAAGCAAAGTAATAAACCGTCTTGTCTGATGAATTAAAACATGAAATTCTTTTAAGACATCATGGACAGTGCATCATCCATGCTAAAGAGATAAGGGACAATCCAGCTTGTTATCAGCACACAGTTCAAAAACCAGCGCCCATGATATTATGGGGAGCATTAGTGTAATGGCAGGGGTTAACTCACTTCTACAAAGACAACATTGCTGAATGATATATATACAGTTTTTGAGCAAAATATACAGCCATCCAGAGGTCTTTTATAGGGATGGCCTTGCTTATTTCAGCAAGACAATACAAAACACCGCATCCTGCATGCACTGCAACGACATAACTCTGTAGTGATAGAGTCTCGGTTTTAAACTGACCTGCCAGCAGTCCAGACTAGTCACCTGTTTAAAATATTTGCAATATTATAAACAAAAAATATGACAAAGGAGGCCAGGAAGTGTTATTCAGCTGAGATCCAGCATCAACAAACAATGGGAGAACACTTTTGGCTCAAAACTACGACAGTTAGTCTTCTCAGTTCCCAGACACTTTATAGAGGGTTGTTATAAACAAAAGGAGGTAATGCACAGCAGCGGTAAACATGCTCCTGTTCCAACTTTTTTGAAACATGTTGCTGGTATCAGATTCAAAATCTTTTGATTTGATTTGATTTATTTGGTAAATAATGGCAAATGTATAGATACATCAATAACGTACAATTGGAATGACATTAAAAACCAGGAATGCACATGAAAGTGAAAAATCACTTGTTTCCAATGTGGTCCCAAATCAGCATACTCTTTTCAAAAAACTATAAAATTTCTAAGTTTCAACATCTGCAAGGCAGCACCCGATGTGGTCAAAAATATATTGATATTCCATGTTGAAAGGCAGATTTTTATGGTTTGAGCTTGTCAGTTCAACTAAAGGCTTCTCTTGAAATAATTGCAATTGTAATTCTGGATTGACCATTTGAGGAGGAAGAGACAAGCAGCATAGTTCATAACCTTGGAACAACGATTAGGATGATCTGGTGTCATCATATCTTTAGTGTTATTCCAGAATAATCTGGTGCAGTAGGGGTCAATCAGCTGGGAGGCTAGGGGAGGCAGCTGCCCCGCATACTGTAGAACCTGCTACCCCGGCTGCCCATCCCACACCCTCCCCCGACTTTTCAGTTCTTAAAACGGCTATTGTGAAAACAAACCAACAGTATGTCCACAAATTGCAATCTTTGAATAACACTGGTGAGAAAAGAATAAAACAAATAATCCCTCAATCATAGGCACTGATTTGGTTGCGATGTGTCCAAACCAGCTCTCAGGCCGGGCTTACACCAAACAAATTTTCAAGGGATCTCAAAGTCTAAGACAAACTTCCAAAGTCGGGATAAAATTATGAGGAATTTCTCAAGGACTTTGATAGAACTTTAAGAAGACTTTTAAAAGACCAACATCTGACACCTTGTCACAACAGTCAGCAAATCACTGAGACTGTGGATCGTGGAAAATAGTAGACTATTTTAATTTGCTTGCTAACGTTTCTAAGGGACTTTGCTGAAAATGCAGTCAAAGAACAAACACAAAAATGGGTGAAAAAAAATTACGGTGCAAGTTGAGGCAACATTTAAAAAGCTCTTAAAGCCCTGAGCCTCTGACTCGAAAATGACATGCCCAATATGAAATGAGTTGGCTATAGTGTATCTGCAACTACTTGGTCCATTTGAATAATCTTGGTATCATAATAAATGTAACACCTTAGGGATTTTTGTCATGGTGTACAAATCAGTGTATTTGGCACAGAGTCAACGCAAATGAAGATCGAACAGCATAAATCAAAGATCTCATTTCCACCGAAAAAAATTTTTTTTTAATCCCTTTTGCAATTATTTGCAATAATAATTAATTATTATAAATCAAAAATGTAACACAGTTCACTGAGGTTGGAACCCAGGCCTCCAACATCAAAGCCTTCTGTCTTAGGCACTACGCCAGCTGAGGGGACTGTTTTATTGCAAAAATGAAGAGTGAGACAATGAAGCACATCCTGATTTAGTGCTTGCATTATTGCGCTCTCTCAGTATTTGTGGGTAATGGTGCAGAATGCTCAGGGCCTGATCTCATTGGAAGCTATGCCACAGAAAAGAAAACTGCATGGAGACAGCATGGAAACTGGCAGATCTAATTTGAATATAACATTGACACATTAGGCGAACAAAAACCAGTGCAGATTTACCCTTGAACACTGTTTTTTTTTTTTAACAAAATATCAATGGTAAGAATAAATTTGCTCATTGCTGTAAATTGTATTGTGTATGCTTGCTGTTCTTTGAGTGTGGTGTCAGTTTAAAAAGGACAATGCTTATATCATTGGATTCTGTGGACTTTCCTCTTTCATTTGATATATCATTTGCATGTACAGTACAAATTCTATCCTATATTTTGCTACATATATATTTACTTGCTTGGTGCTTGAATTGTGTTGAGATAAAATGGTCATCATGGAGCAGCTGGATAGTTCACTTGGTTAAGGCACTGCGTTGTAGTGCAGAAGTGACTATCATGCCGTGGGTTCGAGCCCCGGTTGTACCAACCGGCAGTGGTCGGCAGCTTTTTCAGAGCAGCGCACAATTGGCCCTCGCGCTTCAGGGTTTCAAATTGGGAAGGGACTGCCGGGAAAGGGAAATAAATAAACAGCTTTGTTCATTGCTCAAGCACCTCCTGTTGGCCAGATGGGCGCTCGTCAGGAAGATTCTAAGTCTGTTCTTGTCCGAGTATCTTCCGCCCTCGTTCTGAACTTGCGAAGATTCAACCAATGAGTGTATAAGAAGCAGTGGCTGACAGGCACTTGCTTCGGAGGAGAGCCATGAACTGTCTTCACTCTCCTGAGTTGGCAGCAAGGGGTCGCAAACGAGCAAGCTTTGTACATAGTTCACCAATTGGGCATTCCAGAGTCGGGTGGGATTGGAGATGCCAAATTTATATTCAAAACAAAAAATGGTCATCATGAGTTTTTCGCTGAGCTCCTTCCTTTAAAGTAGATATACTGCATTTTGATGTTGCTATTGGGAAACATGCTGTATTCATGATGTTCTATTGATTACCCCCAGTACCTCAGGCATTCAGGTTTAGAGGTTAAAGTGCCTGAAGTATACTTACCACCGGTAAAATGCAATGTTGAAGTAAGTTCTGTATTTGTCGCAAATTGAATAAGAGCAATCCGAGATTTCTGATCTCCGCCAAGGGTTGACGTTGATACAAACGCAAGATCTTTCTCTTTGGAAGATTTCAGGCCCACTCATGCAACAAATTTGAGTGAGATTTGCTAAAACACCCATTCTCGCCTTCCAATGACATCTAAGTGAAAAGATTCTGTCAGATCCAGTAAGCATTCATCAAGGGCTTTCATATGAGGTGTTACTCGATATAGTTTGCTTGATTTCAATATTTGATCCGGATCTGGATCCGGACACACGCAGATCCAGGTCTTTAACGATATTTTGAGACTGTTCCATCAGAGATGATCTAATTTGGATCAATATTTGGTAAAAATACTGCAGTGGTATAAGAAGAAATCGTCTCATTGAGAAAGTTGATCCCTGATCTGGATCTGGATCCGGATCGAAGATTTTGACACGCATGATCACCATATTTGTAATGTATAATCCTTGGGCCAAGATCTACCTTTTATGTAGATTTCATCAAAATCTGTTCATTAGTTTCGGAGAAATGTCACTGAGTGTATAAATAAAGATCCGGATCCAGAATCCAGATCTGGTTCCAGATCATCACAAAAATTTTATGGAGTCATTCATGGACCAAGATCTACCTCTGGTTAAAATTTCATGAAGATCCGTACTGTAGTTTTCAAGAAATCCTGTCCACAGACAAACAAACAAACAAACAGACAGACAAATAAATAAACAGACTCGATCGCATAACCTCCTTGGCGGAGGTAATAATCAAAAGGTTTTTATTGCTTTTCCATTGAGATATGGAAATAAATAAAAGTGCGTGGTATTGTAATCTTGTCGTGCGCCACATTGAATGCGCCAAGCACTTCAGTAATAACAAACATTGAGCTGTTTTTGAAGCGTACAGGACACTTGACTTCTTTCTTTTGAGTTCTTTTGAGTGTTGTCAATAGCCTACATAGAGCCAACAAAAAAAGATGAATGCTACAGCATCAACAAGATGGAATGGCATATGACACAGGAGAGAGAAAAAGACCCATTGGCATGTTACGGGCAGGTCTCAGCTGCCGTCAGGAGGCGCGTCATCTGCACTGTCACCAGTCAACAATCAGTCGGCTGTCTGTCCAAGAATGGGAAACAGGCGCTGTTGCTGACCGACCCCGTTTAGGGCAGCCACAAGTGACTATGGTAGCTCAAGAGTGCCACCATCTGGTTATCGCCTTTACATGACAGATTCCGGACAGCTACCCAAACTGATCATGAGACGAGGGGTCCATGACGTCTGAGGGTGAGCACAAGTTCCGTTCAACGCTGTGTACGTAAGCAACAGATGCGTGCACACGGCCTCTAGAGAAAACCCTTTTTTTGACCAAAATATCTGATATAGCAAAATAATAGAAAATACAAACGCATCATGCAGGTAGACAGTCGTAAATTGCAACACTTACTTGTCAGCTCACATATCTCTTCTGCCAGCATGGTGCGATAGATACCCCAGTCAGCTTTCATTCCGTGGACATAATGCTCACAATAACCTGGCAGCCACTCCCACTGAGGAGACAAGAAGTGTATTCCATTTCTTACAGCTGAGGCATTGTTCCTCTTCTGTCTTTAGTATAAATAGCAAGGGTTTCATTTGGATATCACCCATTGGTTAAGCATTCAAGGATTAGTGGCCAACAGAGGTTCCCCTTAATGGCCCTCAAAAAGCAGAATGACTGGCAAAATGAGTTAATAAAGAATGCTTCATTTTAAACTCCCCTGCCCTTTTAAATGAAATATAATTGGCAGTTTCAAATTACATTTTACCGATTCATTTCACAAGTTCTCTTCACTCTCGGTGTACAAGCTGTTCAGCGGAGCGACCTGCTCGCAGATAAATCTCAGGAAGAGGAGCAATCCATCACTGCAGTCGCTACGGCGCTCTCAAACGGTTGACCTCATTAGCAAAGGTTGCTGGCGGAGTTGCAAATCTGTCGAAGACACAGCAGGACATGCAAGGAGAAGGCAAAAAAACGTGCAGACATGGCCCCATCATCCACACCTGGGTATCGAGGCTGCTCCCCTCAGGAGTTTTAACTCTCGGCTGCCAAAAGTACTTAGTTCTTTATGAGGGGCCGTGATCTTCACTGTGGGGCATCCCTCACTTATAACGTGCTTTGAAGATAATGTGCGCACTCTCCTGATAAACCCAGTGACTCCCTCTTTTTAAATAAAACTGTGTAGAGGGAGCGGGGCCCTGTGCTCACAACCAATGGCTTGTCCCTTTGTCCCAGAATGCAACTGCGGCCTGGTCTTACTGGCAATAAATCGTGAGACCATAAGCTGTCAAATGTTTCACAGGGAATCAATATTCATCGTACAGAGGAGACAAAGGCTTTTGAGGTTTCGCAAAAAGTGCCAAGTCTTCATTAATTTAACCCTAACACTAATCAACAATTTACTGTTGTCTGTTAATGTTTATAAATTATCTGTGGACCTTTTACTGACCTCTTTTGAACGATCTGGCTTTTATGAATACAGATACAAAGCAATTAGTAACTTGTCTTTTTGTCTTAAAGAAATGATTCGCTAGACATTCATAAAACACCTATAAATCATTTGCAGATGTCATTATGTCCCTTAATCTAAAGAGAACCCTATTCATTCTTAACAAATATCTAATAATGTTTGGTAAAAATTTGTAGACTTTTTCATCATATGTAATAAATGTTGCAGACATCTTTTGGATCCATCCTGCTCATGAAATGCCATGAAACCATGAAAAACTTAATACATGTACTTAATAATAGAATATTTTCTTGAATCGTTCAAAAATGTCTTCCTACACAGTAAATAATACTAGTTTATGATGAATATATCACGTACAAACAAAGCTGATGCAGCGTTTTTAATAATGTATATAACATTCTGTACAAATGTTGTATAACTTTGGTAATAAATTGTTTAATAATCATTAACAAATGTATATAAGTGGTTTGTTCATGATTAGTTAACTATCCACTAAAATCTACTAATATCTTGTACAAAGTAAATTACTTATAAATGACCTTTATTATAAAGTGTTACCAAATTTGTTCACTGAAATTGACTAAGTTAAGTCATCTGGTTGCTGAGACTGAGTTAAGTTCTTTGAATGAAAAGAGTCAAGTTTTGAAGTGATGAACTTGACTCTTTAACATGTTTCCACAGATGCAGATGTCTGTGGACATGGAGCTGCTCCATCTATACACAGTTACACTATCATATCTATAGGTCGTACACCTCAAATGGTTATTGAATATGGTGCCAGTAAATGATTTAGAATATGGATGAGTTAAGTCCCATCACTGTTTCCCAGGAGCTCTATGAATTAGATTCCTCAGCCAAGCCCAATGTGCATACTGCCGACTACACTTGCCTATAGTATCTATCCAGCAGTTAATAAAAATGATCACTTGCGACAGAAAAAAATCTCTTTCCTTTGTTGCAACCAGTTCAGCCATAATAGCCCAAAGGTTTCTCCATTAAGTACTGAAAATAATCAGTTTTCTGAAGCAAAAATTTTAAATGGTATTGATACTATGTCAATTTACTGTAAATTATTGTTATCCGATATTTAAAATGCACAATACCCTACCATTGACTGACATGTAGATTTGTCCCCTGAAGAATTCAGAGGTAATTTAAAGCATCAAACGATCTCTCACTGAAATGCGGTGACTTCAATGATTGCTCTAGTTTATCTGAGTAAGGCACAATTGTAGCTCACGCCCACGTGAAAAATTCTCGGTAATTATCAATTGACACATTTTTATCTGGTTCCAGACAGTATAAACTTTCTATGGATATTGAAATACATTGTTTCAGAAAAGTATTTTAACCCTTTCATAACAGCAAGTTAGGTTGTGTAATCTCAGTTTTGTGCATTTGAATAACTCAAATGAATTGGAAATAAAAGACTGCCAAAATCAACCCAGAAGTGCCCAGGTTACGTTTATGAGATGGAAATATGGTACGGAAATAGAGAGTGGGAATCATTCCAAATGGAACAACACCGGAGGGTTCCTTGCGCGTATAGAACTGATTCTCAGTAGGAGGAATGTAATGATGGAGAGATTTTAATTATGTGTGAGTAGAACTATTTTTGTATGGAGTATAGCTCACTAGCTATTTTTTATTTTTAGTTTACCATCCTAGCCATGATGATCACAGAGCTTTTTGTCACATAAGTTAATAAGAGTAACCGTTAGCCTTTCCTAGTGATACTCTATGGTGGAATACTGCACAATCTGGCGACCTGTTTCGGAATTTATGCTGTATTTAACAAAATAAAATGTCTAGGTTTTTACTTGTTTGAAATGCAAATAACTCAAGCACTTTGGTAAACCCCCTGTTACGTTTTGTTAAATCTAGGGTACCATTTTGCCTGCTTAGTCCTGATAGTGGAATGTCTGTTTTGTAAAAAATAAGGTATATTTCAGATATTACTGTGTTAGTGAGTTATACTTGCTCCTTATAGGGAGTGGAAAGCATTTATTCAAGCTTGTGTTTCGCTTATGAGCTCAGAGTTAGAAACAGCAAGCTTTTTGTTGCAGGGTGACCATTCTAACCATGAAATAAGCCGTTCCTTTAATGAATACTTGTGCTGTGAAGAAAAATGGACAAAATTCCTAACTTTATCATGGACAAAAAGGCATGTTTTTGGTTTAGAGAGGTTACTGGTGACAATTGATATCCATCTGCAACTATATTGATGAACTCCTGCCAAATTCCACCATAAAATCATTCATTCTTATTGAACTTCATGAGGCAAAAGTGTCTTGTTTCATTTAAGCCATTTCTCCTTCTCTGTGAAGCTCAAATCTTGAATTATAAAACCTTAAATGGGGTAACGCATATATAGCCAGAATTGGTGTCTGCACAGTGGACTTAAATTCACAGAAGTTAACTGTCAAAGCAACAAGTTGACTTGGCTAAGTCAAACTGAGTGAACAAATAATTTCTTACTTTGTATGATCCCTTTGAAAAGCATCAAACAAACTGGCTAAAATATACAAGGAGCAGAAACATCTGGCATGAAGAATTTCAGAGCTCCAGGAGAATCCAGACATTGAGATCAGCAGAGCAAAGCTTGTGTTATAAAATGCCTAAATAATGCTCATCGTGTTAGTTGTTACCATCGAGATATTACCTAAAAGATCATACAGGTTTTTTGGTGATGCTAGAGGCATAAAGTCTCACATCTGAGGCTCAACAAAAACATTATTTTTAGAGGCTAAACCTGGCTATGGAGGACCAACCGAGACCAATCACCTCATTGTAGTAATTATATCTCTCCACCCGTGAACCCGCCAAGGGAAATCTGCCCGATTTCTTTCCTCAAGAAATGACCTATTTTGTATTCATGAGATCTGCATCCCGCAACTTTTGCGTGTCAAACAAACATTTTCATGAGTCATTTGCATGCAAGAAATCAAGAAAAGCATAGAGAAACCTTGAATGTTTTGGCTGTTGTTAAATGGTGTGTCAAATTGATTTTAGATGGTTCATTTTTTTGTCATGCTTCAGTGCCTTTGATATTTCCATCTTTAATCTGAGGAATTTTCGAAGGAAGCAGAATACAAAAAAAAAAGAGAAACCTGCTGAGTGGATTAATGAGGACATTCTTCAAGAATGGCCGCAATTTTTTCTGATATCTTTTTTTTTCCCCCTTACTGAATTCAAAGCAGTTTGTTAGAAAGACGCAACAGAGGATGATAGTGTCCATTAATAAAATGGGGTATGATGTATCCATCGTCAGCTAAATGAATAGACTGTTTCTAAACTCTGCAACAAACTCCATTTGCATGAGGCAATAACCCCCAATTGTTACGTGACATGGATGTTATTTATGGCGCAGTGGCTCTACTGACCGCACCATGATTACTGCCCTATAAATTACCCCGGTTAGTGACATACATCACAGGTTGTTTTTGCTCATGACAACCTGTTGCAGGAGAGAAGGTCTCTGCATTCAGAGTACCATGGTTAGTCTGTAAGAGATAAGTTACGCTCTCATACTCAATCTATGTCTCCATATTGTTACATATTCCATATGTACAGGGAAAAAGAAATAAAGTGCACCCTGAGGAGACAAGCAGCTGCATCCATGATATTATTTACATATCACTTGTGTGCCTTTGACTGGAAGAACTGTGGTAGCTGTTGTTTCACCCAACTTAACAACTGCTCTCACTTGTACATGATAATTCAGTACTGCCACTTTGTGGTGCGAAGACCTGAGGCAGCACTTACCAGCTCCAGACAGGAAACAGCTGTGGTCAGTCCAGTTGTGTCAGATGGCCAGCATCACAATAGAAACCAGTGATGTGCGGTCAGAAGTTAGTTTGGTGAGGCAGAATCCTTCCCTTTGCTTGATTAGCAATCAGATGATAAACTAGTAAGACTATTCAGCAGAATGACGGGCAGGTTTAAGTTTACGCGGCATTATTACTCAGTATATCGAACCTGAAATGGTCACTAGACAGCAGATTTGCGCGTACTTGCTTCCAGGAAGCCGAAGCAATGTCATCAATAAATATTACAACAGTTTGACTTGTGCAGAGTTCAACGGTCAATCAATATACAGTGTATTCTCCTTTAAATACGTGCTTGTACATCCCCCCAAAAAAGCGGGTCTTCTTTCATAATCCGATCAACAAAACATTTAAACGATATACAGAATTACCGAGAGCCGAGAATTTCTCCTAATTGATTTTTCAGATTTCCATCCTTGTAGTCTGGAATTGAAGCGTATACGTGAATAAATCTTTTTGCCATTATCCCCTCTATCAGTATCAGGCTTCTATAAGGCTTGGTCTTAATTGTTTTGATTGTCAATCAGGAACAGTACGTGGGAACAGGTTCACAAAATCCTGTGATAAAAGTTTGGGTCACTGCCTCACCTCACCGCTCCGTCTCTGGCTTCCTGTAAGCAAATACTCACAAATCTACAGTTTTGTGAGCATTTCAGGTTCGATGTAGCCTACTGAGTAATAACGCGGCGGAAACTTAAACTGGCCTGTCATTCAGCTGAATAGTCTTACTAAACTTATTAATGGTCTGATTACTAATTAAGCAAAGGGAAGGATTCTGCATTGCAGGATTTCAATAAGCAGGTAATTCGCCCTGATTCAGTGCATTTCATTTTCAAAGCAGTTATTTACCATCTAAAGCCACATTTTGACAGAAAAAACCATGATTGTCATGAAGAATAAAAGATCCTTGAGCATATTGGGGTCTTTTCTCCCATTAGCACGTAAGTGCTTTTGTACGCGATTCGAGTTAAGCGCTTTTGAGTTAGGCGTATTGTCCCCTACGCGCTTCGATCACGCCCACAGCGCTTAACTTCAGAATGTAGGCGACCTTATGAAAGAGGTGTGACTGATGCAAAAGAGAGGCAGACTCTGTACAAAGCTCATTGATTATGGCTATCAGGAAAACATGGAACAAGGATTTTCTGATTAACCATGAAAAATGCAAACCAGACTTTAAATTTGAATATCGTCGGCCTGCTGATAAAACCTCGTCTCTCCAAACTGATAAGAAACAAAAATTTGTATGTCCACGATTCTTAAATGCAAAATGAAACATTTTTTATTTTAAACTATATTTATCCATTTATATTATTTTATTATTATTTATTTATTTAATTTTATATTTATTGTTTATTTTCCTGTGAAGTTTGTCATTTTGAAGATACAAGGTTTTATATGCCGCTGTAATAGTAGGCCTATGTATGTCTGTACCAATTACAAGAAGTAATTCAGACATCTCTTTTTTATCTTTTTATATAGCATTGGGCTCCGTCCGTCCGTCCGTACGGACACATAAAATTTAGGCGGCGGGGGATATTGCCATGTTAGTGGCAAACACTTGTCATTTCTTACTCAAACCACCATGGCATTAAAGCTATACAAACAAACAAATTGCCGCGATAATGAAATAATAAATAAAGAATTTAGCGCTTCTAAACCAGCGGTCAGTTGGTGCCCCTCCTACACCAGCCTGTTTGTTCTTTGGAAGACAGGGAAGAAGACAAAGGGAACATTCTAGTCACACAAAAAAACTGTTTATATGTTGTAGGTTTAACAATCAAAGACAGTTTATATGATCTCATTTAGAAATTGCGCACTTGAAATCTCAAACTACTCCGATGTCAGGTTTGCAACTAAAGGACATGGAAACGCTTAAACAAGGATTCTTACCCCGCACGCGATCATCTCCCCGCCCCGAAACCGCCTCAGCAATGACGGAATTCCACATCCATAGCCTATCATCCTATTTGATTTGAGCGACACATTCACCTGAACTTGTGCCTAATACTTTATTATAATCAATTATCCCATTTACGGACAATGATTCTTCCCATTTCGGCTATTCTTTATTGGCTAAAATTGATTAACAAATGGGTAGTGCTTTGGTATTGGCCAGGGTAGGGCTCAATATAGAGTAGCCTATTTAATAATATCTTTATTCACACATTAAAATACGCAGTATTATCAATGGTCAAAAAATTACAAAGACACAAGTTAGTTTATACAGATATCCCCAATTAGAAAATCAATCTCCTCACTCGTCAGAATATCACAACTTATCAAGATTATCACGAACATATAGGACAGTCGCATTTGTTAATAGAACATGAAGACAATGATGGTTGGTGATGTATGGCAGCGAGCACTGATCCGAGGAATTAAGCTGCGAATTGACAATGTCACTTCGCTGGCAGGCTAAATGCTGTAAAAGGTGACCTTGCCATTGTCACATCTGGCATCACATGCTGAATAAGGATTTGTTATTTCACCCTTTCAAAAAGCATGACATTAGCTTATGTATGATTTATGAAGACATTATATCTCATTTATGACGGCATTATACACACTGTTTAAAGCCTCTATGAGCAACACATCTGAAGTGCGACCCTATCCCTTAGTATTTGCTGAGTATGTCCAGGGGGTGATGGCAAATACCAGAAAAGGCAGCCCAGGATGAAAGACACACTTGTCTCTCAATTTCTTGAACAGAGAGGTTGATGAGTGGAATGGAGGTCTGCTTTCATCTCAAGTGAGGCATTGACAAGTTTCATGGTGAAAACATGCCAACCCATGCTTAGGGCATGTAGCAGCCATAAATATAATAACTACCATTAACCTAATCACTACCAGTAATGAAATCGTTTTTCCACTCCTAATGCATTAAGGTTGATAACGTGGTAACTTTTGCATAATGTAATAACATCTCTGAACCAAAAAGGAAAAAAGACCTTTTTACCCATAATGTAGTAAGGTACTAAATTAATGGCTGGTTATTGCATTATTAGCTGGTTTGAAAAAAAAAATGGAAAATGTAATAACTGTAGCCAATAATGTAATAATATACTTATAGTGTATCTTTTTTATGTAAGTTCTATTTATTGGCTATCTTCTATGATACTTACCCTTACTGTTTCCTCTCTCAAATAGCCATTCAAAAACCTGAACACACACACACACACACACACACACACACTCTCTCTCTCTCGTGGGAATTATGCCTTATTAATGTACTCCTGTAACTCGATGGTTAGACAAGCTTAACCCATTTATGCCTGAATTTTCTTTTTTTACTTTTTTATGTTATTATACTTCAAAATACCACTCTAATAGTCATTCAAATAGGACACTTTTTCTTAACAGTCCTCATGTGAGGACGCTAGGCATGAATGGGTGAGGCTTTGCCTTCTACTCCTTAGCCATTGGAGTACAAAACAAAGTTGTGAGCGCGTTTGCACACTCAGACAGTTGATCTTATGTGATATAATATGAAATCTGTACCTCTTCCAAGATGTTTAGTCCTGTTTTTAACACATTGTACCATTATGGTAATTACCACCCATCTCTGTACATACCAAAACTGACATATAAAGAGTTACATGTAATGTATTACCAGATCTGGGCCCGTATTAACTAAGCATCTTATCTTTCCAGGAGTACTCCTAAGTCGCGCTAAAACATTTTATGTGGGAGTAAAACCTTAAAAGTTATTCACAAAGCCACTGGGAGCAACTTTTAGTTAAGAAAACTGGTAATTCCTAGACTAGGAGTAGCTCTGAGACAGGTGGGAGTAAATCTCCGTTGCTGCTGATGACGTCGATTCTCGTGCACGAGTCCTGGGACAATGAGCATGGTGATTGGTTGTTTGGTGACAGGGCGGCCCATTGAAAAAAATATCCCGCATGCAACCCATGGAGGGTTGTAAAGCACCTGGTTTGTCCCATAAAATATAACATATTGAGCACCTCCTGCAGGATGCGCCGTCCCCACATATCATGCTCTAGGCAAATAAACATAAATATAATTACAGAGCTGTGAAAACACCAGTAGCATTAAACGAGTCAATAATAAAACACGTCATTTGCCCCCATAATTAGCAACTTATTACCCAATGAGAATATGCTGCAATCATTTAAATGTTGAGCTGTTCAAGTTTGTTTGCCCTAAAATGTGATGGATAAAAGTTCAAAAAGGACGCGAAAGCCCAACTGGAGCCACGACAAGTCACTGCTGCTGGCCCAGTTGTTGCTGGAGCGAAAGCATGTAATCAAAGGGAAATTTGGCTCGGGGGTGAAAAGCAAATCCAAGCAGTATGCGTGCGATAATATCAGCCTACAGATCAATGCTACATTCCCCTCGGTGTCAGTCGCGGATGGCAGACGACTGCGAGAAGCAGTTGTATGGGCTCCAATCGCAAGGGAGGTCCAAGATTGCAGCCTATAAACGGGCTATAAATCGTTCAAACAGGAAGGCTTATTTTGTCATTTATAGCCTGCAATTTAAATATGCATACAAAATATGACATAGGCTGGTATTATTATGATGATCTATTTAATGTAACCTTGCTCAATAGGCTAATAAAATAATTCATGCATAGCAGGAGGAGGTACAGCACCAAAGCCACTGTCCCCTAGCAAGTTACATCCTGCAGGCACATATTGCCTGTCAAATAATTGGCATAAGCTGCTTTCCATTAAAATGCAAGCGTCGTGCGTGGATCCTGGGCATTTTGCAACAATGTCCAAAATATTATATTCAGCACCAAATACTATCTGGGTGTTGATGGAATTAACTTTTTTTTCTGTTTACAAATAGGCCAACCTCTTCATCTTGGGTCGGAGAAAAAATTCAAATATGGGTCTCATCAATAACACCGATGATACCGGGAATACCTGAGATGTGCATGAATTCAAGTTTAATTCTGTTTTGTCAGCGAATGTCCATTGGAAACCGGATAAACTGTCGGATGATATGGGGTTCACAGAGCTCATTGATTGTTTGTTGAATTGAGCGACTGACAGATAATTGTGAAATCCCTAAATTGTCCGCGTTGCAAAGTTGCATTTTTCCGGTGGCCAAGTAACGACGTGTTGTCAAACATTTTATTTTGGGGCTTATTTAGTTGTTTCTCATGGTTGGAGACGTAATTCTCTCCCTCACCAAGTCAACAACATATAAAATCCCTTCACGGTCGATCCGATGTTTTCGCCAACAGCGCATCATTCAGAATTTCCAAGTCATTCCGTCTTTCAACAGCAGAAGCCATTTTCCGATTCTTTGTGAGTAGGTTTTAGCGAGTTAGGAGTCCTCTTGACTACTTTTAAGCTCTCCTAGACTTAGGAGTTACTTTTAGGCCCAAAATGCTTTGTGAATAACACCTAGCAAGAATAATTAGGAGTCCTAAATTTATGACCGACACGTCCATTTTTTTTAGGTGTTTCTCCTTAATCCGGCAGTTAGGACCTACTTTTAGTGCTAAGATGCTTTGTGAATACAGGCCCAGAACTCTTGCCCTAATTTTATATTTTGCTATTTGAAAAAAGTAATGACAAGCTCAACAGAGAATCTAAAAAAGAAGCAAATAATATCTATCGTTAGTTTAAAATGTGAATCTATTCTTGAAGACATGTTTTCCTCAGCAACCCCCATCATTGACTGCTAAATGGGTCCTGATTCTCCAGTCATGTGACTGACAGGCTTTCTTCCCTTTTCAAACCTCCTTAATCAATTCCTTATCAAATGAGTTGAAATGTTCTTAGTGGTTTAATGTAGTAAAGCTAATTAGGTGATAGTCAAAAGGCAATAAGATAATACTTAATGGGCAATTAAGTAATGGAAATTAATTAGAGATAAAATTTAGAAAATATGGTTTATTTATTTGAGATTCATGCACATGTTATACAGCATTGTTTGGATGTATTTAACCCCTTTGCGCAGAATACAAATAACACAATTTTTTCTGCTACGGATGAGCCCATTTAAGGCTTTATAACCCTGTATTTGTGTCATGCAGATTATGGAAAATTATTCCAATGCAGCAAGACAATTGGAAATTCAATCACAGAGATATTTAGCAATTAAATTTCAGAATTTATGAACTCCGGTGTCTAAATCTGCGCAGAGGGGTTAAATAAATTTGAACAAATATTAGATTTCTCAGGGAAGGAAATGATGCTCATATTTATTTGAGAGCCTCATTGATGAGGCATATATTTCATATTACATGACATCAGTTGTCCGTGTTGGCAAAACTGTGGTTCTGCTGTCTCGTCAGTTTATGGTCCTAATGTGATTGTGTAGAAGTCACACTCTTTATAGATCAATGATTTATTAGTTGTATACAAATCTGTAATATACACTGCCCGGCCAAAAAAAAAGTCGTACACTGAAATATTTAGTTGGAACCCCTGTAGCTTTGATTACAGTGCATATTCTTCTTGTCATTGTTTTAACATCTATATGCAATGCCAGAACATTTGTTTTAGATCAGAAATGCCATAATTTTTGGCCGAGATCTTGTCTTCTCGACATAATGGTTGAACCACTGTGGTCTGTCTTGAGCACATCCCAATAACTTTTAATGTGTTTAAGGTCAGGATTTTGTGGTGGCAAATTTGTTTGTGAAAATGATTCCTCATACTTGTTTTGTCATTCATGGTTTTCTTTGCTAAATACAGGCCAATAATTTGCCCGTTCTGAAATACTGTAACATCTTTTCCACCATCAGGGGATGTGTCTTCCAACATGATTTTTTAAGAAATGAGTAGCGACGCGCTTCATCAGTCAGGGTAAAATGATTATTGCCAGCTGAAACATATTAATAACCACAATAATGATCCAATTATAGAATTTGTTTGTTAATTTCCAAATGGTGACTTCTTTTTTGGCTGGGCAGTGTAGTACCTAACCTAACAACTCCCCTGTGTGCTCATACACAGGAGAGAAAAACCAACTCTGTCAGTTCTGATCTACTCATTCCATAAGAAAAGCCACGAAGAGCTCCAGCATATTCTTTTTACACCCGATAATGGAATATAGCTAGATAGAAAGCAGATATGGTAATTTAATCATCTCTTTGCACGAAGGTTCAAAATTAATTTACATAGATCACTTGCCACTCTGAGCATGGATGCCCATTGGACTACAGTCCAGCTATCAACACAACAGGCACTCAGGACTTTGCTCATTTGTCAGGCTCCCTCCTGGGTGTCATACGGGTGTGGTGTCAGAGATCAATCTCATCGTTTATTGTGGGGGCGCAAGAGGACAGGAGGGAGGAGGCACGCCGACAATCTGTGTCACACTTGAAGAGCAGATTGTCTTATTGTAATATTACTGTTACGGGCAGGAATAGAGGGTGACCCCAAGCGCAACACAGCAGGCAAAACAGCTGGTTTATTTGTCATTGTGCAAGGTTACCAATGAGCATACAATCACAAGAAATAATGGCAAATAGAAAATACAAAAGTGGGAATGCTAACAAACACGAGAGGGGAGAAACAGCCAATTCCAATTCGATACGTAGTGGTAATACGGAGATGGGGGATACACAAGCTCTGAAAAAAGTTTAGAGAGAGGAATTGAGATGCAAAAACAGTCAAGCTCTCATAAGAGAGAGAATTTAGTTCTCCGGAGGCAGAAAACCGAACCAGCATGAGTCAGGAACGCAAATGGTCTGACCATCAAAAGAAAAGTGAATAATGCAGGTACTAAATACGAACCAATGAGATCTAAACCAATGAGAAACAAACTAATAATTGAATAATGAGTGAGTGTGGGGGGAACTGTGCTGGCAGTCAGGGCTGACGAGCTTCAGCTGTTTCTCGTCACAATTCATCTTCAATATACAAGTAATCTGACACCACTTGAATTGGTCCTCTATTGGCTAAGGATTACAACGCAGGCTCGGCACAAGTCTGACCATCAAGTAACAAAAAAAAACAAAGAAATCCCAAATCAGAGAGTGAAAGAGTGAGAGACAGAGAGAGAGAGAGAGAGAGAGAGAGAGAGAGAGAGAGAGAGAGAGATTGTGTCTGCGTGCGTGTGTGTGTGTGTGTGCGTGTGCGCGTGCGTGTGTGTGTATGTGTGTGCGTGTATGAGTGTGTGTATTCTCTCAGAGTTGGAACTGAAATTCAAGGGTCAGGAGTGGTCAGGTTTTTTAGCATTTCAATGAAACAGCGATAAGGGTCAGTATTTTTTAATTCTATCACAGTTAAATAAAAAGTAATCAAATGAATATGAGGATATTTAATGTAATAATTTATAACATCATGGGCAAAAAGTTGATTAATTTTTGTTCAGAAATTGTATTGCTTAATTGGGAAGTTATTACATTTTTGACATTCAATTCAACAAGAATACATTTTTTTACACTATAGGCAATTATTACATCACAGAAGAAATTAAATTATTCATAATACCAAATATAATGTACCCTGCAGTGCGCGTATGCTGAGCAACTATCCACATCACATAAGCTAACAGAGTGGGGGGATATATTGCTATCTTTAGCGCCAAAACTGTCTTTATTGGAAAAAATTATGATCAAAGGAGACAAATTATATTTAAATTTGCACTGACAGTCATTAACGGGGCATTATTCCCCCTGGTTTCTGCTGGGATAATGAGGTGTCAGGGCTCACAACCCCACTGAGGCGCACGCATGATGTCCTGTCTATCAGTCTCCACTGCTTTTTCATTCTTTTTCATCCAGCCTCGGCCTAATCAAGTGCTGATCAGAGTTAACGAGCCAAGACTTCCTGTGAGAACAGTTAGGGCCCACAGCTCTTCTTTTTTACTTCTTTGTTAAGACTACTGCTGAGAGGAAGTGAAACTATTATCATTTACATGAGAACTAGATCTTCAACTGAACTGAACAGACTTTAGACGGCAAAAAAGTGAGTAAGTGATTTTGCAAAAAAAAACTTCCTCACGTTCGACACACCATGTCGTGTCCCTTGGGAAAAAAGCCCATTCATGAGCAAGCTTATGTTTCCCATGTTTTTATAATTCTGTCTTTAATCCTGTAGTGTTAAAATGAATATTGTTTAAAACAAGGATGACATTCCAGATCTACCTAAAGCTACGTATACGGCTGAGGTGGACAACAAGATTTCATGGCCTTATTTACCGCAGTGAGCCCAAACATACATGTCACCTGACATTAAAGGTACATTTTCATGAAAGGAGCATGATTGACGCCTTAAGTCCCTTTATGAAATATTTTGTAATGACATGATCTACAAGTGAGCCTGTGATTTATTCCGTCACTTTGCTCATTTGCTGAAGATGGCAGGCAAAAACAAAACCACGCATTGACAGAGGTCTTCCGGGAGTGGAACTGCCCAATGCTGATCAACTCCATCTTTGTACTGGGACATTTTTTGCCAATGGACTGACTGAAAACACCTTACTAAAGGAATATACAAAGGAGCTCAGACCTGTTGTTTCAAGTTTTCTTCATCTCAACATAAATACAAGTGCTGGTCAACGAATTAGAATAATTTGAAATAGCGCAATCGTTAAATTTTCTTGATGCATTTTTTGTGCAGAAAGCAAATCAGATGTTCACCGCGCCTGTCCTACTTGTTAGAGTAATCACAGAACTCGCTTCCTGTAAAAAATTTGCTCAGCTGAGCTTTCCAAAAGGCCCATTTAGGCCATTTAACTGTGACAATGTTGTTTTATTGAATTAGAATAATTGAGAAACCGTTTCACTGAAGTAGAATAATTTTTACTATAATTAAAATCATCACTTTCTCAGTATTTTGTGGCTGCCCCCTTGGCTTGTATGACTGCCTGAAGTCTCCGCGGCATCGATTTGACCAGCTTGTCACAAGTTTCCACACTCACAGCTTCCCAGGCAGTGGCGATATTCTGCTTCAGTTGGTCCAGCGTAGTCGGCTTTCTGTTGCGAATTTTCCGCTTGACGATGGCCCAAAGGTTTTCAATAACATTGAGGTCAGGCGAGTTGGCCGGCCATGCCAAAACTTCGAGCTGTTTTTCGGCAAACCAATCTTTGGTCGACTTTGGCGCATGAGCCGGTGCGAGATCCTGTTGAAATATGAGGTCTTCTTCGCCAAACTGTCCCTCAACAGTCGGAATCAGGGACGTTTCCAGAACATGTTGGTATACGGCAGCATTGACAGTCTTCTTGAGGAAGCAGAGTTTCCCTACACCCCGAACGGACATGCATCCCCAGACCATAACGCTCTCGGGAGACTTGACGCATCTTTTTACGCACTCGTGATTGTAGGTTTCGCCACCACAACGCTAGACACGAGGACCTTAGTCAGTGAAGGGGATGCAAAAGCGTGATTCGTCACTGAAGACCACTTTCTGTCAGTCTTCAGGAGTCCATTCGCCGTGTTCTTTGGCCCATTTCAGCCGTTTCTCCATTTGTTTCTTGTTCAGCATCGGTTTTTCCTGCTGGAACGCGAGATTTGAAGCAGAGTTTGCGCAGACGACGGTAAGTGGTTGATCTCGAGACGTTAGTGCTGGTCTGCTCGTTCCACAAGTCGCTGAGCTCAGAAGTGGACTTGAACCGGTTGCTGACTGCGATCTTTCTCAGCTGCTTGTTGTCACGAGTAGAAGTTTTTCGGATGCCGGAACAGTTGGTGCGCTTGCTGCAGTCTTTCTTTAGAGCTTTGCAGAAGGAAGACTGGCTGATGCCAAGCTGCTCAGCAATTTTAGTTTGGGTCAAGTCTTGTTAGCGAAGGGCTTGAATTTGAGTCACTATTCCGGTTGAGAGGTCGCGCTGCTTACACATGATTGATTTTACAACTTAGAAATTCTACTCAACCCTGACTTTATACTGCACAGTGAACACTTCACAGAAAACAAAAATTCGAGCACTTATTCTAATTCAATGAAATGACTTATGAATTATTCTAATTCAATGAAACAACAGTGTCACAGTTAAATGGCCTAAATGGGCCTTTTGGAAAGCTCAGCTGAGCAAATTTTTTACAGGTAGCGAGTTCTGTGATTACTCTAACAAGTAGGACAGGCGCGGTGAACACCTGATTTGCTTTCTTCACAAAAAATGTATCAAGAAAATTTAACGATTGCGCCATTTCAAATTATTCTAATTCGTTGACCAGCACTTGTACAATGACAGGTCAGTCCATTCTGCTCTGAAATGGGCCTTCACAGCCATCCGAACCCAGAGAAAGCGGGAGAAAAGGACTGATATTGCAGCAGTTGGCAGGTGAGGACTGGGGAAGTGGCTGTGAGAGGAGTTAGACCAGCATGTGCATATATCCTGAGTCAGAAGTGTGGTCAGTGGGGACAAAAGATGAAGAGTTACTAAACAACCTGGACATTCTGTGCAACATTCAGGGCCAAACATGAGCTGTCCGCCCAGGTGCCAGATGTTAGCGCTCTGCTCAGGAACTGCAACATAGTCGATGGACATAAAGCATGGAGGGCGTAAAACATGCCTTTACACTGATTATTATTCTTGATCTGTTTTAATCATTTTCCTTGATTAAAGATATTTTAACTCACCTCTTTCAGGTGGAGCCAATTATCTTTGATAAGATGTGAAATAAAATGTGTCATTTGGATGCGAAAACGTTCAAATTTAAATCATTGTTCTTTTAAACAATCATGAAGAGTAAATTTGACAAAAGGATATGACAAAAGCTAACGCAGAAAATTCAGAGTATTTTTTTTTTTTGAAGGGTAGCCTATGAAGGCAAGTGAATAAAACATTTGTATTGAATTTCTTTGTTTACTCACCTTAATATTTTATTTAAAAGGAAGTCGAGTGTTTATGCGACAATGCATTATTCATATTGTTGGAAAATGTGTTAATCAAGAACAATGATTGAAAACAGGTCAGTTATCATCCGTTTGCAGGGATGTTTGGAACCAGTGTGTCTGTCTCTCCACGGTTCTCCTTCCAGTCCCACACTGGGTTTAAAGTGCTTGAAAATCAATTTTTTATGCGGCAGTCATCTTGAATTGCAAAATCCTAAGAAAGGGGTTAATAATTGCAAGCCATTATGTTTTTTTTTCCCGATAGTTTGACTTGTTAGATAATCATACCTCAGGGTCAGATTAGTGAAAATACAAAATAGTTACCATGGTAACCAAATTTCTTGTCAAAAATATCAAAATATTAAATCCTTGAGTATCAAAATGCTCAAAATGTTGGCCAGCTTTAGTCCAATAGTCCAAAACTCTCCTTTTGTGTGGCAGGAACAATTGGCAGCTGATGACATCATATATAATGGGCCCTTTCATTCATTACCTCAGCTGGAGTGGAAGTAATGCCCAAGTCATTTTCATCAATATTCCTACTTGGGAGTTAATGCAGCTTACAGGTTGCATTACCTTACATTCATAAAAGCCCGAGCATATGGAAGATACAGCGCCCATAATTATTGGTACTCCTGGTTAAGATGTGTTAAAAGCCTTAAAATAAATTCAATTTTTATTGCAGAAGCATACTCTCACACTGAACATTGTAGAAAAATGTAACCTTCAACTCAAGTGAATTATAAGGGAATAAAAATCTCTGACTAAGAAATCATTATTTTTCATAAAATCACCTGTTCAACAATTATTGGCAGCCCTAACAATTCCGAGGAAATAAATGTAATTTAAGTATTTCTGTCATTTCTACAGTAGTTTATAAAGTTGATCAGAGTATCTAGGAACATTTAACTAGTAATTCATCACTTCCTGTTTCCCTGGGGCATAAATATGACATGACACAGAGGCCATTTCTCTTATCCACTCTCCAACATGGGAAAGACAAAGGAACACACCATTCAAGTAAGGCAGATGTGTGCGAACCATCACAAGCCTGGACGGGGACGCAAGGTTATTTTGGCACCACGCACAGTGAGGAGGATGGTAAGAGAAATAAAAAGTTCTCCAACGCTCACTGTTAAAGAATTGCAACAAATGGCAGCATCTTGGGGTCACAAAGTCTCCAAAACAACCATCAGGCATGTCATGTCAACAAGCTGTTTGGGAGGCATGCATGGAAAAAAACCTTTTCTCACTCACAATCATAAACGCAAATGTCTGGAGTTCGCTAAGTGGTACTGGGACTTCAACTGGGACCGTGTGCTTTGGTCAGATGAGACCAAGATTGAGCTTTTTGGCAACAAAAGTGGGTCTGGCGGAACACAAAAGATGAGTTTGCAGAGTAGCACCTCGTGGCCACTGTGAATTATGGGGGAGGATCGGTGATGCTGTGGGCCTGTTTCTCTTCCAGAGGCCCTGGGAAACTTGTCAGGGTGCATGGCATCATGAACACTTTGAAATACCTGGACAATTTAAATCAAAAACTGGTGGCCTTTGCCTGAAAGCTGAAGATGGGTCGTCACTGGGTCTTTCCGCAAGTAAATGACCCTAAAAATGTGGCTAAATCTACACAGAAATGGTTCAACAGACACCAGAATCAATCTCCTCCCATGGCCATCTCAGTCCCCCGACCTCAACCCCATTGAAAACCTGTGGAGTGAGCTGAAGAGGAGAGCGCAGAGGAGAAGACCCAGGTCACTGGATGATTTAGAGAGATTGTGCAAAGAGGAATGGTCAAAGATCCCTCTTTCTGTATTCTCCCATCTTGTGAAACATTATAGGAGAAGATTAGGTGCTGTTTTGTTGGCAAAAGGGGGTTGTACAAAGTATTAACATCAGGGGTGCTAATAATTGTGGCACACATGATTTGATGGAAAACAATTATTTCTTAATGTGTGATTTTTTCCCCACTGAGTAAATGCACTTGAATTAAAGGATGGATTTTCCTCTTTTTTCATTGTGGTCCTATATTATTTAGAAAAAAAACTGAATTTATTAGAAGCTAAAGAACTTATCTTAAACAGGGGTGTCAATAATTATGGAGGGCAGTGTAGGCCTTTCCATGACTGACGTCCTACCATTATGGATCACAGCGAAGCTCGCTCAGGAGTTTGTTTGCTTTGCTTTCGTAAAAGGAGTTTCTCCATTGTGGGTGAAGTTCAACTCATCAAAACAATTCAGGATAACATATCATCTCAGTTTGACGTACATGTAAAACAAAGGTTCATAAGATGAGGCAAGGTAATCTTGACCAAAAATTCAACTGTCTGTACCAACTGGAAAAGGTCATTGAAGGCCAGCGTTGGATTAGCCCCAGTGTTCAGTCTTGTGACTGTTTGATTTGCTAAGTGGCGAAAGCCAATGGATTCAAGGCCAAGCAGATACAAGGTAGCCTCAAAAGAGGGCGTCCATAAGACTCCGAAGAGCAGGACTACTCTTTGAGGCAGTGTGGACTCTGTTTTGGCAGAATATGCAGAGGCTGTGGACACCAATGTACGACAGCCAGAAAGCTTGAGAATCTGACATCACTGCTGAGCCAGAAGGAGCAGGAAATGCTTGCCAGTACCGTGTGACGAGAAAGTGCTGGTGCATCCAAATCCAGCTCTGAAATGGTGCACCTCTGCACAGGTGGGCGTCCAATGTCAGTTTCTCTTGCTCGCACTCAGCCACCTGCCCCACAAATAACGCATCAAGATGTCAGACACATTCAAATTCATGCAAGTCTGAGCCAAAATCCAGTCATGAAGATGTCTGAAGATCTGCACCATGATCATTACATTCAGCTAGATAGAACATTTTTGCCACAAGGGTTAAAGAAAGGAGATGGACTACTATCACTACTTTTCACATTCTTTTGATCAACAACCCTGCAGAGGAGACTTTCAGAAATAAATCACCAAAGCGCAGAAGTTTTCAAACCCTTTAATGTCAATTTGAAAATTTCACGTTGGGTGCCGATGAAAAAGTGGATTTTCTCCAAAAATTCCCAATTCTTTTTTTTGCATTTTGTTTATCTGCTCACTTAGACTTACAAAATGACACAGGTCTTGTTTCAGTATCTTTTTTTTAGACTTTCAAGCAATTTAAACCCAGTGTGGTTCCTCCTCTCCCTGAGGCTTATCGATGGTGGGCCTACACCCTGCGCCAGATCCCGGATGTCCAGCTCAGGGGTTGCGGCTGTAAGTTGCTTGTAGACTGAGAGGAGATTGCACCCGAGGAACATTCATTTGTCCCAGACCGAAACATCTCAAACATCTCGAGTGGTTAGCACCACTGCCTCAGAGCAAGAAGGTCGTAGGTTCGAATCTGGCGTGGGGCCTTTCTGTGTGGTGTTGCATGTTCTCCCCATGTTTGCGTAGGTTTTCTTCAGGTACTCCAGTTTCATACATCATAGGAACACTCCAACCAGTACCCCATGACCCAGGAACTGGCTTTAGAGCTGGAGTTGGTCCCCAAGCACTGCTCTGTGGCTGCCCACTGCTCTTAACTATAGGATGGGTTAAATGCAGAGGAAAAATTACCCCACGGGGTTCAATAACGTGTTTCTTATCTCATATTATTTCCCTGGTTCGCAATTTCCTGTGTGGCGCCCATTGGGGGGGTACTGTCACCCTTGTGCGGATACCTTTCCTCTCCCTTTGTATTCGGCAACGTGTGACTCAGTTAGAAGCAGGCAAGCTTTGATTGGTTCACGTCTTGCTCATTTGCTCCTCTTTGGCTGAGCCTCGCTTCCTGGTAATTTCCCTGATGTGTTATGTGACGTGTATTTATGCCACTTGTGTTAAGTCGCAGTTTGCTGGATTGTAATTTGATGGTTCAAACCAATCAGTATTACTAGTAGTAAATCTTCAACTTTATTATGCGTAACATAATCTTTAAACAGTCAGGTTTCCTTGTGGAAACTCTTTGTCTTTATTTGACGGACGTCTTTATTAACAGTCAATAATGACAGCATAAGGAGAGTTTTTTTTTTTTGCAAAAAGGGTGGGCAGTGGCAGATATGCATAGGAGTATTGGGGAGAATAAGGGTGCATCTCAAGTCGTCTGCCGGAACGAGCTCCACAAGCTGTGCCCCACTGCAGTCTCAGTGTTCACCAACAGTGTTGCATATGGAAATACTACGGATTCCATGAGCCAATCTGTCAATTTCTCACTGAAAACGATTTTGCAATTTCACGCTATTCCTCAATTTTCATATGAAATACATTCTTTGTGGTAATAAATCTTCTGGCAAAGCCTGTTTAGGGCTTTTGTCCTGTCATCCTGTTTTCAAATTTTGCGGTAAGGGCTCTTCCACAACATTCTCACAGTCAGTCATGCTAAAAATTGCCACCCCCCCACCCCCCCACCCATTTCCCATCACTGTCCAACTGTTTTCATTGCTTGGACAGAAAAGCTGTTTACTGAGGGAGGTCTGCTTTCATTTCAAGTGAGGTGTCGACAAGTTACGAATTATTGAATCATAATTTACCGATTAACTTTAATCTTAGAGAGGAAATGCATTTTCTGAAAAGCAGTCATGATGAATCTTAGTTTTTTTTGAGAGAGAGTGATTGGCATGCGAGGTATGTCTGGCTATACCATTCAGCAGGAACAGCTGAGGCAGAGAACAAAAGGCTCAGGTTATTTTAAATGGCCAGTTGGAGATGGGACAGATTTGCGGCATGCTGTTTAAATGCGTGGGGGCGCAGGTGCTTAATCAGTCAAAAAAAAAAAAAAATGCAAAGCTATTCGATTTCCAGCGGTATTTATTGAATAAAGGAAATGAAGATGCATCATCATCACCTCCAGAAAGAAAAAAAACCTTGATAATATTGAAGTGCCTATGAAATAATTTAATAGAGGCGGATGGTGTGGACAGGATGTCGTTTTGGAAAAAGCAGTTATTGACGTTGACCCTGTGCAGCTGGCCCTGGTGTAGATCAGTTATTTCTGGGCTGTCTCATAGCATGCAAAATTCATCATGAAACTGAGCCCTGCCTTTTATTTTCATAGATCTGGCCTCATTTGAGATTCTCCGCTTTCGTTCCAATTTATTTTCTCTTTTCATCTCCCACACTCCTCTCTCCCTCCTGCTCGTTAGGATAAGTGCACCATTCAGTTGACCAAATTGTCGCTAAATGACCACTGGCATCAATTCTAACAAATGCAGGTGCGTGAGCCCGAAGTATTATGTCGAAAATTCAAAGTTCTCCTGGAGTTCTTTCATGTGAACTGAAGGCCGATTGATTAATCAGCATGAATTTCTTTCAACCTTGTACATAAATTCCCCTATTCTCACTTCCAAGCTATTTCTAGTTTAACTCTGCAACTAAGTGCACAATACCGCAATATCTGCCGTTCTTCAGGACTCAGATCGCACAACAATTTAGCGCATAACACTTGTCTGGTAATAGAGGGAGAGCAAACTGTTAACACTGCTCCAAGTGTTTTGAATCCAGAAAATCGTGTAACACGTGTGTTTTCACAAAAGCAATGAAAACTTTCATCAGGTTGAAAGTCAAGCAGGTGAAAAACTTTTACAGGAGACTGTGGAGAAACAGAGTTCTAAATTGCATGTAGTGCCACACATGTCCACAATATATCTTATCCATAATGATAAGGCTGGTGAATTACTATGATTCGGAGGTGAGCATACATGGTGTTCTTTCTCATCACGATTCAAAAGAGCAGGACACAATCATCTTTTTCAATGAAATGCCAAATAAATGACATTTAAAACATTCTTTCGTGTTCGATTAATTTGTTATAATTCTGTAAAATGCAATGACATTTCAATGGAAGAACAACGCTTATGTCCACCGTGCACTGTTCGCTTCTGCCTCACCCAAACATTTTAATAGAGTCAGTATTTTACTTCTTTGAAATCCTAAAGAATATTTGGGTGATCGGTTTTCTTATTTTCCGAGCAAAATGCGTTATACACTTTATATGTCGTAATTTAAAGGCATATCTGCGCTCTTGACTTGTACTCATAAAATCATAGAAGCTGAGAAAAAAAATGTAGCATTGTATACAGGATGAAATAAAATGAAAACATTGGAAAAATTGCACATTAATAAACCCAAATGCAGTAATCCTGTGCATGCAAGTAATCTTGCATGTGTCCACTCCGTCTTTTTCGTTTACTGTTTATGTAAATACCCTGATGAGCCACGACATTAAAACCACCATCTTTACATTGTGTTTGCCCCCCCCCTTGTGCCAAAAAAACACCCCTGACCCGCCAAGGCATGGATTCCACAAGACCTCTGAAGGTGGCAAAATGGCACCGAGATGTTGGCAGCAGATCATTTAAATCCTCTGTTGTGCTGTTTAGAGTGGCCCCCATCGACCTTGTGTTATAGCACATCCCACAGATGCTTGATCACCTTGAGATCTGGGGAATTTGAACGCCTGGAACTCTGTCATATTCCTCAAACTATCTATCTATCCATCTATCTATCCATTATCTAAACTGCTTTTTCCTCACGAGGGTTGTGGGGGAGGTGAAGCCAATCCCAGTTGACTATTAGCGAAAGACAAGGACACGCCTTTGATTGCACCCCAATCCATAATGGGGCTCACACACCAGTTCCCACACACTCTCACCCGCGGGAAATTTAGAGTTTCCAGTTATCCTGACAGGCATGTCTTTGGACTGTAGGCGGAAGCCAGTGTACCTGGAGGAGTGCTACCCACTGTGCCACCGAACCATTTCTGAACAATTCTTGCAGTGCAGTCGGGTGCAATATCGTGCAGAAAGAAGCCAGTGCTATCAGGGAATACCTCCTTCATGAAGCGGTGTGCTTGATCTGAAACATGAGATATGTGACATCCACACGAATGCCAGGACCCAGGGTCTCCCAGCAGAGCATCACACTGCCTCCACTACCTTGCCTTCCTCCTTCAGTGCATTCTGGTGCCATCTTTAGTCCCAGGTAAGTGATGCACAAGCACCCAGCTATCTACACGTTATAAATGAAAATATGCACTACAGGCCAGAAGTTTGGAAGCAAGGCCAATACAGGTCAAAAATTTGGAAGCAACTTCAAGTTTCTGTTCATAATGCCTTTCTTAAAAACCAGTATGAAATCTATGTATTTTGGGATGTATTTATTGCATGATTAGACTTTTCTTTCATTGATGTGCACCATTTTCCTCTATTTACCGGTACTGTATACATTGATGTTACCAGACCATTGCTGAAAAAATGTAAACAAAAGAAAGGAGGGGCTTAGTTTTTGGGTTGAGAAGACTTGCAAGAGTCACCATTTCAGTGAAAATGTGAAAAAACAAATCTCAGTTTGCATTATTCACTTTTAGTCATGGTTTACAGCTCACCGGATACCAACGGCAATCCGGCGGGCACTAGGACCATGGGCCTAGTAATATGCGCCAGATATTTTCAGTAAAAATGTATTCTAATAAGTGACTCTTTATATTATAATCATGTTCATTTTGTTGCAAAGTATGCCAGTGAAACTATGATCTTTTTTTAATACAAATTTGATCTTTCTTCCAAACTTTTGGCCTGTTGTGAAATTCATCAGACCAGGCCACCTTCTTCCATTGCTCCCTGATCCAGCTCTGATACTTATGTGCCCATACCAATACTGACACAACCCCACATCATGACAGATACCACTACTGACACAACCCCACATCATGACAGATACCAATACTGACACAACCCCATATCATGACAGATACCAATACTGACACAACCCCATATCATGACAGATACCAATACTGACACAACCTCACATCATGACAGATACCAATACTGACACAACCCCATATCATGACAGATACCAATACTGACACAACCCCACATCATGACAGACACCAATACTGACACAACCCGACATCATGACAGACACCAATACTGACACAACCCCATATCATGACAGATACCAATACTGACACAACCCCATTTCATGACAGATACCAATACTGACACAACCCCATATCATGACAGACACCAATACTGACACAACCCCACATCATGACAGATACCAATACTGACTCAACCCCACATCATTACAGACACCAATACTGACACAACCCCACATAATGACAGATACCAATACTGGCACAACCCCATATCATGACAGATACCAATACTGACACAACCCCACATCATGACAGATACCAATACTGACACAACCCCATTTCATGACAGATACCAATACTGACACAACCCCATATCATGACAGACACCAATACTGACACAACCCCATATCATGACAGATACCAATACTGACACAACCCCATATCATGACAGATACCAATACTGACACAACCCCACATCATGACAGATACCAATACTGACTCAACCCCACATCATTACAGATACCAATACTGACACAACCCCATATCATGACAGATACCAATACTGACACAACCCCATGTCATGACAGATACCAATACTGACACAACCCCATATCATGACAGATACCAATACTGACACAACCCCACATCATGACAGATACCAATACTGACACAACCCCATTTCATGACAGATACCAATACTGACACAACCCCATATCATGACAGACACCAATACTGACACAACCCCATATCATGACAGATACCAATACTGACACAACCCCATATCATGACAGATACCAATACTGACACAACCCCACATCATGACAGATGCCAATACTGACTCAACCCCACATCATTACAGATACCAATACTGACACAACCCCATATCATGACAGATACCAATACTGACTCAACCCCACATCATTACAGATACCAATACTGACACAACCCCATATCATGACAGATACCAATACTGACACAACCCCATATCATGACAGATACCAATACTGACACAACCCCATATCATGACAAATACCAATACTGACACAACCCCACATCATGACAGATACCAATACTGACTCAACCCCACATCATTACAGATACCAATACTGACACAACCCCATATCATGACAGATACCAATACTGACACAACCCCATATCATGACAGGTACCAATACTGACACAACCCCATATCATGACAGATACCAATACTGACACAACCCCACATCATGACAGATACCAATACTGACTCAACCCCACATCATTACAGATACCAATACTGACACAACCCCATATCATGACAGGTACCAATACTGACACAACCCCATATCATGACAGGTACCAATACTGACACAACCCCATATCATGACAGATACCAATACTGACACAACCCCATATCATGACAGATTGTGGCTTCTGGACTAGTTTCTGGTTACAGTCTAAATGGTGCGATTCTTCGGTGGTCCAGAGCACACAACATCTGTTTCCTCCAAGAAAGACAGGAAATATTGATTTGTTAGACCAAAAGACAGGTTTTTCATCTGACTACTACGATTTGCCTAAGTAATCCTGAGCCCATGTGCCGATATCACTCATGGATAAGTGAGAGCTCTTGATGCAGTGCTGTCGAGTGATTAGCAATAGCAGATATTGAACTTCGGCTTGCACACTTGTCCTTTAAGCACAGAAATTCCTCCAGATTTCTTAAATTTCTTAAAACTGGCCACACCTGATAATGTTGAGAGTTTTCAGGGTTTCTGCAATGGTAATTTAAATGAATTGAAAACAGGGCAATAATTATCAATGCTCATTCTAACTTCACAAGCAGAACTGGCGACACGATGATAATCCGTAGGATTTTTGGAGTTCAAGTAAATAAAATTTTATTAAATGATTGAAAACAGGTTATGTCCAAACATTATTTTTAAGGGATGGTTTTGAGCCTCATCTCTTGCCAGCTCACCAGTAGCCACTGGTGGGTGCATTAAGTATAAAGAAACTGTTACAGTAGTATAAAGAAACTGGTGAGCCTAGTTGGGCTGAACGGCCTGTCCTCGCCATTCATGTTATGTTATGTTATGTTATGTTATGCTAGAAATACTAACCTGGAGTTTATCACAGTGCAGTTCGTAAACACTGAAACCAGGTGATCAGTTAGCAAGTTACCGGCATCGTTATTATCATTAGAGTTAAAATTTGCATAGTTGCAATCCAGAGTTTCTAATGTTTGTAACCACCTGAAAGCCATGACAACGAAATACCGGCGCAAGTTAGTACGGCTCAAGGGAGGTGATCCCTGCACTCAACCTTCACTCAGAAAGAGACGCTATTTTCAGTGTGAGTGAGCTCTCTGAAAGCAAATGAGTGTTGGGGGAACCTCTGACTCATTTAGTATAACCTGACACTTATTAAGTTTTAATAGTCACTCAGTGTCATTTCTGAATAGGGGCCTTTGGTCTCTCCTGAATGCTGCTTTTGCGCTAAGTCATGATTACAATCACCTGCTGATATCAGCTATTTCAAATCACACCATTATTTATATTATAAACCTCATTATTAGTTTTAAATTTTTCTTGTAAAATCACTCCATGACTCTTTTGGAAAGCATTGGTGGTCTGAATGGCAGAAATGGGCAAATATTTGCAAATAAAATGAAATTGACTCAAACTATTGAAAATCTTGTCTTCATACTGCTTGCAATGAAATATGAATCAAACTTAGTGTGGTTATCACTGCTTTCAATTCTTATGTGCATTTTCCATCCTATCCAAACTTTATCCAAGTTGGGGTTCTAAATTTAAGCACTAAAATATATGGTATGAGGCAAAAAAGTAATCATAATGATAATGATAAAAACTGGGTATTGAAATAGCAATGCAAACATATTTGGCATTTGCCGTCAGCGGAGAATTATCAACTGTCATTATTAATGGATCTGCTTTTGCACAGGTTTACTGTTCTGATAATATATGTATGGAAAGGCATATAAAACCATTGTGACCAAATCAACTGAAAAAAAAAAACACCATTCTGTTCAATTTTGGTATAGAGCTTTATTAAGAGTAAGAAGACTGCGGTTGATGTAAGATTCACCGAACTTACAGTGACTATAGATACAGTCGTAGTTTTGAATAATTCACTCAAAACTATGATGTAAGTTCAGTGAAGCTTTGCAATGAGCAGTTACAGAATATTTATGGGGTAATACTGGAAAGATACGCTCAGAGGAACCAGTGGTAACTCAGGGATAATCCAAAAATCGTCAGCCTTTATTACAAAATGGATCAGGACCAGAAGACACAGGGATTGCCGAGCCAAAAACGAAATCCAAAAAGAAAAGTTGACTAAACAGGCTGGGATCAAAACCAGTAAATCAGAAGTGCGACGGTACGTACACAGCAGGCCAAAATTGTAGTCGTAATCCAGAGCAGAAGGTCATACACAGGGCATCCAAAAACAGTCAACGTGGTCAGACAGAAAAGGGTCAAAATCCAAAAAAGGCGAAACAAGAACAGAAGGGCAACGGCAAACTCGAGGTCGGCAAAAACAGTCGTGAAGAAGCGATTAACAAAAGGCAAACGAGGAGCTCTGCACAGATGAGAATTGATCAATGTTCTGACAAGGAATGAGCTGCAGTGAAGACTTTAAATAGACAAGAGGGAAGTCACATGCTATGCAGGGAACAGGTGAATTGGATAAGACTGATTACAGAGGTAAGCACACATGGGGAAGTCCTAAACCACAAACAATGGGCAAAAACCAAAACGCGGACAGAATCCACGCAGACAGCCTATGACAGATAAACAGCTCTGGTCAAGGAGTTCTAAGCGCACAGTTAAGACTCCAGGACAGAGAGAGAAGCACCTGAGGGGCGTGAGCTGTACTCAAAGCAGAGAACAGGGAAAGCTAACGGGGCGGAGTTACAGAACAGAGCAGAGCAGGGCAGAGTTAGTTATATTAGTAAACAGTCATATCTACACACCGAATCAAAATACGTGAATTTTAGTTGGTTAATTTCTGTACAGACACAGGGATTAGTCTACAGTAAAATTACCAGTACTAACTAAACAGCCTAACAGTTAATTAATACGGTAATTTCAGAAAAGCGGGAAGGAGGGTAAGACGAGATTTGAAGGAAGTTCGTGAAATACCGGAAAACTTCCAGAATCACCCGAAGCGTGTCTGCGCGGAGACAGGGGAGTGCACTGGCATGATAACACAAATCACATCAGACACCACAGGGGAGACAATGTGCATGCAATAATGGAATGGATGAAATAAACATGAAAAATAATAAATACAGAAACAGATACAGAATCAGAAGACATACAATATATATTTAAAGTGCTGTTTCTGTCTACTAACCGACTATAGAGGAATTTCAACTGAAAATCTGACTTTAAGGGGTTTTAAGTCTTCTAAAGAATCCGTCTGTACAAACATTGTTGTAAACATCTTTGGAAAACTATGTACCTCAAGACTGAATGATGAGTATTGCATTTGGCAGAGAGGTAATAACAGCAGGAGTTTATGCGATTTGTAATTTACATAACAATGAACAGAGGGAACTAATTCAGTTGAGAAAAACAGCTCACAATCTTTAAGATGGTTATTAAAATATTTAGTGCAAAGAAGTGTGACTTGATGTTCGGCACACCTAATTTGTAAATCACCTTATTTTGCCAGTTTCAATACACTATTCTGACAAAACATGAACAACACATTTTTAATCATGAAACTTGACTTCATGTAAAATATGTCTGTACTTTCACCTGGGGAGGCAATTATGGTAATAATTTTACCATGATGGTAGAATTATCCACACTTTGTTTGACAAATTGAAGTTGCATATTCTTAATAGAAAACATATTGCTCCAGTAATCAAAAATTTTTGAAGTTTTGAATTTAAATGAGTATACTATCACATATTGCAAATGCACTTGTGTGTGTGTATGTCTGCGCGCATGTGTGTGGGCATGTTTTTGGAACCAAGTGGGGACTGTCTCTACTATAAACATTCATTTTGGGGACCAAAGCCAAGTACTTATGAAGTCAATGCAATGTTTTAATAGCTGTGCAAAGTGTGTGTGTGTCTGTGTGTGTGTGTGTGTGTGTGTACACGTGTTTGTGAGTATATGCATGAAAGCGTGCGGTTGTCTTTGTGCACGTGTGTTTGAGCGCCCCAGACGATATAATCACTAAGCTGGAAAACAAGTTTCATTTGACATTATGTCACTTGAATTCAGACTGAGTCAGTGAATTCAAATAAAATTGGCCTCTTATAAAAATTCTGAACACATTCTATCGTATTATCACACTCGGTTGCGCGAAGGAGACGGGCAAGGTTGTTAACATGTCCATACACCTTTTTATCTTAACTTCCAATGAGAAAAACAGCCGAAAGCCACTGTTCAGCTCGGAACACAGCTGCGTGTCCTCATATGTCTAACCAAGGTAACTGCATAGGTCACAGCCAGAGGAGAGTGACCACAGGACAGCGGTAAAACCAGTCCTGAATGAGTTTGTCCTCAGTGCTATGTTTGGGACGACCTAAATAAATTCATGACCAGAAAGATACGCGAGACGACAAGAATGATTGTATTCCTCATCTTGAATCCATTTTCTGCAGCGGTGCCAATCATCTACAATACATAGAGTAATTCATTTGGCAAACATTTGATTATAAATCAGAAATTTACCATTTCTTCTGCACAAATTGAAAGCCTGAATGATAATCAATCATTTCAGGAAGGTCACATTGCCATTCAGCTCTTTTTATGGAATGTTTGAGAAAGGGAATGGAGTGTATTGTCCCAGGTATAAATGGTTACAATCAGCAGGCTTTTGAAGGATTAATCAAGGCATGTGCAAGAAAAGCCACTTTAGGCGCACCCTCGTTGAGAACAGAAGAGCTGGACCCCTGGGAGGTGAGGCAGTTCCAGTTCTCACCATAAGCAGGGGAAAGAATGGAGGGCGAGAACCAAAAAAAGATAAACCATATACCTGCACGGGGTTCGGTCAAAAATCACAAACTGACATCACATAAAAAACTAAAAAATGAACAAAACAGGCAGCTTTTTGTTATTTTTCAGCTTCGTTCTGCAGCCACATTTTGCCCTCTTGTGTCTGTATTCCCCAGTCTCCAACATGTACTGAGGCGACAGGCAGGCTTTTAAAGTGCCTCTGTTGGCTAAACCAGTGGGCATAGCCCTCCTTTGTTATAAACTGACATGGAAACAGAGCTTGAATGTAAATTAGCGGTTATAACCTTTTTTTGTTTGATATGTTTGTTATTACCACTTGGTGAAATCTGGTGGAGGGATGTAGCATGAACCAACGAAGTAACCGTAAAATTTTCAGGTGAATCCAAATCAAAGATACACAAATTATATATCCTTCACATTGAAAAATTTTGCTCTTAGCAGAATAAAGCATGTACATCGTTAAATCCAGTAGATGGTAGCAAAGTTCAAAAGTGAGGAAACAGAGCCAATAAAGAAAAGTGAACTATTAACTCTGGTAGAGGTCTGTGCTGTATGAGTGCCTTCTTAATACCGTAGGTGGTTTTCCGCTGGATGCGAATAAGTGAAAACAGCTTTCATTCAGCAGCTCGCATTCAGCAAAAACGGTTGTGTTATGTGCAGCGGACGTACGCCCTGATTCTATCTCTCGGTAGACCGTGGATGACCTGAGTTTGTCCAGTGACACACGCATTCTTTTGTCTCGCTAGTCATACCAGCCATAAATCAGCCAGCTGGCAAATAATCATTAACTCTTTTTATGTGAGACAGTCTGCAACATGAGACTGAGACAGCCCTGGGCCGCAAGATTGATAATATTCATCATTCTGCAGGTTTTCTTTTCATTTCAAGAAGGTCAAAGTCTGAGGTGATATTGAAATTGGAGTTTTTCTGCAAACTGCATACAGCATACTCTTGAAATCAGAATATGGCTTCGACCTTTCCATACAAAAAAGATTATATGGAGGAACTGTATGTAATATATGTTCTTATATTTTAATGCACATATTTATTCCGCATGTATTTATCTTACATTATTTATTTTCATGAATTTCGTACTTACTGAGAAAGTATTCAAAATTGGGCACTTCTACATACTTATGAATTTTATTTGCTTAATTTTACACACACACACACACACACACACACACACACACACACAAACAAAATTCTTTTTTTATTCTATTTAAATGGAAATAGAAATTGTTTTTTTTTACATTTGCACTGTGTGCACAAAGATTGGAACCATTATTTTTGTTGCGCAGTGGTGTAATCAGATCAGAGTTCAAAACACCAAACAACAAACTACAGTATGCAGATTGTCAAATTAAATCACACTAGAGCACATATTGTAGATCATGTCACGAATGGCACACTAATCCCAGGGAAATAAACATTCTGCGCTCAATATCTCAAAGTTACGCTTTTTACACTGTGTAGAGTTGTCTGTGTGATTCCATGCAGTATTTTCAGTCTCTCCAGTGGTATTCAGCACCTTGGACAGCAGTAACCTCACATACAAAGCTGATGTTTATTTCAAGACTTAAATTATTCAAACTGTTGTTTGTTCCCGTTATGAAACAGAGAGAGCTTTAACTTCGCAAAAGTCAGGCTATAGCCGTATTCTGATGGTTAATCCGGATCGGAAAACCTCAGGACTTCCGTTAAACGCAATCATTACTTCTAGGCCAGTGTCCACAGTTGTTTTTGCGCTGGCAGCATCTGTCTTCTGTACCTATTCTATGAAGTTCAGCATTGACAGCACTCCAAGCCCTCGGCACAAAAAACGCCCTTAATCAACCGCTTTTTTTCTGCTTCACAATTCTCTTTTACCAACCAATCAAAATCGAGAAGAGGGTGGGACTAACAATATCAACAGCAATGGTGGAGGAGAAACTCATCCTGGCTGTCAAAGTCATGCTTCTAATCATTTAACTTCAGTTTAAAGCTATTCTTACCTTTCTGGCATTTTTACACTTTTCTTTTGTAATCTTACAATGCTCCTAATAAGCGTATGGCACGCTAAAATGTAAAAGCAATCCACCAGGTGTTGAAACTCATCAATATTCAATTCTCATATAGTTCTGATAAAAGTCTGACCAATCATTTTCTTTGGAACAAATAAAATGATTTGCAGAGCTTCCTGTCTGTCATCCGTCGCCGCGTCCCTTCCAGTTGCCAACCGCTGTCACCGCTTGCGAGTCACGCGCCTCTTGGGCAGAGCGGTAGAGACAAAACAGGTACTCGATAAAGTTAGCCTGCAAATAAAACAGCTGCAACTGCTCTTGATTTAATGACTACTTTACCGGAACAATTCTGGTGAGGTAAGACGTTATGACAGCAGTTTTGCAAGGAACTATGTATGAATTCTGCTGAAAAACGACGCATCTGACTGTAAACAAACAGGCGCTGAAATGCTATAATTACTATAATAACATTAATGGTAGTTTGTCAGACATTACATTTTATACCACATATAGAATTAAATATCATGTAATTACTGTTGGTTAGTTTTCAGTAACCGGTGCCTCTGAATCTGACTCCATTGCCTCGTTTCAAGATGCTTTCACACCGGACGTGAAACAAATTTTTCGTACGACAGATTACATTCAAAGTCAATGCAAAGACACGAATACGCTCGAGATTCGTGCCTTTACATTGACTTTGAATGTAATCTGTCGTGTAAAAAATTCGTTTCGCGTCCGGTGTGAAAGCAGCTTCATTTGTGCTGCTCACTTTCTCACCGCACGCGTCAGGGGAGCCTCAGAGGTCAGGCAGGGGAAAGAGGGTGGGACTTTGGAGGGAGGCGGAGTTGTTCATGTTCAAATTTTTACTAAGTGCTGTGCCGCATGTCAGAAAGGTAATAATTGCTTTAAGTTTGCTAAGAAGTTATGTTATGTTAATGTTTACTTCTACTGTGGAGACTGTAGTTATAGCTAAGGTTCCCAAGGTTATCGCTACGGTTCCCAATTACTGCTACTGATTTGTAAATAGACATTCATTTACTCAGTTGTGAAGACTCACAGCAATTTCTTTCCACCATTTTGGCTAGCTAATCTTTCAAAAGTAACATTACTTTAGCGAGACCTGGTAGTCACAGCGATGGAATGCAGAAGCGTTTTAAGACGATTTTTTGAAACCTACGAACAATAAGAGCTTGAAAAAAAGCGCTATGAAAATGAGTTCATGAGTGCTTCCAGCACAAAAAAAAAATGTCACAGCCTACGTGTGAAATCCTTTTTTGTCTCTTTCTATTCAGCAACTTACATGTCTATTGGGTGTATGCCGATTGTGATTGGTTTACGTCTTGTGTGTCTGCCAAACCGCAGCTGAATCTCATTGCATCGGTTACTTTCTAATCACCATGTAACAGGTATTTAAGCCCTCTTCTGAGTGCTGCAAGTTGCTGAATTGTAAATCGGCATTTGTGCTTAAAAATCAATCAGTAATTATTAATGAAAACTCTTAGTCATTGTCAAGTGCAGTGTGTATTTTAATGACAGCTATTCCTGAAAGCCTTTTTTTCAACTTAGTTAATTTGAATAAGCTTCCAATCTTAATCAGGGTCCAGCATTGGGACCACGTTCAGGTTAAACCACCTCAAGTCAGTTCATGGTAACTCTTGCAAGTCTTTTCCTTTTTCTAGTTTGTTAGGAGCAAGGTCCCAGTCCGTCTATAGTCTTTAGGATTGGAACTGAGTTTCCCTCAAGCTATTCCATCCTCCTGTAGGACAGCTCACTGCTGGCAAAGTGTGAACTCTACCTGGCGGCTATCCCAGAGGCCACTGAGGTGATTAGCAGCCCGGTTTTGTCGACTATATCTATACTGAACTGTGCTCTCCTAATCTGAGGTGCTGTCTTCACCTCTTCCTGAGGGGCTCCATCTCCTCATTATTGCACAGGCTGTCAATAACCTACTGGTATGAATTTGCTCTGCCGCTGCACTTGATTCTTGTAACATTTACAGCTGCCTGTGGACACAGGCCCTATTACTCCAGTGATTTTAACAAAGGTTCTCAGGTCATTCTAATTCCAAATGAATAACAGAATTGAACTGAGTAATTTAGTTAGGGCGAGGATTCTCTTGCTTTCGGAAAAATGGAGGCTGTTGATGAGACTATTTTTAAGTGCACTCCTCAATATAAACCCCCACATGAAGGTGAGTTTGCAATCCCATTGTAAGACTTGGCACGGTGGCCAGGAAAATGTGGGCTGGACTCAGGTGCAAAGGTGGATTTGGTTGTAAACAAGAATAAATAGGCCACCGTGCCAAGTCTTACAGAAGTTCTAGCCTCTGCACGGAGTGTCAGATGGTTAAAGGAAACCTCGACAGGAATCTGAAACCGTTGTCTCGTTATAGTAGAGGGCGACACCTTTACCATTGGGGGCGTGATCTCTCCATCCTGACTCCGGGAACAGGGGCCGGTTTTTCTCCATGGATGACGTTCGGCGGGTCTAGCAGGTCCCAATTCTGCATCTGCGCCCCCACTGCTGGTCAGAGGGGTTTTAACTGCCACCTTTCCCTGCTTTGTTTAGCTAGGATTTATTGTTGTATTAGTTTCTCAGTTCATGGAACCTTGTTTCCTTTTTGTTTTGGTTTTGTTATTTTTGTCATTAAATACTAAACACTTCCAGCCTGGCGTATGAGACTTCACTCCACTCCACGGTCCTAGAACCCGCCGGATGGCTGCTTGGCACCCGACGGACCGTCAAGAACGTTACACTCTGCATCAAATGCAGGAGTAAGATGAAGGTTGTCATGGTTTGGGAGCTTTGAGAGCTGTTTTTTGCTCTCGTCGGGGACGATATCTTTTTGCTCCCTATCGGATTCCTGGGCCAGCTGGCAGTAATTTGGGGCGTTGCACGGACTCTATTTAAGCTCCAGTTTCGCCTTGCGTTCCTTGCTTGAGTGTCAGTGCTTCTTTGGCGCTTTAGCCGGTAAGGTTGAGAGATTATTGTCAGGGACTTAGCCGCATACAGGATCAGTATTTATGAGTAAGGGAATCTTTGATTTATTTCCCTTTTCCTTTGTTTTCCTCGAGCTGGCCTGTTTTCTACCACGGACGGCGTCTGGTCTGTTGGTTGCGGGAGTCTCGTTATTTCTCTCTGTTTTTAGTCTCTCTACACGCTGTGAGGTTTGCCTTTTATATTTCGCCGCTGCTCTTGGCATCCTCTTTCAGCAGCTATCACAAAGGTGTTTAGGAATGTGAATTCTTGGAAAATACTTGGATTTTGTGTGTGCAGCAGTGTTTGGTTAGCAAATCGTAGCTTGTTTCAGTACCCTGGGATATTTGCTTATCAACCATAATAATTATACATCCTCACCACACTTGAAGATCTTGAAGATGTATTCCAAGTAAAGGGACCTGGCCACAATTCCCTTGTCCCCATTCCAAACTACATCATCCATGATTCCCAACCCTACATTCCCACGTTTACCACGCAAGATGAATGAATTCTGTATGGACCACAGGCTGAGGCAGCCTAAATGTCAAATTTTGTCATCTGGAGCAAACAGTAAAACACCTGGATAATGAAATAGTTGGTAGGAGCATTAATATGTAGAAGCAATATGATCCTGTTTCTTGGCCATTCGCTACGTGTCATTCTCTCCACTCTGAAGAACAGGATTTCTTGAGGCAGCTTCCAATAAGTGAGAATGAGCTCTGCATTGATTGGCCAGAAAATAGAGGAAAGCACAAGAAATGTCTTGTTAGTGCTACAAGGGAGAATGAGGTGGGGAAGCCTACATGGGCAATGAGAGGTAACATGGCTGACAGAGCTGGTAGGCATGAACTATGCAGAGAAGGTCTGTTTAACCCTTTCGCTGCCTGCTCCCTTTTGGTCAAGCACAGTTTGAGTCTCTGAAGCCTTCTTCAATAATCATTTGCAGTCTGTAATGCTGAAAAAAATCTGATCTGTTAAGTTCAACACATCTTTGAATTAGAAATAGTGACTCAAAATGTGGCTCTGCCAAAAGGCTGAGCAGGCAGTCAAAGGGTTAAGAGGTAGAAAACAGCGGGGATTTCACACTAGGTAATCGATGCATTTTGATGACTGAGGTGGAAAAGTAGGGTCTGACAGTGAAATGGCAGGCCTTCAAAGACAAAGATCTCTGGACAGTTTAATACAGTAGGGCCCGCAGTGACGGTGGTTTGAATGGAGAAAAAATATTTTTCATAATAAGGGCCCTTTAATGTGCCATAAGTTGTAAAGATTAGAATTGTGTATTATTGCTCGGAACTACATAGGGTCAGCACTGCACACTGAAATAATGATGCGCCAGGTGCAGTATGACAGGTATGATGCAGGAAAAATTGCAAATCGTGACCAAGCAAACACACACACACACACACACACACACACGTGCACACACACACACACACACACACACACGTGTACTTGTCATGTTTAAGAAGACTATCCATTCACCTGGGCATATCAATAATGAAACAAAAGCTTATTTTACTCCTTCAAGTTTTTGCTTTGCATAAATACTTGAAACCCACTGTTTTCCTATTTGGAGTGAAAGACACAGCAGTGCATATTTTCTAAATTTATGATTTGACATCTGAGACCCATCAGTAGGCAGTGCACCAGAGCAATATTCTACTGTGCTCTTCTCTCTCTCCCTTCGCTTCTGTTGTGCTGCAGGAAAAGGCATCAGGGCATCTCTGCAAGATAAGATGTTGAACACCACACCGACCTTCAGAGACTATTTTTGACATGGCTGGAGGTTCTGTAGCAATGTATCAGTTATACTTTACTTTACTTTTATGGGCACATGAACATTTTCCACAAAAAAAAAAACCTTTTTCCGATTATAGTCACCCTCAGTTGCCCTGAGTGTATATTACTTTCATTAATGTGGATGTTAAAATGTTCTAGTTTGATTGAAATATTCAGATGCCAGTGCTTGATTGCAGACCAGATTTAATTACTGACATGCATTGCTGTTTAACAGTCAGCACAGACCTACAGTCATTAGCTTTTACTGTGATCTTTCTTTTAAAACAGCAAATTCGCCTTTTTTTATTTTCAATTCAAATACACTGATGGACTTTAAAAACTTATAACCAGAATTGTAGCCAAACTCTGATTCAAATTTGGTTCATTTATTGACTTTACCCATAGCAGCAACTTCAACAAATGTCAGATAACGTCTACAAAAAAAGAATGACAAAAGAATCGATAATGACAAGTTTAACAACAAATTCAACAACAGAGATCAACTCCAATCTCAGTACTGAGTGTGACCGTCACGTGCCTGCAACAAAGCCATCACTCGTCTTGACATGGGCAGCACCATTCTGTTCAGCTGTTGCTGGGGAATGGCCTGCCACTCCTGGAGAGGGGCTTCTAAGAGCTCCGCCCTCGTCCTGGGCACTGGAGTGCGTTGCCGAACCCGCCGATCCAACAGGTCCTACACATGCTCGATGCACTTCATGTCAGGGCTGAAAGGCGGCCATTCCATGACTCGCACACCATTCTGGGCCAGGAGCTGCTGGGTCACATGTGCTGAGCGAGGTTGTGTGTTGTCTTGCATGAACGTGACCTCAGGGTGGTCTGTGATGTAAGGTACGACATGCTGTCTGATGACAAGGTCACAGTAGCGGGCTGCATTAAGATTTCCATTGATTATGACCAGGACGGACTTCCAGCCACACCGAATGGCACCCCAGACCATCACCGAGCCTCCTCCAAAGCCATCTGTCTCAGTAATTCAGGCGGCCGCGTGTCTCTCAACACGTCATCTGTAGACCCTCTGTCTTCCATCATATCGGTACGGACAAAATCTGGACTTATCACTAGGGACAACATTTCTCCAGAATTGGTTGGAGACTCGTCTCTGACCATATTCTTCAGCCCAGCGAAGCCTGGCAGCCCTACGCCGTGCATCAAGCTGCATTCCAACACACGCCCTGTGGGCTCTGATCCCTCGCTCTGCAAGTCGGCGACTCACTGTTCTTCTGCCGATCCTTGGTCTGTGGATTTCTAGGGTATCCTGAGCCGTCCTGGTGCTGGTTCGAAACCAAACTCTCAGGTGGACGAGGCGGACCTGATTGTTCTGGGCTGGGGTCGTGTCCCTAGGCTGACCAGGTCGGGGTCGATCATTGGTGCTTCCAGTCTCCTAGTAACAATCCACAGGGTTAGAGTCTGTGGGTTGGCTTAACCCAAAACACTGGGCGATGCGATTTTGGGCTGTTCCAGCCATCCACAGCCCAGTGGCTTGATCATGCTGAGGTCCGGAAAGGCGAGGCATGGCGTACGTAGTGTCTTGGAACTAATGCTCTCGGGTTCTGGCATTAATGACCTCAAGGATTGTTTTAAGGCATTTGACAGCATTACAATTGTGATCAGTGAAGCCGGACGAGGTTACATCACTAATTCCTCAATTCCTGCTCCATAGACACAAACAAAGTCATGACCTCATGCACTGTTGTGTCACCTTACTCAAAGACAACTGCATATCAATCATGTAATCATCTAATTCAAGCTCCCCTTAACCAACTATACTATTTCTGTCAAGTCAAACTTATAACTTATTAAAGTCCATCAGTATAATCAGAAACAGATGTCATAAAATTTTTTTGATTCAGTTGGGATACATATGCAAAAATAGTACTTTTGGAATTATCGAGAGGCAGGAAAATACTAGCTTATTTGGTAACAAACCAATTAAACAGAAAAATAAAAGCGCTGTGAGACTTCCTCAGAACAAAACACAATGATCGGCTCTCAGACTACTTTGAATGAGGCCAATATTTCTGAACCAAAAAAAGATGAAAGGAAATCTGTGTACGGGAGATGAGATGAGTGTGCTTTGAATAGAGGGGAAATGAGGAGTGGTGAATGGCCCACTTAAATGAGTCACTTAACCATCCAATTTCAGAGCCCTTCAAATCCTCCCCTTATGAATGTAGTGAACTTCTACAGAGGAATAATGATCACTGACTTGCCTACGAATTGAGGTAGAGCCTGCTCTATTTTTGTGACAAACAAGCAAACAAGTAGCAGTCTGCTGCTGGGATAAAAACATACCAAATCCATGACCTATCGGTGACGATCCAGATCAGGAATGAAGTCGGGAGGCAGACTCTAATACAATGGCAGCGTTCATTGATGGTAGACAGTGGGACAGGGCCTAGAGGAGAATGGCACTGTTCAGTTCAGAGGTTACAGGTGAGCCTGTGTGGGTGCAGCCTGTGGCTTTCAACGACAGCTGCTATATGGCGTCCACTTTGCCAGAGCCAAGCTGTCTAATGGCAAGATGTAGAAGTTTAGCAGGAACATGGTGCCAATCCTGATGACTGTAGAGGACTTAAGAGCTTGTTCCTAATAAACTGGGCAGTGGAACAAACTGACTGTAGATTAACAGGAATGTGGTCCAAATCCTGGAGACCGCGAGAAAGGCTTGCGAGCTTGTTTGTATTTTCTGAGCAAGAAAGAGTACGTCTGCATATTACTATCATCAAAGGTTACATTTTACTCTCAAAAAAAAAAAGAGCTGAACTGGCAAATAATTACTAATGCTAAAGTGCATATAGCAAGTGACAATCCAGCAACTTGCCAACTCAAAACGGGGATATAAATATGTCACACGCATGTGAGCGGGGTAACTATGAGATAAGCCACAGCCGGTAAATAGGAGACAAGAAGCCAAGCAATCGAAGGACACCATATTGTACCTCTAGGAGACACAGATGCCGTTCATTTTGAGGGTTGTGACTCTATCAAAAAATGAAACAAGTCTGTAAAGCTGGCCTGCAGCCCTGCAGACCTCAGCACCACTCTTGCTGTGGAAACATTTATCTAGGCCAAGATTTTGAATGGCGGAATGTTCAATAATTTTTAGGGTAACACTTTACTTGAAGGTATCACCATAAGAGTGACATAACACTGTCATAACTATTACATGACACAGTCATGAACGTGTCATGAACATTATGTCAATGTCATAAACGTTTATGACTCAAGACAACCCAAACAATGTCAACTTCTCATTACAAAAACCGAATGACACCTAATGACAACAGTCATATACGTTTATGACATTGACATAATGTTTATAACACGTTCATGACTGTGTCATGTAACAGTTATGACAGTGTCATGTCACTCTTATGGCGATACCTTCAAGTAAAATGTAACCATTTTTAGATACACTTCCAGAAAAAAAAGGACCCTTTTGCATCTTTAGGGGTATAAAGGCTTGTCACTAGGATGGTTCGCTCAAGGATACGGCTGCTGCACCCTCAAAAGTGGGTACTTTTGAAACATTAAAGTACCTTTAGGCCCTCATAAAGGTTCAAACAGGTACCTTGAGGTCCTTTGATTAGCTCTAGGGGTACATAAGCGCAGAATGTACCTTGGGGAGCAGAAATGGACTCCTGCTGTACCCCTATTTCTGACAGTGTAGGTGACTGTTCTCAGTAGTTTTCATGTTAATTTATGGATATTTTGTGATAATGCATTTTCATGACATGCTTTATAATAGTTTGATACTCATTGTGATAGGCTGCACAGTGCAATACAAGCACAGTGGTCTGTATGTTGGGACAATATACTTGCATATATTGCATCTATACTTACAAGTTTCCAAAAATCACCTAACAGAACTGGAAAGAAGGACAAGGATATTGATACCAGAGTACCCACAGGAAACCCTTGCTAACACGAGGAGAACTTCTCGCATCGAGGCGCTGGCTGGCCGGGGCTTGAACCTAGAACCTCCTTATTGTGAGGCAACAGTGCTAATCACAGTTCATAATGCTAGGTTCATACGCAATTTGAATCCATCCACTGAGAGAGGAAAATCTATAGATCTGTAAATCTTAATGTGAAAGTAGCCCTCCTCTCATACACTTTGCATGCACAGTGTGCAGTGATGATTATACACACCATTTTCATCTGAAAGGGGTCCTGATCAGTGGCGGTTTTTCGCGGAGGCCAAGGGAAGCCTGGCTTCCCAAAAAATTATTGCAAGAAAGAAAAAATATAAATAAGCTTCACCACAATGTATTTTATATTGTTGTCATTTCCTTGTCAAAACACTTCATCAGCGCACTTCTGCTTTGGCTGAGCGTGAGGAGCAAAACAGCGCCCCCTCCTGTCAAGCTCTCATTGTGTCTTACACTTCGTGTCTCATGCCCTCTGCCCTGTCTGTCAGCTCGGAGGCCAGCTTCACTTGGCCTCCCTTAGGAAAAAAAACAGCCCGTATTAGCCAATCAGATTGAAGCAAGGTTCATCGCTTAATGGTCGATGCATCATTAAAAAAAAAATGAGGGAGGCCAGTTCCGATCTGGCTTCCAACCAATCACAAACTGTTACGGAAAATACACACACTGATTCAACTGTCCCGCCAGGCGCCAGCCAGCCCACACAGAAAGTATAGCCATTAAGTCAGAGAATGGATGGTGACGGGGACCTTGAGTTTCTTGTAAAAAAATGACTTCACAAAACGTCCTTTTGAGGTTCAACTAAAAGTCAAGCGGGACGGTAGGCCGACTCCAAAGCTCAATTTAACTAAAGAGAGAGATGATGGAAAAGTTCGCTCTTTTTGTGAAGCCAACTATGCTAGAAACGAGTGGCTAACAGGAAGTGCCGAGCTGAACCGGCTTTTCTGCTGGCCATGTCTCCTATGGCCCGCCGTGGCCTTTCTGATGGCCGGGTTGTTGTCACATTTTTCTTACGTGATGCATAAAATGTGTTTTATTCTTTATTATTCTTGTCGTGTCAAGTGGATTTCAGAGCATGATGGCTAAGCTGTACTGTTTTTTTATACTCTCAGTCCTTACCGAGACTGCATTTAGGTCCGCTGACATCAGCTGCACTATCAGCTGACAGCTGTAAGGTTTACAGTTGATAGCGCTGCAGCACGTTTGATATCAATTTTTATATAAACCTTTGTAACTATGCGTTTTATATTTAGATTATGTAATTCAGACGTTGCGCACGGGTTATGCATTCATGTTGAGTGTGTTTTTGGATGTATGAATGTTGGGCATCCTTGTGATTTGTTAATTTCAGTTGTGAGGCTGCCACATATGACACTGTTACTTCTAATGTTGGTGGAAGGGGTTTGCCTGTGTTTCTGTACAATAGTCCACGGCTGTCTTGCAAATGCTTTTGTTGCCAATTAATTAAATATGGTCAGAGAGAAGCATTGTCCACAAAACGGAACTTCATTAATACTGTCTGTGAAAGCAATGGCTAAAATGTTTTTGTTATATCTAGATCTTGTCATAATTGCCGTCTGATCGCTATGTGTTTAGCTTTCTGCTGTAATAAAGCCACGAGACGTTTACCAGCTTTGCATGGGCTTCCTCTAACTGATCACATACTACTGTGTGCCAGAGCCGTGAGCACGCGCTCAGCCCGAAGCACGCATCCACAGCTCTCCCTCGCGCTTTCACTCTCTCTCACACACGGACTCTTCTTTTTTAACCTTTTTTTCACTAAAATGAATGAAAAGTCGGTAGAATAAAGGTACTGTAACAGTAGGCTAATTTGTTTGCTGGAAAATAACATGTAAACACTGAATTAAATTCGTTGTTCATTCTGGCTTCCTCGGTAATTTTTGTCATGGCCCGCCACTGGTGCTGATATATTACTTATCTATATGTATAAGTATATATGATGGTAAAAATTAATTGTAAAATATCATTCTCACAAATGTAGTGAGGGAAATATATGGGTAATAAACAAAAATGCAGAAAACATTTTTTTTAATAACAATTGATGTTTTATTTTTTTGACTCTTGCATACGCCAAATGTCTGTTGGATGGCTCGTTCCACGAATGGTCATGCTAAAAAAATAGTTTGAACTGGTTTGAAGACAACATTATTCTGCAAAAGTGCCTCTGATGGTCTGTTGTTTCAGCATTGAAGGAGTTATTAACTTTGAGCAGTGTAACAGGGTTAACATGATGGCACAAAGGGCGGAGCTCTCTGAGGTTGTTTGTTGCCGCATTGTGGCCTTACATGATGCTGAAGACGTTAAATTCTGCCATGGCACTGAAAGAAATGCCATCAAGCATTTTCAAGAGACTGGTTTGCTGAAAATTTGTGCCAATAGAGGTGCGTTAAGTGCCTCTGATGTTTGTTTTCTGTGTATGACAGTAAAAAAAAAATTGGCAATTGACAGTATAACTAATCCGTGATATTAATAGCGCCAGAAGACATGAAAGTATCAAGATCTACTTTTTCCAGACTCCTGTGTGAAAATAGACTGACTGCTCGTGTTGGCAACATAAAAAAAGACTTAATTTCGCCAAGAAATTCAATGATTGAACACCAGTGGACTGGGAACAAGTCCTTTGGACCAATGAATCGAAATTCAAAATTTACTCACCCAAAGACAGAACTAACATGTGCTGTAGAGTTATAGAACGTTTCAAAAATGACTGTTTCACCCCTTTAGTAAAAGAGGGAGGTGGTAATATTATGGTTTGGGGTTCAGTCCTAAGGAAGGGAGTATTTGCTGGCAGGCTAGGTAGCCTAAAGTTACTTTTGTTGAGTTATCAAAATAATGAGGTCAGAAAATAGCTGTAAAATTGGACAGCGGACCAACAAGAGCGGTATATTTCCAGAATGTGATTCATTTCCCATTGGATTTTAGCACTGAGTCTATGGTGTGCTGATTGTAAAATGGTGCACACTAAAAATAACAGCAAAACTTTGCCACATTTGGCTCCAAACAATGTTTAAAAAACTTGTGCATTGTGAGGCACATTTCACCAGATTTACAGCATTATTTCTGAACTTTTTCATATTCGGTTTTCTTCGAAAAATATTTTAAATGTAATGTTAACGTTAAAACTTACTGTTTAAATATAAATGTTAAATGCTAAATCTAAATTATACATGTTAAATTGAAATAATAAATGTTAGATGTAAATATTAAATAATTAATCTAAATGTTATATGTTAAATCTAAATGTGCCTCAGAAAATGCACAATACTTTTTTTAATATATATTTTTTGGAGCTAAATGTGGCAAAATCTTGCTATTATTTCCAGTGTGGACAATTTCACAATCGGTGCCCCATATTGAGTCTGTTTTTAGACTTGGCAGCAAAATGGCTCATGGCAAAAGAAAAACTATGAATGTCAACCTCTCACGCTTTTTCACCATTATTGATGCACTGAAACATGCCCTTACAAGCATGTTCACACTTTTATCTCTCTATTTACCTCAACTGAGACTAAAACCAATAGAAAAGTGTTATATTAACTTACCTGGTCCCATGGAAATTTACTCATTCTGTGCTCTTTTCAATCTCCAAGTTGAGCATACATATAGTTAGGTCAAAAATCCCAATTCCGTGACCACTCTCTGGCTACCAAGGTTTGATGATTGATTTGACATCTATGGACCTTTTATAAAACATTTAGCCTCCATGTCCCTCTCAAAAATCCTGGGAATGTTTTCTAGAAGCCAAAATCCAAGATGGCCGCCGGCGCCAAATTTAAAAATGAAGTTTTCATTCAGAACACCTAGAACCATGTTCAAAGACACTTTTTTGACTAAGTTGTTGCTGTTTCTGTCTCTGAATAATATAGGATGGGTCAACTGACAGCAGAAGTTGGAGGTAAATTCAATTCATATCTATTAGTTTGAAGCGGATGTAATACCAAAGTACTGAAGATGAAATAATTTAATGAATGAATATCAACTAAATATACATGTCTCTTAATAATTGAATAAACACAGAAATTTTATATGTAGCTTTTAAAAAAAATAACTACAATACATGCAGATGTATCATCCACATGCATTTTCCCTCAGCCTCCCTCTCAGAATCACAGAAAGTAAATAACATTAATGAGCTGGCTACTGAAAACAATACAAATGATGACAGATGAGAACATCGCTGGCAGGCTTCCCTTATTTCTCATTATAATGAATGAAATTGTCCCCACATATTTGTTGTCTCAAGAGCCTTAATTACCATGACTTAATAATTTGCTGGATTGCAATTTGCTATATGTGCTGAGAAAGAAACAGTATTTACTGTTTAATTATTTAATTTATTTAAAGGTAAAGTGTATATTTTAATGGCAGTAATTTCCAGAAGCTACCTTCTTTATTTAGTTAATACGAGCAAGATCCTACCAAGTCTTTCTCAAGGTCTCCAGGATGACGACTGGTTGCGACTGTTCAGGAATTCCTCTGAGTTCATACAAGACGCCCTCAAGACTTCCGATTGACTTGCCACAATCTGATAGAGGCCCGAACCTGCACATTAAAACATGAAAGTGGGAAGAGGGCTTAAATATCATGAATCTCAGGCTCTGCTGGGGGGTTTTTGATCCCAGGGTGTGACGGATCGGCACCGTTACTAACGCCAGGCAGCACATTCCCACAGAGACGCACATCTCTTGGAGCTCTGCCCGTCTGTCAGCGGCTGCAGGCAGTGCATATACACGCGACCTCACAAACACCTGTCACACATTTCCCGCTCCCCTCTGCGCTCTTTCACTGGACTCTTCAAAGCAGTTCCTGCTCTCCCTCCATTTACCGAGCGCAAACGAGGGTGCATAATCTATTCTCACATCATTTATCCTACATTTACACATACATGCATACGTGCCCATCACTTCCTCTTCATCCTTGTTACCGTCTTGTTCTGCAGCCAGAAACAAACCGGAGCAAACCAGTCCACCGACTTCAATGGTTTGGTCTGGCGCGCTGATTGTCATGGCAGAGGTGTCCTGTTTTTTTTTTTCTTTCCTTTGTGTTAAAACGTAGCACAATAAATGTTTCAAGTGGTTCGTAATAAGTTGTCCCGCCCTCAATACAGGTGAATATTTGTAGAAATTTGTCCCTGTGAATGTGTATTGATAGAAAAAGTGACAGAGTTCATTGTGTTTTGAACTTTAAACCCAGAGGGAGAGCCTTGGGCCACACAAGTGGCTACTCCAGCGGCATGAGAGTCGAGCCTGAGTTACATTAATTACACTCTGGAACACAGCATCCATGGGCCACCCAAGCCCTGTCCCGCACCATGTGATCACTGGCTGCTGCTGTCCTGATCCGGTCCTGATCCAATTCTGCCCCATCCTTGCCTTGCCACTTCCTGGAGCCGCAGACGCCATTGCTTGGGTATTTTAAAGAGGTTTTCGTAGACTTTAATTGAACTTTGTTGATTAGCTCACCAACAGAAGATGGGCTTCTCCACTATAGCCGGGTTCCTCCTGAGATTACTTCCCACTGGGGAATTTTTCTCACAACTGTTTGGGGTTTTTCTCCTTACTGGGAGTTTTTTTTTTTTGCCTCATTTGCTGTTTTGGGGACTACACTGGGCACTGCCCTTTTTCCTCTGTAAAGCGTCTTTGTATCAGGCCATCTGTGAATAGCGCTCTACAAATAAAATTTAATTGAACTGAATTTAAAACTGCCTACTGGTAAATCAAGCTGCATCGTATCTCCTGGATGATTGCCCATTATGTTAAGACCAACCCGCTGGTTGATCAAAACATAAAATTGGGAGTCAACAGGGTTATAAAACTATGTGTTTTATTTTACAAAAAAAAATTGGGCTCAAAATTGCAACATGAGCTGTGTGGAACACAGGGTGGTCATGTGAGCTTTCTTCGAACATTGGAGAACAATGAAGGGTTCAGCCAGATGTCACTAATCCTGCTATCAGATAAACACAAAACACACAAAGAAGAAGACAGCCCACCTTCCACTGGGGGCATCGGAGGTGTCCAAGGTAATTATGGTAAATGCAAAAATGAGCAGACCCATAACAACTTTAGCTACCGTAAACCTCTATCTTGAATTCTAGGGTGTTGCATCCATAGAGAGTAACTAGTATGCAATTTATGATACAGCAAGGTTTTTTTTTTTCACCATTCATGTTGAAAGTCTTGTGTTCTGGGGTCCTGGCCTTAGGCCAGGACAGCATTTATGATTTTAACAGTTTCATGTCTAAGATTCCATAGTCATAGTCCATGTTCATGTTCATAGTCATAGTTTTAACTGTTTCTTGTATTAGGATTACTCATTTCATGTTTCACATTCATTGTCCATGTTTTTACTTTTCCATGTTTTGTTTCATGCCAGGTCTGCCATGCCACTCCACTGCTTGTCTGCGTTCCGCCCCGTGCCTTCGTTGTTGCACATTTCTGAGCTCTGGTTGGCTTTGGTATTTCACCCTTCCTTCTGCGCTGTGCTGGATTCGGGGCTGTCTAAGCTTAATTGGGAATTAACTGTTTTTAAGTTACTAACATTTACTAACACTCACTGGGTGGTGTAATTCTTAGATAGGCACATTACTAATATTACTAATTTAGACAGGGAGTTTATTGTCATGATTCCTGCTTTACTATTTCAAGATCTTGCTGTGCTTTTCTGTTCTGAACATTCATGCTTGCTTCCAAACTGCATACTTAATTGGTACTTAAACTGAGCCGCTCATTCTCTTAATGAGCAGGTCATGTCATCCAATCTCTGTCCATGTCATGATCTTGCCCTGCCTCTTGTTTCTCCTTCTCCAGGTGTTGCCCCTCATGTCTTGATTTCTCAGCCTTTATCTGGATGCTGGCAGACAGTGTCTCAACTCTCGTGTCATGTTCAAGTCTTCGCTCATGGTCACGCTTTCAAGTCCTTGTTTCCAAGTCTTGTTCATAGCCCTTGTAAATATAGCCATAGTTTTGTTATTTATTTTTCTTGGATTTCTGCCTGGAGTTTCCAGTGGTTTTTTGTTCTTGCCTTTTTAGCTCTTTAGTTCTTTGCTCTGTGTAGCTCTCCTTAGTTTGTCTTTTTGCAACCCTTTGGGCCAAGTTTTTTGTTGGCCCTCGTGCCTGTTTTATTTTGTTTTCAATAAATCCTCATTTCCCTTCACCCCGCTTCTGGTGTCTTACTGATCCCATATCAGAAAGAGAATCTCAATGATCTCTTTGTGGCCACTTCCAGTCATTAAAATCTTAACTGTGCTGTCCACCGTGTATTCTCATGCCCGTGATGTAAGGATTTTTCTTTTCTGCTTCTCTCTATCCCATTGATTTTTATATCGAAAATTGAAATCCATACATTAAAAATAAGTCATGAATATAATGTTCCTGTCTCCACAAAAATCCCCATTACTAACTGAAGAGCAGATAATGCAGCCCCAGTGTGAAAAAAAATGGCAAGAATCTTTAGAACAGCTCCATGCCTCTCTGTGTCATTTCACTGTCTTTATAATATTTTATTCTTAGTCAGCACACAAAACTCATTTGGACCTACACAGAGGCCCTCATTGCTTAATAACAGAACATGAGTGGTGAGAACAGGCCGTTCAGCCCAACTACGCTCGCCAGTTTCTTTATACTATTGTGAATATATCCCTTCAGATACTCAGTGACTCAATGGTATCTAGCTTTAAGTCAAGCCTGCTCTTTAAAACTCCCAAGGTCTCTGCCTCAACACTATGGTCAGGCAAGCTGTTCCACATCAAAATGACTCTTTTGGTGAGGAAATATTTCCGAATATCAGCGCTAAATTTACCCTTGGTCAACTTCCATTTGTGACCCCATGTTCTACTATCAAAACTTGGTTGAAGGAATCCTACATCCTACATTGAACTCCATCAATTGTGTTTCCTTTTGCAGATTAAGGTAATCCTGCTGGCACATGTATAAAAAAAACTAAAAAACTACAGTATAATGAACTTAATTTGACCTGTAATGCGTCTGTAGGGGGAGGAGGACTGGGTGGGGATGTTAAAACTGCTATCAAAGGAGTTCTCAGAAATTCCACGCTCCCGTCAAACTGAAATGAGAACAAGGGGCGCAACTCAGTGGAAGTGACTGAAAGAGAATTATTAACAGACTAGATCATGCCAGTCTGAATGAATGCACTGGATATCAGAAGTGTACACACCGTATTGAAAATTGGAAGTTTTTGAGATGCAATTATACCATCAGTGTTGATTTTTCTTTACAATGATTTTCCTTCTAAATGTTCCATTTTTTTCTCTCTTAATTTTAGTTTAAAGGTCGCATGAGAGATTTAAAAGGTATGCTTCTCACGTTTTAGTAGTTGGGCTTAGCCAAGCAAAAGTAACGGAAGGACACTGTTACTTAACATAATTCATTTAAGGTATGCAGCATGATGAATCTTTTTGTTTCAATTTAGTAAGTTAGCATTGCTTAATAATTCTCCTAATCTGCTATAGAGTACGATATACATAATGTCCAAAATAAACTTGGTAACGGAAGGACAAATGTTCACTTCCCCTCGACCAGACCTCGTTGTTATTTCAGGTATACAGTTCAAAAACCCGCAATTTCAATCAGAGCGTGCAGACTTTTAATTTCAATGGCATCTCTGCCAATACTGTGTAAATGTCAAGATGTTCCAGTTTATCATGTTGGATATTAATCAAAAGCAAATATTTTCTGTGACAGTTATCCTTTTGGAAAATCCAAGCAATTTCATGGCTGTATCTCAAATTTTGCATGGTATGTGCCTATTTTCATTCTTGCTGCTTTCAAGGTGCCTATGTGCTCAAAATAATTCAGGAAAGACATATTTCCTGCAAGAGTTTAACAGAGAGATACAGCTCTGGATTCCATTGATATAAGTTTCATGGGACAACTTGCACATATAGGTAGAGCCAAAAATATCCTGAATTAACATGGATTATGACCGTAAATATGTGATAATGTGTCCCTTTCTGTGGGAAAGATTTGATCAAATAACAATATCAAAATGTGAAAACGTCAGTGGGCAAGACTGACCGCATGAAAAATGGTCTGTGTACAAAATAAAAATTTTCATTTACCATCACATTTTCATATTCTATTCCCTTTTCACCACAAATATTAGTTTGCTGGAACAACTAGGCTGATGCATTAAAAGAGGAAGATACTGCATCGGAGTCTTTGAACTGACACATCCACTGTAGCTTGACTTGATTGGCTGAAACTTGAAACAATGCTTGATTAATAACCGCATAATTACCTCCGCCAAGGAGGTTAAGTTTTTGCCTGGGTTTGTTCGTAAGTTTGTTTGTTTGTCTGTTGGTTTCCAAAATAACTCAAAAAGTAATGAACCGATTTTGATGAAATTTTCACAGAAGGTGAATATTAAGTCAAGGAACAGGTGATTAAATTTTGGCATATCTACCCCAAAGTACTGCTGAGATATATGCCAAAGTTCAAGATTTCAAGTCTTTCCAGTGGGCCGGAGTTCCAATGGCCGTGCTCTTGGGTTTTGTTGCCCCCTGGTGGAGGTCTGCGCTCTCTGAGTGCTTTTCTAGTTTGTTTATTGAATAATCAAGACCAAGATATAAGCCTGTAATTATGAAGAAATTATGAAAAATTACAGAGATCACTGATGGGCTACATTTTTGACGATGTGCTTAATAGTGATATTGTACCATCACATTTTCATATTCTATTCCCTTTTCACCACAAATATTAGTTTGCTGGAACAACTAGGCTGATGCATTAAAAGAGGAAGATACTGCATCGGAGTCTTTGAACAGGCACATCCACTGTAGCTTGACTTGATTGGCTGAAACTTGAAACAATGCTTGATTAATAACCGCATAATTACCTCCGCCAAGGAGGTTAAGTTTTTGCCTGGGTTTGTTCGTAAGTTTGTTTGTTTGTTTGTTTGTTTGTCTGTTGGTTTCCAAAATAACTCAAAAAGTAATGAACCGATTTTGATGAAATTTTCACAGAAGGTGAATATTAAGTCAAGGAACAGGTGATTAAATTTTGGCATATCTAGCCCAAAGTACTGCTGAGATATATGCCAAAGTTCAAGATTTCAAGTCTTTCCAGTGGGCCGGAGTTCCAATGGCCGCGCTCTTGGGTTTTGTTGCCCCCTGGTGGAGGTCTGCGCTCTCTGAGTGCTTTTCTAGTTTGTTTATTGAATAATCAAGACCAAGATATAAGCCTGTAATTATGAAGAAATTATGAAAAATTACAGAGATCACTGATGGGCTACATTTTTGACGATGTGCTTAATAGTGATATTGTAGGGCTGAAAAAAAAGATTAATTAACCCCTTAGTTTCTCTGGATTCCATCTGCCATTTTTTTTCGCCTGTGTAACCTAATTTTCTTTCAGATTGCTCTTTGTCAAAATGTTTTCAGCATTCAAAAGAATAAGCCACATTTGCGGGCAAGCACAGGTGCACACTGGTTGCTGCGATGCAATAGTAATTTATTCATTAAACTACCTACCCACGGTTCTTACACGGAAGCAATGGTAATTGAATAATTTAGTAAATTGGCTATAAGTGCATCATGGAAGCTTGAGGCATGACATGCTTTCAAAATCAATTAAAATGCCTGTCAAGCATAAAACTTTGATGGTAGCAAAATCATTAATGAGGTCTTTATAGTTCAGCCTCTGGGAAAGTTGAAGGAATTATATAATATGAGATTGAATAAACAGCAATTATCTAATTAATTAGAGATGAAATCTAAGTATTATCTAAAGACCATCTTCAGCAGCATTTACTAGATGACATTCTACTTCAAGATGGAATTGCAAGAAATTTCAGATAATTGCTGTTCATGTAATCTCATATCGTTGCCTTCCTCTTTGAAGCTTGATCGCTCATGACAACGCAGCAACAGTAGCTCATAAGGTCAGCAAATTAATTCAATTAATTCAAATAATAGTCCAATTTTTTATCGGAAAGATGTTGAGAGTTAATCCACATTATGGAATTATGGTCATGTCACCGATTGAAGAGTTTTATTTTTACGTTAGCAAACTTATCACGCGGACCTGGGTTTGCAAAACTGCATCGTATAAAAAGTTTTCTCCAGCCTATGAAGATAATCAGAAGCAGAAAAAAAAATGTGTACCATTTTACGAGCCACAGGGATTCAGAGGCTTCAAAAGACATTCGGCTCTAAATTCGTAGACCAGGTGCAGGCGCAGCGAATGGGGGGTGCGCCGCGGCAACGGGGTGTGTCCAGGCGTATGTTGCAATTTCGTGCCCGGTGCAGCCTGGCACAAGTACTCCTCTGTCCTGCCTCCGTCCTTCCTCCCGGCGCAAGTAGCAAAGAAGGCGTTACACATTTATGTTCACGATGTGATCTTAACTCAGTACGAGATCATAGCAATCAGGCTGTATTCCTTTCGCCCACTTAGTACGATAAAACCTAAGTGACAATAATAGTAGCCTACTTTTAAGCCACTTGCACACTGGACGCGAAACGAATTTTTCGCATGACAGATTATAAATCTGTTCTCATATCAATACTTTTGCTTTTTGCCGGCTGGCGGACATGGAAGTTTTTGCATTTCGCGTCTCACAGATCATTTATTCACACTGTCAATGGTCATGGAATTGATTGGCTCACTGACTACAAGCACTATTTTATCTCTGATGTGTAAATAAAGCGTAAATCTGTTCGATCCATCAATTTTCAAAAGAGAGACCGAATAAAGACTGTTGTCTGTTGTCAACGGAAGAAAACAGACGAATAAAAAGACCAAGAAAAGTCAATAGCTATCAATTTGCATTTTGTGACGGTCGAACACAAACATGGCCAAGTTTGCACATCTAATAATTCCTGGAATACTCAAAAAATTTGACCTTTTATGACTTTCAGACACGGAGATATATTAAAACCCAGTCCGACTATCGTGTCTTTGCCTTGACTTTATACTCAGTCGTGCGAAAAATTTGTTTCGCGTCCAGTGTGCAAGCGACTTTACTGAGCACAGAACGCAAGCATTATATTTACGCATTGCCTGATGCCGAGGCAGTTTGTGGTTGGCTGAGAAAGATATGAAGTTGTCAATTTGCATCACAGATTCAGCTGCATTGATTAAGTCAGGTCGAGTTTCCATTACGAGTGCCAACCGCCTTTGATCTGACATCAGGACAATCAATATCGATACTATAATTTATTTGCTGATTCAGACAGTTACATTAAACAGTGGTTGCTGTAATTGTTTATTGCTCTGAAATGTGCCTGACAGTCTGGAAACTTGCCTGTGAGATTTCGGTGACGTGTGCGCACTGTGCACCAGTCAGCCGAATTACCAATGCGCAGAAAGTAAAGCAGGTTAGAGCAGACAAGCTTTCTGCGCAACTGCAGCGAAGACTTTTTCTACGAAATTGTCACTGCGTCTTGATGAATGTGATACATCCTCCTATTACGCTGCCATACCCATCTCGGCGCACGTTCGTCTATCAAAGGCTGTGCACAGTGTTGCACCTCACGAAATTACCACTGCGCAGGCTGCGCCAGACGAAATTACCACTGCGTGGGTTGCGTCAAGCTACGCCACGCTGCGCCACCCTGCACTGCGCCAAGATATTAGAGCCCATTGATGTTTTATTGTGACGGTGCATTCAGGAACCACACGTGCAAGAGAAATCCAAAAAACTTATGCCTTTAATGAGGTCCGAGTCAAAACCAAAAAAACCCAACAATTGCCAAGCCATAATACAAAATCCAAAAACAGTGTCGACTAGACAGGCTGGGGTCAGAACCAGGAAGACAGATGAGCAAAGGTACATAAAGGGTAGGCAAAAAGTCATAGTCGATGAAAAAAGCAAAGGGTCACATACAGGGCATCCAAACACAGAAATCTTGGTTATACAAAAATGGGTCGAAATCCAGAAAGACAAAAACAATGCAAAAAGGGCAATGGAAAGAATCAAAGTCAGACAAACCAGTAGAAGAAAAACAATACTCAATGGCATGCAAGGAATATTGATCAACGTTCTGACAAGGAGCTGGCTGTGAAAAGACTGCTTAAATAGACGAGAGGGAAGTCACATGCTATGCAGGAAGCTGGTGAGCTGGATCAGACTAATTACAACGGGAGAATGACATGAGGGAAACCCTAACCACAAAAATTGGCAAAAGCCAAGACACGGACGGGAATCACACAGACAGCTTATGGCATTTAAACAGCTCCGGTCAAGGAGTTCTAAGTGCACAGGTGAGTAAGAGGCAGAGATTAGAACAAGGTGATTGCAGGGAGGTAATTAATCTAAATTAGTAGCGGTGCAACTTTACAGATTTAACGAGAGTGCTTGTTCGTAAGTTAGTGATCTATATACATGGATTAGTTGTGTTAGTAGACTATGATACAAAATACAAATGTTAGTTTTGTTGGTGATCAGAACAGAAAGATAAAGGAAGTAAACGAGAATTGAAGGAAGATTTTAAACATCGGAATTCATTTTAATCATTGAAGTCAGTGGGCACGCAGACAGGGAAGACGGACTGAACCAACTAGATCACAAGACAGGGGAGACAAGTGCAATGGAACTGAGAAATGGAATGAACTAAAACCTGAGTATTACAATAACCAAAAAGAATAAATAAAAGACAAAATCATGAACACAGAACATAAACATGACCAAAAACCATAAATAAGACATTTATGTGCGGAGGAAGAGGGTAATACATTGCTCAAGTGATGAAAGTAAGGATTTACCTACGAATACAAGAGGGGAAACATTCTATTCAATTTGACTACACTGTATGAGATAAAGTTCATGACCATTCAGCAAGGATGCTGAACCAACCAATATCTGGAGAAGAAAATCATTCAGGAAGCTCGCAATAGAAAGCTCACTCGTAATGGCAATGTTTACGGTCACAACCCTCGTGTGATGACCTTTTGTGTCTTTTCCTATATAGCCACTTGTGTGTCTACAAGAAATATGTGTCCATTGATTGGTTTGTCTTGCATGCTTGCCACTCATCGGCTGTGTCTCATTCATGGTCATTTCCCAATGTATTTAAGCCCTCTGCTTTGTGTTGCAGTTGCAGAATTGTAATATACTTTTCGTGCTTAGAATGTGTCAGTATTCCTGGTAGAAACTCATTGTCTTTATTAAGTATCAGGTGTAATTTAATAACCGCTATTTCCAGAGACTCTCCTCTTTACTTAGTTAACTTGAACAAGCCTCCAAGCCCACTCAGGGTCCAGTATTGGGACCACATTCTTGTTAAGCCCTCTCAGCCTGTTCCTCTGTTCAGTTTGTTAGGAACAAGCTTCGGATCCTTCCACGATAATCAGGTTTGGAACCAAGTTCCCCTCAAGCTACTCCATCCTCCTGTGGGACAGCATGGTGCTGGGAAAGTGTGCAAACCTCCAGCCTGTTATCCCGGAACCCACTGCCCGGTGATTGACAGCTCAGCTTCATCCCCGGCATCAGTATCCTTATCCAGGGTCCCGTCCACACCTCTTCCTCTGGGGTTTCATCCCAAAGTTACCGTATAAGCAGTCAATGAAACTACCGATTAGATGTTACTTTGCCACTGCACTTTCCTGGTTTGGGACATAACAGTTCACAGTTAGATTAAGAACATATGGGAAGTATACTCTTCCAAAAAAGAAACTATACAAATATTGAATTATTGATTACACTTTCTTTTCAATATGTTTTCCACATTTGTCAAAGCATTTAATGTATAATAATTGATGCTAAAAACAATGTATAGTTTCTTTTTTGGAAGAGTATATGTTACGCATTTTCCTGTATATCCAGTGCTGGCTCAAGCTTTAAAGGCCCTTGACAGGATATGATACAATCCCCACCCAAGAGTATAAATCACTGGTAAGTGGTAACCAACCCCATTCATAAGAGATCTACTGTCCCATAAGTTCTCATTTCCATCCTGATTTGGCACAGCAAACACTCCTTGCAGGGCGGTAGCCAGGGGTGTGTGAATACATGTCCCTTTTTGACTGCAATTAGAAGTTCTCAATCATTTTCCGCATTCCAATTATCGTAATTGGCAACCGAAGACACGGTTTCTCTCCATATGCGATCTAACAGCGATTAAAACATGGGCCAAATTCAGTACAGTGGCGTAACCAGAACTGAGCATTGGGACAAAACATCCGTTCAAAACAATTATTAGTCCTGACCTGTTCTCAGTCATTTTCATAATTAACAGAATGTTCACTCCGACAGCGCTCCGCACTTAACAGGTGCTGCTTGTTCTCCTCAATTAGGTAAAACGACAATCATTCATCTGGACCAGTATTTGCTGTATTTAAAACAACGTTGTTCAAAATTGCACACCTGTCTACTCTCACACAAATAGCTTGCGCCGCAGGCTTTTTATAGCCTATTTAAATGCCAACAGAAGAGAGAAACCGTGTCTTCGGTTGCCAGTTACGATAATTGGAAAACGCCGCAATAAAGTAAAATGATTGAGAACTACTAATTGCAGTCAAAAAGGAACGTGTATTCACACCCCTCTGGCTACGGCCCTGCCTTGTGAGCGGCTCAACAAGAAATTCAGCTGTTGAATGAGATGCATTTTATCAATGTAAGACAGGACACCTGCAGGGTGGTTGATGCTACGGAAAGACATTGGTAGATATATTACATATTTTTGAATAGAAAAGAGATTGGTATGAATGTTGCACATTTTTGAATAATTTTGGGGCCCCCTTGTGGTCGCACACCTGGCTCTCCTTATATTACGTACACCATTCACAAAAATGATTTCATTCACGACACCTGGCTGCGGTTGCATTTCTTTTATCATAATGTTTTGGCTGCCAGTGTTATGCAAGAGAATATTTTCATAGCAATCGCACCTGCCATTCTATTCGAATATGGTCTTGCTTTAAGAAATGTTGCATTCTTTTTGTAAATTACGGTACAACAACCCTAAATCAGAAAATGTTGTGCAGGTACGGTAAATTAAAATCATCATTGAAAGCATTTATCTGGAAATAATTTTTGACCTGCATTACATTGAAAGCAATGCAACAGCACTTGAATAGCGAAACCACATTAATTTGATTGATTTCTTTAAAATGAGCTCTTTTTTCAATTTGTCCCTTACAACATACATTTTTATATTTTTGAATCAAAAGGCCACTAGCATAAAAAGTCAAACCCTGGCACCCAAGAGGCTGTTAATGAAAAGACAGGTTAAAAAAAAAAAAAAACAAAACACTCCAACCTTTCAGCATGTGCCTGCCTTCTTCTGACCCTCAGCACATTTTGTACAATAAAGCACATTTCAGGCAGGACACGTGTCAAATTTAACCAACTGTGGCAGAACATAGATTTGTGTTTGGCTGTGACTCTATTCGAGGGATTCTCTAGAACAATCTAAGCAAGCCAGACACAAACAGTGCACGAGACCACAAACCCAACCTGAAATTCAGGACATTTAAATTATTGATCACAATATGAACAGATGCTGCTTACAATGAACAATTCTATTTACGCAGGAGGAGGCTGGGGAGATGGAGAGGATGAGGTCCAGATCTTCAGCCGGCAGGTGTGGGAGTTGTGCAGGGAGCTCAGAGCTGGAGGGACGAATTAATCTTGCCATGGTTGAAACAGCTCGCCAATTTTGGAGGGAGATTCTGAAGTCAAGAACGTTAGGAGAGAAAGACACCTCCGTGCCTGCCGGAATGAAGGCTAAAGCTCTGTTTTATGTACAGTAATCCCATTTCATGGCTCCATAATGTTTGAGAGCAATGCTTCATACATGTCCCTGATACAGCATGTGTATTTAGGTGCCACTTTTGTGCAGGGATGAAACAGCTTGCAGTTCCTTATCTTTATTTCTACCTTTTGATTGACTTTGGAGTACATCGCTGGCATTTTTGAGGTTGAGGCATGGGCAATACTTCTGATGAACTTGAATAATCAAGGAAGCCATTGTAAAGCTGATAAATAAGAATAAATGGTTAAAGGAAAGTCATGTGATGTTCACCAAAATCAACTGTGTGGCAGATTTTTATAAAGAAAGAGTGCATCGGATAGCACAGGAAAAACATAATTAAAAAATAAAGGGCCCAAACATTTTCAGTAATGTAAAAAATAAATAAATAAAAGCTGGGTAGGAAAGGATGTGTACGATTCATTATAGAGGAATTTTCACCACAGGGAAGAAAGCCTGACTCACCGAACCTTCTGGTCAGAATCACCCCGTCGGGAAGCAAGCCTGAATGTGCCAGTATTTACTGACTACAGAGTTTATCATGTTCAGTACAGTTAGAGGCTATTCTACAAGGTGTAAACCCCAAGTACACAGTAAAACCAGGATGGTTAGATCACAGAATTACTAAGAGACACTCAAATGACCTTGCAAGGTTCTGGAAAAAGTTCTTGTTGTCAGACAAGACTGAGATTCACTTAGATTCGAGTGATGGCTATGATGGAGTGTGATAGCTTAAAGGAAACACGCAAGACCCAAATCACCTCACAAAATCTAGGAATATGGGGATGGGGGTGTTGTGATCTCAGCATGTTTGGCTGATGAAGATCTTGGCTCGCTTGTCTTTAGTGACATCTGCAGGAGCATCTGAAGGTCACAGAGGTGCATCAGAGAGGGGCAGGAATTTAAAAAATTTATAATGAAGGAAAATTGACATCTGTTCAGACGTGGTCAACAACTAGTTTGATGGTATGTGCCTCATAGCGCTCCAGTGCAGTATAAAACAGCATTTAAGCTCGTGGTTGCGGGGGTTCACTCTCCATCTTGGTGTGTCACGTTAAGGCGAGGTCGAAATTAATTCATATTACACCAAGCAGTCTATCTTAATTTTCAACTTATTCTCCACAATATTCTTTTTGAATGCATTCTTTGATTTCCCTTTATGTAATATGTGTCGCTCTCATTGAAGGACTAGCCCTGCAAATGACAGTCAGGGGAAAAAGGCACACGTCCTTAAAATCATCGCTCTGACCTATAACTATTCGCTTACCCGCATGATTTTATGAGCCGACATCTCAATTTTCTTTTGTTTTTTTTTTTAAATCTCAGTTTATCTGATTTTTACCCACTGGCCAAATATCAATGATTTGCTTGAAACTGCCATAAGTACTTTGCCACTCAGTGATGAGAAAAGGACATTATTCTCCCTAAATAGCCTTGGAAAGAATTACTGATTTAAACTTTTGTTCGACCCTGGAGATCAAATTAATTCTCGCTGGTTCATCCCATAGAAATCACTGTGGAACTTTGATTGATGAATTAATCAAATACACAGAGGAAACTGTTCGAAGCATGACCTTGGTTCATTTTCATGTGCGCCAACATGCAAATGGCTCTAGTCCCAATCCACCCAGCCACTTTTTCAAAGTGACAAACTAGTACACAGGATAATGAAACCTACAGTAACCCATCAGACTGCATATCCCATGGAAGAGAAAACGATTCAGCGAAAAATGACAATTAAATAATTAGTAGGAAGTTTAAAAATGTGTTCGATTAGCTTCCTTACGATGCCCTGCCACAGATTGGGCAAATTAACCAGAAATTAGCAATTAAGGTAATGGATGGAAAGATGGAATTACCTTGCAAAAAAATTAAGTATTAATTTTTTGAGCTACCACATTATAAAAATATTTTTCAGATGATTACTATCTAAGGTTAATTCACAATGTCAGCTAAACTTGTAAATACTTAATATTTTGGGACCCATGAGCCTGTCACCTACCATGGCAGAAAGCGGCCCATAGCTCTAATTCCAGCAAACCTTATGTCTGATCTGACATTATTTGTGCAAGCTTTGATACAGAAAATCTAATTCAAGCAGCTGGTTATGGTGGCTGCACCTTTCAGTATGTCAAGGCAACAGATTAGATCATCAGAACAAAATCTCCAATCACGTTTGGTTATTTCACTGTGCTCACCAGAAGGCCTTAAAAATGTTTACCATGAATCACTGGCAAAAGCAAAAGTGCTGTCGGTGCAATACTGTGAGAAGGATGAATAACTTTAAAATTATGCTCGCTCACATATATTTTTCTGTCACTGACAGACAGAGGAGATCATAAGAAATATACTGAGAGGCATTAAAAACGCATAATAAAATATACTGATTTAAGTAGTGGTAAATGGTTTCTTTCGTAGTTGCAAAACGCGGTCTTGGGAAACTGCGGTTTCAGTAGTTAGTATTGACCTCACTGTTATCGTTACATTGGCAGTCAGTTCAGCAGTTCATATGCATTATCTGAAAGGGCAGAAGATATTTTATGGAATGTGTTTTTGTGGCGTCACAGATGACGCACTTTGTCGGGGACGACAGCTGACACATCCGGTCATACTGTGTCACCCCTGCAGTCTGAATACAGTCATTAATGGACATTAATGCGTCCAGAACCTTTTCTTTGAGACTGACGATCATTCAACATTCAGAATGTTTGATTCCTCTGAGATTCATTTGTTTGTGGCATTTGAAATGCGAATGATGTGGCTTTGTTTATATGTTTTTATTGGCCCTGATCTTCAGCTTTTCATGTGCAAAATGATTCCTCCCAATGTAATTCACGACCGTGATCCGGGGAACTGTGCTGCATTTAGTAATCATAATGAGGTGTTAAACCAAGAAAAGATTCAAACTCAGACACTTGACATTTTGCAATGCTTACCGTACCTGATGGTCATCATGTAAATCAGCAAAAGGAAAAACTATCAGTTTTCAAATTAGATGATAAAAACCACCTTGCGGTTTTTAATGCCTCTCAGTATTATAAGACAACATGAATCTTGAAAATTTACATTTTGTTCTGGGCACTATGATTTAACCTTCCAGAAGCTGTACTGCTTGTTTTGATGTATTCTAATTATTATTGATATACGTACATAATATTGGTATGATTGTCATCAGAATCTACAACAAGAATTGCACAAATAGACTACAATCTTCCTCTCCGCTTAATAGAGACACTGTATATGTGGACAGAATAACCTGCTGCCTGGGAGGACATTTATGTACTCTAACCACCCGAAATTCCCTTAAAACTAGCAAAATGCATGAAATGGTGCGATATCTTCCATAGAGCAAATCAAACGTCTCCCCGTGCTACCAGCCACAACCACTTTCTGAGCAATGGACTCACTGCAACAGTTTAGGAGTTTGACAGATTGCTTTGCGAGAGACGTGGCAGGGCCTTTTCACGACGCACTGCATTGTGGCGGTTTTATGCTTGTATGATGAGGTGAATGACACACAGGCATCTCTGCTTTAAAGTTATGGACGCTGTCAGTGGAGCAAGCTGTTATCCCCATGGCAACACGCAGGACACATGTCCATTGAAAATGTCTGCCTGAAGCACTGCTGTAATTTTCCCCCAGGAGTTAAATTTTTTGGGGTACCCTTGAAAACCCTACATAATGAGGCGACCCGGTGGCTCATCAGTCTAAGCAAAGGCTGTGTCCTTCTCGCAGCAACCTGGGTTCGATTCTGGCTCGGGTCATTTGCTGCATGTCTTCCCCCGTTCTTCTCCCAAACCCTCCAATCTACACTGTATAACTATCAAATAAAGGAAAAATGATCTTTAAAAAAAAAGAAAGAAATCCCTTTATAATGAGTCATACAGGTGAGGACATTTCTGCCACTTTCTCCAAAAACCACCCATTGATTATCTCAGCCAATTAGGACAGTTTGGTTGGTTTTAGTTTGGTTTGTTTGTATGTTTGTGTTTGTCTGTCAGCAGGATAATGAAAAAAGCATTGGCTTGATTTTCCTGAAACTTGGCAGAGGAGAGCAGCAGCGAGTTATGAAGCAGATCTGAGTCTAAGGGCAGATACACGATGCGCCCCCAACGATCATAATGACAGCGTCCACAAGTAAGTGGCAAGTTGACGAAAGTGAGAAATATTGTTATATTGTTCAAGTTTTGATCAAAATGTTTTCTATTGGAGGAATGAAATACATTATATATCTCATATACATAAGCTTTGTACTGCATGCGTATGTGCAGGAATACACCTAATTTCATGCTCTGTCAAAAATATTGGACATTATGAATGCCAGGCAAATAGCTGAAATAATCCATGTCCAGAATACTGGACATCGCGCATATCACTGACCCGCATACAAAATACAGGACGGAAGTACGCATCCCATAAGCATAATATCCAAAATAATGGACAAACTGATCGCCCACTAGTACCTCACCCAAAAACTAAATTGCACCAAATCTCGTCAAATGGTTCCAGAATAAGTAATATAATAATAATATTAATAACTAATAATATTAGTTCATACGCCATGCAACAAAGGATCATCATCACCATCGCTGAATAAATGCCATACATCTTTGAATCTCGTGGATAGTAGTTAGTTGCAATGGTTACAAAATTATGTTAACCGGAGAAATACATAGGTTGCAGACTTGCATATCGTAGAAGAGTGGACTGTTGACCTTGGCAGAGGTCTCCGCTCTCCGATTGCCCCTCTCATTTTTTTATTCCATTTTATTTATTACTTAAAATTCAGCTAGTCATTTTGCCAAAGCTACTGTGAAGCAAACATCAGTTAGACTTCTGTTTCCATCTCCCTGACAACAGAACTCTCAGCCCATCTAGCCAATGAGAATGTGACAACTATTCAGCAGGTGTAAGGCATTGTCATACAAAGCTTTTTTTGTCTTTGTCTCTCTGACATTATGTTGTTTATCAATCACTGTCAAGAGACACACGTCTTACAAACATTAAAAACAGCTTTTAGCGACTGCAGCTGAGCAGTGTGACAGATCTGGGACAGAAACATGGTGTCGTTCTCCTCCAGCAGATGCTGTGGGGGGTTCAACGGGGTTCCATTAGCACTGGACAACAGTACATCCATCCTCCGGATGAGCAGCTATTCAAGAGTCAAGGTTGTTATGGAAAGCTTTCTATATGATGAAAGGACAACCACATCGCAAGCATTCATAACTCTCTATCCTGTTCAATAATGACAGAACACCACACACAGCATTATATCCTGCAGAGAAGAAGACCATTGTCATGACAGGCTTACATTTACAGTCAGCATCAGACACAATATCCCATGATTCTCTGAATAATGAAAACAGATTGCATAAAAAGCCATGAACTTTGATTACGTACTGTACTTCAGAGTCTTCTGAATTACTTACAATTACTTTACTGTCCATACTGCCACTATTTTTCACTTTTTGAATACTGAAATTGGACTTTTGAGATTTTCTCCAGTGTCAGTGTGATTGCATTCGAATGTACACACACCCACTGTATAGGGCGCTATGTAGTGAATGTTCTAAATTGAAAACAATATGAAGAGAGTGAGTGAGCAAGTGGACGAGCGTGCATTCCGAGCGCAGCCTGCGACATCATTATCAAATCAAATCAAATCACGTCAAATGCCTTTATTGTCATTGCATAGCTGTACAACGAAAGTCAAGTACACTCCTTGTGGTAGATAAAAGATTAAGATTTAAAAAAACACACACACAACAATGGAAACAACACATAAGACGCAGCTTGACGTAACAGCAAAAGTTACCTTATAAATAAAATTTTTAAAAAACAAATAAATACAACCCATTTCCAAAATAGTTGGGACAAAGTGTAAATTGTGAATAAAATCAAAACGCAATGACTTTCAAATCACACCAGCCAGTATTTTATTCACAATAGAACAGAGATAACATAGCAAATGTTGAAACTGAGAAATTTTAGTTTTATCCGCAAAATGAGCTCATTTCTGCCGGATAGCACACTCGGTTAAGGCACTGCGCTGCAGTGCAGAGGTGACTATCATGTCGCAGGTTCGAGCCCTTGCGTACCCACCGGCAGCTTTTTCAGAGTAGAGCACAATTGGCCATTGCGCTACAGGGTTTCAAATTGGGAAGGGACCGCCGGATTTGGGGGATACAATTACAGCTTTGTTCGTTGCTCCAGCGCCTCCTGTTGGCCAGACGGGCGCTCGTCAGGAAGACTCTGGGTCTGTTCATGTCCGGGTATCTTCTGCCCTTGTTCTGAACTTACGAGGATTCAACCAATGAGTGTATAAGAATCAGTGGTTGACAGGCACGTGCTTCGGAGGAGAGCCGTGAACTGTCCTCACTATCCTGAGTTGGCAGCAAGGGGTCGCATACGAGCAAGCTTTGTACATAGTCCACCAATTGGGTATTCCAGATTCTGGTGGGATTGGGGGGTGCCAAATTTAAAAAAAAAAAAAAAAATGTCAAATTTTATGGCTGCTAAAGGTCTCTAAAAAGTTGGGACAGGGGCCTGTTTACCATGGTGTAGCATCCCCTCTTCTTTTTAACACAGTGTGGAGGTGTCTGGGCATTGAAGAGACAAGTTTCTTGAGTTTAGCCACTTTAATTTGATCCCACTCTCGTTTAATACAGGCTTCCAGCTGCTGGAGAGTTTTGGGTCTCCTTTGACGGACATTTCATTTAATTATGCGCCAAATGTTCGCAATTGGTGAAAGATCGGGACTGCCGGCAGGCCAGTTCAGCACACGGACTCTTCTACTACGAAGCCATGCTGTTGTAATAGCTGCAGTATGTGGTTTTGCATTGTCCTGCTGAAATACACAAGGCCTTCCCTGGAATAGATGTCATCTGAAGGGGAGCATATGTTGCTCTAAAACCTTTATATACCTTTCAGTATTCATGGTGCTTTTTAAAACATGCAAGTGTCCCACACCATATGCACTAATGCATCCCCATACCATCAGAGATGCTGGCTTTTGAACTGAACGCTGATAACAGGAGGGGTGGTCTTTCTCCTCTTCAGCCCGGAGGACACAACACCATGATTTCCAACAAGAATGTCAAATTTGGACTCGTCTGACCACAGGAAACTTGGCCACTTTGCTACAGTCCATTATAAATGAGCCTCGGCCCACAGAACATGACGGCACTTTTGGATCGTGCTCAACAATGGCTTCCTTTTTGCATGATAGAGTTTTAGGTGGCATCTGTGGATGGCACAGCGGACTGAGTTTGCAGACAGTGGTTTTTTGAAGTATCCCTGGGCCAATTTAGTAATGTCAATGACAGAATCATGCCGGTGAGTGATGCAGTGGTGTCTGAGGGCCCGAAGATCATGGGCATCCAATAAAGGTCTTCAGCTTTGTCCTTTATGCACAGAGATTTTTCCAGTTTCTCTGAATCTTTTAATGATGTTATGCACCGTCGATGATGTGACCTTCAAAGCCTTTGCAATTTGACATTGAGGAACATTGTTTTTAAAGTATTCCAATTTTTTTACTCAAGCCTTCACAGATTGGAGAGCCTCCGGCCAACTTTACTTCTGAGAGACTCAGCCTCTCTATGTCATCCCTTCTGTAGCAAACCATGTTACACACCTGATGCCAAATAACTTAAGTACTTGTTAAATGTTCTTTTAGCTGATTCTCTTATAAATTAATTGCTTTTTCAGCTCTTTTTTTTGCCCAAAGTGTCCCAACTTTTTTGAGATATGCATAGTGTCACGTTAAGAATTGAGTACTTTTATGGCGTTTGGATGAAAACTGTTCATCAGTCTGGAAGTGCGAGCCTAGGTGGACCTATAGCGCCTTCCAGATGGCAGCAGTTCAAACAAAGAGTTTCCTGGGTGAGAACAGTCCTGGATAAGGCCTTTTGCTCGGCGTAGCCATCTGGCGTTGCAAATGTCAGACAGTGAGGGAAGCTGTCTTTATAATGTCCTGTGCTGACTTCCAGACTCTCCCTAGAGCCTTTTTGTCATCTATGGCGCAGATTTTAAACCACACCATGATGTTGTAGGTGATGATGCTTTCCACAGAACACTTCTAGAAAGATAACAACAGTTTCTGGGACAGATTGACCTTCCTAAGTGACCTCAAAAAGTACAGTCGCTGCTGTGCTTTTTTTCACAAGAGCAGTGGTGTTTACAGTCCATGTGCGGTCCTGAGAAATGTGTCCCCCCCAAAACTTCGAGTTACTGACCTTCTCCACCATGTCCTCTCCAATATGAAGAGGGGCAGCTTCCTGTGAAAATATGGCTATAAGAGATACATAGGCAGCTTAAAGCTCAGGATTTCTCATAGTACAAAAATACTCTCTTTGTTCTGTGGCCCAAAATAAGAGAATTGAGAGATGTGAGAGTTAAGAGGGGAATTTGCTCATTCAAAATGCATGGAGGCAAGGGCTTGAATTACAGCTGCTTACAAACAAGGGGGTAGGAATCCACCCGGAAGTTGAAGCTCAATTGAATGCTCAAAGTAGATAGCAGATGATCAACTAGCGGTAGCTTCTCCATTCACCCCCATTCATTTTGCCAGACTTTTGACATCAAATAACTTTACACTAAAAACATTATGAGCCTTCATGTCAGCGATAATATTTTCTACAGAGAAACTACATTTGGTAGCAGACGTCTTTACTTCGTATGTAACATTATGGTCTCATAGTAAGCATTTTTAGCCGATGGCACCAGGCTAGGCTAAAAGTGACGTGAAATGCCTGTGACTGTCTGTCGCACAGGACGTAAAGGACCATACTTTTTAGACCAGAAGCCTATAACGACAGAAGACAATTGAGCCACATCGCTAACAAAGTGAAGTACCTATGAAGTAATAATTTGCAAAACATCATACAGAACATCGAACAGAATCAGACTATACTGACAGACGCAATCGTTTGCTCGCTGGGAATTATGTGTAGGATACATCTACCAGACGAGTTACCGCTTCTCAGGACGTTGGTTTACGTCAGCGAGCTGACTTCGAGCCTGCGCAGTAGGCATGGTGCCAACTGAAAACTCGTTCAATTGTGCTTCACACTCTCCCGTTGAAAATAGCGCCATCCTGCCGTCCACTTCTTTTACTGTCTATGCTTACAACAGTGTTGTCCATGATGGCATCTCAGAATTTCTTCTAATGAAAATATTCTCCGTGTTCTGTTGTTAAAAACAAGAGAGTTGTGAGTTATGAGGGTTCGGAGGAAAATTTGCTCATTCACTCTTGTCAGAAAAGAACACAGGAACATTAGGCTACGGTGGGCCAAGTGATAACCAAAACTGGCTCATTTAAAACTGGAAAGGAGTTGCCTGCTCAGGCATATTTTGATTTTCTGTTGTGACATGCAGACGGCGGGGACAGAGTTTGATGTCGACAGCCTGAATCCACAAAATCATTTCAACAGCACTAGTGGTTTGGTGGTGTAATGAAGAGAAGAATGGAGGCCTCAAATACCAATTGAACGTTATTTGAATTATTTAGCATACATAAGTATTGTAGGTGGCCATGTGTGGCCAGCTTGTTGAACTTGTTAAAGCTTTAAGCTTGTTAAATGGACAGTTCAAGGAGGATAATGCCTCGTATCACAAAGCAGATATCATCTCTGACACAATGATGATTTAGTTTATTCAAATGACCGACGCAGATGCTGCTCTCAATCCATTTGGACACCGTACAAATGAGGGGAAATGACAGCTTCAGAGAGTATATATGCAAATATTCATTTACAGTATGCTGCATCGTGCTATTCAGTGAGTACAAACCAGAATCCTGAAGGAATGTGTCCGCATCTTGCTGTATCCATGCCGAGAAGAATCTGTTCTTTAGACAAAGGGATTTCCAGTCAGGTATTAGACAGGTGCACATAATAAAGTGACCAATGAGTTGCTGCACAGTGCTTCAATGTAATAATTTGAATTTCAAATTGCTTCTGCAGGAAAATTTCAAAGAACAATTATTTCTCACTTTATATACTTGAATATTCTGATAACATGAATTGCGTATCAATTTTTGCAGACTGAAAAAGGCCAAAAAGTGAACCCTGAATCAAAATAGTGTCTAAGTAATTATGTAAATTTGAAAACAAAGACAAGTCATGGTAAAATAAACACACAACAGTAATTGTATCAGCATTACAATACACATACAGCATTGTAATTCTGTTTCGATAGAAGATGTGCACATAGTATGCCTAACATAGCTCCTTAGATGATCTGGACAACATTATCCTAGTATTCATTATTTGGAGAAACAGTGATAAATGTGCACTCACTTAGCCTTTTGTCAAGAGCACTTAAATTCCTACTTATTCATGTGATTATCCAATCAGTAAATCATGCGGCAGCAATATACATGATCAATCAGAGACAATTCAGGAGGTTCTGTCAAAGTCCCCATAAAATATTAGAATGGGAATAACTTTAGTCCCATTGACTGCATTTACAAGGTCTTCAGTGTCCTGGTTTTGCTAGGGTTTTTTAAGTATCCCGTTTTTGTGTTCGTGCATGTAAACACCATATCCTGAATTCAGAAACCGAGTTATGCTCTTATCCTGGTTTCAAGAAACACGGTTTTGCCACCTCCAATAGAAGCCGGGATACTGAAGCATGTATACGCCTTATCCCGCTCTCCAGCGGCTGCCCACCAGACGTAACACACGCCTGCACAGATAAGATGCAGTGATCAGAAAATGGGTTACTGGTATTTATCATGTATACAGGAATATGAATAACCGGGTTACTCTGTTTTCTCTGTGTTCCATGTAAACATCATATCCCAGATATGCTCAAAGCCCGCATAAGCCTCAAAACTGCGATAATAAAGACCTCGTAAACGCAGTCAATGACTTTGCCCTTGATCTGATCTGCAATATGTACATACTCTGCAACATTGGGCAGATCAGGATTGTAAATGTAGCCTGCTGTAATGAGTCCAGATTTGTGCAATGACACCCAGATGGGAGGATCATAGTTTGGTGGAGACATCATGAATCCAGGGAACTTCCTGCCCCTTGTTGGCTCAGGCTGATGGTGGTGCTGACATGAGCAATCGCCAATAAAAAAAAAAAACCTGGATCTGGCTTTTTCGCCAAAATTTCTTACTCTTCCGCAACAGTCACACTTCTGATGCGGAGCTTGCGTGGCAGCCTGCTTTGCATACTAACGCTTAGGCCTATTGCATGCGCATAATAACACTGAACGATAGCGATCTTATCATCGACATCAGCGTTTTTCAAACCTCACCTGGGTGACCACTCTTCCTGTATGATTGACAGCTCTGCCCGCTCCAGCACAGGTGAGTCAAGTGATCCGCTCGTTATAAACCTGCCAAGATGCTTGATAATGAGCAAATCATTAGAATCGTCTGCGCCGCGGGGAGAGATCTAAAACATGCGAGAGAGGTGGCACTCCAGGAGAGGTTTGAGAAGCACTGATCTACATCAGTCATGCAAAACATTAAGCTAGAAATTATACCAAATACCTGAATATCGCCATGAAGCCCCTTCTCGAAACTTCGAGAAAATGACCGTTCCCCAGCTGGTAGCTTCCTAATACACTCGATTTCGTACAGCCAAGTATCCATAAACATGCACGCTGAGGCAACTTTTCCCCTGCAGCTGCGCAAGGCAGGAAGCAACTCGTCCACCAAACTGTCCCATAAAGCATGAAACGGGGCTTGATTGCAACATCCGAGCATGTTTGTCTGTAATACCGCTCCAACTGTGAGCTGATGCTATCTTGGTGTACTTTGTGTCCTTTAATACCAATCAGACATCTTTTGAATGCCACAGCCCATCTAAATATGGTTGCTGAACGAGTGCATCCCTTTATAGCCACAATTTACCCATCACTCAGTATGATAATGCCACATATCACAGAGCAAACGTTGTCTCAAATTGGATGCATAAAAACGACAATAAGTACAGTGTACAGTAATGGCCGCCGCAGCATTAATGTGTGACAGATAAACCTGCAGAAATTATGTGTTGCCATCATCCGAACATGGACCAAAATTTCTAACGAATGTCAAGGGAATCTATTCTTCAAAGAGTTGAGGCTTTTCTTGGACTAAAGGGAGGCTTTTCTGATAAAGTTCTTAGCGAGTGTATTGCAGATCTACCACAGTTTCGTAATATCGTTCGTTATTGGTGTTTTAATTGCATTGATCGATCATTATTTGAAACAAGACCTATTTTTATTTATGGTGTAATTAGGTAAATCTCATGCTACATTTCTCACTTTCGGTTTAATTGCTGTAAATGATTTATTTTAATTGCTTTTATTATTGTAATTTTGATATATGATGAGCCAGTGTCTGCTAAATTGCTGGCTCTTTACGATAAAATGCAATGACTTATCTCCTCATTTACTTTGACACCAGAAATTCAGAAGTAAAATGACTTCTCTCCATACTGTAACACTTTGGCTTTTAAAAGGCACAATAATATTGGGTTCAGGCGCAGACTTTAAGCACTAATGTTAGGTGTTCTATATTTTTTACTGATTATTATTGGAATTAGTGTTCTTTTCATGTTTTACAAAGACACCCTCATTTTAGGGGACTAAAAGTAATCAAACAAATTTAAATGACCTCAAATGAGGCGATCATATTAAGTGTTTGGTGACAATCCTCATTTACTCCTTGTCATTCTTACAATGTTAGTTGTACCTGTAGCTGTTGACCTGAAGCTGCTGTTGGATTTTATATATTTTACAGTGACTGCAAAGTTACACAAATGTTTTTGTCACCAGTTTACCAATGAAAACAATCCTTTAGAATATTATGGGGTAAAGTTACATCGATAGAATAGTTTTAAGAGATTCTCTAGACCAGAATTCATGTAAAGAAAATTGCCAGCCAGCTTATTTTAAAGTCAATTTAAAGTCCACAATTGTACAACAGTTAGTTCCAATCAAGTAATTTGGTCAGACGAGAAGCATTCCTTGAGCGCTGATGATAGTTTACGACATCACAGGGACATATAACAGCGAATTCACTCCGCTAACAGGCATTTTAGTTTGTAATAACTGCTAATTACGCTAACTGCCGACCACAAACTTAAAGCGATATTGTTAGCAACTGTCTAATCCCGATCCATTTGTGGAGCTATTTGCGCTGGCGAAGCCTCGTAACTGATTAAGTAAACAATGAAATCAGAATCCTTTGTCACTCATTGCCATCAACTAATACAGTGGCTCCAATAAGTATTTGTACACTACTTGAAAATTCAACTACATAACAGCTTTTGTATATTCGGCTAAATGCTTGCTATTGTGTGTAAAAGTGATTAAAATATTTGATAATCAATATGTTTTAAACAAATATTTAATGTCAAAATGTCAAATTGGTCAGAAAGGCGATTACCTGACCCAATAAGTATCTGTACAGTTCCATTAGTGAGTCACAGAACTTATAATACTCACCTAAAATTGACTCAAGATGTTTACAGGACATGGTTGACTCACTTGGTCTGATTTGGTCAAGCGTGACCATACTGGACACTCCCTCTGTACACAGACTGGCCTATGTAAATGGCCTGACCATGCCCATAATGTATTCCTGTGATATATGGCTAAGACAGGCGAGATACCCCGTCGAATGCGAGAGCAAATCATTCAGCTACGTAAAGAAGGCCAAAGCACCAGAAAAATTGGAACTCGGATACGGATGATGGCAAAAACTGGGAGTATTCATGGATAAATTGTGATAATCATATGCACCATGCTATAGCTGTGTACCTCGCACTGCCTTACATTTGAAAACAGGCTTACATTTGTGTAGGCCTGATTAAAGCAACAAGCTCAGAACTTCCCCTGTGAGCAGTATTCTGTGTTCACCAGGACTAAAGTGAGTATTAGTGTATTTTCTGACAGGACGTGCTCAACGTCAATCGGGAATGCCTAGATTAACCCTACGGACTGCAAAACAGCCATCAGATGAAAACGTTCAGAGGACTGCCCATGTGTGGTCGAAAATGCATTTCAGGTGTCGGCTTCAACAATTCATAGTCTATGGACTCAATTTTAAAACAGCACTCGAGTCAGAAGGAGAATACCTTTAGTGATAACGACACAACAAAACTGGCAGATCTACAGCCATACCTTCCTGCTGCAGAATGTGCCAGAAATGCAAATGACAGGTATGGTGCAGCCAGAAGTAAAAACACAACGCAATGTAGGCTGGCAGAATGGAATCTTCACTGCAGACGTCCTGCAAGGCGACCGGTGCTTTCCGAAAGATAGACACAGCACTCAACTGGACATAGCAACATCAAAAACCAAAGTCCAAAGACATTTTGTAGGAATTGTTAAAAATATTATGCTATATTTAAATTAAGCTAGCCGATACCCATGCTACGCATTCGCTATATGTGCAGACGTTTTTTTTTTTTTCCTCGAAAAACAGCTTCAAAATGCAGTTTTTACTTCATAACTAAGTTCGAAACCTGGCGCATTGTCTTTGTCACACGGTAAAACCAGTGTTGCGGAAAACAGACTCATTATTCACGGTAGTTTCGGAGGAGATGTGTGAAACTACGCAAATCGGCAACTCAGTAACTATTAACAGATTTTCAGTTTCCATCTCTTGTTGTTCAGCGTATATCAATATATTATATATTCAGGACATCTCTTTTTTGCCTGCACAGAAAAAAAAGACCTGCCTTAGCCTATCAATGCCTAGGTTCCGCAGTATCTGCTCATATCGGGTAGATATAACGACTGACCTTTTTACCCAACTCCTTTTTGCACCCCCCCCAAAAAAAATCATTTTGATATGCATTTTGTGCCTTTTTTTAAAAGACTAAAAGGCAGTTATTCATGAGACAAGCAGTTTGAAAGATTAAAAAAGGACATGCCATAAACTTCCCGATTTCCGAATTTTATTTTAACTCCAATGTATTAACTTAACTTAACATAACAGAACTTTACCCAACAGGATCATTATCTCTATCATTTATTTCCTCAAAGTCATCAAAGTCTTCTTTCATTAGCTGTCTAATAACGTTCTCCAACAAGAGACCTTGCATGTGTTTAGGTTGAAACAGAACATCCCGGCATGGGACTGCCATCTTGAAAACTCACACTGCCACCTTGTGGCAAAAGTTGAGGGTTAGATCACTGTGGCTCTGGAACATTCTATAGAGATGGATTGGACCATCTAGCTCAATGGGTTAAACACAAGAAAAGAATCTTACTGGCCTCCTTTTCAGTTCAGAATGATTGACTTGGGTACAGCCATTCTGGCCTCGATGGATATATATCACAAAGTGTAAAATTATGATCTAAACTCAAATTTTTTTACATTTTTGGGGTAAAACCACAATGGTTTTCAGCCCTTCAATTACTTCTGCGGGGTACAATGTCAGGCATCAGTAAACATACCACAGTCGAAGTTCCTTCAATCGCCCATCTTGCCAACACCAATTTTAGGCCAAGCAAACAACTGAAACTGAAGAGTGCAGCAGCGAGACACTGAACTCCCTCATGTAAACATATATCTGAACCTCTATTCCTACGCAGTAAATCTGAACCATAATTTGAGTGCACTGTCTACCTTAAATTCATTCCGTTTTAAAGTATGTTCTGGTTTTTAATAAGGTTTTTCATAAGGTGATGTACGCTTCTGATTCATATTACTCAGATGTATTTGTTTCCACCGCTGCCATGGAAAACAATAATCCCTACCTCTCTCCTCAAAACAATAACCTTACTTCTATGGAACGAAATTTGGTTCACCGGAAATTGAATAGAATTTTGGTTTTTAATTGAATTTAACCTGCTTTGAATTTAATTTTATAAGGCTTTGAATTGACTTTTGGGTTTGAATTGAATTTAATCAGCTTTGAATTTAATTTTATTGGTTTTGAAATTGAATGAACAAGTAATCTGAAACTGAATCCAATTATTTGTATTGAATTTTAAGATAAAACTTGAAGCATTTCTTCAGTTCACACATTCAAATTCAGTTCATAAAATTCAAATTCAGTTCTCTAAATTCAAATTCAAGTTGAGTAACATCACATGAATGCGCATCGCGAGCTACAGTCCCGCCTCCGTCCCTCGTGGCTTGCCTTATTTGGAGTAAGTTGACCTATATAATTTCTGGGAAGCGTAGCTCAGAACGAAACCCACCCGACTATACACCGAAAACGTTTACCAAAACTTTGGCTCTTTATCAGTTTATTTGTTTTTTCTCATCATGTTAATCTTCAACAGTTAACCCTGAGTCACCCCGAGATCATTAGTAAATGCACTCGCTAATTTCTAGCGTTTCTTCGGGGTATTAAAAAATGCTAACGTTAATTACAATTGGGTCACTTTTTCTCCCAATCGGTGTGTGTGAATATATTTAGCTGACGAGCCTACACTTTCAAGCTCGTGGGCTTCAAGTGTAACCTTATATTCAGTCAAAATCAAAATAATTTGATAGAGCTGTTCAGAACTTAAACTTCATATGGCTTAATGATTCAGAATACCTGGAGTCAAGAAATAATGACATACCCGCGAGAAGAAGAGAATGCAATTAATCCAGTAGGGGTTGCAGCTGAAACAGGTCCGAGAAATGTTCCGTTTTTGGAGCGGTACTTCACGCACATGCAAATTCACTCATGCACAGAACTGACATACGGTGCCAACGTGGATTTACGCATTGTGTGCTCGTGGTTCAATAGTAGCATTTTAAATGCTCCAGTTTCATTTACAATCGTAACTAACGTTAGCATTATTTACTTAGCCGAAGAAACTATAGAAATTAACAAGTGCATTTACTGATGGTTTTAGGCTAATTCGGGGTTAACTGCTGAAGATTAACATGATGAGCTAAAACAAATAAACTAATAAACAGCCAAAGTTTTGGTCAACGTTTAAGGTGTATAGTCCGGTGGGTTTAGAATTCGTTCTGAGATGCGCTTCCCGGAAATTACATTGTCACCTTATTCCAAATAAGGCAAGCCCCGAGGGACAGAGGCGTGACTGCAGCTCGTGATGCGCGTTCATGTGATGTTACTCAACTTGAATTTGAATTTAGAGAACTGAATTTGAATTTTATGAACTGAATTTGAAAGTGCGAACTGAATGAAATGCTTCAAGTTTTCTCTTAAATTCAATACAAATAATTGGATTCAATTTCAGATTACTTGTTCATTCAATTTCAAAACCAAAAAAATTAAATTCAAAGCTGATTAAATTCAATTCCAACCCAAAATTCTATTCAATTTCAGTTATAAATACTTCTCTCCACAAACCAAACTGATAATAATGTGCCAGTTACATTATCAATATTACATATTTTCAAACTATGAGTGAAAAATTTTGTTCATAATGTATTAAAACCAATCAAACATGATCTGAATGAAAAGAGAAGAAATGCAGCCAACAAGCCCCAGCACACGAGAAATCAAGCTCAGCGCAAACAAATGACAGCTTTCAAACCATGCCATCACGGAACAAATATAAACAAATTATGCAAATTCAGATTATACCTTTTTTCCAGTTTTGTGATCTTGTTTGAATTTCTGAGAATGACACCACCCTCATCAGTTTAGAGCAAACAGATAAAATTAATTCCGAAAAATGGGTTCTAATCGAACTATTCTTCAAACATGGAAATGTGCCAAAATGTCAATAATTTTCAGCATGGGGGCATTTTTACCCTGTTAGAGGTTGTAAAGCACTGTATCGCCTTTCTCTCTTAGCTCAGCCTACAAATGCCAACACATAAAACACTGATTGTGGTTCCGGACAAGGGTCAAAACAGATGACTTCAGGTAAGTTCTAAAATGTATAATTCAATTGCTTTCCAATGAGTTTAAGTACAAATGTCAGTCAAGGTCAGCAGTGAGGCTGAACTTAACCCCCCATATAAATGATTTAGCAGGCTCATGCATTCAACAGCATTTATCAAGGTATGTTGTCACAAGCCTCGTGAGAATTCCTTGAGTCTTTTCGCAATTCAGCAGCTCGCATGTCGATTAAGTGTATGTGTGCTGTGATTAGTTCACCTCCTGTGCGTCTCAATTCCTCGGCTGAATCCCGTTATGTGGTTGTTCGCTTAATGAGATCATAACGAATTTTTAAGCCCTCTTGTTGATGTGCTAGTTGCTGGATTTTAAACTCGCTTTCATGCAAGTTACCCTACTCTAGGGACACTCGCTCACTTTTCCAGAATGATCCTGTGTGGGTGCAGGCTTTCTTTCTACACATTCACTTTCACACCTGATTCTACTAATCAGGAGTCCATGGCAAAAGCTTTAAGGGTTGATTAGTACAAGCTCAATTCCGAAATAATTGGGACAAAGTGTAAATTGTGAAAAAAATAAAAACACAACGACTTTCAAATCACATCAGCCAGTATTTTATTCACGATAGAACAGAGATAACATAGCAAATGTTGAAAATGAGAAATTTTACAAATTTATCCACAAAATGCATTCATTTCAAATTTGATGGCTGCTACAGGTCTCAAAAAGGTTGGGACGGGGGCCTGTTTACCATGGTGTAGCATCCTCTCTCCTTTTTAACACAGAGTGGAGGCGTCTGGGTATTGAGGAGGCAAGTTTCTAGAGTTTAGCTATTGGAAATTGATCCCACTCTTGTTCAATACAGACCTTCTGCTGCTGGAGAGTTTTGGGACTCCTTTGATTGACTTTTTGTTTAATTATGCGCCAAATGTTCTCAATCAGTGAAAGATCAGGACTGCAGGGAGGCCAGTTCTGCACACGGACTCTTCTACTATGAGGCCATACTGTTGTAATAGCTGCAGTATGTGGTTTTGCATTGTCCTGCTGAAATACACAAGGCCTTCCCTGGAATAGGTGTTGTCTGGAGGGGAGCATTTGTTGCTCTAAAACCTTTATATACCTTTCAGCACTCATGGTGTTTTTTAAAGCATTCAAGTGCATCCCCATAGCCTCAGAGATACTGGCTTTCAAACTGAACGCTGATAACAGGAGGGGTGGTCTTTCTCCTCTTTAGCTCGGAGGACACAACGTCCATGATTTCCAACAAGAATGTCACATTTGCAGTCGTCTGACCACAGGACACTTTGCCACTTCACTACAGTCCATTTTAAATGAGCCTTGGCCCACAGAACACAGCGGCGCTTCTGGATCATGCTCAACAATGGCTTCCTTTCTGCATGATAGAGTTTTAGGTGGCATCTGTAGATGGCACGGCAGATGGTGCTACAGACAGTGGTTTCATGAAGTATTTTTGGGCCAATTTAGTAATGTCAATGACAGAATCATGCCGGTTAGTGATGCAGTAGTGTCTGAGGGCCGAAGATCACGGGCATCCAGTAAAGGTCTTCGGCCTTGTCCTTTACGCGCTTTTTTTCTAGTTTCTCTGAATCTTTTGATAATATAATACACTGTCGATGATGAGACCTTCAAGGCCTTTGCAATTTGACATTGAGGAACACTGTTTTTAAAGTATTCCACTATTTTTTAACACAAGCCTTCACAGGTTGGAGAGCCTCTGGCCATCTTTACTTCTGAGAGACTCAGCCTCTCTAAGACATCCCTTTTATAGCCAATCATGTCACACCTGATGCCAGGTAACTTAATTACTTGCTAAATATTCTTTAAGCTGATTCTCTTATATATTAATTGCTTTTTCAGCCCTTTTTTTTGTCTGTTTCCCAACTTTTTTGAGACTTGTTGCAGCCAGAGAATTTACAATAAGCTCATTTTGTGGATAAAAATGTAAAATGTCTCAGTTTCAACATTTGAAATGTTATCTATGTTCTATTGTAAATAACATATTGGCTCTTGTGATCTGAAAGTCATTGCATTCTGATTTTATTCACAATTTACACTTAGTTCCCAACTATTTCAAAATTGGGGTTGTAGAATCAGGTGTGTGACAGGGAGAAAATTATTATGTGAAGATTACTCATTTATGCTGGCCACTTATTGGAAACATTGCTTTCTAACAATCTTTCAAGGTCAAGCAATCGAAAAACTGCTTGGAAGTGGATTTATTTTGTACCTTGGTCTTGTTGTGACCCATCCGAAGCAGATGAAAGAACAAGGTTTCCAACCACATGTGAGAAATGTGTTGCTCTTTCAGACTGGGTGGAAAACTTCCCGGAGGACTGACAAATATAACATTTGCTTACCTAATGCAGACAAAATCATCAATCATGTTGCACTTTTCATCCACGGTACCTGCAGTGCTGTGAAAAAGTATTTGCCCCCTTCCTGATTTTTTTTTTTTTGTTGCTTATTTGTCACACTTTACTGTTTCAAATCATCAAACAAATTTTAATATTAGACAAAGATAACCCGAGTAAATACAAAATGTAGTTTTTAAATGATGATTTAATTTATTGAGGGAAAAAGCTATCCAAACCTGCCTGGCCCTATGTGAAAAAGTAATTACCCCCTAAACGTAATAACTGGTTGTTCCAGTCCTCGGCGATAACAACTGCAATCAAGCGTTTGCGATAACTGGCAATGAGTCTTTCACATCACTGTGAAGAAATTTTGGCCCACTCTTCTTTGCAGAATTCTTTTAATTTAGCCACAATGGAGGGTTTTCTTGATGTTTAACTCATCCCCTGTGGAATACTTTTATATAAAATTGTCGCGTTTGTACGGAATACTTTTGGCGAAAATTATAAAAAATAAAGTTTTGAAGTGTAGGTGGCCCATAACCGTGATCGTCAAGTGATTTTGTGTTCTCATCAGACTGCGAATGGTCATCCACGCCGCTGGCACCGGCTTACCATAGGGAATGGTAGAATTCACCGTACTGTTGGCAGTGGCTTGCCATAGGGAATGAGTTACAGTCAAGCCACAGCATCTCGAACGGATTTAAGTCCAGACTTTGATTAGGCCACTTGAGAACCTTCATTTTGTTTTTTTAAGCCATTCAGAGGTGGAATTGCTGTTGTGTTTCAGATCATTTTCCTGCTGCATGACCCAAGTGCACTTGAGCTTGAGCTCACAAACTGATGGTTGGACATTCTCCTTCAGGATTATCTGGTAGAGAGCAGAATTCATGGTTTCAGCGATTACGGCACGTCGCCCAGGTCCTGAAGCAGCAAAACAGCCCCAGGCCATCACACTACCACCACCATGTTTGCCTGTTGGTATGATAAAATAGCATTTAAAATGATTAAACATTGTTTTTGCATTGTAGAATTACTTTTGAAATAATAAAAACTTGTCCAACAACAAATAATAACAGCAGTTTCTGCAAAATTAGAGATTACGATTACGGGCCCATTGAAATTAGTGATTACGATTACAATTATGATTACAATCGTAATTGTAATCGTAATCCGGATTACAATCTGACCCCGGGCCTGGACGCAACTGTTCAATGTTTTTAAGAGGGCCTGTAAAATGAGAACTGCTACTTAGAGCTTGTTGACCGCTCGTGCACCAGTTTGTTGTCCAGCTGTTGCTCTGACTGCAGCAGTTCAGCCAATGAGTGCATAGTGCGTGCGCGTTTAGGATTAACAGCATTGCTCGTCTTCGAACAGATTCATCAATCCGCACAGACGACACAGTTTCTTGGCCATTTGTGCTGTGTAATCAGATTGGCAATCTTATGAAATGGTGCCGGAAATACTGTAAGCACCCATGGAACGCCATTTTTATTGATGGCTTTGGTCAATTCCGTACTTTCTGGGCTGAAGTAGCTAGCCTAGCATCTCCCATTGGAAGTAATAGGGGTGGTACTTCCTCGCTCTCTCCAGTTCTATTATATTACCTCCATGGTTTTAACTTTGGAACTCTCCTATGCATGCCATTTTTGCCCAGTCTCTATCCTATTCCTGAATCATGAACACTGACTTTAACTGAGGCAAGTGAGGCCTACAGATCTTTAGATGTTGTTCTGGGTTCTTTTGTGACGTGACCTCCTGGAAGAGTTGTCGATGCGCTCTTGGAGTAATTTTGTTAGGCCGGCCTTAAGTTTTCTCCATTTGTGGATAATGGCTCTCACTGTGGTTTGCGGGAGTCCCAAAACCTTCGAAATGGGTTTGTAACCCTTTCCAGACTAATAGATGTCATTGACTTTGTTTCTCATCTGTTCTTGAATTTCTTTTCATCGTGGCATGATGTGTTGCTTTTTGAGATCGTTTAGCCTACTTCACTTTATCAGACTGGTTCTTTTTTCAGAAATCAGTGATTTCTTGATTCAACAGGTCTGGCAGTAATCAGGCCTGGGTGTGGCTAGTGAAGTTGAACGAAAAAAAAAATGTGGTTAATGACAGTGAATTCATGATTCGACTAAGGCAGGGAATTACTTTTTCACATAGGGCCAGGTAGGTTTGGATAGCTTTTATCCCTTAATAAATGAAATCATCATTTAAGAAATGCATTTTGTACTTACTCTGGTTATCTTTGTGTAATACTAAAACTAGTTTGATGATCTGAAACATTTAAGTGTGACAAATATGCAAAAAAATAAATTAATAAATAAATCAAGAGGGGGGCAAATACTTTTTCACAGTACTGTATATACCCAGTGTTCTTAATTTTCCATACTAAAATTTCACTCATATGAGCATTACATACATGATGCATAATTTTTGGATCTAAGAGGCCACAAATAATTGCTCGTTTAAATAATGCCCATGCGCTATCCAACAGTAATAATTCAGATATCGAGATCATGGATTCAGATTGACAAAGCTCAAAATGATGACAGGGGTGAACTTTGCTCTTCATGATGTTATGATCAAGACCAGTAATCAAGAGCGGAGGTAGAGCACAATCCAATTGAAAGATTTATTGATAGTTATACGGTAACAGTGGGACAGAGCCCTGAAGAAGAAAGTTTGGTTCAATTCGGATGTTGAGGCTGAAGCAGAGCTGGTGTTGCCATTCTCCGGCCAGTGGCTTTCCAGGTTGCCAGCCAGATGGCGAGTACACTTTACCAGAGCTGAACTGTCCCAAGAAAGGAAGGAGTAGCTTAGGAGGAACATGTTTCCAGTCCTAGTGACCACAGAGGAAGCTTGTTCCTACTAAACTTGACAGAGCAACCAACTTTAGCTGTGTTCGAAATCGCCCCCTATCACGGATATAGTGCACTATATAGTGTGTCCGCCATTTTGTTGTGCTGTTCGAATTCTTTTCATCCACTATATAGTGGACTATAAAATACCCACAATGCACAGCGGAATCGAGTGAACAAACAATGTACACTACATTATATGCTGTATACCACAATGCACAGCTGTGGTGTTTTCCACAGAAGAAGAATATGAAGAGTGCGATAGCTCCATGGACCTGTAAAACATTCTTGGATAGCCCTGCTCGGCAGAAATAAATTCTCCAGTGTCCCTGTAAAGCTGCTTTAATGCCGGACGCGAAACGAATTTTTCGCATGACAGATTACATTCAAAGTCAATGCAAAGACTGACAATGCTGACCGGCTAATTATCGTCCAAGCTTGTTAGGTAGCTAGCGAACAAAGCTAGCGGATTGAGCTAGTGTAGCTATTATAGCTACGTGTAAAGCACATTCCAGACAACCATCACAGGGTCCAACAGTAAAGCTGCTTTCGCACCGGACGCGTTTTGCGTGTATTCGCGTCTTTGCATTGACTTTGAATGTAATCTGTTGTTTGAAAAATTTGTTTCGCGACCGGTGTCTTAACATGATGCTCGGCGTGTCCGCTCACATCACAAGAATATCCAGCGCATTTGCTGACGCAATCATGTTCAGAAAATTCCGGTGTAGTGTCCGAAATCTCCTTTGGTCGTTCCCTATGTAATGCACTATATCATATACACGATGTAGGGGATAGGGAGTGAGTGAATGAGTGGACGATTTCGAACACAGCCTATGACAGTATGAACAAAGGCGTGGTCCCAAACCTTGCTCCTTGAGAGAGGCTTGGGAGTCGTTACTTATTAACTAAATAAAAGGGAGAGGTTCCTGTGAACTCTAATCATTCAAGGCGATGTTTTACTGTCAAAAGATGAAGAGTTGAACAAATAAATACAATATTGTTCTCAGCAAATAAAGCAAATTACAATCCAGCAACTTGCAACTGAAAGTCGGGGGTATAAATACACATCAGAGGCACAAGGGATGAGAACAAGGGATGAGAACAAGGGATGTAAACAGTGAATCAAGACACGGTCAGGGATAAAGAAGCACACAAGATGCAAACCAATTAAAGGAGACAATACTTCTCATAGGCAGGCAAGTTTCTGAATGGGAGGAGCCACAGAAGCCATTCAAATGAGGGTTGTGACGGTGCGGTAATTTACAGTAATAGCATTTACTCCCTGATAGTCAATACAGGGAAGTAGAGGCACATCATTCTTGGCCACAAAGAAGAAGCCAGGTCCAAGAGGCCCAAATTATTCTGGAAGCCAGGGGCTGATTGATGAAGCGTTCTATAGCTTGGAACTTCTGATTGGTTCGGAAGTACAGCGAATCCCTGGGGGGCGATCCAGGCAATAATTAAATGGCTTAATGATTGGGTCTGAGCGGCAGAAGTGACATTATTCAGGCTTTGCTGAATACCATGCGAAGGTCCTAATTGATGCGGAGAACCTCTTCAGATCTGGCAGCACCCTCTGGTGGTCGGCAGAGGGAAGTGCAGTGAGGCTGGTAGTAACAGAAAGACAGGACTGTGAACATGACAAACTCTTCTCCAATATGGATCCTGAAGGCCAGTCCACATGGGGGCTATGATGTTCAAGCCAAGGCCTCCCCAACATCACTGGGGCATTTGGTGGCGCTAAATGCCAACTATTCAATGTAGTTACTGGAGATCAGCATGGGCAGCGGCTGAGTTACCTCAGTGATCTCAAGAAGGGTAATCCCTGTGAGACCCTGGGGTGAGAGGGATACAAGCAGTGGTCCAGTCGGGGTCCTCGGGCGGCGAACGAGACCAGGATGGATAAAGTTCCCATCAGTGCCCGAGTCGACTAAAGCCTAAGTAGTTAGTGGGCAACCCAGCTATGTCAGGCAAACAGGAAGGAGTGAATGAGTGGATAGACAGAAGCGGCAGACAGCACCTCTCTATCAAATGTCACTCGCATCTGCTAAGCAGGACATTCAGCAGTGGCATAAGTAGCACTTCAACAGTATAAGCAAAAATCCAACCTTATCCAGCAAAGCCATTCGTCACGGGGCGGCTTGTGAAGCTAAGCCCAGTCGACAGCCTTGGGTACTGGAGGAGTCAGGCGGGAATCTGCTCTGGGTTGAGCATCATGGTATGCAGGCTAGGAACGAGCCTGTAACCATGCTCACCAGTCCATCCACCCATCTTGCAGTCGGACATCGGTCTTACTTGCCGAATCAAAGAGGTTACCCAGATCTGTTGGAACAAAACGTGGTTACCTCGCATGGACCATGGTCACGGTCTGCCAAGCTGAACAGATAGACATCATTCAGAGTCCAGAAGTTCCAGCAAGAAGACACAGCAAGCATATAGAAGTTGATGGAATAATCTGGTACCAGCAGCGTAATTCTCATGGGGTGCGTGGGTTCTGCGAACCCATGGGCCTCCTCAGGAGGATGGCCAGGGGAAAAAAAAAAAAAAAAAAAGGCCGGCTGAGTTCAGCGACTGAGGCAAATGAAAGCAGGGCTATTTCCTGAGGGGGAAAAAACGTAGTATCAATTTTTATAACGCAATTTCATGGAAACGTTTGTTCTATTAAACTATCTTCAAAATGAATCCATCGATTTGAACACCGCGCTTGAGCTTAATGACCGCTGCGCAAGTGATCTGTAAAGCTTTGGGCCAGAGGAGGGCTTTGCAAATATCGAGACTTGTGCTCAACAAAAATCAGGGCTGGGACTCTCAGGCTTTCTGCGTGAGATTTAGTGCTTCACCCACGTTCCCGTGCTGTAGTCAGCAATCAATGCAATGCGTGGGTTTCACAATCGTTCAAATTGTTTAAATGAAATAAGACCATTTGAAACATTTTTAAGCAATTCCATTGCTTCCAACCCATGAGTGAAGAAAACCGTGAGATGTCCCGAATAATAAATGATTTCCATATTACATGTGGCGAAATCCACCGCAACTTAGTGAAATGCGACATATTCTCTGATTTCCAGAAGGGCAGAGTGAGAAAGGGAAAGTGTTTCCCCGAGGAAAAAACTGCAGACAAGCCGATAAACGACAGTAGAACACGTTTTACCTGTGAAGTGGACTCATTCTATTATATCCTGGACGTTTTTGACCAACAATTTGTGACACGTTTCACAGACCTTCGCAACATGGCAAGTCATTTTCAAGTCCTCAACGAACGGCACTTAAAAAGAAAATACAAATTCAGGGGAGAAGATTGATGATCTGGCTCAGTTCACCGAAGGAGGAGAGTTTTATACCGGCCAAATTTTGTATTTCCTCGTCGCCAATGACATGCACCGAACTTCCCCTGGCATCTCAACTTTATATCGGATCTATGTTACTATTCTTATAAGCAGCGCACAGGCAGAGCGCAATTCCAGTCGTCTTAATTAAAACATATCTGCGGTCTTCAATGATTCAGAATCGCCTCTCAAATCTGGCAATATTTTTTATCGAGAGAGTAATGACAGAGGGTGGACTTCAGTAATGTAACATTTGCGAGGATGAAGAAAATAAGTTCATATAGTCTACACATTCAAAGAACAGGCCTACTTTTTTTTAATGTGTTTTTCATTTGTTCAAACCTTTTTTAAGTAGCCAACATTGGATTACTAAGCCAATAAGCCTTTATCATGACATGTTGCCTCTGAACGAATTGAGTGAAAATAAAAAAAGTAAAAGGCAGTATATTGGAAACGGATTCCTGAAACTTTATTTCCAGCATTTTAACATCATGCAGCTGCATTCTATATAGGCCTATTATCTTTGGCAAAAACGTTTGCCTAAATTAATACATTTATTTGTGCTGCTTGCTATTTGTTTCAGTTGGTATGAATTCAATATTTTAATGAATACATTAATAGAAAGGTACATTAGGATTGACAGACAGGCTGATCAGGGGCCCCTTTGGGGTGAAAAAAACCCCCATGGGAATAAAAGTGAGTCTATGCCCTTGTCCGGTACTGACCGTTTGTCTTAGCACAGCTGGAGAGAGTCTGGGTGACGACTTGACCAGCGTAGGATCGGTCAAACACCTTCCTCATCTCTTTGGCACAGGCAAAGAAAGCTGACACAGCAGGATCTTCTACCTCTCAACAGGCGGTAACCCATAACCTAGCACATTCAGAGAGGCAGGTGATGACAAATGCAACCTTCGAACATTCAGTGGGGAATGACGATGGTTGGACTTCAAAGACCATCAAACACTGGGCCAGGAAGCTACAGCAGGCGGTGGGATCTTTGCCACAAGAGTCCAGAACCGCAAGTTTCGACTCCTGACGGCCAAGCACCAGAGGGCAGATCCACTACATAATGGTAGTGGCTGCTTAAGCAGTGGAGGCAGAGCATTGGGAAACATTAATAACAGTCCCACTGATTGAAGAAAGCACCGATGCTTTCATACAAGTGGAAATGCGTGTCATCATGCTGGCCAAGAACTAATCCCTGACACCTCAACTGGGCTGGCAATTTCCGGTGATTCCATTCCTCAGGCTGGATTGTACTGGTTGATCCCAATGGGGAATCAAGTACGGAGGCAGAGTACAATCCAACAGTAGGGTTTATTGATAGTAATGAGCAGTGGGGCAGAGCCCAGAGGAGGAAAACCCGGTATAGTTCACAGGTCGTAGGCAAAGCTGAGTAGGCTTTCCGGAATGACTGCCAGATGTAAAGCAAACTTTATCAGAGCTGAACTGTCCCCGGAAAGGAGTTAGTAGCTTAGGAGGAATGCAATTCTAATCCCGATGACCATTGAACAATTGGGAGCTTGTTAAAGGTAAAAAGTAAGTAAATGCATCAAATTAATTAATTACAATGCATCAAACAATGCATCAAATACTAGCTTTTGCAGTTTATTGCTCAATTCTGTTTTCGAATACGTCCTTTAAAATCCTTCATTTGTTCATTGCTGGAGTGAATGTTAGGGTCTGCACGAGTACATGTGGCATGCCCTTGTCCTTTTTAGCAGTGTAGGCACATGCTGGTGAAAATTATTGATGTGTTCTGTGTTCTGGTCCGGTCAGCCTTGAGACTGATCACGCACTGACTGATGCCTCCTCTCCACATATTTCTTCTGCAGCGGCCAAGGACTGCTGCCACTTTTCTCCACTATTCATTTTATACCAGTTCTGTTCTTTCATCTGACATAAAACATATTGCTACAAAGTAATGGAACAGGAAATAGCCTATATTATTTTTAACTGCAAGGTCTTGCAGCCTTAAAACTGTCAGTTGAGTGTATATGTTGAACCAAAAACCGTCATTCATCTGTTGAGCCCAGAACTATTCAGGCAGCTCGACGTTTCTATAGTAATTGTATGCACTTGGATGTGTGTATGTGTGTGTGTGTGTGTGTGTGTGCGTGCGTGTGTGAGCGCGCGCGCGCGCGTGTATACCTGCTTTTCGGTGTTGAGTCACTGTCCGACATACTATCCGCTTTAAAAAGAACAGCTTAGTGTCGGGGTTTACGAGGTTGGTATTTGGTGATATCGACAGTCATGCCTTTATTACTGTTCACAACTGATGAAATTAAAGATAGGCCTGCAAACCTTAAATTTAATGAATATGAAGGAATTTTTCAGACGCTCGTATTTAGAGCGACGTAGACCATTAAGATCACGAGTACTCTGAAAAAGCGCAGAAAACCAGAAGTACTGCAGTACAATATGAGAACATTAGTTATCATCCTGTTGTAAAAGTGTTCAAAACTGTTGACCTGTTTATATATTATTGTACAGAACAGATACAAGCATTGGCTGTTCAGGGGTGCAATGTTAAGTCTGTTCTCGAAAAGCCTACTGTATAAAAACAAGTGAATTAACATATTAATTCGTGAAGTTCCATAAGTCAAAATGCAAGGTTAACAGCACGTTTCTTAATTTCGTCTTGGCATTGATGAGCTTGGGTTTCATCTACGAATCGATATTCTCTTGCTTAAAAATGTTTATGATGTGAAATCAACATTCTGCACTGGTTTTCAATGGCTGAAGTACACATCACATTTGTGAATACAATATGTACCAATGTCCGCATATCGATAAGTTTCGTTCGTAAAAATCCTTACGTCCTGCAGCTGCATGATTCGTCAAAGCAATAAAAAAATTATCTGATCAGCGGTGGTGTTAATAATAATAATAATAATAATAATAATAATAATAATAAAAAGTGCGGTGTACCTTTTTAAAATCTCTGAATAATAAAAAAATGAACACGCTCTCTCTCGCGCGCGCGCGAGCACACACACACACACACACACACACGCACGCACAAGTCGGTCTCTCTTGCAATGGCAGATGACACTCCGATCACATCGTTTGACAAACACGATCCAGCATTAATATTGGGCTGTTAGGTTACAAAATGCGTCTTTAGTAAAGTATGCTCGAGTCATTTATTTTGTTAATTTTGGAAGTGATCGATGTGCGGGAGAGCTTACTGTCTGACGTCAGAAGCTGCGGAGATTCAGCACAACAGACCTCGCCACCGACCAACAGTGGTCGGGTGAACGAAACAAGAGTATCTCGAATAGTTATCTAACGTTTCAAAAAAATCGCGTAACATCGAGGGGACGATGCATTATAACAGGTCCGGAAACTTCAGCATCAGTCTCAACAGCAGCTCGGGCACCGTGGACGAGCTGGTCATCACTTCGACTTTTGGGACGTTGCTGTCACTTGTGTACATAGTTGGGGTGTCCGGGAACGTATACACGCTGGTGGTGATGTGTCATTCTATCCGGTTCGCTACCTCCATGTACATCTCCATCATAAACCTTGCACTGGCAGATCTGCTGTACCTCTCCACTATTCCATTCGTGGTCTGCACGTATTTCCTCAAGGACTGGTACTTCGGAGATGTGGGCTGTCGTGTTCTGCTGAGTCTCGACCTGCTTACCATGCATGCGAGCATCTTTACGTTAACAGTAATGTGCACGGAGCGCTATCTCGCAGTTACAAAGCCTTTGGATACCGTTAAGCGCTCTAAAAGCTACCGCAAGGCAATGGCCGGAGGGGTTTGGATATTGTCTTTCGTTCTTACTATTCCTATGATGACGATGGTCAAACAGACCACCAAACTATCGGAACATGGCGTGAAAAGGATGTGTGCGCCCACTTGGGGCACCGAAGCCTATAAGATTTACCTGAGTGTTCTTTTCAGCACAAGTATTATGGCACCTGGAATAATAATTGGGTACCTGTACGCTAAATTAGCCCGCACTTACTTAGAGTCCCAGAGGAACTCAGCCGCCAGCCATGGGAATAAGCGTTCTCCGAAGCAGAAAGTACTGATAATGATATTCACCATCGTGTTGGTGTTCTGGGCATGTTTTCTACCCTTCTGGATTTGGCAGCTTCTCCCCCTGTATCATAAACCCCTGCGCTTGGCCTCTCACACCAATACCTGCATCAACTACCTGGTGGCTTGTCTCACCTACAGCAACAGCTGCATCAACCCCTTTCTCTACACACTGCTCACAAAAAACTACAGAGAATATCTTCAAAATCGTCATCGGAGTTTCTATCGCTACACGTCATCTTTTAAAAACAGACCCCCCAGTTTGTACTCACTCGGGAAGTCAGTCTCCTCCAGCAACCAGTTTGACCTGAACTCTGAGACTTTGGTCATGGGACCACTTAAAGGGGGCCTCTGATGCAGAAATGGGTCCCTCCGGATGGTGTGAGATATGTTGCCGCAGACGCATCTCTTCAGGCTCCCCAACCTCCTCACTTCATTTTTGCCGCTGTCATTAATGAATGGAGCTCGTTCTGATAGGATTACTAAACTTGAATTGGTGCACATGTTTACTACAGAGTCAAAGTTGTGCGTGGCCGTCTCCAGCATTAACTCGCTACTTTCCTCTGTGGTTTTTGGCACTTTGGATCCTGCAAAAGACACTTTGTGTTGTAAGTCACTCTGGATTAAAAATATCTGCAAAATGCCTGTAATGTAATGTCTTGAATGTATTGCACAGATGAGTTTGGCAAGTTGTACAGTGTAACATTTTCTGCTTTAATAGAAAAAGTAGGAAGTGGCCAGTGGATATGGTAGTGTGTGGTGATAATTGTACACTCAACAAAATGAAGATAAATCAGAAAGCAAGTACTATTCAAGTATTTATTTCATGTAATATTGGATCATATAGATGAAAATAAGTGAAGAGATAACAATATAGTAAAAACAAAAATAATCTCTTTTTGCGAGAAAAAATGTCAATATGTAATGTGGCCACCCCTTGCTTTGATTATAGCATTTAATCTTTCAGGCATAGTGTCCACATATTTTTTAATTCCTCACTCACTAAACTATTCCATATGGTTTGATGTTCATCCCAAAGAGATTCTTTCAATGTTACACATTTAAAAGAAAAAAAATTTAGTATCATGCAAATCACAGATTTGCTCAATCGAATTTAGGTCTGGACTTTGAACAGGCCAAGTTATGACTTTAATGTCACTAAATGATTCTTTCTGACTGAGATCATTTCTGCACAACACAGAAGTGTGTTTAGGATCATTATCTTGTTGACAATAAAATCTCAGACCAATCAGCCTCTTTCCAGATGGCAATGTTAGCCTCACAAGGATGCTGAGATTCTTCTTTTGATCCACGATTCAGTCGATTTCTATGAGATCACCTTTCACGCAGACTGAGCCCCAAGCCATAATATTACCACCTAGAAGTTTTACTGAAGGGGCTGAAGAGTCATTTTTGAAACATTCTCCAACTGTACGGTGCACAGAAGGTCTGCGTTTGGATGAGAAAATTCCCAATTTTAGTCAATTAGCTCAGCGGACTTGTTCCCAGACCATTGGTGAATTTGTTTTTTTTTGATGTTGCCAGCCCTAAGAAGTGGACTTTTGGCAGCAACGCGACCAGTCAGATCATTTTCACACAGGCGTCTGGAAATAGCAGCACTTGATACTTTCATTGTGTCAGTCGTGTCTAAGATGTGAAAAACCCCAAGAATTATAATTTCACAAAATCCCATTGAAGGCATTGACATGAAGACAGTGGCTTGCAAATGTTACCGGTGTTCTGACGATTTGTGCTTTGTCTAAAAATGCTCCCTTCATGCAGGCCGATTTTAAAGTCTTTATTTTTGCCTTTATTTCCCCATTGGAGGTAATTTTGCGGAATAATGTTGCCTCAAACCAATATTTTGGATCAATAATCATGGAATGAGCCTTCAAACATGCATTCATGCTATGCAAGAGTCAAAAAAATAAAATTTATGACACCTTTCAGTTGTTTTAAAAAATTTATGTTTTCAATGTTTTTGTTAATTACCCATATTTTTACCTCAATATACGTACTTTTAGAAATTATTATTTTTTTGTTCTCATTACCTACAATAGTATTTTTCAATATATTTTCACCAAAAAATTATATAAATATATATATTAGGACCCCTTTTGGACAAAAGTGATGGTCTATAATCATTGCTGCACACTACTGTGCATAAACTATAAATGGTACAATTATGGATATCCTTAAGCTGTGACTTGAACATATCTGACAACATTTGAGAAATTGCTACATTGGATCGTGCATGACGTTGTAGACCTCATGAACTACGATTTTTGCATTAATGCAAATGTCTATCGCTTGTCTCAGTGTAACTCCAGAGTGTATAGTGTTTGGCTTCACATTGAATCCGATAAAAAAAAATTCTGAAATACATTTAGTATCTGGTTTAATCCACAACGTTGCGCAGGTGTTGTTCCTGAAAATTCTTCACATCTCAATCAGAATTCTTTTTTGCAGCTGTTCACGCAAAGTTATACTTCTCCCGCACTGCAGGGTTGGCCATGTGCTACGATGTCTTATTGGCCAACCAGGTGTTGAGTAGGGGAGAGTAGAGTCCGATGAGTCACGGGGACCAATGAGCCATATCACTAGTTTGCGATCAATCGATGCCAAAGGTGTTTAAAATAAGCAAAACAGTGATATGGCTCATTTATCCCTATGACTCATCAGTCTTTGGTGAAATATTTTGCCTATTTTAAGTTAGGCAACTCTGTCATGGATTGATCGCAAAATAGTAATATGGCTCATTGGACCCCAGTCTCCCCTAAATAATTTCACCCCTGAGAAGCAGACAAATATTCGTTCATATACTCTGTAATTCTTCAAACCAGACTCATTTCGGCTCCCCGTTTGCTCAGTTGTTCAGAACACTGAGGCAATAATGAAGTGACACTCGAAAATAATGACTGCTCGCGTCAAATTATTAATTTCTATGAATGCCACTTCTGAACCTATTTTGGGCAATGAGGTACAGTGTGATCCGCATGTGTTCTGGCTGTTTGGCAAAGGGGTATGTGCAGCTGCCAATGCTGATACTGTAGCAAATGTTCTTCAGCTTGGCAGTTGGAAATCCTTGGGCTGTTAATACAACCCCAATTCTGATATAGTTGGGACAAAGTGTAAATTGTGAATAAAATCAAAAGCCAATGACTTTCAAATCTCACCAGCCAGTATTTTATTCATAATAGAACAGAGATAACATGGCAAATGTTGAAACTGAGGATTTTTTTCAATTCTATCCATAAAATGAGCTCATTTCAAATTTGATGGCTGCTACAGGTCTCAAAAAAGTTGGGACAGGGGCCTGTTTACCATGGTGTAGCATCCTCTCTTCTTTTTAACACGGAGTGGAGGCGTCTGAGCATTGAGGAGACAAGTTTCTTGAGTTTAGCCATTGGAATTTGATCCCACTCTTGTTTAATACAGGCTTCCAGCTGCTGGAGAGTTTTGGGTCTCCTTTGACGGACTTTTTGTTTAATTATGCACCAAATGTTCTCAATCAGTGAAAGATCAGGGCTGCAGGCAGGCCAGTTCAGCACACGTACACTTCTACTACGAGGCCATGCTGTTTAATAGATGTTGTCTGGAGGGGAGCATGTTGCTCTAAACCCATTATAAACCTTTCAGCATTCATGGTGCTTTTTAAAACATGCAAGTGTCCCACACCATATGCACTGATGCATCCTCATACCATCAGAGATGCTGGATTTTGAACTGAACGCTGATAACAGGAGGGGTGGTCTTTCTCCTCTTCAGCCCGGAGGACACAACACCCATGATTTCCAACAAAAATGTCAAATTTGGACTCGTCTGACCACAGGACACTTTACCACTTTGCTACAGTCCATTTAAAAGAGCCTTTTTGCATGATAGAGTTTTAAGTACCTTTGTAGTTTCTTTACTATCAATTGAGCCCCTAAAAACCATATCAAGCCATTCTGTACTTTTTGCAAAATTGAATTGAGGTAGTCAGCTTGTGCAGAAAACTGAGATCTACATTTCATAAATGGGCCAATCCAATCTGCCCACATGGATTGTTAATTCAACTCCAATCCCGAAATAGTTGGGACAAAGTGTAAATTGTGAATAAAATCAAAACGCAATAACTTTCAAATCACACCATCCAGTATTTTTTCCATTTTTCCAGTTTCTCCGAATCTTTTGATGATGTTATGCACTGTCGATGAGGCAATCACTGCCTTTCCAATTTCACATTGACGAACATGGGTTTTTGAAGTATTCCACAATTTTTTTTACGCAAGTTTTCACAGGTCGGAGACCCTCTGGCCATCTTTACTCCTGAGAGACTCAGCCTCTCTAAGACATCCCTTTTACAGCCAATCATCTTACACACCTGATGCCAGTTACTTTAATTAATTTAATTAGCTTTCTTGGCGGTGAGGATTCCCTCTCCTGTGCTGCTGCTGAATATACTTGGTCCTGCATTATGCTGCCGTAGCACAGATTTTCAAACTTGCCGCGGTAGCCTCTCTTGCTGATCTTCTGTGGTGTCTAAATCACTGTGCGCTGGCTGGCAGGGCAAACGCGGAATAAATCCACGTTTGGTGCTATTGGACCCTTGCCGGCGGCTATAGTTTCAAGATGGCAGACCATCATGTTATCCCTCTCAGGGCGCTGATGGCAGGATGAATTCACTTAATTTCAAAGAGGATAAGCCTAATTACAGCTTCTGGGAGTGGACGAGCAGACAAACTGGGAAAAGAGCAGCCTGCTTCTGAAGAACTAATGCTTAAAGAAACAACCCTCTGACCTGGCAGTTCCAATCTTTAAATACACGACTACAATTCTACAAAAATTGGGACAGTATGTGACAGTAAAAGTAAAACTGAATTTAGGCATTTGTAAATGATACCTACATTTAGGTGCATAAAATAGCAGAAATAAAAGCATGTAGTTTACCATATCAAATGTATTAATTTTCATTAAAAAATTCTCAAGTGCTTGATTAACTACAGCGATCTCTGTGCCTGCAAGATGAGGTCGAATACCAATATTGGATGTGAATGATCTTCAATCCTTCAGACAACACTGCATTAAGAACTAACATGCTTCTGTATTGGACATAACCAAATGGGTTGGTAAATACTTCAGAGGGCCGGTGTAAGTGAATGCAGTTTGTTCTGGCATCATCAAAAGCAAGGTGACTCTACTATGCAAAGAGGAAGCCATACAGTATATCAACACTATGCAGATGCACCATCGACTTCTTTGGGCTCAAGCTCATCTAAAATAGACTGACAGAGATGTGGAAAGGAGTTCTGTCGTCTGAGGAGATCATATTTCAAATTTTGTCTATGAGAATGAACTTTGTATTCTCTGGGCTAAAGCAGAGGAGGACCATTTTGAGTTTTATCAGCAACGTGTTCAAAAGCTTGCATCAGTCAATGTCTGGGGGCTGCGCTGGTGCATTTAGTATGGGAAACTTGCATATCTGTTGAGGCAAAATTGATGCAGAAGGGTACACTTGAATTTTGGAACAACATCCAGTATATGCCTTCCAGACACTGGATTTCTCTGGGACGCCCACGCTTGTTCCCGCAGGATAATGTCGAGCCGCACTTTGAAGTCCTTAATCAGGCAAGAAATGAATTCCGCATTCATAACTCCAACAAATCAGTACCCTCAGTCCTTAAACGACTACTGAGTGTCATTGAAAGGTGAGTTGATGTTACACAGTGGTGAACATGCACCTATCCCACTTGATTGGACAGTGTTGTCAACGTTACATTTTGATATAGCTTCTAGTAATTAAAAAAAACAATATAGTTGGTTCATTAAAACATTATTCATATTAGTTCAGTTCTTTTCAATTGAATACAGGTTGAAAGGGATACGTTTAATTATCACTTGCTATTTTTATTTACATTTTACACATTGTCTTCAGGCATCTGGAATGGAGGCTGTAATGTCATTATTAGCAGCTCTGAGAAGCTACGGCAGTTTTCAGTTTGTCTGCCGGCACACTTTGTTTCGCCTATAACTTTCTTGCCATCTTCAAATAATTTCTAATAATTTAGTCACAACATTATAGCCCTGGGGAACTATTTTTGCATAATCACTGGTCACTTCAAAAATCAAGGTCATGACAACTGCCCATGCCCCATGCAGTGCAGTGCGAAAGTCTGGCAACCCGAGCTCGAATTTGCTGTCTACCTACGGCAACTATGGTGAGTACACCGGTGTTTCTATTCTATAGCTAGGATTGAGGGAAAGCTAGAATCCACCCCATACAGACACATTTGTAGAGCGGGTTGACATACCCAAGTGCAGACTGGAGACCGTAGAAATCCAGTGGGTCTGAGTTTAGAGGGAAACGGACAGTGAGGAGCGGCTAAAAGTGGACCAACAACTTATGGACTGCTTCGGTGTGTATTATAAGGACCTGCTGGTTCATGCTCATAACTGTAGTGTGTGGTTAGTGTGAGGTAACAAACAGCTTCTGCGCTGGTATATGACGAAGGGGTGAAAGCTCCAGGCTGAACAGCATTTTCAGAAATTGCCCGTGACCAGTCGCTTTGAATTTGACTTTGAATGTAATCTGTTGAGCGAAAAAATTGTTTTGCATCAGATGTGAAAGCAGCTTTATGGATACTACACGACAGCTAGAGAGAGCCTTTTCAGCTCAACACATACAAACCCTCTCCGGTTAGCTTCAACTATAGTGGCTATAACTGTGCAACGTTATGATGAAACTGCCACATTTATGCTTACCGAAGTAACACAAGCATACCGATCATAATTATACAAGTTAACCAGGAGCATTTTTAATTAGCAGAGCACGTGAACTAACCTGTAGTAGCTACAGCTACAGCTACTACCTACAGTAGTAGGTAACCGAGCATTCATAACAACCACAGAGACAAACCCTTGTAATACAGGCTTTACAGACAGCAAGTTCCTTTACCGTGGACAGTTGTACCATCGTCCAAATTACAAACAAGTATAAAAAGTTAGCTTCAAATGAGGTTTATGTTCACACACCTTCTGTTGAATTTCCTGATATTATTCTTGCATATTTAGGACACAAACATGAGCAGCAGAAACATTAGCCGCAGGGCTACAGCCACAATCAACTGGCTATTAAGTCAGGTTGGCTTATGCAGTAAAAGAAACTTACAGCTTCTGCATCTGTCAGTCAGGGACAGTCACGATCGTTCCAGGGTTTATCTTCAAATATTTTACAAAGCCTGAGTTTGAGGCCAGTTGTTTGTGCTAACTATTGTTATTGGTCCTGCTAGCCACCCGTAACACGTTAGCTTCACATACATTATTTGCTGTTATATGGTTACTTACAGCTTGTGGCTCCGAGTGCTTGATCGATGCAGCTGCTTCAGGTTTGAGAAGCAGCTGAAACGCTTATACTGTGTCGAATTATCCTTTATTAACAAAGCTGTCTTTGGTGAAATGCTGAGCACAAACAGCTAACGTTCCCTTTAGCCGTGGCTGGTTGCTGCCAGGCAATAAAAAAAGCTACCCACTGATTTCTGGTGACATCGTGTTTTGGAAGAGAAATAGGTTCTTTTCTTTGCGCCCAAAAGTAAATGGACAAGCAGCTTTGGGAGAGATACTGACAAAACTGCACCTCAAATGATGTGCGGTTCTTCTTTTGTATTTCCAAAAGTGTAGATGCTACTAACGCATAGTATGATCTGCGGTTGTTAAAGCCTGTTAGAATAGTTTCCGGTGTGGGCAGGTCCAGCGCTGTGATTGCCTCTGGCTAGGTCTGCATTAATTGGACGGCACAACCTGACGTCAGGTTTTGCCAAGATCTAGTGAAGATCTCAGGACGAGCTGTTCGGAGAGGAAATCGCGTTCACAAAATCATGTTCTTGGATTACGGCAAAACCACTGTATCTTATGTTTAGAAACTTTTCAGAGGTTGAGTATGGACATCCAACATTATAACATTACCTATATGTATTAAAAAAAGGATCAGCATAATAGGTCCCCTTTAACACTATAATTTCAAAAGTATTTATGATTGAAACCTGTATATATGCTTGGTATATAGCAAATGTATGGCAGGGTAAATCTTCTATAAACTTTGGCTATCTTTCCACTCTAGGTCAAGGTCTCAGCAAAACGTCATTACCGTTGAGGCATCTTTAACTTGCTTGCCATCTTGACCCATTAAATACTTTATACTGCTGGGAAATTGATTTGGCATAATCACTGGTCACTTCAAAGGTCAAGGACATGAAATCTGGCCACGCCCCTTAAAATACTTCTTAACACAATAATTTCAAAAGATTTTATGACACCAAGCTGTCACTTCATTTATCCAAAATGGTAAGACAGATTTTTCATGTAAGTTCTACCATAAAAGAGCAGGTGGAATGGAGGAGCTGCTCTGTTATTGTGGTGTCCCACCAACACTTCTCTTGAATATGATTTCATCAGCTCTTTGAGGTTTTGTCTGCATCAAAGGATTTACTGGGCACTTTCTTGCATGTCGTCCCCATTTCACCCTGTACAGCAGGCTTTTCTCCCTGAAGTGGACTATCTCCCTGCCTTGGGTGAATTCCTGCCTCTCTCCATGCGCGTGCGGCAGGCGCAACCAGGCTGTTTTGAATTCAGTCGCTGATCCTCGCACTTTTCATTTGTTCTGAGCCACACTTGGCTGGAACATTTTCAAACAGATTTTTCCACTCTCATCATGAAGCTTCCGTTTTTTTTATTTTTTAAACCCCTTACCACTCCGACGGCCCGTATACGGGCCCATCAGGGAAGTTAAAAACCAGAAAAGATTTCATTTTACCTTGAGTATGTCCTTTATAGGCATTTTAAGAAAACTCCTTAGCACTCTGGTAAAATTCACTGATATATAGCGATATTGGAAGATGAGCAGTTGAATGATCTTTGGTTACTTGAGTTTGGAATGCTAACCAGGACAGTACAGCTCAGTGAACAGGGCTGCATGGCTCTGCATAAATGTTTCCTTATTTCACGGAACTCTGGCACCCACACTAAACACAAGAATGAGAGAGATGGTATTAAAAGTGTGAAAAATACTTCTCTTTCAGGGGAGACAAGCGATTGCCAAAGTTAAACCATAGGTACCCTTAAGAATTCAAACGAGTCTGACTCCCTGACAAGAGTTGTGAGTCCTTTGTGTGCTTCATTTCTGTGATACAACAGGATTATGGTCAACTGGCTTCTCCACAGCCTTTCACAACTAACTCAACCCAAGAAAATGAATTACGCTCTTCGCTGTGTCAAATGATAGAACATTGCTCAATATCCAAATGTTTTTGCACTAAAAGCAATAACGCACAATATTATCCATTTAAGCATGTTTTTGCACATTATAGTTTGTGAGAGGATGCATTTTGTGCTGGTAGTACTGAATTCCTGTGTGCAAGAAGTACCTAAGTCACAAAATAACACTTTTGAGATTTAGGGGGTCCAAGTTTTCAAAAGGTTCCAGATAATTTTTTTAATTTTTTTAATTGTAGTATACTATGGAGTCCATTGCTGTTTGCAGGACCTGCTGAGAACTGACAAACCCGTTTTTGTGGAAACGCACTCATGTAATACAAGGTTAACTAGACGCATGTCGATGGCGCACCATGCAAATCTCTCCGTTCCACAACGAATGTTATGGAAGTAGTAGTAATGTGTCAGAGGGCAATTCACTGAACTGGCTGCTGTGCAAATGATAATCTGCGTGTTGCAGTGACAAAGCACTGATACTGATCAGAGTTATAGCAATGTGATACAGTTGATTAGTTGGATAGAGTACTTTTTGAGCGTCTGTTGAGGGCATAAATTACTCTTCATTTTGAAATGAGTGTATTATGAAAGGAAAGGACGTACGGTACAGCGATTGGCACACCTGACGCCATTTGACCTAGAAAACGGTCAAAATTAGATCAAATCAAAACCCATCTGATATGTGATGAAGGGTCATCCCATGCACCTCCCATAAAAATTTGAGCGTCCCAGCTCAATGCATAAGGTAGATATGGCCATTTTTCTTTTTTCACAAAAAGACCCCTGGTGGCCAGAAGAGGTAATGAATTAAAATTCTTCATGTGTTGTTCACCCCCCTGGGTCACTACCTTACACACACCAAAGTTTCAGGTTGACTGGTCAAACGGCCTAGGAGGAATTACTGTTTTCGGACGGACAGACAGACGGACAGAGACGCCAAACTGCATTACAAGATCTCCTCGCTTTTTCGGAAGCGCGGAGATAATAAGAAAATTAGTTTTGAACTTCAGTACTTTTTTTTTCGCAAAATACCTGGACTTACGTGCATTTACACTAAATGGCAGCAATGAGTACCTTTGACAGTTGAAGCCAACTTTCCAGCCTCCATGATTGCCATTTTCACAGCTAATCACAAGACACATTCAAGGATTTTAATTGGACAATCGTGAACTTTGATGGACTTGGGTACAGTATGTCTTGCACAAAAGTTTAGTGAATTTGACAATGGCAACACACCAATATACAGGACTTCAGTACTTCTGAGAAAGCACTGGTATCAGATGATGTTCTGTCAGCTAATTTTTTGCAAAATTTGACGTAATACATTTTGCACGTGGGTATTCAATTGTGCATGATTTCCAAACATTACTACACATTAGGGCACGGAACCACTCATTTCTTTTGCTGCTGCATTCAAGCTGGGAGTACAGAAAACAATTACAATATATTACTTTGAGGTAACGACAGTGTACTTTTAACATCCTGCCACACTGTGTCAACAACAATGTGGCTGTCATGCAATCAATATACACATGTACTGTATGGGCAGCATATCAAATAGCAATTCATAAAATCAAATAGTACCATGAATACAGTGCAGTAAGTCTCCTTAATTCACATCTTCACTGATCCAATGCCCACTGAGGTGTGAACAGAGATGAGAGACAAGATTAGGACTCAACCAGAAACACTTACCTCAGCTAGAGATTACTACCTCCAAATTAATATTTGATTTAAGTCAAATTTAAATTTAAGAAAAAGAGATAACTGTGCATAGCATTCATTCTCATACATATACGGTTCATTTATCTTTTTTCACATTTTTTTCCTTTCTCAAAAGTAAAAAAAAGAAAAAAACAGCATTTCATTGCAAAAATATTATTTAACAAGAAAAGGCCACATTTTCTGAAGGAAATCTGTGCACTTGATTCTATTCGAAAAGTTTAAAGGGATGAATTTGAACATGCTTAAGCTGTTGAAGTAGTATTTATGACATTAGCAATAGGTATTAATACAATGGTCAGTTTAAATGCCTAAAGTCATTACAAGTATTAAAGATCAAAACATTGAACTCTACTCAATGTGATAAGCCAAACACTTAATAAGTGAAATAGAGTATGAAAGAGTAGTGAGATTTTTTAAAAATAACCAAAAACCATTTGAAAATGAATGGCTTCAAAAGAATGGACCTTTCTGACCAGCACCGACCAGCTCCGCCCCCCCCCCCCCCCCCCCTTAGTTCCTGTTGCTAAGGCCCACATGCTTAGCAGCTGAGTTCCACACTGACAACAGCACCGCAGAAGTTTGATCTCCACTGTCTCACGCGTATTCCCAAAAATACTGCAGTTTATTTCTTATTGAATGCTTCCAACTTGCACGGCAAAGTCTTCCAGAAAGGGCTTAACTATCAAGCAAGGATATACCCATGCCATTGAAATTTTTATTGGAACGGGTGGAGATGCAAGAGTAACCGCAAAGTGCAGGCAATTGATGCAGAAAAGCAGAGCACCTAAACAAACTACATATTGAGATGAAACCAGGCAAACTAGAGGGATCGGACGGCTCATGTAAAGCAGGGTAAGTAGTATTCATACATTTGTTGCCATCACTGAGCTAAAAACTAGGCTTATGCCATCGGAGGGCGACGGCTTGGGGTATATCCTCGAACGCCCCCAATCCTCCAATTCTAAAATCCTTGAATAGACCCAATGCAATATAAAGCCCCTCAGGTCATGACCTTTCATTTGAACTTAATTTCAGGTCAATCGGACAAATGGTTCTGAAGATATGGCCAAAATGGTAATTTTTTATCACAAAGTGCCACCTGGTGGCAAAACATTGAACCATACAGGTATGATGTCATCATGTGACACATTGTGAGGTCATGACCTTGCAGTTGCACGTAGTTTCATGTCAATTGGACAAATAGTTCCAAAGATATGGCAAAAATGGTGAATTTTATGTGAGAAAGCTCCACCTTGTGTCAAAATTTTGAACCAAACAGGTAAAATGTCATCGTGGGACACAGCCTCGGGTCATGACCTTTCATTTGCACTTGATTTGAGGTCAATCAGACAAATATTTCCAGAGATATGATAAAAACAGTGATTTTTTCAGTTTTTGGCCCCTGGTGGCTAATCTAGAAATTGTAAATTCTCCAAAATCGAATCAGTTCTTCCTCTTTATGATACTTACTTATGTGCAAAACTTGGAATTTCTAATTGAAATATTACTGAAGTTATCGCGTTAACACGTAAATCAGTTTTTGGCCCCTGGTGGCCCATCTAGAAATCGTAAATTGTCCAAAATCGAATCAGTTCTTCCTCTTTATTAGTCTTACTTAAATGCAAAACTTGAAATTTCTAATTGAAATATTACTGAAGTTATCGCGTTAACACGTAGGGCGGCACAGCGGCGGCGTCGGACCAAAAACATAATATAATAACACTGGATCTAGTATGCTGTCTAAGTTGACCATGAATTAGGAAATACGCTAGCTAGACTTTGTAATAAATCATATCATGCAATGCAGCTAACAAGCAACATTAGACATAATCGAGTTATCAATCTCACATTTCTTATGTTGGCATAATACATCATGCCGGATAACAAAATCCTTCACCATCTGACTAAAGGTTTTATATTATCCTGTGTTGCGAAGGCCTGCGATGGGTCGCATGACGGAATCATGTTCTAAGCAGAATAGTCACTGATTTGTAGCTACATTTGGTATTGCGTACAGATGTCCACTTGGGAAAAACAATACTATGTTAACGTATATCTTAATGATGCATTTGGTGTAATTCTGTCTTCTCAGCAAAAAAATATGCAAAGGTTGTTGGTAACTAGTGAAGGCGAAATGGCAAAAAAATGTACTTGCTTACCTTTGAGCAAACAGCCTTGTGCTTGTTGATCTTCTTCACATTGAGCTGTGAGGCTTTCCAAATGCTCTAATGCATAGCAAACACTTTTCCAACTGCGTGTTTCGCTTCGGAAAAGCATTAATTAAGCTCTCTGTAGCCAGGCCGTGTATCTTTCGTCAGAATTACACGTTCCCTGAGTGCATCTAAAAACCATTTTCGAAAAAGTCAGACACCTTGCTTATTACACACAGGTAATGACTGCATTTTTTTTGTGTGGGGCAATACGGCGGTGCTGTCAGGGCAGGCAGAACCTTACAAAGAAGGCAATCTGATTGGTAGTTATTCTACCCTTGATTGTCAGATAGGAAAGGTCCATTCCCTGCAAACTCCCGACACATAAAAGATCATGATTTAAAAAGTCATACCACTTCAAAAATCGCATGACAACGGAGAGGAGGAGAATCCTCATATTTTATTGGAAATACGATTATGTTTGTTTAAACTTTGGGGGTCTTAAAGCTAAGCCCATGTGGTTTTTAGAGCATGGGATGCCTTACTTCTTCTGTACTGTGTTTTCTGAAAAAGCATTAAAGATATTTTAAAGTTTTACATCAGTAAACTACAACTTGCGCTGACCTATTTAGAGTTTGAATGACATTTCTATCTGAAAGTCTGAAGAGGGAAAAAGACTTTGAGTAGGGCAAGGTTTCAACGTTATTCTCGTTGACTGCTACTGTTTAAAAAAAAAAAAAAAGTTGAAAAGTATAAAAATGCAGGAAACTGAACATTTGAAAAGAGGGGAATATATTTTAAAATCTGCTAAAATTGTAGATTTCGAAATCATCTGGAAATTGCAGAAAACGATTTCATAATTTAATGACATCTATACATTTATATGAACTACAAATAATATCGGTATCGAAGCAAACACCAGGACATTTTAAATAGTGTCAATTGCTTAAATTGTGTGGCAGGAGTTACAATTTATGCAGAAGAATAAACAAGTATGTAAGTGTAAAGTGTGTGCTTCGCTGAGGCAAGCATACAATAAATAAAAAAAAAAGTCAATATCACTGGAATGTTACTATTATAAATCCGTTATCACAGGACTGCATCGTGACAAGGTTTTGAATGATTTTATGACATTTCCAATGTAAAAATTTACCAACTGCAAAAGCCATTACAAGTCACATTAAGACAGACAAGTATACAGTATGCTGAACATGCCACCTCTAGCCATTCGTGGTCATAAACCTGTACCCAATATACATTAAAATAAAATCTATAAGAAAGTGAATGAACGTCAGATGCTAAAATTCAACATGAAGAAACCATTCACAAACATTTCTGCCAAATCTCTTCATTAATGTGATTCACAGTGAGCAAGTACAGCCCATGTCTTCCTACGGCTAACCAAAGACAGGTGAGACAACGTCATGTGACAAGAGAATGCATCTCACATTAAAGGGCAATTCTTGCTCACAATGAATTACCTGGACAAAGGCGCTAAGGCAACAGTGAATGTACAATCATATTTTGAATCAATTACAGATCAAATTTGCAGCTTTACAATATTTTAAACTTTAGTGCATAATTGCAACTTCTTAATAATATTAAAGAATAGCAATTAATGAAAATTAATGTTTAATTAATATGAAGCATTTCTTAAGTTTAAAAAAATGATGGGGTTTGATTATGTAGGTCAACTAAGAACTCAATTCTTATTTGGCTGATTTGGGAGCCATATTTTCTTACTTCATGCTCCATTTTGGTTTGTCAAACCACTTTAATTTGGAAGTGATGCCAGGTATAACTTGAATTAAATGTAACAATGGGAGACCTCTTATCCCTCACAGACATTCTGACCTTTGATTCCTTCCCACCTCATTAGTGTGCAATAGACTAAAAGCTAATCATAGGAGTATTAAAAAGTGCCAACAAAATGAGCTGCAGTGCCTGACCGTTCCAAATTTTAAAACCATCGCCTCCATCATGAAAATATGCACATGTATCTGTGAACATTACAGCCAGTTCTCACAATGAATCTTCCAAAAGAAATAAAACAAAGAAAATTCAAAGAAAAGACCTGGGATTTACTCGTGACAAGTAATGCATGATAAATGACAAACCCCATGATAAACCTTTGTCTTAGTTCGACTTATGAAAAACAATTTTCCAAGCAGTGAAAGGTCTATATAACCATAAAACAGACGATGAGTTATACATCAATTATAAAAAAAAGTCACATAGTGCAATTAGCAATGTACATTTGAGCTTTTAGGTCATATAATCCCCGCAAACACTTTTATTTTCCGGTTTTGTTCTCATATCCCAAATGACCAAATGAACATTAGGTTTGGAAGTTAAGAATGACATGAAGTGGGTATCTGGTTCTGCACTTCCATACACTAATGGAATTATATTTAGAGCAAATCAGAATTGACCATTCATTTATAGGTAAGCAAGTACGCATCTCAAGGGATGTGTCTGTCTCAGAAGTTCCTCAAGCCAGGATCGCCCATTAGCACATGTAAGACACCAGCTCCCTCGAATTCAGCCCATTCACTACCTTGAAATAATCTGAACTCCTAGTACACCATCTCCAAAGGAAATCAGGTCTTCGAGGTAACGGAACTCTCTGACGCAAGTAAATAAGTATCTCCAAAGGAGCCAAGAAACAAGAATATTGCCACAGAGCATTCAGAAATAGTCTTTCAAGAACAAAAAAAAAGATCTTCCTTGTTTGTAGAAGAAAATGAAATTTACTTCAAATAATCAACAGACCACAAAACCATTTGAAGAAAATAAACTTAAAAATGTATGCATGAGCCATTCAGTAGCTTTATTTAGTGTGCCAACTCCTCCTGTCTCCATTTTATGTCTGTGTTTCAGGAGTCCTCCCAGCCAGGAGAGGGCAGCAAAGTGAGTAGAACACCTACGGTAAGGACGGGTCATGGATGGCTTCGGCTGGATCGCATGTAAAGGAAACGGTGATGGCAAAGCGTGTGCCCCAGCTGACCTTTTCAACGCGATGAAGGTTCTCTGATCCAGAAGAGAAGAAAGAAATTCGACCTGTGGACAGCAACAAAACAGTCAAATACAGCGCAGTGAATGAAACAGACGATAATTATGAGATGCTTAGACACGCAGCAACATCTCATACAATGCCAGTCTGACAAGGTTACACACCTCAGAAATTTCATCTCCGAGACGACAACCACGTAGCTGCTCGAACTAATCTGGGGGCTACAATTGTGCTATGTGTTACATAGAACAGCTAAAATTAAACATACAAGACATTCTGATGGCAAAAAATTACATTGGTCTTGATAATTGGGGATAGCAATGGGAACATGTATCAGTGGTGGTAAAATTCATATTTGAAATTCACAGTTATATTTGTTTGCAGAAACGTTGTTGTATGTATTCACAATAGGACCAAAGGTCCTGTAGGTTACTGGCAAGCAATTGTATAGTGATGATACAAATTTTGAAAATTTCATGTGAGGTTTGACCTTCGAATCATTGAAGGTCAATGTCAAAGTCACTTACATTTATAAAACCTCCGGTAATACAATCCTGAGCTCTGAAGCAGTTTTAATGATAGAAGTCATTGAAAATTCAATGCTGATAACCTTAAAGGTCACAGAAGGTCAAGTTGAGGTACGCAAATGGACTTCGTATATTGCTTTCCAAATGTCACTATACAAACCTTGGCTCCATCTGTAACCATTTTGGTGATGGAACTAATTGTAATTTCACTGTCGAGTTAGACCTTCAAAGGTCACGAACAGTGAAGTTGAATGTCACCAAACGTAAGTTCATGTGTGACTTCCTTCATCTGTGATACAAACTTAGGCTCTATGTGTCACCTTTTAAGTGATCGAAGTGATTAAATTTTCACCAGATCAAGATTGCCCTTCACAGGTCAATATGAAGGTCACCACATGGAAGTTCATATATGACTTCCTATATGTCTCCAATACAAACCTACACTCTGTCACGATTTTGCCAATATAAGTAATTGAGATTTTACTGTAAACTTTGGCATTGAAGGTCACTGAAGGTCAAGTTCAAGATTACCAAATGAAACTTCATACATGACTGCCTACATGCCCAAAATACAATCCTAAGCTCTATCTATAATAGTTTTGGTGATAGAAGTCACTGAGATTTCACGGTGTGAAGTTTTTCAAGGCCACCAAATGAAAGTTCATACATGACTTCCTATAAGTGTTCAATACACACGTTCCTAATCTTCAATATTTTCAAGCCTAGAAGCCTATGAAAATTATAACATTTTGCTTGACCTCAAGTTTGGCCTTTCAATGTCATCTGAGGTCAACTTTAATACAGCCAAAATATAGGTCATATAGTATTACTTCCTAGGTGTCGATAATACAAACTAAATTTCTACCTTCAACCATTTGGACTCCACAGGCCATCTTGCATATTCTCCATAAGTCCCAATTTTAAAGTACTCACCAGACCCACTTCCGTCAATTCTATCAAAATGGCGCTCGCACTATACACTGACAGTACCAAGGTAAGTTGATTGCCCAATTTAGAGAAAAATTTATCATGCAATTTTGAGAAATGATTTTTTTTTTTTATTTCTCAGTCCTATCTTTAACACACGTGCCAAAATTTCAAGGGCCCATAAAACAGACAAAAATGATTCATTCAAAAGTCCAAAAAAACATCTGGAGATATGGCCTAGCAGTATGTTATGGCAAATGTTATGGCCAAAAAAAAAGACTTAAAAAAGTTCTGGACAACGGACGCCACACCATTGTTGCTTGACCACAAGTGTGTTACGACCAAGAGAGATATTAAAAATGACCAAGCCTCCATTTTGACTCATGAAGCTCAACATGAATTCATGACTTTGAGGAAATTAGCAGGAATGCATCAATGTATGCAGGGATGGACATCAATGGTCACCAATAATCTCTGCAAACCCGAGAAATGCTTTTTTCCATTATGAAGTATTGAATTTTATCCATTTTTCATCTGAGCCCCATCACCTAGCACACATGCTCATTAAAAACTGCTTACTTTCCTCTCAGAATGTTTACCTTGCAAGTAAACCGTATGCTGTTACCACCTCAGAGCACACAAGCAAAAAGCAAGCTTGTATAAACACTTTCCACTCCCCCTAAGGAGCAAGTATAAGTCACTGATGTAGTAATATCCGAAGTATATCTTAGTTTTACAAAAAAGATATTCCACCATCTTGAAAAAGCAAACAATATGTTTCCATATATTGAACAGAAATTGGTGCAACGTACGTAATGGGGTATACTAAAGTCCTTGAGCCGTTCAAATGATAAACTAGCGTAAACTCAGACATTCTATTTGAATGCGTTATCATTTCTAAAACAGATCACCAAATTGAGCAAAATGGCATTATTTTCCAATCTGAAAGAATTTATGTGCACAGAGACGGCACTGTCAAAACTCATTGAACATTCAAGGTCAATGAGAATTTGACGGCGGAGGTAATTTGCTCTTTGAGTATCGTCTTCGCAATCCCTCGGCGCAACCTCTTTCCGGAGAAAAAAGGTGATTCTAGCATTTGTATGTATTTGTCAAAACTTGCTCACGGAACTGTCCATTTGAAACAAGACAGTTCACAGTCCATGTACGTTAATTTTCGTTACTTCGGGGAGTGATAGCTCCTTCTCCGTCCAGCAGTTTGCAACAAATGCATAGTCCCATTTTAGAGGTTGTATTGTTCTAGCATTTAGCTAAGATATACAGCTGATTAGCTGTTTACATACCCAATTTACAGACCTTTCCTGTCTGCAGGCAAGAAAACATTCAACTCAGCCATTTCAAGAAACCCTCCCTTTCACAAATGCGCAAACAACAGGAACCCAAGACATTCTAAGACATTTATAATCCCTCAGAGAGGTGATAAAATTTGTTACTTATGTGAATACACAGTAGCAATTATCTGCCATTGGAAGATGAGGGAAACGTGCTAAATTCAAACAGTCAACACAAACATATTTTTTGGGCCCACTATTGATGGGAATTCTAATTCTAAAATACAGCTAATCAGCAGACAACAATCTCAACTGACAAAAGAGGAAGGGTATACTGGAAGGTTGAACTGATTTGTTTTATTTTCAGGATGTTTTTTTGAAACCAAACTATTTTTATTACACATAGAATCTGGACTGCTTTGACACTCAAAGCAGCCAATAAGGGCAAATCAAAACTGTCATATGGGGAATGCAGCCCATCTGTGAGCAGCAGGACGCATGAATAACCAACTTGTCCTATACTGCCTCAAAAAAAGGGATGGAATCGTTCTATTTAAAATTCTGACTGAATATTCCTTGGCTAATGATGAATCAGTCAAAATTATTTTCAGGTGAGTCAGAGCATTAAACATTAATACAAAGGAAAGTCTATTAATGGGACTAATTTATTTCTCCCTTCTCAATTCTTATAAATGGGCCATTAAAACATATTTTTAGTTCTAAAATTCTTTCTGTCACTAAAAAAAAAATGCCTGCTTGAATTGCATCATACAAGTGGCCAGAAATGAGCCAAAGCAACTCTAGCACTGAACGTTTCAGTCAACCCTATCATAACTTGTCAAAGACAGGAAAAAAAAAAAATCAGTCAGAAACAGGACAGGCAGGAAAAAATGTAAATATAAAAGGTATAGGCTGGCAGGCGCCTGTTAACTGATGGAAAACGTGCGCAAGAGGAAGGAATGCACTACTGCGCTTTGGAAATCCTGAAACCAAGCCAGTCGTTTTGGTGAGTTTCTTATCAGTGTTATGAGTCACGAATGAGCGACATGTAGTTCCGACACTCAGGAATGTTATGGGCAACATCCTGCACCAGCAAGTTCATCACATGTCCCATACAGTGGACGTAAAGTGCTCAAGGCTCCAGTTCGTTTACGCCTGCCTGCAGACCGTTTCGGATTCCTGATATTTTCGATGCGCCATCGTAACACTGGCCTCTAGTTTTTGATGGGCAGGGAAAGCCTCAGCAGTACAACCTTAAACTGGTCGAAAAGTGCAACCCCGGTTGTGCTGGCTGTCTGGTAAAATCCTATGAAAAGTCCCTCTATTTCCAGACATTCAGAAACAACACGGAAGCACACAGGCACCTGCTCCTTGACTGTGATGTCCGCGGTCTCATCCATTATTATGGAGGAAAAACACACTTCATCTCCTCTATAAGTGATCTCAGAACATCATGTGCAAATTTTTCAGTCATTTCATTGTGAACGTCAAGGGAAAGCCACTTAGCCTCATTACAAGCGAGCCAGGACTGTGGTTCTGGGGTGTCTTATGCACGCAAGTTCAGCAGCTGCTTTAAGTTTGACTCTGTGTCCAGATGACCCCGAATGGCTAGTCCTTGACACACCAGATATTGGACAGAAGAAAAGATACTCATCAACGCAGTTTCGGCCATTTGCTTTTGCTTGGCAGCAGAGAGAGCATTAGCTACATTAACTCCGGCATTAGCAGCACTTGTGATGCTAGCAGCAGCTCGATGCACGTTTGACTTCTCGTGGCAGCGAAACCTTTCTATTGTTTTGCCCGAACTGCAAAAGCCCTCTTTTACAAAAGCCTTGTAAGAATCCATGTCATGTCCTCCTGTACATGGTAATGGGGCATGCATTTTGTCGGCAGCAGAGCACACATCACAGAGCACTTTGTTAACAAGTCATAGGTAATCCACGGAAATTTTGTTTTCCAGCTAGCATGGTACTTTCGTCCCTGACGCTCGTTGCTGCCCGTGTTGCTGGTAACGCTGCTGCTGGGAGCATTGGTGGTGGTAGACTTGGTTCCACTTAGTTTTTCTTATTACAAACTTGTCCATTTTTAACCGCCGATATGAAACCAACGTTCACACTTTTGCTGCGTGTGTACGGACTCCTTGTTTAGCCATAGCCAATAGTCCGATAATCTGATTGGTTACCTGTTAGCTTATGTGACGACGCCGTAAAGTGTTCACACACAGAGCTGTAATGATTTTAATTGGATAATACAATTCAAATAGATGCAGTTCATTTTAAAGATGCAGTTTTGCCATGAGTTTTACTCATTCTCTCTCTCTCTTTTTTTTTTCCGATTGGCCAGTGGGTGCTCAGCCTTGTCAGTGGGTGCTCGAGCCCTGGGGCACCCACGGGATCGGCGCCTATGGTGCACAGTATTATTCATTGGACAATTGCAACATCTGCTTAACATCCTTTGTTTGCTTTCAACAGTTTAGACAAGATACGTTTCCTCAAACTACTGGCTCAAATACTGTTCATTCAATTACTACAATAACTTTCTAAGCATTGCATAAACATACAGAAAAACATTCACTACTAGGCCTATACATGCAAATGCTGTCACATGGAAAGGTACACATGGAGACACTAGGTGAAAAAAAAAATTCTGACAATGAAATCAACCTTGCTCTCCCCAATGCTCGATTCTTGCAATATCGGACGATAAAGATCTTAAAAACAACAAAAAAAATAAAAATCACAAGAGCTCCTGCATCCAATCTGAGCCCCATGGCAAAAAAGAAGTCTTAAAAATGAACGTGTACCAGCCGTGTTTCATGATGAAAATTTTGAAAAGGAGTCTAGAGCTGGATACCACTATACAAAAGATTAAGCCAGACAAGAAGACAACATTAACAGAAGCACGCACGTCAAACTGTTCATTTTCTCTCAAGAGTGCCCGTAAATATCCACTCTGCCAGGTCACTCCGCAATAAGAACACATCTACTCCCCAATGGCCTTTTCCTGTTTCCCATTAGCAGTAGCCCTCCTGAAGTACCATTACCGCTCTCTCTCCTTTCTCATAGCACTGTACGTTTATCAGTCCTCCCATAATCCTTGGATCACCCTCTACACTCTCTTGGTGCCCTTGAAACAAAAGGAAAACCTTCCACTTCTTGTCCTTTACCTCCTCTGTTCCACACTCACCTCCATTCATCGGAGAGTAAACCGCCCTGAGCAGTACCATCACTGTACTATCTGGCAGTGATTATAATTAAAAACACCATCACCACCATCATCTCCGTGAACACTTATTATTCAAGTCTAGTTCAGCATGTCAGGTAGCCCAGCACGACATTGAATTAAATCAGCTTGGAGCCCTGACATCGGTGGTGTATGTAGAACTGAAAGTGTCACAAATCCTCCAGGTAAATTGCAAGGATGGAGGTCAGAATGGAGGGAGGGCTGATATTGAGTACACATAATAAAATAACAAGCCATGAAAAGGCATCGCAAACGTTCCACAAAACCCCTCATTCCAGTTTCTCTGAACGATATACAACTGGTATGGGCCCATGCGGTTTATTCTCGAAGAGGAGGCAACAATTCAGGCATTTTCGGGCTTCCGGTTAGGTTTTGACATGGAGTAGACGTGCCTTAGGGGAGCTCCACCTTGACTTCACCATTAGCCTTGCTCAAAAGACATTTAATCATCATTTCATGTGTCTGAAGTGAACTATAACATTTGTAGTCGAGATGAAGAAAGCTGGTAAAGGAAAGAAGCAAAACAAACGTCCCGGGGAGGACGACTCTGGCTACCATTGTGCCATATTAACAGACGTGTGTGAAGCTAACGCTAACGTAGCTAGCTCCCTGGCCCCTACTACGAGGTTCACCGAGCTCAATGGTGTTCTCGGACTTTAAAGTTGCCCAAACAGAAGTCAGCGAGCTGGTGTCATCAACTGAGGCTGCCACCGAGTCACACGAGAGGCAATAAGACGCAATAGCTTCCCAATGCAAGCAGCAACAAGCTAAGCTAGACGACCTACTGGCCTGCTCCCATAAGCTGAATATTCGTATTGTCGAAATTAAGGAGAAGACAGAAAATGGACGGCCTACGGAGTTTGTATCTAAGCTGCTTCCTAACTTGCTCGGAGAGGAGCATTTCAACCTCCCAAAAGAAGTGGACCGGGCCCACTGGAGCTTGGCTCTGGCCGAAGACGGCAAAGCGAGAGCGGACTCGGCTGATATGCTAGATAAAGGCAGTAATCTGGATGAGATCACACAGGTAATCTCTTCCATCCCCAATAACAAGGCGCCAGGTCCAGATGGTTTTAACATAGAATTTTTCAAAAAATTTGGCTCCAAGTTGTCACCCCTGCTCTTACGGATGTTCAATCATACGATGCTGACCTCAGGTTTGCCCCCTACCTTATATAAAGCTAATATTTCACTAATCCCAAAGCCAGGCCGTGACCCTCAGGTGGTGTCGGAATATTGCCTGATTTCGTTATTATCCATCAAAACCAAAATTCTCAAAAAAAATTTGGCCAATAGACTTAAAAAATGCATATGCTCCCGCATAAATCCAGATCAAACTGGCTTTATGCCCGGTCGACATATGTATTTCAATCTATGCCGCCTTTTCAACATTCTATATGCCAAGCATTCAAGAGAGGCGGTTTTTATTTCCTTGGATGCACAACGCACGTTTGATCAAGTAGAGCGGCCCTGCATGATATCTGTGCTCATATCTGTGTTTTGGACCATCCTTGAAGAAATGGATTGATATAATTTACTCACGACCGACCGCATTTGTTTTTACTAATCAGAAAATCTCCCTTCCATTCGCAGTTCACCGTGGGACCCGTTAAGGTTTCCCCCTCTCCCTCTTTTTGTTCACGATCATCATCGAACCGCTCGCTGCAAGTATCAGACAGAGCCCTTTAATCTTTCCCAATAAAGCCCCACTAGGTAGGAATTTCACCTTAAAATATCAGTTTCAAAGTCTATCTATTGGTGGGCTGGATTATTACAGTGAGAATGGCATCTCTCCCATTACCACAGAGGGACCTGGTGGCCTGCATCGGGGACTATGCAAGTTTCGACCGCGGGTCCCGCGCTCTCGCGACACGTACGTTCTGCTTTACAGCACACACAAGCTTTCGGATAAGGAGCATAAGGGGAAGGCAGCTAGGCTAGCCCGCTAGCGTGTCTCGAAAGATGGCTGAGGCAAAGAAGCGAAAAAGAACGGTGTCGGTGGAAGCCAGGATTAAAAAAAAAAGAGTGACCGCGCACGGCACAAAACCAGAGATCATATTGGACCGGCTTTTTCGCAGTGGAGAGAGCTCATGGCAAAAGAGGGCTGCAAGTCGGACGTCGAGCTGGCAGTGTTGCCGATTGAGAGGTGACTTATATGCTCGTGTTCATGCATTATATTTATCACAAATTGTTTTTGTTGGCTGTACAATCCAGTTAGATTGTACCTTGCTTGTTCGGAATCAGCTCCGCAAAAGTAGTAAGAAGCAAGTATTGGATTTTATTCATCAGAAATGATGCAGGCCAGTGTAATTAGCAAATTATTCAATCAAACCAATCAAATGGCGAGAAAATAAAGCGGTGTTCAAACAAAGGCATATGTGGCTACCAAATAAAGAGCAGCACCCTAAGATTAAGACCAACAAATTTCTGTCCCGTCTTTAACCTGGTATTCAAACATTTTTTCCCCACAGACCAATGCCGCTGTGTTTTTGGTAAGTGTTTGTGATCATCACTCTAAATCAGTGCTTCTCAAACCTCTCCTGGAGGACCACCTGTCCTGCATGTTTTAGATCTTTCCCTGTTTTAGCACAGGTGATTAAAATGATCAGCTCGTTATTGACCCTCTAAAGCTGATTGATAACATCCTGATTATTTGAATCACCTGTGCTGGGGCAGGGAAAGATCTAAAACAGGCAGGGCAGGTGGTCCTCCAGGAGAGGTTTGAGAAACACTGCTCTAAATGTTAATTTGCCTAGTTAACAGAGAGAACATACCATAGATGTGATCTCTCAGTCCTAATTCTGGGAAACCTTGTGAAAGGCTGATTATTTGCTTATTCAAAAATAGGCGTGCAATGCACGGAATACCCCTCAGCCCGATGTCAAAGTTTTTGGATATGCCCGCCCGCCCGCCCGCCCAACCGCACGAAGGATAGCAATACCCCGTCAGCCTTGAGGGCTGAGGGGTAAAAACAAATTGATCTATTAAAAGTGATCAATTATGATCACCACATTTTCCCTTGGACTCAAAAATATACAGTAATTTGATCCTCCCCAAATCAAAAATCTGACAAAATGTGAAACCATATCTATGGTCTAAGCATTGTTGTCGCAACACCCTTCCAATGGAACAATGTTCTTGAATGACTAGATTAGACAATTTTCCCCCTTTCTAGGTCACAAGGGGAGTCACTTACACCATACAGCCAAGGATGGACATGTTTTGCCAACCAATCTGAGCAAAGTCTCAATATCAGTGACTCACCATCCACTCGAAACAGCACATAATTACAGAGGGAGGAAATGAGAGAAATGAGAATGACTGCAAATTCTGAGTTTGTATTTTTCCCCACAAGCTTCTAAACCATGGTTTACAGACAAAGGGCAATTGTCTTAAATTGTTTCAAAGATAGAATAATATGGGAGCTTTAAAGCAGATGATGCACTATGTGCAGAAAACACATACTATACAGATTGGTCTGGCTGAGCAGTTCACAGATTTAGAGGACAAATCTCAGCATATCTAGCAGCCTTCACTGAACACAACTGCAGTCCCCAACAGTCCAGTACTGTCAGCTCAGCACTCAGCCATATCCAGCAGTAAGTGACAACAGATTTCACTGGGTAATTACAGCAATTATCACTTCAGCCAGTGATGTTCATCTGCCTGATCCATTTCAATAGATGGTACTTGACACCTGGTATTAAGCACCACTTATCAAACCCAATTAGGCAGGTATAAAACTGCAATATATCAGCCTGAAAAGTAGGATCATGCCGCCTATTGAAAGGCGGGTTTTAACCCAGAAAACCCCCCTTTTGGATCTATCCCCAATACGGCAATGATCAAAAAAGTTTGGAAATAGATTTCCAAATTACAGCCTTTCGTGCACCTTTTCATTCAACATTTCAGCGAAGATTTGTTGAACACAAACATGAATAGTATTTCACAAATAAATAGAGTGGAAAATATGGCCGGAAATATGACTTCAAAAGCAGCAAGACATTCAGGGAAGAAAAACAAATTCGCAGGAAAAAGCGAAGTGTTATCGCGTGGCCAAAATGGATAACTTTTTGAACTACTGAATACAGAGCAATAAGAGTTTGTGCCAAGAAAATATAAATGTCATGGTCTCAGCTGAACAATGTGTCACAGAGGAAAACAAAAAATATGAATTGCTCATTTTCATCAAATCTTTGGGTGAATATACTGTGACGTATTCTGCTGAGAAAGCAAGCACAATGAAATGAGCTTTTCCACTCATTTCTCCCAGTTTCACCCTTCAGAGCCATGAGACAAACCACCATGGAATTATTCTTCAAATGAAGCAGCTCACATGCAAGTGAACTGTACTACAATAATCGGAAATGGAGGACAAACAAGTTTCTGCCGTACTGTGAAGTGTCAAATGTTTTTTTTTTTTTTGGTCTTGAGTGCAATGTAAAAAAAAACTGCGGTAATTTCCACGGGGAAAGACCAATGAGCTGAAGTGTACACCATTGCATAAAATCTGAGGACGCGCACTTTATTCACAAGTGATTTGATTGATCTAGACGAATGCAGAGACAAATGAAAAAAAGTATTTGTCCCACATATTATGCCACACACAGTTAGTGTCTATAACAAAAAGCAGCACTTTTTTTTTTTTTGTTGGGAGGGTGCGCGCTCCTTTATCTCCCACCCTGACCCAGTGATCAGATTAAGGGAAAAAATTGATTAGCATTTTTTGCTAGTCTTATATCAATAGATTAGCAATTGTTTAGCACATCTAAAAAATGATTAGCAAAAATTAGAAATCAGTAAATTAGATTTTAATAGACAAAAGGGCTGTTTATTCTTTTCCGAATGACAAATTACAATTACAAGAGAAGACAACTCCACTCTTAAAACAAAACAAATTATTCCCCAAAGGCATCAATTTTACCCTGAATAATCTTCATTTAATACAGCACGCTTCCGTTTCCCTGTGAAATTTCTGTAAACTACTTGAAACCTGCAGTACAGCTGTCTTATGTATACCTTACTGTGGCATATGATGTTGTTAAACACCTGATCAGAGATGTGAAGGGATCCATTCCCCTTAAAATCCAGTCAAACAAGGCACTCTCCAACTCAGTCACATTTAGACATCTTAGCATCATGTATTTGAATGATCAGAGATCACTGTGAATGTTTCAGGAGATGCCGGAGGCAAACTTGCGATTCCCTAAACAGCATAGCAATGAGAGAAGTTTTGATGGCTTTGATCGGCTTACCGTGATGCTTGGGTAGCTAGAGGAACATTCGGGTGTGTAAAAATGTAAAGCGTACATCCAGTCAAGACGATTCAGAGTTAAAGCCGAAAAAAGCGGAGGTTGGACTAAATGGAATTCTTTCCATCAGGGCAAAAACCAAATCACATCGCTATAGTATAAAAATGATTATAAAGATTTCCCTTAACTAGTGTCAGCTAGGTAAGAAGATCTGGCTTTATAATCTGAAGAGCACCGTAATACGCGATAGCATGCATAACAAGATAATACAGCTAAAACTAGCCATGAAATTATACATCTCAGGCCAAACTGTCCGTTTGCTCTTTAGGTAAAATAAGCGGGTCATCAATGTTGAAAGAGCTCCTCTTGTTGAAAGAGCTCCTCTGCGTGTGATGGCTTTGAAAGTGACAAATCAGAGCTATAAAAACTTCTACAATAGGCATCATAGCTACCATAGGTTCACTAGCAATCTAGCTGTACTTAAGCGATTGCTTTTGAACTCGATACCTAACTAGCTAATGTCCCAAAAATGTGAAAGTACAGTAGGGGCGTACAAAAACTACCACATAAGCTCAGATAAGTTCATGCCTATGACAGCTGGCAAAGTTAGTAAAGTTGGGGCAGGAAACAAATTATATCGCCTTAACATGATGATCATTTACAAAGATTTTCCTAACTTAATATTAGTTAGCTTCCTAGCAAACTAGTCGGCTGTATCTAAAGAGAAACGTTATTCAATACGCTATCGCTCACATTGCAGTTGAGACATCAAGACTACACCAGGAAGCCTCCCAAGTGCGTGCATGCGCTCATGCATGAAGCTGACTGGTTGGTATGCAAGTAAACATCATTTTCCAGCCAAGCAAAGTTATTAAAACTTCTCCTATTGCTATGTGGCTTGGAAACTTGGAAGTTGGCAGGCCAGTGAGATCAATGAAATATCATTAAGATTTTTTGAATTGCATTTTTTAAGAAGGGATTGTTATGATAACAATTTCGTCAAAACTGCTGAAATTTAATTCACATTTTGCGATGCAAATCTGCCTAATTTGATCACAGCCGAACTGTTAATCCACTGCAGGGAACATATGCCATCCACTAAGGAGTAACATGCCGCGGACTGCGACTCCTTTGACTCATGCGACAACTATGCATCGCTTCTTTAGCACGATGCAATTGCACTGCCAATCGCTGCCAATGCTATTGGAGAATTACGCAGTCAGCAAACAATTTGCTTGCTTAGCTATATTTTGCTGCCAGACCAGAAGTGGCCACAAGAGGATAGCGAGACTAACACATGGTTTAACTCATAGACTGTATAAAAAGATGGACGAAGCAACCGTGGCGTTACCCATTGGTTTCAGCATACCATTTACGAAGCCTTGATTTTGGCAATTTGAAAAGCGCCATTTTGTCATTTTAAAGCCGGATGTGATTTCTATTGGACGAGAGCGTGAACTGAAGATCCAGGGAGGAGCGAGGGGTGGATCGACGGGTGGATCTGACCGTATCGGACAAGGACCAGAGGATAGCCGGGCCCCTAAAGCATATTCTGGCTTTATCCTTAATTCTAGCCTATTTGGGACCATAATTTACAAAAATGAACAGCATGATATACTGAAGAAGACCTCAAACTTGCAATAGATACCATAAAATAAGGTGGAAAATCATTATTGAAAGAATAAATCAGGTGGGAAAGTAGGGTCATTTTCTCATAGACTTGTATAGTATTGAACTTCTTTCTGCAACCACCAACGTCACCATTTGCTGGCAATTAAATAGATAGCAATTTTCAAAGATTTCCGCATGGTTTCTCTTTTCAGACCCGGGTGCTGCGTCCATCTTTTTATACAGTCTGTGGTTTAACTCTTATTATCCCTGGCGAGGCTGAGCCATTCAGACTGGACACAGATTGCAGTACTAGCCAGCAGGAGCACTGCAGGCCTCTTCGGACTCACTTGTCTGTGCAGCCACTTCCGTTACTAGGTTCAGGTCAATTGCCCATCTTGCAGGAGATCTCTCATAAACAGATATCAGTGAAGTTTCTTTACTTTATCTGTAGATGATGTGCATTCCACAGCCTGACAGTAACATCCCGTCCTTTTGCGTGTCATGTAATCAAGATCTGGTTGAAATCTGCATGAAATGGTGTAACAGCCACAAACGTAATAATAGTCCACCAGTGTAATAAACCACAAACGTAATACAAGTCTGCAGCTTCTTTGAATTTCTTTTTAATTTTACCCTCCAAAAAATGTAGCGAAGTGTTTCTAATATTTTACCGCGTGGCCAAAATGGATAACTTTTTGAACTATTGAATACAGAGCAATAAGAGTTTGTGCCAAGAAAATATAAATGTCATGGTCTCAGCTGAACAATGTGTCACAGAGGAAAACAAAAAATATGAATTGCTCATTTTCATCAAATCTTTGGGTGAATATACTGTGACGTATTCTGCTGAGAAAGCAAGCACAATGAAATGAGCTTTTCCACTCATTTCTCCCAGTTTCACCCTTCAGAGCCATGAGACAAACCACCATGGAATTATTCTTCAAATGAAGCAGCTCACATGCAAGTGATCTGTACTACAATAATCGGAAATGGAGGACAAACAAGTTTCCGCCGTACTATGAAATTTCAAATGTTTTTTTTTTTTTTTGGTCTTGAGTGCAATGTAAAAAAAAAACTGCGGTAATTTCCACGGGGAAAGACCAATGAGCTGAAGTGTACACCATTGCATAAAATCTGAGGACGCGCACTTTATTCACAAGTGATTTGATTGATCTAGAGGAATGCAGAGACAAATGAAAAAAAGTATTTGTCCCACATATTATGCCACACACAGTTAGTGTCTATAACAAAAAGCAGCACTTCTTTTTTTGTTGGAAGGGTGTGCGCTCCTTTATCTCCCACCCTGACCCAGTGATCAGATTAAGGGAAAAAATTGATTAGCATTTTTTGCTAGTCTTATATCAATAGATCAGCAATTGTTTAGCACATCTAAAAAATGATTAGCAAAAATTAGAAATCAGTAAATTAGATTTTAATAGACAAAAGGGCTGTTTATTCTTTTCCGAATGACAAATTACAATTACAAGAGAAGACAACTCCACTCTTAAAACAAAACAAATTATTCCCCAAAGGCATCAATTTTACCCCGAACAATCTTCATTTAATACAGCACACTTCCGTTTCTCTGTGAAATATTTGTAAACTACTTAAAACCTGCAGTACAGCTGTTGTATGCCTTACTGTAGCATATGATGATGTTCATCACCTGATCAGAGCTGTGAAAGGATCCATGCCCATTAAAATTCAGTCACACAAGGCACTCTCCAACTCAGTCACATTTTAACATCACAACATCATGTATTTGAATGATCAGAGATCACTGTGAATGTTTCAGGAGATGCCGGAGGCAAACTTGCGATTCCCTAAACAGCATAGCAATGAGAGAAGTTTTGATGGCTTTGATCGGCTTACCGTGATGCTTGGGTAGCTAGAGGAACATTCGGGTGTGTAAAAATGTAAAGCGTACATCCAGTCAAGACGATTCAGAGTTAAAGCCGAAAAAAGCGGAGGTTGGACTAAATGGAATTCTTTCCATCAGGGCAAAAACCAAGTCACATCGCTATAGTATAAAAATGATTATAAAGATTCCCCTTAACTAGTGTCAGCTAGGTAAGAAGATCTGGCTTTATAATCTGAAGAGCACCGTAATACGCGATAGCATGCAGAACAAGATAATACAGCTAAAACTAGCCATGAAATTATACATCTCAGGCCAAACTGTCTGTTTGCTCTTTAGGTAAAATAAGCGGGTCATCAATGTTGAAAGAGCTCCTCTTGTTGAAAGAGCTCCTCTGCGTGTGATGGCTTTGAAAGTGACAAATCAGAGCTATAAAAACTTCTACAATAGGCATCATAGCTACCATAGGTTCACTAGCAATCTAGCTGTACTTAAGCGATTGCTTTTGAACTCGATACCTAACTAGCTAATGTCCCAAAAATGTGAAAGTACAGTAGGGGCGTACAAAAACTACCACATAAGCTCAGATAAGTTCATGCCTATGACAGCTGGCAAAGTTAGTAAAGTTGGGGCAGGAAACAAATTATATCGCCTTTACATGATGATCATTTACAAAGATTCTCCTAACTTAATATTAGTTAGCTTCCTAGCAAACTAGTCGGCTGTATCTAAAGAGAAACGTTATTCAATACACTATCGCTCACATTGCAGTTGAGACATCAAGACTACACCAGGAAGCCTCCCAAGTGCGTGCATGCGCTCATGCATGAAGCTGACTGGTTGGTATGCAAACATCATTTTCCAGCCAAGCAAAGTTATTAAAACTTCTCCTATTGCTATGTGGCTTGGAAACTCGGAAGTTGGCAGGCCAGTGAGATCAATGAAATATCATTAAGATTTTTTGAATTGCATTTTTTAAGAAGGGATTGTTATGGTAACAATTTCGTCAAAACTGCTGAAATTTAATTCACATTTTGCGATGCAAATCTGCCTAATCTGATCACAGCCGAACTGTTAATCCACTGCAGGGAACATATGCCATCCACTAAGGAGTAACATGCCGCGGACTGCGATTCCTTTGACTCATGCGACAACTATGCATCGCTTCTTTAGCACGATGCAATTGCACTGCCAATCGCTGCCAATGCTATTGGAGAATTACGCAGTCAGCAAACAATTTCCTTGCTTAGCTATATTTTGCTGCCAGACCAGAAGTGGCCACAAGAGGATAGCGAGACTAACACATGGTTTAACTCATAGACTGTATAAAAAGATGGACGAAGCAACCGTGGCGTTACCCATTGGTTTCAGCATACCATTTACGAAGCCTCGATTTTGGCAATTTGAAAAGCACCATTTTGTCATTTTAAAGCCGGATGTGATTTCTATTGGACGAGAGCGTGAACTGAAGATCCAGGGAGGAGCGAGGGGTGGATCGACGGGTGGATCTGACCGTATCGGACAAGGACCAGAGGATAGCCGGGCCCCTAAAGCATATTCTGGCTTTATCCTTAATTCTAGTCTATTTGGGACCATAATTTACAAAAATGAACAGCATGATATACTGAAGAAGACCTGAAACTTGCAATAGATACCATAAAATAAGGTGGAAAATCATTATTGAAAGAATAAATCAGGAGGGAAAGTAGGGTCATTTTCTCATAGACTTGTATAGTATTGAACTTCTTTCTGCAACCACCAACGTCACCATTTGCTGGCGATTAAATAGATAGCAATTTTCAAAGATTTCCGCATGAGCTTCTCTTTTCAGACCCGGGTGCTGCGTCCATTTTTTTATACAGTCTGTGGTTTAAGTCTTATTATCCCTGGCGAGGCTGAGCCATTCAGACTGGACACAGATTGCAGTACTAGCCAGCAGGAGCACTGCAGGCCTTTTCGGACTCACTTGTCTGTGCAGCCACTTCCGTTACTAGGTTCAGGTCAATTGCCCATCTTGCAGGAGATCTCTCATAAACAGATATCAGTGAAGTTTCTTTGCTTTATCTGTAGGGGATGTGCATTCCACAGCCTGACAGTAACATCCCGTCCTTATGCGTGTCATGTAATCAAGATCTGGTTGAAATCTGCATGAAATGGTGTAACAGCCACAAACGTAATAATAGTCCACCAGTGTAATAAACCACAAACGTAATACAAGTCTGCAGCTTCTTTGAATTTCTTTTCAATTTTACCCTCCAAAAAATGTAGCGAAGTGTTTCTAATATTTTACCGCGTGGCCAAAATGGATAACTTTTTGAACTATTGAATACAGAGCAATAAGAGTTTGTGCCAAGAAAATATAAATGTCATGGTCTCAGCTGAACAATGTGTCACAGAGGAAAACAAAAAATATGAATTGCTCATTTTCATCAAATCTTTGGGTGAATATACTGTGACGTATTCTGCTGAGAAAGCAAGCACAATGAAATGAGCTTTTCCACTCATTTCTTCCAGTTTCACCCTTCAGAGCCATGAGACAAACCACCATGGAATTATTCTTCAAATGAAGCAGCTCACATGCAAGTGATCTGTACTACAATAATAGGAAATGGAGGACAAACAAGTTTCCGCCGTACTGTGAAGTGTCAAATGTTTTTTTTTTTTTTTGGTCTTGAGTGCAATGTAAAAAAAAAAACTGTGGTAATTTCCACGGGGAAAGACCAATGAGCTGAAGTGTACACCATTGCATAAAATCTGAGGACGCGCACTTTATTCACAAGTGATTTGATTGATCTAGAGGAATGCAGAGACAAATGAAAAAAAGTATTTGTCCCACATATTATGCCACACACAGTTAGTGTCTATAACAAAAAGCAGCACTTCTTTTTTTGTTGGGAGGGTGCGCGCTCCTTTATCTCCCACCCTGACCCAGTGATCAGATTAAGGGAAAAAATTGATGAGCATTTTTTGCTAGTCTTATATCAATAGATCAGCAATTGTTTAGCACATCTAAAAAATGATTAGCAAAAATTAGAAATCAGATCACGGGCCCCCTGTAAAGGTCTTTGGCCTTGTCCCTTACGCACAGATTTTTCCAGTTTCTCTGAATCTTTTGATGACATATTGGCACATGTGATCTGAAAGTCATTGCACTTTTATTTTATTCACAGTTTACACTTTGTCCCAAATATTTCAGACGTGGGGTTGTACATTTGTGGGAAATGTATTACATTGGTGGGAATATTACATTGAACGCTGCAGATTTGCATGATGTTTGTGGTTTATTACGTTCTTATGTTTGTGGGCCTTACAAATGGTTCTGAAAACACAGGCCTTGCCATTAATAACATGCATTAACAACCTGCCAACCGGAAGTGTGCTTCCCTTCAGATTACCCACAATGCAAAACAAATTTGATGGGGAGGACCCCTGGCGGATTGTAATAATGTGATCTTGGACGGCTTCTATTTTTGCCTCGCCCATGCAGCCCTCGGGGTGGTGGGGATTCATGTACCACCACAGGGTTGCCAGATGTGCGCCTTAGCTCTGGGCCACTTAGCAGTCATACTAGCATTTAATTTCTGCATCCTATACACGCCGAATCAGTCATACCTGCACGCGGCTCCACAGTCTTGTTACCATCGGTATCCATGAAGATGAAGCGGCCCCCACCAAAGTCTCTGCCATAATCGGACAGGTACAACAATGACGTGTAGTCAAAGGAGCCATAAGTCACCTGGATAAGGATAAGTACATCAAGACAGAGTCGATTAAAATGCCATTTATCATGGCAGTTCATTAACCCCAAGAGCAACAAACAATTAATTGTCCAATCCAATTATGGGGCACATTTTTGTAATCGGGACTATAAAACAGTGAAAGCAAATAATTTCAGGGATATTCAACAACCAGGCTTAACTAATTACTGCATACATCACTATGACAACACTTAAATAAATGCTCCATCCAGTGAATATGCTAATAATTTAACATATGGAGTGAAAAAAAAAACATAACACTAATCTGATCCACAATGCACAATAATCCGTTGCGGTCACTCAGTTCTACTATACACACACATGAAGTATTAAATAACTACCATGAGAATGATAACCTTAACTGATTTTCCATTGTATGTAATAGCATTAACCCTTAAAGTTCTAATCACTGCTGTAGTGACACAAGGCAGAAAACCAGTGTTTACCCCAGAATTGGAAGTTATTTGTGGTGGAAAGGGGGGGGGGGACTGCGCATTTGCACATGTGCAAACCTGAAGTTATTCAATTAACAATTAAAATGAAATGAATGACAGCGAGTAAAACTAAACTGAGGATCTGTGGACAAAAGAAGCTTACAAAAGGCAAGCACTCAAAAAAGCAAAAATTTTATGCTGATGCTTCTAGACAGAGTCCTCACTCTTTTTTAACCAAAGAAATATCAAAACCAATCCATTTTCCCCCATAACCTTTGCCAGATTTCTATGACTGCCTATGCATTTCAGAGTCACAGCTGTTCTATCAATGGAAACATTTGGGCTACAGTTTGAACAATAATGAGGAACTAATTCACTAGGAGTTCTTGGTTGATTAAAGCGTCAAGAGATTGGTCAAATAATGCCTACTTTTGGCCAAACAGTGGGACAAGGGCATGAAATCACATGACAAATCAGCACGATGCATGCAGCCCCAGACTGGCTGCTTCTGTTAGGTAGATTACAAAATAAATTAAATAAGATAATAAATAAATAAATAAACAAGATAAAAGCATTGCTTATGATATTAACCAACCACCACGCCATGTAACATCAGTGTGCCAACCTGAAGAAGCAGCACTCTACCACTGTCAGAAGCAGTTGGCTGTCAACTGCTTACATAGCCTGACATTCAGAATAAATTATGACAATTCCGTTTCCACCTTATTATTATTATTATTATTATTATTCAGTCTGACATTGCCCCCACTGCAACCGATGTCTGCAGGAAGAGGGATTAAAATCCCGCCTACAAAACATCAGTAGCGACTGATGTGGCAAGCCGCTGTGCCATCGGTTTTGTTGTTAGTCGCTGCGTTAGCTGCGTTTACAGCACTTAGCAACCTTTTTGGAGAGGAGAGGATCGCTGCAAATAATTCGGCTTTTATGATTGAACGTTAGCTGGCAGAAATAACCTGCTGATTGATATAACTATGCTTGACAATGACGACAAGAGCAACGCAGAGCGTGGCATATGCCCCCGCCTGTATGTTGATCAAGGGCATATTGAGATGGCTGCTGTGGCATATTAGATATGGCACGACGCTGGTTTCCGAAAGGAACCTTCCTCTAGCCACTCCCAATACGCCATTCAGAAATGGCATCAATCCGACAAGGGATTCTACAGTTATCCCACGGAAACGAAAAGTTAACGGACGACGGACAGACGGACGGACATGGTGTCGACATAATGCCCCCTTTCCTCTGTGGAGGGCGGGGGCATAAAAACGATAATGAAGGAACAGTGATTCAAAGTTGGTGTCCACAACAGGAACGACAAAAACAAACCGAGTGAGTTTTTGGTCCTCGGTCGTCCCGAGGACAAAAATTTTTTATTTTATTTATTTATTAAACTTTGCAAAAAGAAAATGACAATTAAAAACAAAGAAAAAAAGCCTCAGAAATACAGAATAAAAGCGGCCAAGAAAAAAAGTTTAACTATATTAGGCGGCAGCGCGTACAAAGGCATTTGCCAACCCATGTACAAGAGTTGTTGGGTGAAAAAAAATCGTTGAACTTTATGTAATAATTGAATAACTTCGACTCAAAAACAGCTGTGGTATCAGAAGGTTGATAAAGTGCATTGGCATTCCATAAGTAAAATATTCTATTAAAATACTAATGTCGGAAAGTTTCCGTCCTAAATTTTGGAATCTGTATTGAAAAAGTATCCTCAGATTGGCATGAAACTAACTGCACATAGGAAATGTCGTAGTCACCCCTCAAACATTTACACAGAAATACACAGTCCATTATGTCACGCCGCTAGCCAAGCGGTAATAAGTTCAGCTTCATGAGACGGACTTTGTAATCACTACCTTCAAAATCACTGTAACCAAGAATGTACTTGGTTGCTCTCCTTTGCACACCTTCGATGTGAAGGAGAGATTTCTTGGATGCTACAGCCCAAGATTGGGGAGAATATTCCAAGAGTGGTCTTATGAGCGAAGTATACAGTTTTCTTTTTGTTTGAATTGAACAAGAGTGACCACAAGTTATTTGAATTAATCCTAGCATACGAAATACCATAATATGTTGCATTTATTAGCTTATATGACTTATGCACAACATTGATATCACCTTAACCTCTTTATGGAAGGCGCACATTTGCGAGTACATGCTTATAATTACATTTAGATTAGTGAAAAAAATAAAAAGCCTAAGGCTGAAAGATAAAGTTTACTGGCGAAAATATTTGCACACCTTCAGATTTTTTAAGAAAAAGGCCAGTTAAACTTGTTAATCGATCGCAAAAAGCGCAGGTTACGTTGTTATCTCAGAAGGATGGATTTGTTTACAGATGGACGTAATATTATATTATTCTTATTTTCTTATTTGGGCGGCCGTTAATATTCCAGGGACGGCTCGCCCATGTAAAGTCTGTGTAGGGGAAACACAGCACAAAACGTATGAAGCAAAATTTCAGATTTCAGATTTCAAAAGGTCAACCATTCTGTCCATTTTAGTTAGCAAATTTGTTGGCAATGACTTTCAGAAGGGTTCATAAGTATGTGCTAGTCTATCTGTAGGTCATTTGTCAACTAAATAATGAATGATTAACCTTTGGATGTATAGGGTGAGTTAAAATTAAGCACTTTAAGGGTTAACTTCATAGCCAGGTAATTAAACTTCGTAGCCGTATGCAATTAAACAACAGGCCCGTCGGCCTAGAGAGCTCCGCTGAGGATGAGTGAAGTGTCCATGTCATAATTTCAGAATTTCAGAAATTCTTGAAAACTATTGCAATATGAACATATATGACATATTTGGTAATCATACTGTGAACCAGTTTGGTGTCTCAATTTATGTAGTATAACAATAAAACCACACTGCTAATTCCAAACATTTATTTCAATCATCTTACCACCAAACAATACTAGCAACCAACAAGTAATCTTCCCCCCCCAGTACATCACAAATATAGCAGTCACAATCCTTCTAACACTGTCATAGGACAATATGATGCGGGACAATATGATGCAGAACAATGAATCCAGAACGATGATCTGGAACAACATGATCCAGAACAATGATCAGCAACAACGTGATCCAGAACAATATGATCATTTCAGTCATCCTCAGCGGAGCTCTCTAGGCCAACAGGCCTCTTGTTGAGATATTGATGAAAGAATGAAAAAATGAGTACAAACACAGATTTTCCAAGTCCAAAATGCTGAATTTCTCAAAAGCCGGGGCGTAGAATTCCCTAAATTTTACAGTGAATATTCAGAATATCATAAGGAAGGCTCGCACCAAATGAGAAAAAAGTTATCAGACAGTTTTTGAAATATTCAAATTTGAAGTGAAAAGTGGACGGCGGACGTACAGACAGACGGACGTTGGACGTCTTTCCATTAGAAAAGCTCCTCTGAATGCTGACTATCGTCACAGCAGGGGTAAAAATGCACGCATACACTGATTTTCCAAATCCAAAATGCCGAATTTCTCAAAAACCGTGGCGTAGAATTCTCTAATTTTCATAGACAATATTCAGAATATCATAAGGAAGGCTCACACCAAATGAGAAAAAAAATCTGACAGTTTTTGAGATATTAATGAAAGAATAAAAAAATTAGCACAAACACAGATTTTCCAAGTCCAAAATGCTGAATTTCTCAAAAGCCGGGGCGTAGAATTCCTTAAATTTTACAGTGAATATTCAGAATATCATAAGGAAGGCTCGCACCAAATGAGAAAAAAGTTATCAGACAGTTTTTGAAATATTCAAATTTGAAGTGAAAAGTGGACGGCGGACGTACAGACAGACGGACGTTGGACGTCTTTCCATTAGAAAAGCTCCTCTGAATTCTGACTATCGTCACAGCAGGGGTAAAAATGCACGCATACACTGATTTTCCAAATCCAAAATGCCGAATTTCTCAAAAACCGTGGCGTAGAATTCTCTAATTTTCATAGACAATATTCAGAATATCATAAGGAAGGCTCACACCAAATGAGAAAAAAAATCTGACAGTTTTTGAGATATTAATGAAAGAATAAAAAAATTAGCACAAACACAGATTTTCCAAGTCCAAAATGTTGAATTTCTCAAAAACCGTGAAGTACAATTTTCTAATTTTCATAGTGAATATTCAAAATATCATAAGGAAGGCTCACACCAAATTAGAATTTATCTTACAGTTTTTGAGATATTCAAATTTGAAATGAAAAGTTGACACCAGACAGAGAGACAGACGGACGCCGGACGACTCAGCACTAGAAAAGCTCAGCTGACTGCTGACTATCGTCACAGCGGAGCTAGAAAACAACTGTAAGATAAATTAGAAGGAGCTTAACTTTGAGAAGAATATTTAAGTGCTCTCGCTAGCTGAAAAAGGAGCGTGACAGAATGATACATGGAATACGATTTTCAGTTAAAGCCAGCCAATGATCCACTAAGTTAAATCGCCATGTTTGCGATCATGGCCCTGATGGCTCCACAACATACCAAACCAAGACGGAAGCTGATTGGTTGTGTTGTAGGTCAAATGGTTCAACAGAAATGGGCATTTACACATTGTTGCTTACACCAGCACCGGTTACAGACTGAACGCTGTGACTTGCATGCCGTCACAGAATCAGAGTCATTCTAAGTTTGTAAAAAGCCTTTATGAGTGAGTCATCGCCGTCTGTGAAAAAATAACCACGCCCACATCAATTTATTGATGTGTGGTGGCCATACACACTCTATAGAGAAGTCAACAGAATTTTTTTTTTTGGAGATTAAATTGAGAATAAGCCTTTTGTTTGTCTTGAGCCAGGCAATCTTCCAAAAAAAATTAAAAAAAAGAACACAGCTGTATTATAATTCTCATAATAAACAAATAAAGTGTGCTAAAAATGCCATAGGTATGCTTGGAGAATGTTCCACGACGTGAAGTTTTATATGGTGTGACTGAATTCAGCTAATAAATGAAACATGCAAAAAAATACAAGTTTTATTAAATTCGATGACCCCAAAATTTTCTTATGGATTAGGACTGACTTTGGTGGCAAAAGCATCAGTAATCTCCATTTCCATTTTCTGAGATAACAACTGGCTTCTCTACATTCTTGACTACTAAACTACATTCTTGAAAAATACTTTAGAATATGATGCTTATTAATCAGACATTAATTGTAAAACATATTTTCAATATTAGAAGAAATGGCCCTATAAAGACAGCAGAGGTTGTGCAGTTACACTGTAGAACTTCCATTCAAGCTTTCAAGCCCATGTAACTTTCTGAGAAATTTTCCAATGCAATCATCCTGACCTCCCAGCAAGCAAAACAATAATCAACTAGGCTTATGCCGTCGAAGGCGACGGCTTGGGGTAAATCCCCGAACGCCCCAAATCCTCCAATTCCCCAATCCTTGAATAGACTTTGAATAGACTTTCATTTGAACTTAATTTCAGGTCAATCGAACAAATGGTTCTGAAGATATGGCCAAAATGGTAATTTTCCATCACAAAGCGCCACCTAGTGGCAAAATATTGAACCATACAGGCATGATGTCATCACGTGATGCGTTGTGAGGTCATGAACTTGCAGTTGCACATAGTTTCATGTCAATTGCACAAATGGTTCCAAAGATATGGCAAAAATGGTGAATTTTATGTGACAATGCTCCACCTTGTGTAAAAAATTTGAACCAAACAGGTATAATGTCATCGTGGGACACATCCTCAGGTCATGACCTTTCATTTGCACTTGATTTGAGGGGAATCGGAAAAATATTTCCAGAGATATGATAAAAACAGTGATTTTTCAGTTTTTGGCCCCTGGTGGCCAATCTAGAGATTGTAAATTGTCCAAAATCAAATCACTTCTTCCTCTCTATGATACTCACTTATATGCAAAATATGAAATTTCTAATTCAAATATTACTGAAGTTATCGCATTAACACGTAGGGCGGCGCGGCGGCGGCGGTCAGACCAAAAACATAATATCCCCGAAACGCCATTCGGCGTTCAGGGATATAATTATTTACGCAATAATGCATAACAATTTGGATTATATTGTGGTAATTATTTGATCATTTCAAAAACATATACAGTGGGGGAAATAAGTATTTGACCCCTCGCTGATTTTGCAGGTTTGCCCACTTACAAAGAATGCAACGATCTATAATTTTAATCGTATATACATTCTAACAGTGAGAGACAGAATCACAAAGAAAATTCCAGAAAATCACATCATATGAATTTATAAAAATTGATAACCATCTGATGAGGAAAAATAAGTATTTGACCCCCTACCAAACAGCAAGTATTCCGGGTCCCACAAGCCAGTTAGTCTTTCTTTAAGACACACCCCCAATCCCAACTAATTATTTACATCAAATACACCTGCCTCACCTCACCACCTGTATAAAAGTCTACTCCCAAACAACCAGATTCCAACATTTCCACCATGGGCAAGACAAAAGAGCTTTCTAAGGACATCAGGGACAAGATTTTTGACCTACACAAGGCTGGGATGGGCTACAAGAGAATCGGAAAGCAACTTTGAGAGAAAAGATCAACTGTCAGTGCAGTTATCAGGAAATGGAAGAAGTACCAAACTGCCGCCAACCTCCCTTGGTCTGGGCCTCCATGCAAGGTCTCGCCTCGTGAGATGTCCCTGATCATGCGAATGGTGAGGAATCACAAGGGTTAATGAAATGAAGGCAGCTGGGACCACAGTTACAAAAGAAACAGTTGGTAACACACTACGCGGTCATGGATTGAAATCCTGCAGGGCACGCAAGGTCCCCCTGCTCAAGAAGGCACATGTACAGGCCCACCTGAAGTTTCCCATTGACCACCTGGATGACTCAGAAGAGGCCTGGAAGAAGGTGATGTGGTCAGATGAGACCAAAATAGAACTTTCTGTTCCCAACTCAACTCGCCGTGTTTGGAGGGCAAAGAACACAGAGTACAACCCAAAGAACACCATCCCCACCGTCAAGCACAGTGGTGCTCTTCAGCCAAGGGGACGGCACAACTCCATTGCATTGAGGGGAGGATGGACGGGGCCATATACCGTGGAATTCTGGACCAACAGCTCCTTCCCTCAGTGAGAGAGCTGAACATGGGTTGAGGATGGGTGTTTCAGCACGACAACTACCCTAAGCACACCGCCAAAGCTACAGAAGAGTGGCTGAAGAAGTAGTACATCAAGGGTCTGGAGTGGCTTAGCCAGTCTCCAGACCTGAATCCAATTGAAAATCTTTAGAGGGAGCTTAAAATTCTGGTTGCAAGGCGACAGCCTCGGGATCTGAATGATTTGGAGGCTGTCTGCAGGGAGGAGTGGGCCAACATCCCTGCCAGAATGTGCACAAACCTTGTCAACAACTATAAAAATTGTTTGACATCTGTGCTGGCCAATAATGGCTTTTCTACAAAATATGAACATGCTGTTTGTCCAGGGGGTCAAATACTTATTTTTGACCAGAAATATGCAAATAAATTCCTAAAATGCATACAATGACTTATTCCACTTTTTTGGTGATATTCTGTCACTCACTGTAAAAATAAACCTATCATTAAAATTATAGACCGTTGCACTCTTTGTTAGTGGGCAAACCTGCAAAATCAGCAAGGGGTCAAATAACTTATTTCCCCCACTGTAACACGCATCATACTGTACCAAATGTTACCAAAAGCATCATATAAAACAAAATCATAATTCCAAAAAAGTTGGTATTTCAAGGAAAACGCAAATAAAAAGAAGAAGGAAATTGCAACTGAAATTGCATTCACCATCTACCAAGCTGAATATAATACAATGCATTATTTGATGTTCCAATGTGAATTTATTTGCTTATTGAAAGTACATACTGTGATAATGCCTGCAAAAAAATAAAAAAAAGCTGGCGCACTGAATTGTTCACCACACAGCAGCATAACCATTTCTGTTCTTCACACACATTTAGCATTTGAGCACCAATCAAATCTATAAAGCAGAAATCTCCGTAATTCCTCCAGTAAGTGGATCTTCAGCTTTGCAATTGAACAGGGTCTTCTTTTCTGTATATTTTGCTGCATAAAGTGCCACACATTATCATTCAGAGACAGATAAGGACGGAGGCCAGGGCTGACTGAGGCATCCGCTCTCTGCTCACACAGCCATGCACTTGCAATCTGTGCATGAGGTGGATTGGCCTTGCCTCGCAGGAAAACGCAGGGATGTCCCTGAAACAGACATTTCGAGAGAGCACCATATGCTGTCATCGTATCTGTCAGCATTAACGGTGCCCTCGCAAATGTGTGAGTCACCAATGCCATGTGCACAGATGCACCTCCATAACGTCACATAAGCAGTGTTCCTGACCTGGGACTCCCACAGCACCGAATGCAATAGTGTGAGGCGCAGGACAGTTTTTCATCGAGAAATGCGGGACAGTGTGAGACAACACCGATGTGTCGGCAAGAGCAACAGGAAAGGACGACTAAGAGGAATCTCACGATCCGTCTTTAGCAGGGCTATTCAACATTATCTTGCAAGGGCCAGTGTGGGCGCAATCTTTCATTCCAACCAAGTACATACACACCTGACACTACTAATTAAGGTCATTAGCAAAGACTCTTAGGGTTGATTAGTGTTGTCAGGTGTGTAAGCGCTTGGTTGGAATGAAAGCCTGCACCCACATGGACCCTTTCTAGACACGGTTGAATAGCCCCAATCTACTTTATAATAAAATCGTTTGCTACAGAAATTGTGTTTGTTCATTTTGTCAGCGAGTAATTTTCTTTTCCTTCATTTGAGCACAGAATATTCCAATGAGAAGATGTTTTGTTTTCAAGGATACCCTGAGAGAAATGGCATATAGAACAGTTGCAAGTGAAATGGAACCAGTCAAGTAATCCACCAAAACTGTACTACCCAGTCATAATATTCATGTTGGCAAGGGAGCCAAAAGTTAAAGTACAGATATTGTCACAAATAAATGTTTTTTGGTTTCACTCCATCCCAATGGATGAATTCTGCTTCAAGTTGCTTGCCAAGTCACAGAGGAGGAGGTGAACATGGAAATGTGTGGGCTGAAAGGAGTCAGTGCCGCGTATTAAACAAACAAAGTGCGCTCACAAACAATGGAGGTCAATTGGAGTTCTCTCAAACAGTTCACTAATTTGGGAATTTCTAAACAGAAAAAATGAAAAATGCCAATCATATAACTCAAAAAACATATGCTTAAGTTGTCAGAGTCCAGAATGACAGGTTACAATCCCAAGTGATTTGGAGTAACTGACAAAAAAGACTTCTAAACCGACTGAGCTGGTAAAATGGGACCACTGAAGACAGCAGAAGGTTCCTTTTAGCAGCAAAGATATGTGATGCATCAACATAAGTTTGTTCACCAACACACAGTAAGAGGTCACATTAGTTAACTAGATAACTCGGTCGCCACAGGGACTGAGTCGTGAGATCACTTGCAAATTTTTACAGCCGCAATGTCACTATTTTTACTCTTGCTATGACATCAATATGCATCCCTGTACTGTGCTTTTTTGCGGGTGGCATGCAAGACGAAAAGAAAGTAATGCTGGCGGGCGTGGGATAAAATATTACGTATTTTTTGTGGGAGCGAACAGGCAAGGGACAGATACCTGCAGGAGTGGGTGAGAGCAGAACTGAAACTTCTGTCCCTTGAAGACTTCAACCTGACCCTGATAACAGCTTGGATTGTCTTTCTCGTCTTTGGTACGGAGAACAACGGGGCAATTTTCTTTCCAAAAACCACTAGAAATGTTGAATTGCTGGACCACTATGCTACTGTCCACCTCAGAGGACACCAAGCCCAGAGAAGTTGGTAGCATTTTTGGACAGTGTAAATGTATGGCTGCAGCTTTGGATAGCAAAGGTTTAACTCAAATCCACGGATGCAGTGGCAAAACGTGTTGTCTGACAAAGGTTTTTACCAAAGTATTTCCAAGCTCATATCCTTATGTCCAATACATTTGCATGTCGGTTCTTGAGACAGCGGTGTCTGAGAGGTCAGGGATCACATGCATTCAGCCTCGCCTTCTATGGATCCCTTCCATCTTCTAATTATATTTTGCACTATAGAGGCTGAAACGCCCAAAATCCTATCGACTTGTTTTTGGGGAATAAAATGAAGGAACCCCTTGCGCTTCAGCCCCTCTGTTAGTGGAGGTCGGTGCTCGCAGAAAGGACAATAAATCCGAATATAAAGAAGAAACTGGAGCACTCAAATCACCAGTATAATTTATTAAGGTGCCAAGACTGACGTTTCGACCCACTGCGTCTTCCTCAGAGTCAAACAAGTATGGTAAATCTGGGACAGCTAAACACCCTCCTTCACACAGAGAAAAACTTCCCATTGAAAAATAAAGGAACAGGGAGGTATCCATAACATACCAATACTGTGACCCCATGCAAGAATACTCTAATTGTTTTTGGGTAACTTTACTCTCGAAGTAATGGATTATAAGCTTACAAAACTGTTTGAAAATTGGTGAATATTGACTCCTCTTTGTTTTTCGAGCAACAAGGCTTTTTTTGAAGGTTCCTTTTATATGATAGAACAATTAGCTCACCCATTTAATATTACCTTATTATTGCAACTTATCAGATTTAGTCCTACATTGCTTCTGCCCAACTCTTGGATTTTTTTGCAGTCATTAGATTTAAAATAAGCATATATTTTCAATACCAATGGAATTCTAAAGTGAAAGCATGAAATGATGTGTTGCTGCAATGTTACCAATATGTTTAAAGGTGAACGGACATTTCAAATCACTCCTTACTGATTTTATACGCATTTTTCCGCAATTTGCCAACTTCTTTGAAGCGTCACTCACTCACCAAAATTCACTACAGTTTCAAGATGACTTCATTCCCACATGCACACATGAAAAGGAGCAATAGCAGACATTTCTCATTAATATTCCCTAATATTACTGCAGGTTAAGATAAACCTTTATAAACCTCTACCTTGTCCGACCTAGACTGTCTAACAGTTCTAGTTATCGTGCTAACATAAAAGATCTGCACCAACAGTGGCAGCATCCAAGGTGAATCTATAATAATAACACCAAAAACTGAATTCTGTGGATATAACAACAAGCAGATATAAGGACACACAGTGTGAAGTCTTATTCCACTGTAGGATTGAGTACATACTACGGTGGGTCGAGTGTGCAAGTTCATATGCATGGGAGGAGGACGCTTACGTCAGGATTAATCTCCATTTGTAACCAATACATACTAACTACATATACGCCTTTGCTGGTACCTTATCTATGTGTGGATGCCAATACTCGTCGTGGGTAGTCTTGGCCTCGCTGCTGTTCATGCGGGAGAAGAATGTGGGCTTCGTAAGGTACATCCGGGATAGATCCAGTCCAAATGTCTCTGCTATCACTCCTTGAATCCTTAAGCGCACTTCCCTGAAAGCATGAAATAAAGGATGATTTCAATTCCTTACCATGCATTTACTCATAAAACATTAATGAAGCAATGCTGAAATAGCAGGCAACAACGTAGGCAGACTATTCAAATTGAGAGAAGAGTAAAATGTAATCATTAATCTTACCGGTAGAGCTGAAAGTCCTCTTCAGAAAATACTTCATTGATGTGTTCTCCAAAATATCTGCAGCAGGTTTGAAACAGAGACAACTGAAAATGTAATCAAAACGCACTCAAATACTTTGTAATGACTGCTGGAAAAATACACCTACATGAATATTGACTACACAAGTCACTCAAGGAGAGCAGAAAAAAGTGCAGAGTCGTGGCCATTAAACCATGGTGAGCCAAGAGAACATTCCAGAAATATGAGCTGGAGGTACTCTACAAGGTTAGCAACAACCATGCCAAATCTTGGCATCAATCATTCTGTATCACTTATAATCTGTATTCCAGAAAGTGGAGTGTCACTGAGGTAAACAGAAAATGCTGTATAAAGAATAAGAGTAGTCCGATGAATAAACTCATATCAAGGAATATAAAAAGGAACTCATAAATTTTATATTAGTTCTAGTTCTTCTTACCTGTAGATGTTCACAAACTGTTTCCCCATTGACAGAGCTCCAGAATGCAGGTCCAATATTGAGGCCTAGAGGAGGACGCACAAATACCAGTCCAGAAACGTGCCACAAAACTGCACCAAAACTACATTCACCAGAGAGATTAAAGTATAGCAACCCACAAAGAAGAGGTGGACAATTTAAATTCAGGAAGTAAAAGTCCTGCCCATTATTTTTTTCTAACCAATTGTATCTATCTAATTAGAATGACCCTTCAACCAGGAGGTTGAACCAATTCGTGAAATCAGCTGGCTAGGCTCAGGGAAGGAAGTAAAACAAGGCAGGTCTACAGCTTCTGACCCCTAGAATGTCCACCTCCACTGAACTTTACAGGGGGTCCTACTGAAGGTTTTGCATCCTTCAACAGAAGTTTAGCAGCAGGGAACCTCAGACTGCAAGCTTCTTTAAACTATGCCAGTGGGTGGAAAACATCAGTGTCTTCCTAGGTAGCCTTGGGAGCAATCCCTGTATAACCTGCACTGAGTCACTACACAGTCATTGGGTCGCAGTGCCACAAGAGGCTGCCTCTAACTTCTTACAGTTGAATATATTAACGCTTAATAAGGAAGCATTTTCTTCGGATACGACTCCCAACTCGGCGAGGGAGGCAGCAGAGGTTATCCGAGAACACTTCAGTTTTTGAACAAAATGCTTCCCAGCCGTGGCCGTGTCCTAATTTCCCGTCACGACAACGCTGCTCAGCAGCATCAATTAAACAACAGTTTTCTGCCCTGTGCAGAGATGCGTGGCAGCATTTGAAGTACATTTCAAAGCAAAAAATTCAGACGCGTACACTTATGACCGGACAGTGAGCAGGTCATAAGCACAGACAAGGTGGAGCTAGACATTTCCATGGGACAGCTCGGTCTTTCAAGCTTAGATTCACCAAATGTCACATTTAAAGCCTGACCACTTGTATAACAAGTGTAAGACACTGACAGTGTAACAGAATTCAGTCAAACTGTTGCAGGCAGTACTTAGTGTAAAACTTAGTAAAACATAAAGACTACTCAATAAGTAGGAGAGTTTACATGCTTAATACTTGGTAGAACACAATACGTGTTCCATCGAGAAGTTAACGGACAGACAGGCAGACGGACGCCGCTCGCCGCGACAAAACCCCTCCAAAACTTTTGTCGGCTGAGGGGTAAAAATGAAGGCGATCAGGGGCTACAGCCATTGGTCGCGGGCAGCCGACCAGTCTAGTTAATACTTAATGTAATGTGAATGATTAAGTGGTACTATAACCCGTCAACTTAAAGAGATTAAAAACTTTTTTAAAAATACAAGAATAGTCATTTTCCGAAGTTTGTGCTACTGCAGAATACTTTACTGGAACAATTCTTGGTAAATGCCGAGCATTTGAGTTTCAAAAAATAATTCCTGCAGTCACCAAGTTTGGATGTTTGCAAGAAATTCATTACATAACTCCATCATCAGCTAATGACATAAGCTTAAGACTTAAGAAAAAATCCTTACATGAAAAATTACAAACGGTTTTTTAATGTGTTCACAGGCCATGATTAGATCTGCAAGTACAGATTAAAAACAAACATTTAATTTCTGGCCATGTTTTTTATATTGGGACACGGCGCTGATCCTCGGTCACGGTTGCATTACTTGACCCTGAGCTAGGTCACTAGTCCTCATTTATATGCCAGGCGTGTTTTCAATCATCACAAAACAGGAGCCTGGAGGACATATCAGGCAGTCTGACCCAGCGCTGCTAAGGATACTGTGACCTGACTTGTTGCACAGACTTTCTGCCAACTTAAACACAATCATTGCTGCCCAAAGGAAATAAAAAATGGCACTTATCAGTCACCAGCAAAAGTGATGGCATGCTACCTCAAAAAGCCAGCGATAAATTCAAAACACTTTTAAGAAATCACCGTTTCCCTCATTTACTTCTCATTTAATTGCTTGAACCTCAATTTTTAATTCTCAACCATCACAAAAGCAAAAAAAAGAACATTTACCAAATAAATCACATTTGCAATTCTCCATGGTTCTGTGATAAAAATGTGCTGCAGAGAAAAATTCAATTCAAATAGCTTTAGAGCTATGCACGCACACAAGTGCTTACCGATTCCCCCAATCAAAATACAAATGACGACCATGGATATAAAAACAACAGATGCCCTGTGCTGATTGGCTGGATGCGGCCGACATATTGGAAGGGTACTGGTCACCTGTTGGTCAAAACTGGCCTATTTTACTTTGAAGTGAAATTGCAGAATGCCACAGTTTTGAGAAGCTTTTGGGTGTTTGAAGAAGCTCACGGTGGAGACGGGAGCACGGGGGCTTCATATCTTTGCGTTAATCAATATCCTGGAAAAAGCTTAAAATACATAATTCTTCTCTGGGCTGCCACATATATTTCAGTTATTCAGATATACTTGCAGGTATAGTCATTTCCTGCAAGAAGTGTTCTTCACAGCTTTGTTTAAATGCTTTTCCATGACCATCAGCGTCGATAAGTACTGCTCCAATATGGCGACCGTGCACACGCATATGCCAAAATTTTTGAGTGTGAGCCATATAGTGTTTTTAATGTACGCACTGGATCCTACACTGACTGACGACTCGTTTTGACTGAGGTTTCGTTTCGACCGAGGTTTAACAAGAGCTGCAGTAGCAGACTGCCCTCTAGTGTACAATGTGACACAGTACTCAAATCCACAAATATTAAAAAAGGAATATAAATATAATTAATATTATAATTATTAATTATAATATAATTAATGTGAATATTAAATTCACTTCTCCCAGAATAAAAACATTTGCATCATGACTTCTCATTAAAAAAAAGAACATTTTCTTCTTCTTAAGCAGTATTATACTGCCCCAGCAAAATGACATAAGATTTTAACAGATAGACTTTGACTAAAATTCAGTGGGTGGGAGTAGTAAGGTACTTACACCACCATCAGAGCCTGCCAGTGACAGTCCCCTCTCAGCCAATCTACAGGGAGCACACGACAAATCTGGTGAACTGATGAAAGACCAAATGCAAAAAGACTTATACAGTACTGCGCAAAAGTTTCAGGCACCCTACACCTTTAAAAATGTTAATCTGGCTTTAGACATTTATGTTCTGTTTTCCTCATTAGTGTTGATCAGGATTGAACGTAGATTAGAATTCTAAATTCCAATTTAAATTAGTTTGATAAATAAATGTTGGTATTTCATAAAAAAACAGTTGATACAGAAAATATAATCCTGACGGAGCCCTGATATCAACATCAATACTGTCTACTATTTCTTGAAGGGAGAGACACAAGTGAGACAGTCAGTGTGCAGAAGAACGGTGGCAAGTTTCTCTCTCTGCCTGGAACAGCCGAAAAGCCAATCATCTCATAAAACTATAGCACAGCAGGACACTGTCCCAAATTTTTAGGTAAAGCACAGTCGCACCAAGTATTGGTTTTATTTACAAAACCCAAAACCAGTGAAGTTGGCACGTTATGTAAATTGTAGATAAAAACAGAATACAATGATTTGCAAATCCTTTTCAACTTATATTCAATTGAATACACTGCAAAGACAAGATATTTAATGTTCAAACTGAGAAATTTAATGTTTTTTTTTTTGCAAATAATCATTAACTTAGAATTTAAAGGCAGCAACACAGTGCAAAAAAGTTGGCACAGGGGCCTTTTTACCACTGTGTTACATCGCCTTTCCTTTTAACGACACTCAGTAAACGTTTGGGAACTGAGGAGACCAATTTTTGAAGCTTTTCAGGTGGAACTCTTTCCCATTCTTGCCTGATGTACAGCTTAAGTTGTTCAACGGGGTCTCCGTTGTCGTATTTTACGCTTCATAATGCGCCACACATTTTCAATGGTAGACAGGTCTGGACTACAGGCAGGCCAGTCTAGTACCCGCACTCTTTTACTATGGAGCCATGCTCTTGTAACACGTGCAGAATGTGGCTTGGCATTGTCTTGCTGAAATAAGCAGGGGCGTCCATGAAAAAGACGTTGCTTGGATGGCAACACATGTTGCTCCAAAACCTGTATGTACCTTTCAGCATTAATGGTGCCTTCACATATGTGTAAGTTGCCCATGCCTCGGGCACTAATACACCCCCATACCATCACAGATGCTGGCTTTTGAACTTTGCGCCGATAACAGTCCAGATGGTTCTTTTCCTGTTTGGTCCGGAGGACACGACGTCCAGTTTCCAAAAACAATTTGAAATGTGGACTCGTCAGACCACAGAACACTTTTCCACTTTGCATCAGTCCGTCTTAGATGAGCTTGGGCCCAGCGGAGCCGGCGGCGTTTCTGGGTGCTGTTGATAAATGGCTTTCACTTTGCATTGTAGAGTTTTAACTTGCACTTGCAGATGTAGCGACAAGCTGCAGTCACTGACAGTGGTTTTCTGAAGTGTTCCTGAGCCCATGTGGTGATGTCCTTTACACACTGATGTCGGTTTTTGATGCAGTGCCGCCTGAGGGATCGAAGATCACGGGCATTCAATGTTGGTTTTCGGCCTTGTCGCTTACGTGCAGTGATTTCTCCAGATTCTCTGCACCTTTTGACGATATTACGGACCGTAGATGATGAAATCCCTAAATTTCTTGCAATAGCTCATTGAGGAATGTTGTTTTATAAACTGTTCGGCAATCAGCTCACGCATTTGTTCACTAAGTGGTGACCCTCGCCCCATCCTTGTTTGTGAATGACTGAGCATTTCAGGGAAGCTGCTTTTATACCCAATCATGGCACCCACCTGTTCCCAATTAGCCCGTTCACCTGTGGGATGTTCCAAATAAGTGTTTGATGAGCATTCCTCAACTCTCTCAATCTTTTTTGCCACTTGTGCCAGCTTTTTTGAAACATGTTGCAGGCATCAAATTCCAAATGAGCTAATATTTGCAAAAAATTACAAAGTTTACCTGTTCGAACATTAAGTAACTTGTCTTTGCAGTGTATTCAATTGAATGTAGGTTGAAAAGGATTTGCAAATCATTGTATTCTGTTTTTATTTACGATTTACACAACATGCCAACTTCACTGGTTTTGGGTTTTGTAGTTTTTAACAGTTTACAACTCTGTATAGTACATCTCTGAATTATTGGAAAGTTTTCATTTCATTATTTTTGCAAGCATATTTTCCCCAATTAAATTCCTTTAACTGTGCCGAACACTTTTGCACAGTACTGCGAGTTCAGAGACATGAGTATGACAGGAGGAATGATGCTCAGGATTTGCAGGGCTGAGCCATGAAATGAACGGAAAGACCTAAGACAGAATAAGCACACGGTTTATACAGTACGGTTACGCACCTCCGCAGTACTGCTGCTTCCTCCTGTGAGACTATACTGTCTGTCACACCTCGCCCACAGGTCTGGGGGGTACAGCCTGGGGGTCAGAGATGGAACTTTACTCACGTGTCTGACATACGCAAGTTCAGCACAAACACTGAGGTTATTCCTCTGCCCCAGCCCACGCATATTCCGAATATCACAATATTCATGACCCTGGAAAACGTAGACAAATTTGCCTTTTTGTGGAATGTTATCCGTCTTAACCGATTAAGACCAGATCTACGCCTGCATGCCAATCCCTTTAAGACCTGATGCGACGGGAGCGCGTTTTGCAATCATTTTCGTGAAATGTGGCCAATGAACTCTGTGCGATAATGGCTGACGACCTGATCGAGGGGAGAAACACGGACTTTTGACTGCAGTCCCATTTTATTTTTATTTTTGGAAACTGCTGCATGTGAAGAAATCACTGAATTATCCTTTTTTCGTAAACTGGTTTTTCAAAATATACCGATGAACATACAGGCAAGTTCAATTACAATCCTCAGCCAAAACAAACACTGATATTTTGTTGGACCGCCTTCGGCTTTGATTTCCGCATGCATTCGCCAGGCCGTTGTTTTGAAACACTTATGCAATGTCACAGCATTTATTTCTTTCCTGAGTTGCATTAATTTTTCGCCAAGATCTTGTATCGATGATGAGAGTTGAACCGCTGTGTAAAGTATTCTCAAGCACATCCCAAAGATTCTCAGTGGGGTCTAAGGTCTGTACTCTGCGGTGGCCAAACCAAGTGTGAAAACGATGTCTCCAGCTCCACGAACAACTTTTTAACAATTTGATCCTGATGAATCCTGGCATTGTCATTTTGGAATGTGCCCGTGTCATCAGGGAGAAAAAAAAATCCATTAATGGAAAAACCTGATCATTCAGAGTATTCAGGTGGTCAGCTGACCTCATTTCTTCGGCACATATCATTACTGAACCTAACTAACTGAAACAGCCCAAGACCATAACACTGCCCCTACAGGCTTGTACAGGAGACACTAGGCATCATGGGTGCATCACTTCATCCAGGTCTCTTCTTACCCATCACTCTGGAATACAGCAAACTGAAGCCATTTCTCCCCGATTAGCCTCACTGATGAGTGGTGTTCTGTCCGAATCCCTGGAGTTTTCATCCCATGGTGTGTTGGAAATGCCCTTACTTTCACTGTTTAACATGGCTGGGAGTTCGACTGGTGATTTCTTTTGTGATCTGATTTCACCGAGCGTTTAAGTGATCTCTGATCACGATCTTTCAAGGTTTTTTTCAACCACATTTCTTCTGGGAAGATAAAAGTTCACTACTATCCTCCCAGGTTTTAATAATGCGTTAGACAGTTCTTAACCCAATTTTGGAAGTTTCAGGAGTGTTCTCCATCATTTTCTTTGCTCGATGCAGGCCAGTTCACCTTTCTGAAACAGGGCAGCATCTTGAAAAAAAGCCCATGGTTTAAGCTCTCAACAGATTTTATTTCACTTTTTGATTAGCTACAGAGGCTGAAAAAATAAAAGTCTGAGTGAATGTTGACAATCCTTTCAGAATTTTCAGAAAACCCTCAGATGTGCCCATTTTAAAACAATGCATCAGGTTTCAGAGAGCTTCTTTAGAGGGTACCCAAGGTCTTAATGGGTTTAGAGCAGGGATCCTCAAATCTGGACCTCGAATCCAACTCCAGCCCAGGTTTTCTGTTATCCCAGGCAAGTAAGTGAACAGTAAGTGCCTGTGATTGGCCAGACTGTAGTAAAACCTGCCTCCCAGGTAAAGGAAGGGTGGAACACCAGCAGTTCTCAGTCCTCGTAGGGAGTGATTTGAGGGCCAGGGCCTGTATTCACAAAGCATCTTAACACTAAAAGTAGGTCCTAACTGGCCAATTTACAAAACCCAAAACCAGTGAATTTGGCACGTTATGTAAATTGTAGATAAAAACAGAATACAATGATTTGCAAATCCTTTTCAACTTATATTCAATTGAATACACTGCAAAGACAAGATGTTTAATGTTCAAACTGAGAAACTTAATTTTTTATTTGCAAATAATCAATAACTTGGAATTTAAAGGCAGCAACACATTGCAAAAAAGTTGGCACAGGGGCCTTTTTAACACTGTGTTACATCGCCTTTCCTTTTAACGACACTCAGTAAACGTTTGAGAACTGAGGAGACCAATTTTTGAAGCTTTTCAGGTGGAACTCTTTCCCATTCTTGCTTGATGTACAGCTTGAGTTGTTCAACAGTCCGGGGTCTCCGTTGTTGTATTTTACGCTTCATAATGCGCCACACATTTTCAATGGGAGACAGGTCTGGACTACAGGCAGGCCAGTCTAGTACCCGCACTCTTTTACTACGGAGCCATGCTGTTGTAACACGTTCAGAATGTGGCTTGGGATTGTCTTGCTGAAATAAGCAGGGGCGTCCATGAAAAATAAGTTGCTAGGATGGCAGCATATGTTGCACTAAAACCTCCATGTACCTTTCAACATTTAATGGTGCCTTCACATACTTGCTAGTCACCCATGCCATGGGCACTAATACATCCCCATACCATCACAGATGCTGGCTTTTTAACTTTGCACTGATAAGAATCTGGATGGTCCTTTTTCTCGTCAGCCCAGAGGACACAACGTCCAAGATTTCCAAAAACAATTTGAAACGTGGACTCGTAAGACCACAGCACACTTATCCACAATGAGTCAGTCCATCTCAGATGACCTTGGGCCCAGAGAAGCCTGCGGTGTTTCTGGGTGTTGTTGATATATGGCTTAAACTTTGCATGGTAGAATTTTAATTTGCACTTGTAGACGTAGCCACAAACTGTGTAAACTGACAATGGTTTTCCGAAGAGTTCCTGAGCCCATGTGGTAATATCCTTTATTGAATGATGTTGGTCTTTAATGCAGTGCCACCTGAGGGACCGACGGTCACGGGCATTCAATGTTGGTTTTCTGCCTTGCCGCTTACATGTAGAGATTTCCCCGGATTCTCTGAATCTTTTGATGATATTATGGACTGTAGACGATGAAATCCCTGAATTCCTTCTAATTACACATTGTGAAATGTTGTTCTTAAACTGTTGGGGCCATTTGCTCATGCCGTTGTTCACAAAGTGGTGAACCTCGCCCCATCCTTGCTTGTGAACGACTGAGCCTTTCGGGGATGCTCCTTTTACCCCTAATCACGACACTCACCTGTTTCCAATTGAGGTAGATTACTGCTATAAAATACCATTACCATTTTCACATTTTTCACACGCCATTTCTCAAAAACCGTTAGTCCTATTTTAATGAAGTGTGGAACATAAATAGTTTACAGCAAGATGGTTGTCCTAATTCTAAAAAATATGGCCCTTTTGGTACTCTTAATTTCAGGGGGTGCTGAATATATAATGAAGTAGAGAATTTTCAAGTCACAAGGAAAATTTCAAAAAACCTTTGCATTTTGTTTAAGGATTCAACTTTAAGAGGTTTAGCCCATAGATTCTGGATCAGGTAACCTGTGTGCAAAATAAGAAGTTGATGTTTCTATTAGTTATTGAGGTGTGGTGTTTTGAAATTGTCATGATATGGCCCTTTGCGGCAGGCATCTTGGACACCTAATTGGCATAATTTATGCAAATCACCTCCATCCCTGCTGAGTTGAACATTTGCTTCTCATATCAATAAAGCAATTTGATGCAAGTGATGAAATAAAGATTTTCATACATTAAAACAGTATTCTACCTTAACCTGTTCACCTGAGGAATGTTCCAAACAGGTATTTTTTGAGCAATTCTCAACTTTCCCAGTCTTTAGTTTCCCCCATCCCAACTTTTTTGGAACGTGTTGCAAGCATCAAATTCAAAATGAATGAGTATTTCCCAAAAAACAATATTCATTAATGTTAATCAGTTTGAACATCACATATCTCGCCTTAGTAGTGTACTGAATTGAATACAAGTCGAAAAGGATTTGCAAATCACTGTATTCTGTTTTTATTCACGTTTTACGCAACGTCGCAACTTCACTGGAAATGGGGTTTGTGCAAGCAATGTTAATAAGCCCTGAAGTTTAGTAATAGAACTCCACATCAATTCAGTTTTATCTGCAATTCTTTGAGATAAAATATTACAATAATTATGAGGATGGAATTTATCATACTCTCATAAGAAAAGCCTCAACCACTCCTCTACAGATTCAGCGTAAAACATTTGTAAAACATTGCATATAGCAAACGTTTAGGCAAGAAAAATAACTTGGCTTACATTGCTGAGATGAACATAGTTAACGTTTTTTAATCACATACAGTGAAGGATTTTGTACATTAGACTGTTTTGGCAAAGTTTCAGTCTACTTGTCAAGGGGCCTTGAATAATTCTCTTGAATTCAGTTTTCACAGCAGTTATACAAGAAATAAAATCCTTAAAAATCCATTTCAAACATTAGGAAAAGGGGTAGAAGGATAACGAGATCACTCCCCGAGAGCAAACGAAGCTATAAATTAGTTTACTTGCCTGGATAGTGTTTGTAATTGTTATAATCCTCTGAGCACTGGACCTTGAACATCTTTGTTTGCTGAACCACCTCCTTTTGCGGCACAAGAGTCTCTGTTATTTCACTGTCATAATTTAAGCACAGCCAGAACACTGCACCGCAGAACCCAAAAGCTATTAAGACGAGCAGGTAATCGGGGCGTCTTTCGCAATAAGCAGCCTGTCGGGTTACATGTCCCCTGCAGAAAATAAAATGACATGTCAAAGACAATCCACTGTATTAGAAAAGCAACCAATGGCTTTTTTTACTCATTGAGTTACACATTATAATCATGTCATTATTCGTCCAAAGCAGACATTGAATGTTGTTGACTGTGTGACTGCTGACTAGCAAACTATGAGATTGCCTCTTCCCCTACATAGTCAAAAATAACATTTCACAGCTATTGAGTCCAATGGAAATGACATCCCAGTTCGATCTGAGCTTGTTTTTAAAGTGTATTTGACACAAGGTGTTTCTTCCCAGTACTTGGTTCTTTGAGATGTGTAAAAAAAAGAATTCTGACTTTAAAACACATCTTAAATTTAATTGAGTCCATTTTGAATTCAAAAATACTGCCTTTTGACTTGAAATATTTTGCAAGGACATGTGGCCAAACAGCCCCACGGGTGTTTTTGTCATGTTTCATCAAAAAAAAAAACATAATGCATTGCTGAATACCCCTCGGCCCGGACACGATTTCCTGCCTCAACGTCACAGTGTTAAGGTCAAAGGTCAAATCCAGCAAAAACAATGTGACGTTTCACATCTGTCTCTCACAGTGAGTTACCATACCAAATTTGGTGAAGCTGCGATCGATAGTTGCTGAGTAATGACCCATATAAGATTTCCTGCCTTAAGGTCACAGCTCAAAAGGTCAAAGGTGAAATCCAGCAAAATCATGACATTGCACGTGTGTGTGACAGTGAGTTACCATACGAAATTTGGTGAAGCTGCGAGAATTAGTTCCCGAGTACTGACCCGGACAAAATCATGGACGGACGATGGACGACAGACGACAGACAGACACGCAGGTGACGACAATACTCCTCTGGGCTGGAGTCGGCCGAGGGGTAAAAACTGGGCTCCATTTCACAGGAATACTTGACAATGTACCGACCAAGCCTCACAGGGCAGTAAATTATGCAGTTAATGTTACTGGTGAGCTACCTCAGAGCTAAGGGCAGTGTTATGTTAAGTGAAGCAAAGGGGCTTGTCACGCATGATCATGGACTGACAGCATAACTTCAAATGCAGATTGGTAATAAGCACAAAGCCTCTGTTGGTAACAAATCTAACATTTTTTTTTTTTTTTTACAAAGGCTTTAGATGAGCACTAGCTACATACCGTTGATTATCAAGAATAGACGAGGTAGCAACTAGTCTTCTGAGACAATGGACAAAACGAATCGCTTAATTTTCTGCAAATTCTGTAACCAAGCTAGCTAGATACAGCAGGGTAAATAAGTATTGAACGGCTGTGGCTAGCTTTTCCAGAGTAGGCCATGCATGCAAGTAAGTCCTACTTCCATCTCATCACTCATAACTGCAGTTGCAGTTGATTACCTCATTAGAGGGTCAGTATATAGCCAAACTCACAGGCTTTTTGCAGGGAGATCCGAGTTTGGCGAGTTCTTTGTATAAACAAATATACACCATTCAGCCAAGACAACAACAATTATGACAACCAGTTATATGTGGTACCCTATATATAGGTACCCCTTTTGCCGTCGAAACAGCCCTGACCCATCAAGGTATGGACTGCTTAGGACCTCTGAGGGTATCTGGCACCAAGACATCAGTAGCAGATGATTCTAGACCTTTAAAATTGTGAGGTGGAGACAGACTCATTGCAGACTTGAAACACCCCACAAGAGCTGCAGTTTTGGAAATGCCAGTCAGAGGAGGATGAGCTTCTGCCTTTTAAGCCTATTTCCTCCTAAGTTTTCTTCTTATCTGTTCACAAAGTTTTCCCTTGCCAAAAGGGGTTCAGGCCAGGGTTTAACAGTACAGAGCATTGAGACAAATGGTAGGGAAAGGCACTACACTATTTAAATTTGATTTGCAGTCTGCAATGCAAAGACATCCCCTGACGCTGTGAATCGCCCCTGATGATGCTCTACTTACTAGGACGGTGCAGTTGCAATCTTTAGCTCCTGCTTGTTTAAGGGACTTTCTTCTATCAGTCTCGACATCGTCATGTAAAACACGTGTTCGATTAAATTCCGATGCAGTGATCAACCAGGCCGACAGAGCAAAAAAAAATCAACTTTTTATAACTTTCTGATGCAGTGGCAGAACCAGGAAAGAGAGGTTTGTGCTCAAAAATCAACCAATTCGCCTGAATTAATCAGTGCAAAGATGACGGAGATGAAATGAATTGACAGTGGTGAGAAAGGCATCGAGTGATGGCAAATGTTTGTTTGCGCTTAGTGCCGGTGGAGGAGCAACGAATTAAATTTATGAGGTCCAATTATGTCATGTGGGTGAGATGAGCGTTTGCCAACTGTAAATAAACTGAATAATTCATGTACTCACGCAGTTTCCCCACGGTCTAATATCTGAAACAATTCAGTACGACAAATATTGTCATTCGCACACGTATTCACCTCACTGTGCATGCTCATGACTGTACTGTGACAAATAATAATATGATTATTGACAATTCGAGCTGGAAAAATGGCACTGATGATGTTGAAGATGATTGGAAAGTCATGCTAACCAATAGATCCACTCTAGGTAGATCCATTCAAAAACACGACATTAATGTTAACGGTGCCTGTAGCCCCTAAGCCATATGAAAAATATGCAGTGTCTCATCGGGTCAGTCTTTCAAAGGTAGATAACTGATCGTTGCATCAGATTATAGCCACAGATTAAGCCGAAAATATAAATGCACGTTCAATTCAGGTCACAGTTTTGCATGGCCAAACGTTTTGCAATTTAACGCCGTCACTACAAGCGGGTACAAGTCAGAGCTACCTACCGTACCTTTTAATTTTTTTCTCAGTCCCGTTATTGTCCGCAGATTTCGCATTTACGCGACGATGTGTGGCCATTTTTGATGACTTGAAATAGTGTCAGCATGTGTGATACCAAAGATTACAGTCCGTCTTAAATTGTAACGCTATTTCTGGGAACTTCGTGCGCACTGAATCGGTAATTTGCTTGTTTATCTGCAGTTGCCATCCATTATCAGGTTCGTTTTTAATGGCAAATTTTTCCCCCCGAAGAACAACAGTTTTTCTTAGTCTGTATACGCTCCAGAGTCATGCAGCGGCTGCAGCGCAAGTGATCCTTGAGCTCAGACCGCATATTCAGCAGAGAAACCCGTTGAAATCCTGAGAGGACACATGGCGGAAGAAACATCCGGGTTGGCTTGCTAAAAAACGTCAGCACTGTAATACTTCATATCCTACATGCTGATGTATCCAAAGAAGCACAACCCAGTATATTGACTTTGTGGATATTACAGAACTCCAACGAGGACAGTTAAATGGTGGTGATATCAGCGATGTGGATTGCCATCCACCTCTTTCAGAAGTTGTCTGGCTGAGCGACACGAAATAAACTCTAAATCCTTCTTCTATTTGGGGCTTTCATTTTGGCTCATTACCGCCACCCAGTGTATATTTTGTGCCATAAAGGGGAAAAAGAAACAGCCTCGACCCAATGTAATCCACATTTTTATCATACAGCAACCAAAAAACGAAACATAATTTTCAAATATGCAATTCGTAAAGAATACAGATACTTAAGTTACAGATTATCATGAGGCCAAAAAAGTTTCAAACCTATGCTCCAAAAATTTTTGCATATTTCTCAATTTCATTTCTGTCTTTGTCGATCAAGCAAGTAGACGTTGTTATCAATATCCCCTGCCACCTTGGAATTCCTATTTCAAACCCAACAAAGCTCATGGCCTCCAGCTCCAGCCCCAGTTCCCGACCCTGTAAGATCTCTTACTTCTGTTCCCAGCCCAGTGGGGGTTTTGGGCTTTGCTCTTGAGGGGTCCCAAGCCCAGAGTTTGGACCTTCGAGTTGGGACCTCATTTTGCCCTGCCCAACCTAGCGCCCCATCAAGTCTCCTTGTATGCCGTCTCCAGTTTGTCCTGCCGGATAGTGCCATTCCTTGTCTCATAGCGCCCGGTCCTCTTTCCCTGTCTCATCTCTCAGTGCCTTGCCCTGTCCCTCCTTCCAATGCCTTTTTCTTCCTCCAAGAGCCCTGTCTTGTCTCTTTGAGTTCTGCCTGCTTAAGTCCAGTGTCCTGTCTTCTATTACCCCTTCTCCAAGTGTCTTGTCCTGTTTCCTAGTGTGCTGCCCTCTTTGATCCCTCCATTCCTTCCCCTTGCTCCCGCCTGGTTTGGCTTATGGATCGCCTGGTGTAGACCCTTGGAGGGGCGGGGCTATTGTCAGTGTTGTCATTCTGTTAGTTGTGTTTAGTTTCGTTTTGGTTATATCATGTATTTGCGTTTCACATTTTTCTGTGGATTTCAATTTTCTGATTGACTCCCAGCCTGTCTCCTTGCCTGCCAAGTAACTCTTTATGATTAGTCACAGTGTTTTGTTAATCTGTATTTTATTTTGTATTTCATTTATCTTTGTTATCATCTTAGTTCTGTTAGGTTTCCGTGCCTCTTCGTTTCCTTTTACTCCCCCCATCTGCTTTCTCAACTCCGTTGGGCTTCGGCTGAATCCAAATCTCCACCTTCTGGACTTGCAGACTGAGCCTCACGGACTTCAGGCGTATGCCATGTGACGTCTTCACCATCATCACGTAAAGTCTGCAAGAGCGGGAGTCTGCAGCATAATAAAATGAGCTGATCGACAGGCTTCGAGTCTGTCTCACTTTTCTCTGTGCAAATGCATATTGATTACCTCTGTAGCCTGTATTTCTGTATGATGATGTTGAATTTTATATCTGGCCTACGTTCTTCAAGAAACGTTTTGATATTATAAATTTCTATTTATATTATGTGGTTTTGTGTGTGTGAATGTGCTTTTCTTTTGTCCGCAATTTGGAAAAATTAAAACTTAATTAAAAATATTAAAAATTAATCCGTATTGCAATGTATTATGGGTAATTATACTAGTGAAATCTGCTGAAGTCTGCACCCTAAGTGGACTCTCTGGAAGTCCGCAGAAAGTCCGCTTGAGGCCCCTTGTGGACTGGATCAATTGGGGATTTGGACAGCCCTCAGCACTCCCAGACTTGCCGTGAACACGCCCGCAAAGTCCGCGAGTCTACTAGTACGGAGAAATGCGGACATTTGGATGCAGCCGAGTTCAATTGGTTAACTCTACGTCTGCCTGAGTATATGAATATGACATCGGATGGATTGACTGCGCATGTTCAATTTGAATTGCGCTCGACCAAGTTCTAAGGTCTCTCGGGGCCTCATGTATGAAGAGAGCGCGCGAACAGAGAAGATGCGTACGCTACTTTTTTTTGCGGATGTCAGATGCATGAAAACAAACGTGACTTTAGAAAAAATGCAAAAAAGTAATAGAATTTTGCATTTTTGCAAAATTAAAGTTGATTCAGATTTTTCATTCAAATTTGCAAGCTGAATTGGTAGCCCGCTATATTATAAATTTAATACTTTTTACAAAATGCTACTTTTCTTTTTATGAACGTACGCAATATTTAAGTATAAAATCCATGCAATTGTAAGTACATGAGGCCCCTGGATTGTGGACCTGACTTATTAGTCCCCAACCGGAAACGGAGGGGACTATAGGATTGCACTCCGTCTGTCCGTCAGTCCGTCCGTCCGCATTCGTGTCCGCTCTATAACTTCAATACCGTATGACCTAGGAACATCAAAGTTTGTGCGTGGATGCATCTTGGGGAGAAGGTGTGTCATGTACCCTATTCAGGTCACTTTGACCTACTTTTTAGGAAATATTATATGCATACACCGGTAGGCGGTGCACTTGTTTTGCCTTGTTTTAGGCTTATTAATAGCAATTCCTGGGCAGAATTACCACAATTCCCCAGCTATTTCCATTTAAATAAGCCATGGAGGTCGTTTGTGTATTATTTCATATATTTTGCATAGTTTTGATTCGCTTCCTGCTTTTTAAATAGCATGTTGTGGATAAAAAGAGTGGGTTCATCTCAAAGCGTAGGCTGCATCCGTCAAAGGCTGCATTTTTAGGGGTCGTCACTTAATTCCATCCGCAAAACTAACGTAATGTCATGTTATCTCCGTTAAACTGCTTTGTTTTAAGGGAGTCGTCACTAATTTCCCAAACTTTAACCACAAATCTAACCCCTGAACCTAAACCTAACCTTCAATTTAACCTTGCCTCTTACCTTAAGTGTGGACAGAAGTAGTTGTCGACCCCTAAAACTGCTGCCTTCGAAGGATGCAGCATATGCTTTGAGATGCAACCATTGAATCGTGCAAACTTAGGGTGCATCTCAAAATGTAGGCTGCAGCCTTCGAAAGCTGCATTTTTAGGGGTCGTCACCTACTTCCATCCACCAAACTAATATTTAGGGTAAGGGATTTGGTTAAATTTAGTATTAGGGTTAGGTTTGGGGCAAGGTTTAGGGTTAAAGTCAAGGATGGGGTTAGGGAAATCAATGACGACTCACTTAAACCAAAGCTGTTTAACAGAGATGAAACGATGTCATGTCAGTTAGGCAGATGGAACTAGGTGACGATCTCTAAAAATCCAGCCTTTGTGGGATGCAGCCTATGCTTTGAGATGCACCCTTACTGCGATGTTGCACTCGAGTTCTACCCACCTCCCCACGTTGCCTCAACTCAGGTAGCAAAATCGCATCAAACGACACTGCTCAAGTTGCGTGCACGAAGGTTTTGTTGCAATTCCCATAGATTGCGTTCCACGCAGGTGGCAGTCAAATTAAGCCTTAGTTATTAGTCAGGTCATTGTCTGATCGTTTCCAATTTGTAGCTACACCTCCTTGCACCTTTCCAGCACATCTAACCTGCAGCCCATTGTTATTAGTCACTTTACCTTGCTATATCCCTTTGTTCAACCTTCTTGTCACACGTTTGGAAGTCAGTCTGTTTTTAATAACCTACTGGTATTCCCTGATTCCTTTGCTACAGTTTGGGTTGCTCTCTCAATTTATGATTCTATCCAGTCCCTCATGTCTGATTTATTATCCGTGTTTGAATTCTTGTTTGGCTTTTTTATTACCAATATGTTTTTCACTCTGGCTTTGGTATACCTGCCACCAGGTATATTGACAAATGGACAATGTTCTGCTTGCAAATCTGGTTTTTCCCTTCTGTAATGCATTTCTACTGCTCATGTTTGACCTGTACTGTCTGATTAGGCTTCTTAATAAAACCACTGAGCTGGAATATTGTTATTGCTTGAGTTCTGAGCCTAACTTGTGTCATTTATGAATTGCTGCGCAGATTGTATTCTTGCTCAAGTTCCTGACATCATCCACAGAGTACAGAATACTACCAAAGGCGAAAAAAAAGCAAAAAACAAGCAATTAATTTAGCTTGTGGGACTGAAAGGACATTATTCCTACGTGTTGCACTTGACTGATGTATGGCTCAAGATGCTGACAAGAACAAAGGCAAATTATTTCCTCAGACAATAAACGGTTTGTCATCGAGATCATCATAAGGGAATGCTAAGGGGTATTGCCAGTCTCTGTGAATAGTCTTGCCGTCCTCAAAAACCCTCTTATGATCTGCGCACCAAAATCCACATCCTGTATGAGCAGTAATGTCACATTCCAAGAAAACTGATAGGTCAGTTGATATTGCTTGCAGATCTCTTATCTCAAACTTAATCTGCTCCGAAGCAGGTCAGGTATTCTGCATGAGTTACAATGGAGATTTACTACAGTAAGAAGTGAACATGGCTTATGAAGAGATAGATAGAGCAGGAAAAGAAAAGAAAAATGGTGGTTGTAATAGACGTAGATAAGGAAAAGTTGATGGGAGGGATGAAACAGGTTGTTTCAAGTCAGGGAAAAAATGTATCCATTTAGAAAGAAATTTTGAAGATAACTTAATTTGAGATGAAATTGTAAATGTAAAAGCAGTAAAAGTGTGTCAAAGCTGGTCAGAGATCATTGAGTGTGCAACATAGAGTTAAAGGGAAAAGGCATTAACATTGAAAGAATTTGATCTGACACCAGCAATCTGTTTTCCTCTGTGAAATAGAGCTACTGTTGAAGAAGTCGTTAGCGGCATTATGCCGTCAGTGAAAGCTGATTTATTTTTGGAGATGGAAGGCGTGTGATGAGCCAAACGCTTAAAGCATTATCAGGATGGAAGGGAAACCTGTAGTATGTCCATATTACTGGAGTTTGAATGTAAATTACCTGATAAAGTGATGATGGATCATGTAAGTCGCAGGGTGTTTTAAAGGGCACCGGTGAAATGTTTCTGGTGTCAAAGAAAATATGCAGCCATGCGGCAGAGGTACAACCCCAATTCGGAAATAGTTGGGACAAAGTGTAACTTGTGAATAAAATCAAAATGCAATGACTTTCTGTCATGGTTTTGCCCCCACCGGCTGAAGACACAAAGCCAGCGGGCACTGGGACCAAGTTGGGACACAGGCAAAAAAGGCCTGAAAAATCAATTGATATATAAGAGAATCAACTGAAAGAACATTCAGCAAAAAGTTAACTGGCATCAGGTGTGTAACATAACTGGCTATAAAAGGGATGTCTTACAGAGGCTGAGTCTCTCAGAAGAAAAGTTGGCCAGAGGCTCTCCAACCCGTGAAGGTTTGCGTAAAAAAACTGGAATATTTTAAAAACAATGTTCCTCACTTGAAATTGCAAAGGCTTTGAAGGTCTCATCATTGATAGTGCATAACATTAACAAAAGGAAGAAAAACAGGAAAAATCTCAGTGCGTAAGGGACAAGGCCGAAGGCCTTTACTGGATGCCCGTGATCTTCGGGCCCTCAGATGCCACTGCAACACTCACCGGAATGATTCTGTCATTGACATTACTAAATGGGCCCAGGAATACTTCAAGAAACCACTGTCTGTAAACACAGTCCGCCGTGCCATCCACAGATGCCACCTAAAGCTCTATCACGCAAAAAGGGAGCCATTGTTGAGCATGATCCAGAACCGCTACCTTGTTCTGTGGGCCAAGGCTCATTTAAAATGGACTGTAGCAAAGTGGCAAAGTGTCCTGTGGTCAGACGAGCCCAAATTTGACATTCTTGTTGGAAATCATGGGCGTTGTGTCCTCCGGGCTAAAGAGGAGAAAGACCACCCCTCCTGTTATCAGCGTTCAAAAGCCAGCATCTCTGATGGTATGGGGATGGATTAGTGCATATGGTGTGGGACACTTGCATGTTTTAAAAAGCACCATGAATGCTGAAAGGTTTATAAAGGTTTTAGAGCAACATATGCTCCCCTCCAGTTGACAACTATTCCAGGGAAGGCTTTGTGTATTTCAGCAGGACAATGCGAAACCACATACTGCAGCCATTATAACAGCATGGCTTCGTAGTAGGAGAGTCCATGTGCTGAACTGGCCTGCCTGCAGTCCTGATCTTACACCGACTGAGAACATTTGGTGCAAACAAAAAGTCTGTTAAAGGAGACCCAAAACTCTCCAGCAGCTGGAAGCCTGTAATAAGCAAGAGTGGGATCAAATTCCAATGGCTAAACTCAAGAAACTTGTCTCCTCAATGCCTAGACGCCTCCACTCTGTGTTAAAAAGAAGAGGGGATGCTACACCATGGTACACAGGCCCCTGTCCCCACTTTTCTGAGACCTGTAGCAGCCATCAAATTTGTAATGAGCTCATTTTGTGGATAACATTGCAAAATTTCTCTGTTTCCACATTTTATTCACAATTTACATTTTGTCCCAACTTTTTCAGAATTGGGGTTGCATATGAGTAGGGAGTAAACAGTGTGGATAAGAGGTGTACTCAAAAAGAAGTTGTGAATTGCCAGAAAAGAACCATTTGTATTCACTGCCGGGGAAAGCTTGAGGGGGGTGCAAAGGAATATAAACAAACACAGTTTGCAAGTGAAGAGAAAGGACACATTTACAGAACAAGATGTCAGATGCAAAAGCTAGCAAGAGAGTGAGCATGGAAAATGGAACTGTGAGCGGAGTAGGCAGCTGAACACCGTGGGGATGGTGGGAAAAGGAAAAAAAAACAGCTCTGAATTTATTATGGATTGGAGGATGTTTTATCTTTTATTGTCATGGTATTTTAATATTCAAAAACTGTGCCAGTGAAACTGAGACAAAAATAGAGAGGATCAGGATGATGGTGTGTGCGGCTAGATAGATCTTGGATATAACCGATGTGAAAGGAGAAGACATTCAGGAAGGTTAGGAGGGAACCAAACGTCCAGCGACTGGATGAGCGCTAAAAATTGAGATTGGGAATGGGATCTGGAACGAAAACAAGAAAGACTGCTAGACGGAAAACATCCAGAGGAGGCGACAACGTACGTATCGGACTGTTATACCACTAAACTTCACAAAAGAAGAAGCAGTTCACGAAAGCTGATCACAGGTCAGTTTTAGAATTTTCATTCTAATGTTTTGGGGTGGGATTTTGTTGTGTTCACGGGTCCTGGGTGATCGCACTGGTGGAATCGATGCGGATCATGGAATTCGATCAGGCAGCGTCTGTTAATTTCTCTGTTGTTTATATTGGTGCCTGGGTCCCGTGACTCCTGACGAGCGGTATCGGAGCGGATCTTATTGGTAAATATCGCACAAGACCCTCGCGTCCTGAGTGATCTGATAAGCGGTTTTCGATATTATATTATTTATATGGAAATAATTAAACGTTACAACAGCTAAACGCATTTATTGCTGAATGTAACGGTTAGTTACCTCTCAGTAAAACCTTGCAGGTGTGGTCCATGCTCGGTGGCTAATCAGCTAGTTGGTAGCAAACGGTTCCCGTGGCGGAAGTAACGTACGCAATCGAGGTGTTGATATAATATCATTGAGTAACATATTCACAAGTTTCATTAATAACGCGAAACTCTCTTGCGATGCGTTGTCCTGTCATTTTCAGGTCTGCGTTAATATGAACGTCTCACCATGGCCCCCTGGGAAGAAAATTATTCATCTGGATTTAAAGGGAGCTCCTCCCAGAATGAGCTTTTTGCAGAAGGTGATGTTACGCTTAATTTGCCTTTGACTTGACAACTGTTACATTAGGGTCTGTGTGGTTAGTTGGCGTTTAAATCTGTAAATTAAAAATCCTCATCTCAACTTCAGCAACTTAACTAAGAAAACCTGTGAAATGTGGTTTGCTCCTTCAGTTGTAGTTCTGTTCTGTGGTCTATGTTTGAAAAAACTTTAGTTATGTTGTTTGTAACTTCACTTGCTTTCTTGGATTTATGTATGTATATATGGATTTAAAGGATAGGTGAGGAATAAAATTAAAGCGAATAATAATGTTCTTAGGTGTCAACATGATAGAATTTAATTATATCTGGTTTAAACATCACTATTTTACCATCTTGGAATCCCAGTTTTTAAATCACTTTTCAGTGGAATTGACCAACTGTTTGATATTGTATTTTAGATAGGATAAAAAGTCATGGATGGCTTTTGCTTGTACAATATGTCATTGTGTTGATGCTACACTTATAATGCCGGAGAAACATAATCATTTTATAATAACATTTTATGATGCTATGCCTTTTTGTCATTTTCTATTTTACGTAGATTTCTAACTATGATTGAAAAATTAGTCCAGTATTGACGTTGCAAAGATGTGGCGAGGCTGGTCTTTGTTTTGGCCGGAATTCTTCTGTTATTTGCCATTTTTAAAAAAAGTTTTAAATGGTGTGAAATTGGATTAATATTTCTCTCTCTGAAGATTGTCCTTTTTTGGCTTTTTTGTCTTTGCTTCAGTATTGTAATTGATAGAAGTGCCTTCACACAGCATAAAAAGAGGACTCAAAAAAATCATCTGTCCATTTCATTTGCATACATAGCCCCATCCTCATTCAAAGACCACCAAATATGCTTCCTTTTTTGTTTTACTTATTTGCATAAATTTTACTATTCATGTATTGGAATGTTCTCAAAAAGATTGACCCACCTATTGTCGCAGGAAATCGAGGCCAGTTCACATTTGGCTTAATCTGATGCGAGTGTTGATAATGCATTCAGAAACATCATGAAGGTTATCAACTACATGTATAAAAAGAATTTTTGAGTTTAAATGTTCAACAGTTCATGACTCGCTTAAACTAGCAACATTTACAGCCTTCAAGACAATTTAGTTTTTATCGTCATCCAATTCCTTTTCATTTGTTTTTGAGAAGTTCAGTATGGCTTAGGATTGTTTTTTGGGTTTAAAAAGACCTTCAGAAAGAATATAGAATGACAAAAAAGTTTATGTTTAATGATTCCCCTCTACCTTGTTATGTAATCCCAGATGGGTATTTTCGCCACAAATAAATGTATGTCTGACACACGACGTAATGAATGCCTTCCTCACAAGTGACAGTCAGACAAAAGCATGTCTTGCCTGAGAAAATTAAACACGAGAGAATGATTACTTTAGGTTGTAGCATATCATGGAATTTGTGATACAAAAATGGACTGTTATGAAAAATGAACTTTCTCTGAGTACATCCAACACCATGGAGTTTTGAGTCGGTATCTGGAAGAGTTATAATGCTTGTGGGTGAGTTAGTATTATTTTTTTTAATTAAGTCAATGTATGTACTAATTGATGCCTTTATCCAAAATTAAAAATTGCATTTTGAGTATAAGTCCCATAAATGCGTTATTTGAAGCGTCCTAAATGTTTATCTGATACCATGGAACTGCCCAAAATGGCAATCTGCCGAGGTGCAACGCTCACCTGGCTTTTAAAGGTAGTTGGAAATTGCACTCTGATTGGTTTATTTCATTTTATGTCTAAAGCGCACCTATGATTAATTAGGAGGTTAAATTTAACCCCTTTAAACCATGCAATCTTACGTGCACTATAGTTAAAAGATAGCCCATTGTGTCCTCATATCAATCGCGTACGAAATTGGTTTCAGTATGTAGTGAATGAAAAAGTGGAATTGTCTCCGTTTTCCTCTTCCTCTCCTGTCTTTATAGCTCTTCCCTCTCTTTGCCGAACTGGGTGCTGATGCTCTGCTGATGGAGTATGAGGACACATTTCCATATGAGGGGGACCTGAAGGTTCTACAAACTACTAATCATCCCCCATACAGGTGTGTTAATAAAACACGCTTCCTCACCTCTGTACCTCAGATTAAACTGCAGACCTACTCTTGTGGGGTTTTTTCCTCTTCCGGAATAGTCCATTGACTACATCAAATATTATCCATTTTACTGCATTTTACTGCATTGTGTTTTCAGTATTTTCCTCATGATACATCATTTTCAGTTGTTTATGAGACTTCAATGAAAAACAATTGATATTTAGTCGTTTGTTGTTATCATTGCAAGTGTCTGAGTGGTGCTTTCACCGTACACAGTCCAGAGGAAATTCAGTTAATCCAGGAAGTGGCCAAGGCCAGTGGCTTGGAGGTCATTCCACTCCTGCAAACCTTCGGACATCTGGAGGTAAGACCGTTGCTGCCATCTTTGCCAGTGTATGTGCATTTGTATGCATACACTCATTCATTTCAGGTTCCTGGCAATAGTTAAAATGGTTCAACTTTTCCCTTTTTCAGTAGCGTTACGGTGATTTACAGGAGCATTCTGGGAGTCAGATGGCAAAATCTAAGCCATGTAGAGGTGCAGTGTTAAGATGGAAATTTATCCCATTGAACTCTCATTTTTTAAATCATCTGTTTGGTTGCTGCACTTCACTGAAGCAACAGTACACTTGCACTGAGAGAAATATTCAAACCCAGGATGCAAGATTTTATGGCCAGCGCATTACATCAAGTGGAATTACACTGACTTCTTGTACATCATTTAATACACATTCCCCACATTATACACTAGCATGACATACAGGGTGGGGAAGCAAAATTTGCTAAATAAATCACCATCCATAGATTGTATATTATTCTCAACTGGCATGTTTATTGAAAAGAAGAGATTATAAACTAGACAAATAAAGATAATAGGTTGTCCAGTATTCAATATGTCCACCATTATTAGCAATAAGAGGTGCATACAATTCAGGGGAGTGGTTGTGGGATTGTTTGTACATTAAATGTCAGTGCAAGTTTTGCTTCCCCACCCTGTACTTGTTTACTTGTTGATTGTTGGAAACATTGGGATCTCCACTAGAATGTATAATAGGCCTACGGTTTTATGGGTTTGAACACAGCAGCTGCATTTGATGGGCCTATTTATGGGTCCATAGGTTTATGCGGTTAAAGTCCTCGCTCTCTCTCAGTTTGTTCTAAAGCACAGAGAATTCTCTGAGCTGCGAGAGGTGCCGTACTGTCTGGGCACTTTGAACCCTCACAAGGACCGTGGTATGGAGCTGGTGCTGCAGATGGTGCAGCAGGTGCTGGAACTTCACCCAGACGTGAGGTTTCTGCATATCGGGGCAGATGAGGTAAGGCATCGGTCTTCCATTGTTGCTACTGAAGGTTTGCAAAGCTTCAAGTGGAAAGAATTCTGTATTCAACCTCCACCAATATTGAATGAAATCAGTACTTTGGGTACCCGAACATCAAGGTACGCTGACTGAGAAACATTCGGGTGCATAAAAATGTTATGCGCACATCCAGTCAAGAAAATTTTAGAGTTTAATTTCTAGAGCCGCTGTAAGTGACAAATCGGATGTAAGAGCGGCAGCCCTGTTACTGATGACACGCTGGGTGGCTAGGGCATTCGCAGCAGATGCATTCGCAATGTTAAATATTAATATTAAATTCTAAATCCCCTTCTTACAAATAAAACCTTCCAGAATATTTTTGCCCATTTAAAAAAAAAAACAGTGGAGGTTGGATACCGGATTCTTTCCCTTCAAGCTTCAGTCAAAAGTACTGTTGTGTCAGATTATAATCGATCAGAGAATTAGCCTTTTGGTCTGAGATGTGTGGGAACAGTAACGGTGTAATAGTTCAAACCCGTGTTTATATGGGTTGGACAGCAATAGAACTTTTCATCATCCTCCTGCTCACAAATACTAATTTTCTCCGGTGAAGTATTGTTTAGATTGTTTAAGGTACAGAGGCTGCACTTCACGAACAATTATTATTACATAAATAATGATGTGATGTGACTTTGTAGGTGTACCTCTTAGGCCATGGGGAGGAGTCCAGGCATTGGCTGAGTATCCCCGGACACGACCTGCAGCAGATGTTCCTCAGTCATGTAACGAAGGTGGCAAAGAGGATTAAATCAGCATGGCCTCACCTCACCCTCATCATGTGGGATGACATGTTGAGGTCCATGTCCCACGACGCCCTAAAAGGTGAGGGGTCAAGAAAGGGCTTATATCTCCTGGTTTGGCCAAACTCAGACACAGAAATGAGGAGTCTGAGATTACATTCCACATGTGCTCAGATCCATTTATTTTGTATCCCCTTCCAGCCATTTTCTTTGGTTCACATTCATCTGTTTATTTCCTTGTGTGGCAGACAGTGGCCTTGGAGAGCTGGTCCAGCCCATGCTGTGGGACTACAGCCCTTGTCTGGATGTGGCCGGCGTAGGTGCGCTTTGGTTAATCTCAGTTTTATTGATGTTCTATGAAAATGATGGATAGTGCCACCTGTCCATTGTTTTTTTTCTCCCACATATCTATGTATTGACGGTCTGGAGAAGGAGGTTGTCAAAAGCAGAATGATGGATTTAGTTAAAGGAGCTGTGTTACTATTACTGTGCACGCTCAGAACGTACATCCCAGGAAAATGAATCTGCTTGACCGCAAGTCATAATCTGATTCCGTCCACGCCAATCCATCTATATGTTGCATTGTATTTATATATTTTAGTTACTCTGGCGTTATGTTTTTTAGCTCGCCGGGACGAGTAACATCCGGAGAGCTATTGTCGTACCCCCGGCGTCCGCGTTCGTCCGCGTCTGTGTCCGCGTCCGTCCGCGTGCAGAAAAACTTTAACCTTGCCCCGGCGAGCTTTGTTGTCTTTCTGACAACTCTTGTTATATTATGGTGCTGTCTATGGAAATTCAAGGATTCAAAGCGCTATTTTACGCATTAGCCAAGGGATACGTAAAATGCAAGCTGGTTGCAATGGCCAATAATCATTGAATCATACCTTCTAGATTTCGACTTGCAGTTGAGCAGATTTACTTCGTTCAAAATTGGGAGCGTGCGCAGTAATCGTGCCACTGCCCCTCCCGTAATTTTTTGACTGTGTTTCTACCTGTAGTCCATCTCCTGGGGACTTATGGGACGGCAGGACTTTCCAAAGTGTGGGCAGCCAGTTCTTTTAAAGGCTCCACGGACGTGAGCACCTGTGTGACCTCCACACAGAGGCATGTGGACAACCATCTGCAGTGGCTCCAGGTGGCAGCTGCATTGCCCAGAGGTATAGAAATGCAGGGCATTGCCATCACTGGCTGGCAAAGGTGAGATTGGCGGGCAGAGGATCTGCGATACGCAATTTATAAGTTTACACAGGTTTTGGGTTTTCAGTAATATACACAGAACAAATAAAATGGCAGTCATATGCTGTATGACTGTCATATATCAATGGTTCTCAGACTCAGTCCTGGTGCCCCGCTGTGTACGCTGGTTTTAGTTCCAACCATAATTGCAATGTTAGGATCAAAAGGAGCTGTTGATTTTCCTTAATTCGGTGCATTGATGCTTAGACCAGTAATTTATCCTCTTAAGTCACATTTTTAAAACCTAGAAATGCCATGAAGAATAAAAAAATTCACATCCACATTGAGATACAATAGAAACTAGTATAAATAACTTTGGAGGGAAACAATTTAACCAAACATTTAATTAACATTCTCAATCAATAGATTCCTCATTGGTGAAACTGTCAACACATGGTCACAAAAAGCAACAATTTATCTGGCAAACAATGGAGTCACACCTGTTTTGTTTCATGTCAATTTTATTGAGTTCAGGCAAGTTATTTTAAAAGGACTAAAAACACCTGTGTTCAGCAACCTACTTTGGAGCTTACTGACTTTCTCAGTCTACTTTGATCTGTTTGAAAATGTTTTTTTTTTTTAATCTGAAAATCCCCACAATATAGAAAAATGAGCACAATATGTTCAAGGGTTTTAGTCTTCATGGCACAATAGATGCGTCTGTTAAAATGTGGCTAAACATGGTGAATAACTGCGCTAAACATGGATCGCAGCTAATTAAGACAAATTAACAGTTTTTTTTTGTGTCGGCACATAGGGATCACTTTGTCCGGCGTCTGTCTGTCTGTCCACTTTCAGTTGGTAGTCACACTTTCACATAAGCTTTGCAGGCGACACGTGTTCACCTGAACGCTCTAGCTTTTTTTAAAATTAATTTGGCATCTCCAATCCCACCTGAATCTGGAATGCCCAATTGGTGAACTTTGTACAAGTCTTGCTCGTTTGCGACCCCTTGCTGCCAATTCAGGAGAATGTAGACAGTTTGCGGCTCTCCTCAGAAGCACGCGCCTGTCAGCCACTGCTTCTGTTACACTCATTGGTTGACTCTTCGCAAGTTCAGACCAAGGGCGGAGGATACCCGGACATGAACAGGCTTAGAATCTTCCTGACGAGCGCCCGCCTGGCCAACAGGGGGAAATTAACAGCTTTTTAAAATTCTACAACTGCCATTGTGGTCGGAAAACAAAAGCCAGCAGACACAGTGGGGCGCCGGGACCGAGTTTGAGAACCACTGGCTTATATGTGAAGATAAATGTTTACTGACTGTGTGTCTGAATATGAGTAATCAGGGTTTTGAGAGTGCTGTCGCAAAGAGCGGTAATATTTACTCTGGCAGGTATGATCACCTGTCGGTTTTGTGCGAGCTGCTCCCTGTAGGCCTGCCCTCATTAGCCTCCTGCCTGCAAACCCTGTGCCAAGGTAGGTCCCTCTTCACCGTTCACCTCACTGAAGATGCACTACGCCATTACACTTTCAATCTTTAATGATACAGTGTGATCGTAATTCAGTGGGCTGAGAGGGGCAATTAAGTGGAAGGGAGATCTGAGAGGCAGTGCTGTCCTTCCGCGCGTTCATCCGTCGCGCTGCAGGCTGCCGACGTGCCTTTTCATTCTTCCGTCCTTCCTTCTGTCGCCTTTTGTTTCCAGGCCAAAATGCTAAAATGCTTCCCGCCGTTTCCTGAATTTTTTTTTTTTGGAATATCAGCCATCTTGTAGCAGGGTATCTCAGTATTTCATGCTTGTCCGTGTTGATTATGTACTCGTTTGAGCTTGAGAGGATACAATGAGGAGCCGACTGACCTCCTTGAGTGTCGTTTTATTCATTTTTGGGCGCATCAGAAAATATTGGAAAGTTTTACATATTGGACAGTAATCATGTTTAACGGTTGGTTGCATATCCTTGGTGTGCAGTGATGATCAAACTCTACTGCTCTACAGCCATCTGCACGATTTCGTGAATTTTTTTTTAACCTTCTGTCACCTCCTCAGTGTGTAAAATGCGTGTCCAAATGGGCCAACATGATCAAAATGACAAAAAAGGGTCACTGTCCAATGAAAAGTGCTGACTGTATGTTTTTTATTATAAATAATGCGTAATGTGTGTTGCAGGTAACTTCGGCAAAGAGACTAAGACCAAGGTAATGGAGAGTCTCGGCATCTCCTCTGTGGAAGTGAGAGACATCGTGAGGTAAATCATTTCAGTTTCGTGGTATCAGCAGTTATAAACCCACAGAATCAAATATATAAAATTCTTCTTCCATTAAGAGGATCCAATCCTTGACACACAGTTGCCTTCTTGGTCTTAATGCTTGCTTTGGACAAAAATGTCTTGATTGGCTCACTTCTGGAAATACTTAAAAGCATTGCCATTAGTTGTCATTACCTCTGCCAATAGAGTTGGGCAGAGGCCATACATTCACCCCTGTCTGTTTGTCCAGACAATATCTCTCAAATTTCATAATCGATTTCAGTGATATTTAGTAGAAGTGTAGGCCTTGGGGCGGGGAACAATCGATCACATTTTGGGATGGATAGACTCAAATTTAAGTATGACCACCACAGCTATATTTGCTCAGTTCTTGGTGATAATTAGTGCGCTCTCTGACGACTCTAGTTCGTGACTGTGGTCTTGATTGGTGGAAAGTCCAGGTTGATCGTTGATGCGGCTGTGGTCTGGTGTTCCCGCAGCCGACCCTGTGCAGCCAGCAGCCCCTCTTACCCTGGTCAGAGACTGGCCCAACTCGTGGTGGAGCTCAGTGCAATCCTGCAGTCTGAGGAACTTCACCTCTTGGACACCAACGAGTATGTTTGTGGGTGGGGTGGGATGTACGGTGTGAGCGTGTGCGATGGAGTCACTGATTGAGTCATCATGTGACTGTGTAGCCGAAGGAGAAGGAGAGAGATCTGTTATACTTGTGAAGGCAAACAAATATGTCGGCCAAGAGTCCCTCTGAAGTGCTACCTTCTGGTAATGTGGTTTAGGCTTGTGAAGGGGTGGTTCAGCCCATACCACAGGCGGAGGAAGATGACCAACCCCCGGATAGCACAGGAAATCCATCTTCAGGCAACTTCGTAAGTGACTTGTGCATTTCTCATTGAAATTCATTTATTGGCTAGTATGTTTCCAGCTTCTGATCTTTGCATTGCGACATTGTACGAACAATGCATGTCTCTTCTAGCATTGCTCTTTTTTGTGTGTTGAAATATATTTTTGTGTGTAAGAAATATATGTACAATGTGCCATATGTACAATTTGTAGTGTCTGAAATGCATACAAATGGTTCATTCAGTGGTCCCACTCTACACGTTGTATCTTGAAAACGATTTGCAATAACACCTTGAAATATGGAATACTTTATCTCTGAATATATCCTCACATATCGACATTAAAATTTAAATCAATAATGAAACATCATTTTTATGCGTTTTTGCAAGCAGTTGAACTCCCTGATATTGACTGACATGTAACTGCTATCTCCACCATCCAGCTTGTTGGCAGCTGTGGAGCAGAAGGTGGAGGATGTTCGGCAGGAGATGGTGCAGTTTTTTCACGAGTCGACCGTTCAGGAGTGGATAGAGCAACATGTCAGCACCGTGCTGGACCCCATTCGCCTCCTGCTGGAGGACATAAATGTGGCCGTCCAGGAGATGCTGCCGGCAAGTTTCCCTATTGCCTGTCCTGGCCAACAGGCATGAATGAGTCCGCTGAGGAGAAGTGAGATTGGGGGCATAAGTCTAGGAGAAGGGGCCATGCTTTGATCGTTTGTGTGCTAATAGGGCCCTCAACACCTCTGACCGCTGAGCGATGCAGGTCGTGTTATGAGGTTTGGGCACCGGCTCGAATAATCCCTACCTTTTTCCTACAAGGCGAAATGACATGGTAAAAATAGAAAACTGCAAAATTTGAAGCACCAAGGCTAACCAAAATTTTTTTCTGATTATTTATTATTCTACTTAATTCTTGAGATGGCGGTGATTTTTTTTCTCTCTCTGCGGTTGCATGATTACGGTTCTCAGGATTGGATAAAAACATTACATATACCCACGGTGAAGTACTATGGCTGTTATGACTATCGCTGTGCCATTTTATTGGGAGGCGGGTGAGTTGGCAGTTGACCAGCTGGATCATAGGATTAATTTCAAAGCAAAGTAAAATAACATGTGAAAGAATGTATCTCTGGTGTTCTTCTGTGGCAGGAAGAATTTTAATATACCAAAGGATTGGCCAGAGGGCAAACAAAATCTGATCCTACCTGTGATAACCCAGCTAAAGTAATTTTTTGGTGATGGATAGTTTTTTTTATGTAAAAAGTCATTTTACATAATTTAAGGAATATTCCATGAAAAAAATCTGATGTCTCTAATATTGACTGAGTGAGGTCATTTCAAAGTTTTGGCAGGCATGACATGTCTTCCAACTGGGCTGGTTAGCTTCATAAGACGTTAATCTACAAATGCAAACGCTTCATTTCTGAAATGTCCGTGGTGATGCAACGCAATCCATGGAGAAATCCGCACCCGGCTTAAATCGCATCTCTTCTGCCATACCTTCGCTTGACCTGCTTTACGACAGTGCGCATTATGGTCTACATTCATTTCCAATGGTAGCAAAGAACATTGTTACATGAGCTTGATGTTGAGGTATGTGAATGTTTTAAGTCCTGATGTTTTACGGTCTGCTTATTTTCTTCAAATTATTTTTATTGCCTTTTGTCGTATTGTTCTATGATTGTAAAACATATTGTATGTAACCAGGGCACCACTGAAAATGATACCTCAGTCTCAATGGGTTTCCCTCGCTAAATAAGGGTTAAATAAAAATAAAGAAAGAAGTTCCTAGACCGAATGACACCCAAACTATCAGGCATTTATCCGCTGAAAGTAAACCAAAAGCCAATTGAAAACCAGGCTTGTGGACACCAACTTCCGCAATTTCTCCATAATTTGTAAACGATGTCTCAATAAATTCATAAATTTTAATACTTAAGATGTTAGAAATTAATTTTTGAACACTATATTTCACAACCCCAATATGTAACCCATCATTTACAACAATAAACTCACACCTCATATTTTTGTCATTTCATCACAGGGATTCTTGACGATCTTTATCTCAACATTAGATCTGGCGAGTTCAGACGGGTTTTCATGGGCGGGGTCACATTGTCTGTGGGACACAAGAAATATACACTGGGGTAAAAGTTAGGCCTCGCCCAATTCTTAGAACAAGTTCCTCTTCACGAATTGACAAACATCATCAAACATTGTCCAGTTCTTGGAAATACGACTTGGACATACCTTTATTGGCAACAAAATCAGTTTGACAGTAATTTGAGCTTCACACTTCATTGCCTTTTAAAGGAAGGGTGTTTTCAACACATTTATTACTGCCAGAAGTATGGGCCTACTGCCCTTTATAAATGGGAAAGAGACTTGTGTTTGCCAAGAAAACCTGTCCCATGAAGCCTGAACAAAAATTGGAAGAAACGGAATCAATATCTGACTAAAATGCAAGCCTGAGTTTTCAGTGGTGCCACCCAAAGTAACATTCAGCGTTCGCAATTGACCCTTTAGCGCCCTTTTACGGAAATTTCCGTATTATGCCAGTTGACTCCTCTGCTCCAATATGGATTTTTTTCCATGTTCTTCCATTGCCTTCGGGTCCTCAATCTTATCCAGAAAGGGCCGACGTGGGTGCAGGCTTTCATTCCAACTAGGCAGTTACACAGTTCTAGTAATCAAGGTATTCAGCAATGATTCAAATTCAAACTGATCAAGTAACTCTGAATATTTGCCCTCAATATATAAAATCTGACACATTTTGCTGAAAATAAATGAATCCAACTTCTGCTGAAATGTATAAGCAACATTTTTATTTTGCCATTTCATACCCTGAAATGCAATGGTTAACACAGAATTTAATAAAAACTCTTGTTTGCCTTGGACAAAGCTGGGTGTCAAAGGATTAAGTACAATTCATGACAAAGCCTGTTGAATGTGAGATGCACATACAATACATACTAAATCCTTCATGGAAATGTGCGGAGTTCAGGACCTGCCAATTTTCAGGAAATTTCATTTTGAATTTGGTGATTCTCGACTTGCGCCCTGGTGTTTAAATTGAATCAAATCCATCATAAATTACATGTGTAATTTGACTGACAATGTAGGGCTAGAGCAGCTATATTTAACATTTGGTAAAGACCTTACTTTGTGTTTAGACACACACAAAGATTAGGAGTAGGTTTTGCATCTCCCTGTGAGCAGAATCTTTGAGCAGTCAGGCTAGGAATGCAACATCTCGAAAAAATATTTATAGATTGTACTTTGGCTTGTGTGAATGCAGGTGTCCTAAAATGTATTGGAAAGAGAGCTACATAACAAAAGATGCTCAATTTACAGACATGACATTCATATAAGTATACTGAATCAATTGATGACGACAGAAAGGGAAGAACACCATAACAGGGAAATGAAGCATACCACCACAGTTTACTGGTTATTCCTTAAAAGCTTTCTAAGGTCATAAGAACACTTCATCTACTAATACAAATGCAGTGTGTATAAAAGGGTACTGTAAGTGCATGAAAATCAACTTTGCTGAGCCAAGATGGTTTATAGTTTGTAAGAATGCTATGGAAGCTTGGAATCATCGGAAGTGAGCTGATCACCGGCTGCACCACTGAGTTATGGATATCAGCAGGAATAAAACCTTTAGACAGATCTTGCTGTAAAAATAACTGCTAACTGTAATACACGTTTGATCCCTCATCATACTGCAGATGGTGATGTGTTCCTATGATAATCTCAATAAAACAACTGCTTTCAAAGATACTTTTTTGAAGCCATGACGATTCAAAACATAAAATTATACACAGCAACAAATGTGATTACAGAAAGAGACCAAGGGCGCCAAATTCGTTGACCAGGCGTAGGCGCGGCGACTTGGGGGAGCGCCGTGCCAACAGGGTGTATCCAAGCGTATTTTGCAATTTCGTGCCCAGCGCAAGTACTCCTCTGTCCCAGCTCTGTCCCTCCTGCCTGCACAAGTGGCAAAGAGGGAGGAGAGAAGACGTGTTTTGGTAAAACACTGCCGAGTCAAATCTTCACCAATCAAATGAGCTCCTCTCCTCACCTTTAATGTGTTGGAATATAGAAGCCTCTGTCCTATATCTGCATGATGCGTTAATGTTGCATCTTATTTTGCTGCTTCAGGCATGTTTTCTGCACTGCTTACGTCTATGTTAAGCATTACAAATATATGAGTTAGCTGGCTAGCTAGGGCATTCGCGAATTACTACCATTAGCAAACTTGAATGGAATTTCAAAACGAAACTACAACATATATCATTCAAACTTATGAAGTTGGTATGAAATATGACGGTTGCTCATTTATTTCCTCTGTCTGCATCATTGGGAAAAGAAACGATGGATAGCGTGTTCCTATTATTATCTCCGCCAAGGAGATAATGCGATCGGGTCCGTTATTTTATTTATTTATTTGTCTGTTTGTTTGTCTGTCTGTGGACAAGATTTCTCGGAAACTACTGGATGGATCTTTATGAAATTTTTACCAGAGATAGATCTTGGTCCAGGGACGACTCCATTAAATTTTGGTGATGATCCAGATCCGCATTTGCATTTGTATCAATTTCATCCTTTGGCGGAGATCAGAAATCTCGGATTGCTCTTGTTACACCCTGTTGCTGCTTAAAATTTTGGGATTAACATGCATGGACAACAATGCAAGATACGTTACACAGTTATTTTCAATGTGATCTTAACTCAGTACGACATCATGGAAATCAGGCTGTATTCCTTTCCCCCACTACAAACGATAATACTGTCACTTAGGTTTTAAGCCGCCTGCACACTGGACGAGAAAATTTTTCGCACGACAGACTGCATTCAAAGTCAATGCAAAGAGGCGAATAGATATGTGTATTCGCGCCTTTGCATTGACTTTGATTGTAATCAGTCATGCGAAAAATTTGTTTCGTGTCCAGTGTGCAAGCGGCTTTACTGAGCAAAGAACGCAAAATATATATATATATATATATATATATATATATATATATATATATATCGCACTGCCTGATGCCGAGGCAATTAGTGGTTGGCTGAGAAAGATGTGAAGTTGTTAGTTTGCAACACAGATTCAGCTACGTTGATTAAGCCAGGTCGAGTTTCCATTACGCGTGCCAACCACCTTTGATCGGACATCAGGACAATCGAGATAAATTTTAGAATCCATGTCCTGATTCAGATAGTGACATTAAATAGTGGTTGCGGTAATTATTTATTGCATTGAAATGTGCCTGACATTCTGGAAACCTGCCTTTGATGTTTCGGTGACGTGTGCGCCGGTCAGCCAAATTACCACTGCACAGAAAGTAAACCAGGTTGGAGTGGCCAGCTCTTGGCGCACTTTCAGTGGAACCTTTATCCACGAAATTGTCACTACATCACGATGAATACGTAACACCTCCCCCTACTACGCCGCCACACCCATCTTGGCGCACGTCCGTCTACCAAATTGCCAAAGTGGCTGCGCACGGTTTTGCACCTCACGAAATTACCACTGTGCAGGCGGCACCGGATGAAATTACCACTGCGTGGGCTACACCATGCTGCGCCACGAAATTAGAGCCCCAGGTGTTTTCCTTGTAACAGATTTCACCACCGGAATACAATAACAATCTTCCATGTTCAAGCCTACCAAAGAAAACCAGTGTCTACCTTTTACAAATAACCAGCAACACGATATCGAAAACATGCCACATTCCCACACAACAAAGTCGATACATTTTCACCAGAACCCAAAAAAAAAAAAAAAAAAATCACACAGCCTGTAACAAACCCAGAGACGAACCAAGTGAGTTTTCAATTGCGTGTTGCTGGTTCTTTGAAAAAGGTAGTCATCTGACAAACTTCTGTCACAGCTTGGCCGTTTTCTTTGGTAGGCCTGATGACGTCATTTTCACATTAGAATTTCCCAAATTGTATTTTCACAAGATCTACAACTTAGAGGACATTTGAGGTTAGGGGAAACTGCCAATGAGTCAGGAGGAGAAAAAGCAAACCATCGATTGAATAAAGACTACAATAAAATCTACCAGTAGCACAAGATGAATCCTCCCCAATAACACATACTGTCAATTCCTAGTGTCTTTAGAGGTCACATCCCAACTTCTGTTCGGCAGGAGGCAGGAACACAACAGAACAGAGCGGTTCCCCCAACTGATGAAATACTCTACATTCTGGCCTGACCAAATCCCCTCTTCCTGTTCACTGTTCAAACACACCTTTAATGACAACAATACTGTATTACATTTCAAACTGTCTAAACATAGAAACAAAAGTTGAACATGGGAGTCAACTCATTGTGAGTCAACTGAACTTGAAGATAAGATTTGTTTCAACTCACAATTAGTCAAGTCAACGGTGTGGAGGGCGGAAGCATTTCTCACCTCCTCTCCCCACCCCTTCCTTCTTGTATCTTCCCCCACTACCCCTTTCCATTGTAATCATCTGAATTTCCCTCCAAAACCCCCTGTGGGTCATTCATTGATCCATTTATGTTTCAGTGTCCAATCAATCTGAACTTTACTGCAAAGAATACCCCACTTTGTTCTGGTATAAATGTATAAGTGCCCATTCTAAGGGCTCTTTTCTGGTACCAGGGGAACCACAGACTTCAGCAGCCGGTTCTAATTCACAACGGGTATTCAATTATTTCCGCACAGTTTGACCTACAAAATAAGTTTTATAAAAGATGACAGGCTTTAATAATTTGATTCCATGACAACAGACAACTTTCAATTTTCAAAAGTTATAAATGTGTGTTCAATTTCTGAAACTCATGACACGGGTAGTTAAAGAGAAGAACTAAGTTCTCACAACTTAATGGGGCCCCTCATGTTTTTCAGGTAATCTTACAGAGACTCAAAGCTCTGAGATTTAGAGCAGTGGTTCTTAAGTTCGGTCCTGGCGCCCCCTGTGTATGCTGGTTTTTGTTCTAGCCACGACTGCAATTCTAGGATTTTAAAGAGCTGTTACTTTGTCTTAATTAGCAGCATGTTCAGCATGTATGAACATAAACATGTTCCATGTTTAGAGTAGTTATTTACCATCTTAAGTCACATTTGGATGGACATATGCATTCTGCTATGAAGAATAAAAACCCTTGAAAATTAAGCACAATATGTTCAATATTGCTAGGATTTTCAGGTGAAAACATTTTTTAACAGATCAAATTAGACTCTGAGAAAATCAATAATCTCCAAATTAGGTTTCTGAACACTGGTGTTTTGAGTTTTTCCCAAATAACCTGCCTGAACCAAATCAACAGAAAACACAACAGGTGTGACTCCATTGTTTGCCAAGTAAATTGTTGGGTTTTGCTACCATGTGTCAAGAGTTTCGCCAATGAGGAACCTTTTGATTATTTATGTTGATTAAATGTTTGGTTAAATTGTTTCCCTCTGCCAATATACGCCAATGTGGATATTTGCATAAATGCGCCTTATTAAAACAAATCAACAGCGCCTTAAAATCTTAGAATTGCAGTTGTGGCTGGAACAAAAACCAGCATACACAGGGGGGCGCCAGGACCGAACTTGAGAACCACTGATTTAGAGTATTGGCGACCCCTCTCTTTTTTGGGTTGATTTTATGCCTTCACCAGCAGGACTTACATTCATATCCCACTGCAATGTAAACTTCTGTTTTAACCTTTAGGAAGTGACATGCCCATGTGAATTAATGTCAGTTCCCTTAACACTTAGATAATTAAATAAGGACAAAGATGCCAAAGATTGGTATGTCTGAAATCATTCAAGATGTCCAACAGGACCAGCCTGAGACATGTAAACCTTACAATCATTTTTTCATGTCAAAGTATTGATAAATACCAAACCCCTGTCAACTGACTGTTTAGAGCAGCAGACAAAGGATGCGAGTGTCATGCAGCATGCAGTAATAAAGTCATTGGGCATTTGCTGTCGTCACTTTCCTCTCATTGTCACAGGTTATCAAGCAACAGAGAAAGTAGGCCAAACTAGTCTGCAGGCCAAAATATTACAAACTCCCAGTATTTTTCAGATTTTGGCGAATTGTTCTTAACCAAAAAAAAAAAACAAAAAAAAACAATAAAACAAATGCATATCTTCACTAGAAATGTGCAAAATTATTTGCCAAGATACAAATTTGAATATGTGACTTCCTTCAAAATACCCTCCCTTGATTACAGCCTGACATATCCTCGGCATTCTTTCCTGCAGTTTAAGGAGAGAACTTCCTGGTAACTCATTCCAGGCTTCCGAGAGTTCCTTCATGAGCCCTTTTGAACTTGATGGGGGCGCTTCTTCAACTGCCCGATCAAGTTCATCCCACAGCAACTCAAGTTGAATTTCAAGAAGAACAGTTGTTAGCGGGCAACATTTTTTGTCAATACAAGCGTCCCTTTGGCATTTTGTATGCCGTTTGTTGCTCAAAATGAACTTCATGATGACAAAAGCCAGCCAAGTTCTGAAAAATGCAGGGCGTTTGTAATATTTTGGCCTGTAGTGTAAATTATGGGGCAGTTTTGGGAATGAGGGCATTTAAGGTAGAGCCAAACGTTGTCCTTCATCGAGTGCATTAAATAAAAATGCATGCTGCGGTGGTGTAGGTGAATGTATGGGAGGGTCTTCATGAAGAGCAGGAGCTTCTCACAGATGACGGCTCCCCACCAATCATCCATACTGTCCTACACGAACTCAAAGGCGTAAGAGAAGGTCAAAGCTTATCGAGATTCTCTGAATCACTGGTTTCAACGTCGTCATCTTCCTCCGCCTCTGCCTCTTCCTCCTTTGCCCATCCCTGCTTCAACTCCTCCAAATCCAGAAAGCGCTTCAGCAGAGCTGCGACTGAATCGGCATCACTGAGGGAGAGTCATTTCATTTCTGATTATATTGCTCTTATTATTCTCTCAAGCTATTCATAACATTCGTATTGCCCTTTCCGATCTACATGACCAGCCTGAAGGCAAAGCAAATTTCAATCACGCTGCAAATAAAATTGTAGTTTTTATGGTTACTGGAACCCATTACAAATGGATGCATTAATGCCCACAACCACAGCTCTGACCCTAGGCCAATCTCTTTGGCTGGTTTCCAGTAAAAACCAGCACAGTTCCTCTAACCCTTCTTAAAGGAGAATTGCGGTGTGAAATTGACTTGGGGTGTATTGAAACATGATAACGAGTACTAACTTTTGTCGAATACCCCACCTCCGTACGTACGCAACATTTTGAAATAAATGGCTTTTTAGCCGAAGCTCCCAACAGGCTTACAATGGTAGTGAATCGGGCATAATGTTGCCAGGCAAAGAAATCGCTATTTTTTCATCATCAACAAGACTCAAAGTAGCTCATACTTGATCGCTAGAATTCTGAGGGCCCTGACATTTAAAACGAGGCACTGAGAACTTTGAAAATGCACAGGTAGTTTATTAAAAAAGACTCTTTATGCAAACCTAACCTTGAGGTAGTTTCCAGTCGCCTCAATCTTTAAACTCACAATAAGTCAATTGACGAGCACGAACTAATAGATTGCAATCTGTTCTCCTATCCTTCCTATTCCGTCGTGCTCGTCAATGGCCTTATCGTGACTTTCAAGATGGAGGCGACTGAAAACTACCTCAAGGTTAGGTTTGCATAAACAGTCTTTTTTAATAAACTACCTGTGGATTTTCAAAGTTCTCAGTGCTTCGTTTTAAATGTCAGGGCCCTCGGAATTCTAGCGATCAAGTATGAGCTACTTTGAGCTTTGCTGATGATGAAAAAATATCGATTTCTTTACATGGCAACGTTATGCCCGATTCACTACCATTGTAAGCCTGTTGGGAGCTTCGGCTAAAAAGCCATTTATTTCGAAAAGTTGCGTGCGTACGGAGGTGGGGTATTCGACAAAGGTAAGTACTCGTTATCACGTTTCCATACACCCCAAGTCAATTTCACACCAGAATTCTCCTTTAAGTCACAATTTACCTGCGTCCACCCAGAGTAGCATTCTGGGTAAGAGGGTGTGAGAAGCCGGTGTCCATTCGCAGCACTACCAGGTAACCTTTTCCCAAATAACGGACCTTTTCTTCTTCCACACACACATCTCTCACGTTCCGCATGTCCAGCACCACTTTCGAGGGGCAGAAAAGAAACTTGAGGAAAAAGGCTTGGAGGTGAGAAGGCATTAAAAAACAATCACCATATAAGCTTAAGGGAAGGACAAGTTACATGCATCTGTCTGCCCATTTATAGGGTAATTAAAGAGCAATGGCATCTATATGCAGATGGAAGACGTGGATGTAAACGATGCTTACTTTTTTCCTGACCACTCCCCCACAGAGTCAGTATCTTGGCATACAGGCTGAATGTCTTCAGCTCAATCAGACTTCTGGATTTGTCAAATATTGCATCCTGAAAGGCAATTGAAGAGACACTATTTTTATGCTTTTCCCAATCAGGAGTAACGACGTAGATAAAGCTGCTATTAGTTCAGTTCTGTAGTTTTATTTGTATAGTTCTAACAGAAGAACAGTCATAAAGGCACTTAAAATAATAGCAGTTTGGCAGATGCCTTGCCGAAGTCCTCAGTTTTCACATTTTTTTAATCATTAAGACCAAGTTACTGAGACTAATGAACCATGCTGCTGCTTCAAGGACCTGGGTGAAGTGAACGTGTTCATCTCCCCATTCCTACCTCCCATTCTTCCATGTTCTGCATTGCCACAAAGAAACAACCGGTCACATAGAATAACTTCCATAGCACGCTGTCTGCAGAGAGGAGAAAATGCACAGTTATCGCATTTTTCGACCGAACAGTGCGCTATAAGTCGTCATTGCACAGAAATTACGTTTGTTTTCTGATCAAACCGTGCATTGCATAAAGTAATAAATCAATTTCATTTATTTTTGAGCATTTCAGAGTCATTCAGGCCAGATGTCAAACTGCATGACAGCTATAACGCAAAGAAATTGTGCAATGTTTGCCGATTTTAAGGCTCACCTGCGCTGTAGTACGCTGCAGCCAGACCGATAGAAGATATACCTGAAGCAGGTTAGAAAACGACAGCACGCCTTACGACCCGCTAATTTTCAAAGGCAAGGCAATCTCTCAAAAGTATCTCAGAACAAAAAAACTTAAGATGCTTTCACACCGGAGGCGAAACGAATTTTTTGCACGACAGACTACATTCAATGTCAATGCGAAGACGCATTTTCACGTCCAGTGTGAAAGCGGCTCCAGAGGCGCGTTGATATATGATCGGTACTCAAACGTACCAACAAGGAGTGACCAGGAGCGAATTCCAGGTATTCTCTTAAGATGCAAGAGACTGGACGTCTGCTTTTCCACCGTCATATATCCCATCTGTAAGGCAAACAATTTATTGTCGCAGGAAAACATACTAATGATGAGCAGAGTCCACACATTAAGATGTGATGCGCTTTTTGGGCCGCAAGTAATTGATGTGTATTTTTAGGACAGGAGAGTTACCAGTTACCCATTCAGTGACTTTTTTGACATTTGAAGAGTTTGTTTCCAAAATGCAGTAAGTGCCAAAATGACAAAAATTGAGAAAATACCATAGAGCACTAGCCCTGTGCTTCTTAGACAATGTGCAAGAATTGGTTTTTGGAAATTCTTTCAATAAGGTGTATTTTTTTCATGGTCAAAGTTTGTGTTTTTTTAATAAAATGCAATCGGCGCCAACAAAGAAAAAGCTGACTTACTCAAAGTGAGTTAAATGGATATATTGCTTTTTGGAAACAAACTCTTCATTTCTTCCAAGCACCTCAAACGGCAAGATGTGCGAAAGGTTGCGAGTGCACGTGACAGCTGACCGTCACTACTAAGTCTACAAGGAAGTATTTTCTGGATTTACCCGCGTTTACATACAGATAATTGGCGACATTAAAGCCAGAACAAAAGCTGTCTGGTAATTTATTTGACAACCAGTGATAAAAACATATCTTGAGTCGGAGCGTAGCTATAACTTCCATTCACTTAAAACCCGGGCGTCTAAACGTCTAAAATTCCTTTTTCAAACCTCAAGGCAAAGCGTTCACCAGGGGAAAAAAGCGGCCCCCATAGTGTATTAATTTCTATGAAATGCCATAATCTTACCGTTTAAAAAGATCCGCAGATTATCCGATTTCCACGGTCAACCCTCTTAGAGAAATTCTCCCTGAATTTACAAATGGGGAAGCGAGTAAACACATTAGGCGGGTTCTACTTCCTTCCTGGGACTGCGAAGCTCTGATTGGTCAACGAAAATGTTAAGTCCTGCCCAGTTTTCCTTTTTTGAACGAGATTGTGGTTTTCATCAACCTTACAGCTGTATGCTTGTGTCCTTTTTTATATACTTCAATAGATTTCTGATGTGCCGATGGGAGTTAATGAAGTAGGAAAATTTGATATCAATGCCATCAAAATAAATTATTAATGTGGGTAAATCAAAAATGAAATGCCAGGTTGAGGGATTCAGAAACGGTTCTGCGCATGCGCAATTTCTAGGGTCGAGGACAATGCAGGATCACTAGCTTAGTCCCAATAGTCTGGAATGCGCGATTTAGTTTCGCGTAGCCTGCGGGGCCTGTGCTTCAGACGGAAACTGGTTGATTTTTTTGCAACTTGCAACAATTGTTGGACATTCAGCTTGTGTGAAATACTTAAGGAAGCGACAGTTTCTGAACTCCCCGCTGCAGCATTGTGCTCCGCATCGGTAGTACAGTATGTGTGGCGGCCTTTGACCAGAGACACGTAGGATACGCGCTGCACTGAATAAGACCGGTGAGTTACTATAGTAAATTGTTCTTTTTTTCTCAACGTCTCGTCCATGTGCGAATTGATATCCTGCGTTTGGTATCGGATCTCATGAGTCCTGAGGTAGCCTTAATTATGGAGAAGCGTGTCCTTGGACCTTTCGTTTTCATATTTCGACTCAGCACAGTCCTTTGAAGACAGTCACAGTTTGGTCTTGTTCTGTTATTGATTTTTGATTTTGAAAGGTGATCATATTTGATTGTATCAAATGGAACTCATCGGCTGTTATCACAGATATAGCTCTTGTTGGCTTTGTTCCTACTACCTCTGACAGGAATTAAATTTGGCTATTCAGTTTTATTTCCACAGAGTTGAGTACGTAACTTAGACTTGTGGCCTATTATGTATGTGTACTCTTGCAAGCAGTGAAATGCGCCGCCTGATTTTCTCATTAATTATCAAAACGTCCTAATAGATCCCTGTATATGCTGGTTGTCTTGTTCCAACAGCAATTGCATTCCCAGAATTTCGACGAGTCATATATTTTACTCAACTGGAGCATTTATGTTTATATAGGTATTATTTACCCTTCTAAACTGCATTATGCAACAAGCAACGAAGCGTGCCCACATTGCATATTACCTTTTATTATTATTAAAGAATTTATTTTTTGTCGGTGAAATTGCAAACATATAATAACTGCATTTTACCATTTATTGGCTAATAACAATGCAAATTTATAGAACAGTTGTCCTCAAACCTGTATGGAGTAAAGCTGCTTTCACACCGGACGCGAAACGAATTTTTCGCAGATTACATTCAAAGTCAACGCAAAGACGCGATAATAGTAATCTGTCGTGGGAAAAATTTGTTTCACGTCCAGTATGAAAGCGGCCTAATTCTTATAATCTTGCACGCCGGTGTTCTGCTTGTTGTTTATCCGCTGTCTTAGAAAAACACCGTCGCCTTTATCTAGTGCAGTAACTGAGAATACTGCAAAACAACCACAATATGGACATTAGGCTTTCGTCCTGGAGGGCCAGTGAGTAAGCAGTGTTTCCCAAACATTGACGAGATCTAATTTACCCCCGCCATAGTCTCAATATACGCAATTGCCGCGTGTTGATAACAAAACGGGAAAATTGGAAAGGCACTGGAAGACGCGGAATTTTCGCAATCACCCCCCCGCGCAACTAAATGAGTGATACCCCCACACATCGGTCTGCCACCACACATGTGCCCCCATATTCTCCAAAAATTGTGTGGGGAAACACTGATGCAGGTTTTCATTTTTACCAATTACCCCGACTAATCGACTTGGTTGCATACACAAATATAGATTTTTCCAATGATTAGATCAAAGAAAAATGTTTTATGAAGGGAGACAAGAACAGTCTTTGGTCGTCATTCATGATAATTTAAAGAAATGCGCCTGAAATGTCAGATTTCATAAATGGTTTGGCTAATTTAGACAATCAAGTAATTAAAGGCCAAAAGTTGGTGTGAAAACAAGGGACAGATACGGCCCTCGTTGCCCACCTATGTCCTATAGTATGGTTTAAGAAGGCGAATAATCGCTCCAAACATGGAAAGAATATAATTAAGAACAATGAGCTTCTCATTTCATTTCTGCAGTAGCAATTGTGGCTGAAACAGAAACCATTGTCACCTACTGTCTGTGATCCCATAATTACACCAGAGTTTGGGAATCACTGCAGTATATGTAGCTTTTATTTGAGCAGACAGATGCGGTGCCATTTACTGTAGTCACGGCCATTACAATTGCACTCTTCATATTTTTAATAATCTGTTTTAACATTACTCTGAAATTTATTTGAACAAGTTGAGGAAACGGCTGTTATTGGGTGGAGTTTATGTGCTATGTAAGGTTAACGCAGGACACGTTTTAATATGTTAGTTGTTTGCTTTGTTAGCCCAATAAATAATTGACTTTGTGAACCGGAGCATGATTGTCTTGTATCCACATGTTGCAGACTTTCCAGAGACGATGTCGGAAATTAAGATTGGAAGACGAACTGAAAAATGCGAAAACTGCTCCAACCAGGTGAGGCTGAAGTCTTGGGTTAGCCATAACGGATGTGTCCACTAGATCAGTGTTTCCCCAGCCTCGTCTGGAGTATCACTTGTCCTGCATGTTCTAGACCTTTCCCTGCTCCAGCGGAGGCGATTCAATGATCAGGTTGCCATCAACCATGGAAGATGTCTGATAAGGACTAGATCAGTCACCTCTGCTGGAACAGGGTAAGATCTAAAACATCAGAAGTGGTTCTCAGGGCGAGGTTATGGAAACGCTGCACTAGTCGGTAACTGATCGATCAGTATCAGCAATATTTATTTATTTTTTTGTATGTTGGTTACATTTTTTTGATAATCACCGGAAAGGAACACAAATCGGCGTGGCTTTGTAAAAATCAGTGTATGTCACCATATACTGTTGAAGCTATGCTCTGAAAGCTGTAGCAGAACGAAAGTGATGGTGAGTTGGCCAGCTGTCATGCAGTTTGTATCTTTTTGGTTAAATTTTAATATCCTTGGCATATGAATTGTAGAGGTAGATAACCAGTAATGCTGTTAAGCATGGTGCAGTTTGTGGTAAGTTAGCCTAATGCTGTGCTTGTTTACACGTGCACATGTATCCGCAATCTTCTAATCAGTTGCTCATTGACAGAAGTGCAGCAAGAAGCAAAACAAAGACGCCGCCGGTTCACAGAAGGACGATGCAGTGGCCAATGGAGAGGTGGGCTGAAAACAAATTATTTATGGGTGATCTGTGCGCTCAGTCATTTTCCTGTTCTGTTGCAATAAATTAGTTATCCATTTAAGCTAACTGACTTTGTCTTTGTTTACGCGGGCCGTCTCGGGCGCGTTACGTTGGCGCGTGTAGTGCAAAGGTCACGTGGGGAAAGGGTTGGGTCAAGTTTTTCTCCATCTCTCAGTCCATCCTCCCTCTGTCCATCCAGGTGAGCGAACCCCACCAAACACAGCAGATTTTGCTGAGCGCATGCTTGTCTTGCGAGGGTTGTTTATCTGAGGAGGAAAGCCTACGCATCTCCCAGCAGAATCTGGAAAAGTTCAAGAGCGTACTCAGCCTAAACGAGGTAATAAAAACTCCATACCCTCTTGCATTATCTGGTGGGTCAACACAAACCATATGTCTTGTAATGGAATGTATGTGCCTGCTTACGCAGGAAAAAACAGTTGTTTGTGATCAAATGTCTTCCAGGAAGTTCTGGTGTCCCTACTGTGGTCAGATATTTTTCTGAATATTTCTAAACTTGGAGAAATGTATCTTTTATTGTTTTTTTATACAGCGGTGCGACGTCTCGAAGCACAAAGTGCTGGTGGTCTCTGTGTGCCCGCAGTCCCTGCCGTTCTTTGCTGTCAAGTCCTGCCTCAGCATCCAAGAGGCAACTCAAAAGCTGTGTGGCTTTTTAAAAAGTCTGGGTGAGTGACAGTCTGGCGAATTCTAATGTAATAAACAGTCAAAGTTGGACATTTACCTATGCCTCAGCGAAGTTAATTTGAACTCCGTTTTTAACAGTGCCTGACATTTGGAAGCATTCCCTGTCTTAGGGCAGTTAGGATCTCTGCTCTGTTTAAAGAATTTGTAATGTCTGAATAATAGCCGGGAGAATGATTTGTTTCAGCTTTTCCAGTGACTCAGAAGTTTACATAGTGTTTGTTGTATTGCGTTTTAATGTACAAACTTTGGTCGAGCTTTTGGGTAGCTATTCAGAAGATTTCGCTATAAGTTGCAGCAATTTTTGTCCATTCCTCCAACAGAACTGGCATAACCGAGTTGGGTTTGTTGGCCTCCTTGCTTGCGCATGCCTTTTCATATCCGTCACAGAATTTGGCGAGAATAATAAAGAAAAAGACTTCATATTGGTATTGCAGAAAATAAAATGCTTTATTTTTACACCATTGTCTCTATGGTAACATCCCACTGACACCCAAGTGGTGATAAGTTGGTGGTCATGTGACTGACGCACTGGACATGGTTATAGTCTCATGCTGGCTAATGCTGCATAGCTACTAATACAATGATTAGCACGATATATCCAGTATTTTCTACTGAATAATGCAGCAAACAAGTAAACCATTTTGAACGCAGCTGTTGCCTCAGCAAATGTATGCAGGGTGTTGATGTTATTTTTTTTTTAAACAACAAAAATGCACCAAATTTCTTTTGATATAATTGAGAATGTTTTGAACCGCATTGTCTCTTACTGTCTGTTAAATAATGGCGAGCACCTCAGTGGAAGTGAGGAGAGGCTTCGTGTGTACTGTCTTCTTATGCATACATCAGAGTCCGGACGCAGTGTAGCAGTATTAGTATTGTTCTGGATCCCCTCTCATCATGTCACGCCTACTTGCCGCCATCGCATAATGCTCGCATACGTCTAAACATACTCTGAAGAACCACTCCCAGTCATCAGAGATGAGGTTGTGATTGTTCTTGTGTAAATCGCTTTTTAGAAAAACTCTGGCCTGTAGTTCGGTCTTCAACAAGATACTCACATTCAATGAGGATTGCACTGGCACTGTGATCACATGACTTGGTTTGCTCAGTGGCGGGTGAGCTGGTATGTTCTCGCAGTCGCTGAGGGCGCGTTTACACTTTGTTTTAACATGCCCTTTGGGTGATGGAACCACAAGTGGTCTGGCGGGACACACAGCTGTTTACACTTGGTGTTAAACTGACCACTTGTGATTGGATTTCGTTGCTTACTATGTAGCTTCCGCTAAGACCCAGCGCGCAGTTCATGCGTCATATAACAACAATAGCAGTCATTCCTGCCGTCATATAACAACAATAGCAGTCATTCCTGTCAGATAAAACAGAGATTTTGACCCTGTTACTCATCATTTTTTTGGGGGGGGGGAGCGGGGAAAGCTAACATGTTTCTGCCCATAGCTTACTTGTTTGGATTATTTCAGTCTTTGACATTAGCCGGACAGAGGCATTAACAACTTGCAAAAGCATGCAGGACCGCACAGACCAGGAAACTTCATTGGGAAGCGCTCACTTTCACCGTGGCCTACATTGATGATGTTTTGCCGGTAACGTCCTCGTCTGGGACACATCAGGACGGATTAGCATTTACACATCCAAACGTGGCCAGATGTCTCTCAGACCACCTTCGTTAGTGGATGGAGTGATCGGATCTGAATGCGTCTTTTAGCCCGTTTGCACTTGTTATTTAGCACTGACAGCTTGTGATCTGATCACTCAAAACACATGTTAAAACCAAGTGTAAACGGAATCAAACTTCATACATTTGCAGACAATAAAGGCATTGTTAATAACTATAACAATTAGATTTCATGTGTTTTTATTTTGGTTATTACCCCCTAGCCAGCTAAGGTAACCTGGTAGTGAATCTTGCTTTACTAGCTTTCCGAGATAAATGACCAACGTTATTTACACTGCTAAAATTACATGTAATGCGTTCAGAAGCCCATTTTACTGGTCTTTTAATGTTAAAGTAAATTTTTGTCAGGTATTCAAAATCTCGTGGGATTGTACCCAGTTTTTCTGGGTAATGGTCATTTACAAGTGGATGGAGTAAGCTTTTCCTTAGAAGCAATGAATGGACCCATGGAAAAATAGTCCCTCTTAATCAACACTTATTACCCACCAGAAGTGTGTGTTGGTGGAGTGTCTGCATCTACAGTCCCTGCTGTTCTTCTTCTGTATTTTTGCATATTTCTTTTTAGCTCGCCGGGACGAATAACGTCCGGAGAGCTATTGTCGTACCCCCGGCGTCCACGTCCGCACCCGTCCGCGTGCAGAAAAACTTTAACCTTGCCCCGGCGAGCTTTGTTGTCTTTCTGACAACTCTTGTTAACGGGTCTTTGCCCTCTTGGGCAGTTTCAAACCAGACTCTGGCTCTTCAATGGCAGTTTTGGAGCTACGGCCTTTCAGATTCTGTGCTTTCAGGAATTGGGTTACTATGGCTTTGGATAATTTTGTACCTGGTCCTTCGCTATTGTTCTGGTATGGATTTGCTCTTTTCATGCCCCAGTATGTACATCTTCTGGAGGCAGAACATGTGTCCTGCCTGGGCGGTATATAAGGGTTTGTGGTCCCATGGTGTTTGTACTTACTGTTAGGTACCATCAGGCGTACGGAAATTGTTCCCAATCTGTATTATTGAGGTCCACATTTTTTCCTTGGGTCTCGGCTAATTTGTTTTTAGTTTCCCATGATTTCTAGCAAAAAAGCACGGAATTTGAAGTTGGACATTAATAAAATGGAACCACAATTACACCTCCAATTGACTCCAGCGATGTTAATTAGCCTATCAGAAGCTTCTGAAGCCATGACTTCAATTTCTGGAATCTTTAATGCTGTATAAAGCGACATTTAACTTATCTTTATCAACTTCTGACCCACTGGATTTAGCATATGATAAATTGTTAGTGAAATAATCTGCCTGAAAGCAATTGCTGGAAAAATTACCTGCGTCATACATAAAGTAAATGTCCTAACCGACTTGCGAAAACTATAGTCTGTTGTCATGAAGTCTGGAGTGGTTAAAAAATGAGCATTAATAACGTCAACCTTAGTGTTTGCAAAATTCTGACCTCATCAGAAATGTAATGGTATTACAGTCCTCAACATGAGATATACCAACTTGCAGCATAAACCATTCACGCCAGTGATAAACTGAGCAGTTAACTTTTATGCAGAACCAGTTTATTCTGTAATCCTTGTGCTTCCATAGATTCTGTTTTCTATTTTCTCTCCCGTTCCACTAATGGTCACCTGACCACAGAAAAACTGCATGTTTGTCTTTCCGTTGTTCTGTGGTCATGTCTGTGCATGTTGGGAGTCCGCACTGGTTGTTTGTCTCCATAAACTCTTGGATAAGTGGATCTTCTCTTAATAGCCTCCTCTCTCCCACGTAGGTGTCCATTATGTTTTTGATACCACGCTTGCAGCTGGCTTCAGTATCCTGGAGAGCCAGAGAGAGTTTGTTCAGAGATACCGGCGCAGACATCATGACTCACACGCCCTCCCCATGTTCACATCTTCTTGTCCAGGTAATACCTGCCGTGATTCTCCTGCCCTACGTCAGCGGTTCTCAAACTCAGTCCTGGGGGACCCCTGGGTGCGCTGGTTTTCATGCCAACTTCTATACAAGGGCTGACTGCAATTAACAGTTATGTCCAGATGTTATATATTGGACATAACTGTTGATCGCAGTCAGCCCTCGTATAGCAATTCCAGAATTCTTAAAAGCTATCAATTTTTCTTCATTTGTTGCTTTTGATGTTCAGAGAGGTTATTTACCATCTTAATACACACACTGTCAAAAATAACTTTGCAACACCTCAAAGATTACCAGTTTCATATTGAGCTTATTGCACTGTAAGCAAAAAAGGCAGTGAATAACATTATCGGGTCAACTTGCCGCCTCAATTGGTTACTTGGTTAAATGGTATTTATGCAATAATGAGCTATTTTTTTCCCTTATACTTCATTGCAAAACAGGTGGGCCTCATTATCATTTGTGTTATTAAATTCATCTTCCAGATAATTACGATTGGTGGCCTGGTGTACTTACCAAAGAAGAGTTGGCTGATTGACCTCAGTCGTTAATTTCATCAGTTATAAATAATTTTAATTTGCACAAAGAGAGTTAAATTAACTGTTTGCAGTTTAATCCAGCATGGACTACATGCCCACAGAAGATACATGCATCGCCATTTCTGGCAGAATGTGATTTAAGAGTGTAAGTTAACCCGCAGTATCAACTCTTAGTTTGGAACATGAACATCTTACTAAAATTCTGGGATTGCAATTGCGTTTGGAACAAACACCAGCAAACACGGGTTCCTCGGGACCGAGTTTGAGAACCGCTGCCCTAAGTGTTGCATCGTCCTCTCGGCCTGGTGACGCCAGTCATGATTCACACGCCCTCTCCGCGCTCACGTTATCTTCTCCACGTTACACTGAGGCATGTTTTGTAGAGGGTATAACAATCCCTGTGAGTTATAAATTGTCGTTAGTTTAATAATCATGAATGCTCAAGGAATTACTTTAGATTCATGGCTTAATCCATTTAAGAAGTAATTAAAAGGGGACAGTGCATTAGGCGGTTAAGAGGCGTGACTGAACTAAGATCAGCGAAGTTCTGCGAAAGGGAGATAGCCGAGGTGGGGCAACGTCACACCCAACCCTTAAGATAGCGCTCATAGCGCTCGCTGGTCCTACATCTCCTCCCTCTTCCAGTCATTCAGCAATATTCATGAACATTCTTCACTGGGAAGGCAGGAGATGACAGCTGATTTTCAGTGAGGTTAATGCGTGCCTTTGTCTCCTGCGTCTGTATGCTTGTGCATATATTCGTGTGTGTTTTCACTAATAGAAACTGTATTATAACAGGATGGATTCGCTATGCCGAGCGGGTTTTGGGTAGCCTGGTCACTCCACATATATGCACAGCCAAGTCCCCTCAGCAGATTATGGGCTCTCTGGTCAAAGATTTCTTCACACAGCAACAGGTTGGTACTTGTCATTATAGTTTGAAGTACATTGCCATTCCAGAAAAATACACTGCCCATCCAATAAAAAAGTCGCACTCTGTAATATTTTGTTGGGCCACATTTAGCGTTGCTCTTGGCGCACATTCGTTTTGGTATTGTTTTGACAATCGTGCACAATGCTGCAACAGTCATTTTCGACGAAATTTGCATTAATTTTTGGCTGAGATATCGTATTGACGATGGATGAGTCGCACCGCTCCAGAAAGACTTCTCCGGCGCATGCCAAAGACTTACAGTTGAAAAAGGTTTGGACACTCAGGTGGCCAATTCATGTGTGAAAATTATTCCTCATGATCGATGAAGCACTCTTTCACAATTTTAGCCCAATGACTCTTAGCATCGTCATCCTGGAATTTGTCTGTGCCGTCAGGGATGTAAAAGTCCATTGATGGGTTCTTTTAGTATATCCAGGTAGTTCTACTGAATTCATTTTACTGCAGTAGAACAGAGCTGAGCCCAGACCTGACCAGCTGAAGCAGCCCCAGATCATAACACTGCCTCCCGAGGCCTGTACAGTGGGCTCCATACATGACAAGTGAGTCGCTTTATTGGCCGTCTTTCTTATCCTGATGTGCCCATCACTCAGGAGCAGGATAAGTCTGGACCCATTGGACCACGTGACCTTTCTCCATTGCTCATCAGACTGATCTTTGTGCTCCCTTGAAAATTGAACCCGGTTTTCCCCCGGATTTTCTTGTGGCCTCACAGCTGTTTAGTCTCAATCCTCCAAGCTCTTGCATCATGGAAATGCTCTTACCTTCATGATTAAACATAGCCATGAGTTCCACTTGGTCTGCTCATGATTTTAGTCATCTCCTTTGCTGGTGTCTTTGTATAATGCTGGTCAAAAATTTGGCCCTCCTGAAACGGAGTAACATCTTTTCAACGACAATGAGATGCGTCTTCCATCATGGCTGTTTAAGAAATTAGAAGTTACACCCTGAATCGATCAGGATTTAAAAAAAAAAAAAAAAATTTCAGCTGAAATATATTCATCACTTCAATAATGATTCAGTTATAGGCCCTTGAGTATTTGTTTTGTGAGATTCATACGGTAACTTTTTTTTTTGTTTTTGACCGAGCAGTGTATAATTACAGTTGCACCTAATGGTGCCTTTTTCAACTTAAACCTTCATTAGAAACCTAAAGAACAGTCCATGACTGTGGTGTAGTGATGTGTGGGTCATGCTGTTTTATCTTTGTACCCACGCCCGGCCCAACCTGATGAGAGCCTAGCAGACCCACCCGGCCCGCTTTAATATGCAAATCAAGCTCCTGTACCCGTCCACTGACCTGCCAAAAAAATGAATAAATAAATAATAAACATAACGCACTTTATTAGCACTTGACTGATGAATGCGCCTAGTGATACTGATGCTGCTGTTAGAAGCGAGGGTGTGTCTCGGGAAAATTTAATCAAGGTTTACTGAGGTGTTGTCCAAACATAAGTAAACCGGACTTTGGGATACCTCGCTAAAATTTTTCAGAGGTTTATGGTGGTGTATTCAAAGTTCTTGTAGTAATTTCTCAGAAAAAGGTGCACTTTCTCGGTTTTTAGGTGCTTCTAGTGTTAAGTCTTTGTCCTTTGTATCTAACAAATTCAGTAAATGTAGAATAAAAAGAATAAACAAATTGCTCCAAACATTAGTCTGTGTCAATAATGCAACAAAAGAACATTTCAATTCAAACACGAACTTTTTTTTTCTCCCCCTCCTCTCTTTCGCCCCTTAACCCTGAACTGTTACAAAATATTGAAGAATTGTACTTCAGAGTCTACTCTGTGGTGTTTTGGTGTATGGCTGCACTGCAGAAATGGAGTCAAACCCACAGCTCCAGGGTTTAGCCTGTTTTGACACGTTACAAACGCGCAACCGGCTGAATCTAAGACGCGCTCACTGGATGCACTTGTTGCTGGAATGCAAAGCGCCGCTCGAGCCAACATGGAGAGAAGAGGATATGCGCGATGGGGATCCCTCCAAGAGGCGAGAGCAACTTCCTGACACTTGTCCACGGTGAAGTGACTCTGCGCATAACGCTGTATCTCAGCTGCATGGCTCGAAGTCCGGTGCGTCCTTCTCCTCGAATGTGTGCTTCAGGACCGTATTGAGCGCACGCGCTGCACACAGCATCCAGTAACGGGTCTTGAGCTCAGCTTTAACACTGGGACTCTGGTCACTCACAGGCACCACCTTTGATTGGTTTTCAGATGATATTCCAACCTCCCAGAGTTCCTTGCTGATTTGTTTATATTTGCGACAATTTTTTTTCCCCCTCGCATTGAACTGTGAAGTTTAAATCACTATCAGTTTGCAGCAGTCTCTGTTGAAGTGACTTGTTTGCTTCAATTTGAAATCTTATCCAGTGCTGCCTGTCCACATATCAGCTGTGATGCCAATTCCGTACTCCAGCATATTGTTGGAGTGACCGAGACTAGCTTTATTTTTATTTTTATTTATTTATTTATTTTTTTCCGCCTGCTCTTTGGCTCTGTCGCAGACAGTTAGCCTGTGCAGGATGACTGTGCTCATCAACAGCCCTGTAACGCGCACCTACGTCAATTAATACGTAATGCACCTACGTCAATTAATACTTAATGCCACACATTTGAACCCCTTACCGGATATGACATCAACAGGACACAGGTCAGCGCAGCAGAAATCTACAAATGGTCTACAGTTTTAGATTTGGCTGCAGGGGGCACCTTGTTTTTCAAATACTACGACATCAAGGGCTGATTCGTGGGAACTTGTGGTGTGGTGTGAGTTCGCTAGGCTGTGGAGTCTCTGGTCTACCGCTAGAGTAACTATTCAGATTTAGTATTCCACTTTTATGGCTGTCGTAGAGCGCATCACAACTCAGGCAGTTTGAGTAGTTCGTGACTGTCATTTTCAAACCTGCCTCAATCTCTCCCACACCTTCCATTTCTGGCTGAATGTTCTAGTTCCTTTCACCTCGCTGCTTTTTATCTTTTTTCTCATGTCTTCCACCATAGTCAACACCTGCAGCAGCTCCTTTCTGACCAAAACACGTGTTTAGGCGCCGGCAGTGTGAGCGCAGTGTAAATAAAAGCTACGAATAGCATTTAGGGGAAGAAGTGAGCCCCTAGTAATGATAAATCTGCCTGCTGGTGTGGTTCATGTGTGTGTAATGGCAATGACAGCGACGGAAGGAGGGAAAATGAAGCATTGACAATTTTTTTTTTTTTTTTTTTTCCCTGTATGTTTATAAATAATTAGACGACTCTGAATATGCTTTGTAAGTCATGGACCCGCCTGCCCGCAACCCACAATATTTTCTCAAAAGATCGCCCAAAACCTGCCGGACCCGATGGTATGTTTGTGGGTCCTGCGGGTTGACCTGCGCATCATGAATACGGAGGCGGCACTGCATCATTTTGGAGGGATTTTTGTTGTTGGCTTGTGTTTGATGTAATTTCTCGCTCGTAATATTTTACAGGGCAAGCGAATGGAATTAGCTTTTTTAGGTGCATAGTTTTCACCGTTATGTCGCAGTGATGATGGCTGACGGTCCCATCTGGGACAAACTTTGAATCGATGTGCTTGCTGTATTGTGACAGAAGCTGACCCCAGGCACCGTCTTCCATATCGTTGTGGCCCCTTGCTTTGACAAGAAACTGGAGGCTGTCCGAGAGGAGTTCTACAACAGCCTGCTGGAACGTCAGGATGTCGACTGCGTGCTAACCTCAGGTCTCACTGCTCACCGCCGCCTTTAGTACCAACTGTATTTCAACCTGTTAAAACCATTTACAGCTGCCGGGTGGGTCACGCAGTTAAAGCACTGCTCTGCAATGCGGAGGTGAGTTCGCGCCCCGGCGTACCCACCGGCAGGGGTCGGCAGCTTTTTCAGAGTAGCGCACAATTGGCTATCGCGCTACAGGGTTTCAAATTGGGAAGGGACTGCCGGATTTGGGTATATAATAATAGCTTTGTTCGTTGCTCCAGCGCCTCCTGTTGGCCAGACGGGCACTCGTCAGGAAGACTTCGGGTTGGTTCATGTCCGAGTATCCTCCGCCCTAGTTCTGAACTTGCGAAGATTCAACCAATGAGTGTATAAGAATCAGTGGCAGACAGGCACGTGCTTCGGAGGAGAGCTGAGAACTGTCTCACTATCCTGAGTTGGCAGCAAGAGGTCGCATACGAGCAAGACTTGTACATAGTTCACTAATTGGGCATTTCAGATTCGGGTGGGATTGGAGATGCCAAATTTATAAAAAAAAAAAAAAAACCATTTACTCTGTGGGAACTCTTTCTCTATGGTGCCATCATTAACCATTCATTACTTTGTTCACTCTATCCCTCGTCCTGTCACTCTCACCACGGTATGTGCTTGTGTGAAATGACAGTGGGTATGTCCCAGTATATCAGCTGCCTGACCTTAAAGTGCATATCCTTGCTTATTTAAAATGTGAAATGCACCCAATTTTGGGATGCTATATAGGATATTTAGTCACTTTACGCATTTTAACCGATATAACACATCGGTCAGCGTCAGATATACCTGGTTTAATATCAGTATTTTAGGAAGAATTCGTCTGGCGTGGAAAAAGCTTGCGATTTGAATCTCGTAGGGAAAATGACTTTCTCTGACATCACGTGCGGTTCCCGCAGCCCATAGGCAGCGCTGGTCATTCTGTTGATGGTGTACATACTCGGAGGTTGCAGTACTGTTAATTGTGTTTATTTTTGCAATTTTGGGCGTTATTTGAAGTATTTGGCCGGAATGGACAATATATCATGGACAGACAGCGATTCCATATCAGATGCACTGTTGTTTAGCTGCAATCAGTAAATGTCGTTGACCGTGCACCGATCCATGCAGGCACTGGGTCTCTCAGCACCTTGGATATTGGAGAACCGCAAGTGATGTCCCAAATCTGGACAATATGGCCCAGGACTCCCTGGGGATATTTTCATTATGGCTTAGGACTCCCTGGGGATATCTCCAGAGGCTTCTGGTAATTTTCAAAAATTGTTCTAATCGCGGATCACCCTTGGCAAAATAACTCTTAGGATTTGGTGTATAAAGGTGCAATGTATTTGACAAAAAAGACAAATTTGGTCCAGGATATGTACTTCAACCTTTTTTTTATCATTTATTCCCATCTCGCGTCTCAGATAAATTGTGAAATCTGTTCATTTACTGGAAATGCTCTGTGTTCCAGGTGAAATATTTCAGCTGATGGAGGAGAGGAAAGTGACGCTCGAGAATATGGACTCTGTCCTTTTGGATCACGTGTGAGTGTGTTTAGGGAGGTGGGGCTTAAAGGAAGAAAAGGGCTCCTGTAAATGACTGAGAATGACCGGGATGTGTGTGTGTCTGTCTGTCTGTCTGTCCTTCCGTAGGTTTGGGGAGGCCGATGAGGCTGGTCTCAAGAGACATGAGGGCCGAGGGTCTGAGGGCTTCCTGGAGCACATCTTCAAAAACGCTGCCAAAGAGTTGTTTGGCTTTGAGGTGAACGAAATCGTCTACAAGACACTGAGGTGAGTGTGTTTTATGGATTTAGGCGTGTTATCATTTTAGAAATGTCAAAGTAAAGGTAGTGATATCGGTTTTGGTTAGAATTGAGCTGGTTTTAAAGTTGATGTAAAAATGAGGCTGAATATGCCCTCTGGTTGGTATCTGAATTTGTGTTCGTATCAGTCGTGGGTTGCAGCCCTGCTGAATGAAACACAGGTGGCTCTCTTGGCAGGGATGTGGAGGTTTCAGTCAGCATCCCAGTCTGTCTTGTTCACAGCCAGAGACTTCCCCAGACTCCAGTGTGTGATTCTTGGGCTGCTCTGTGTTAACCATTGTCCTGCCAGTGGCCAATATATGGAAGACCCACACTGGTGCCTGTATAACAGCCTGAAGTATACCCCAGCCCAGGGTATACCCGGGGTTAAAGTTGGCTAGCCCAGTTTATTCCCCGGAGCATAATATGGGCCGGCTCAGTATATACCCCCCTGGCTAGATTGTACTCCCCACATTCAGTCACAAAATATTAGATACCATATGAATGTGTGATGGGTGCGTATACGCTGGCCTGGGCCAAAATGTACCCTGGGGTATAAATCAGGCTGGGCCGTTACAGGCTGTGGTATATTTTGACCTTGGCCTGATTGAACCCAGGTATTGTCTGGCAGCGGGAGGGGTTAATCCGGGCTCGCACGCCTTTCGTTGATATATCATTCCCTCGTAGCTATTTCCTTTTTTGTCCAACCTCGATTAGCATTAGCCTTGAGGCAGGACTTTGGTTACGAAGATGCAGGAGCATTATAATATTCAGGAGACTGAATATACTGTACTTGTTTATACACCTCAAGTTTTATTATGTGCCGTCACAGAAGTTGGATGGATGGATGGATGGATGGATGGATGGATGGATGGATGGATGGATGGTTAGGACCGACTCTCAGGATTGGCCTTTGTGAATTGCAGTCATTACCTCTAAAGTCAGGCCAAAGTTTGATGGTTTTGATGAACTTTTTTCCCCTTCTCCCCACTCTGAACGCAGCCGAATTGTTTAGCCCACCGCAGAGCGAAGAAAGATGCCATAGCATGCTACTCCTTAGACTCACGTGACGACTATCCCTCACTTTGTTAGTTCCTCTCTAGTGACCATTTCTGATTGGCTTGGCGCATGTTGCTGCCTGAGCTAAATTGAATTGATGAATTAAACGAGGGCCCAACTCCACACATACCACACCACGGCACAGGCAGGCTATGCACAGCGTAAAGAAGCAACCAATTTGGATTTCATCAACAATTATTTTAAGAACAAATCTGAATTTGGATACATGTAGGGTTGCATTTATTCAAATGCATATCTTTGTATAACTTAGGTCCAAAATCGCCAGCCACTGTATCATCTGGGCAATAAAATATTAAAGTTTGTGAATGTTTTGCTCAGAACCTTAGGTGCTAAATTGTAGGGCTGGGTTTTAAAAAAATCGATTTTCCGATTCAGATCGATTTTTAATTAAAATTTTCGATATCGATTCATTTTATTCAAAGATCGATGTTTTATTAGTCTATTTCCATCTTGCTTGTGAATATTCAATAATTGATCCGGGAGTGCCATCTAGTGTTACAATATTGTTCTGCATGCATAAATTTGCAGCCCCCATGTCTGCTGACGGACATGTCTGCACAAGGCGCTTAAGATACCCTGCCGAGCTCCGTTGTTCCTCTCAAACACGCCAAATCCAAATGATCCTTAAATGATGAATTACATTCATATTTTAATTTGTAACGAATAGCGAAGTGGCCAGTGTCAAAGTAACGAACTAAAAGTATACTTTTTATCTTTCAAATGTAGTAGAGTAAAAGTAGAAGTCCCAGAAAAAAAAAAAAAAACTCCAGTACAAATCCTCAAAAAAAAAAACTACTTTAGTAATTAATTTCCCGATGTAACGGATGAATGAATACGTTAATTGCAGGTAGAGTTATTTTGACTACGTGTCATATAAATGTAAATCGAGCAGTGTTTCATTGATATAAAGCATGCTGCAAATGTCAAACTACCTGTTGATGGTAAAAATGTACAGTGATTCGTACGTAAATGCAGTGGACAACTGGTTACGCACGGAACGGTAAATTGAGGCCGGATTTTCAAGCTACTTGTAATGATGAGAGAACAAAATCAACGTTGGATATACATTTCGGTATCAGATCTTAATTTTAAGATCAACTACATGTGTTGGGAGATATATTTCCAATTAGAGCGTTGGGTGGATGTTTAGCAATAAAACATGTCCCAATTTTCCTCCACCATTTCAATCAGTTTTCAAATAAAAAATCCAATATTATTTTCTTTGTTGAATGTATTGTGATATTTATTTCTGTACAGTTGACCATGTCCATGTGAGGTATTTTGGGCAAGGATATTGGTTTAAATTCAATACGCAGTGTCCAGAGACACTGCAACTCCAGTTTTTATTGGTACGACGGTCGATTTCAAGGGGTTAGGATAAGATTTCGGGATTTTGGTTAGGGGAAGGGTTAGGGGTTAGGGCTACGGTTAGGGTTTGGTTAGGGCAGGGCTTGAAATGGGGACTGCCGCACCTCTCCACATTTGAAATGCATTGAAAAACTGCCGTACCCGTAGCAACTGCCAATTCAGTAACATTTACTGGAAAATGAACTTGCAAAGTGAAGCGTGAAATATTGACCCGGTTTAAGAGTATAATATTCTACTGACTTTTAAGTCTATGTTGCACTTTATTACGTTAATTGATCAAATGTGGTCATCAATAAAAAGTATTTTCAGGTTACAAGTTTGGGATCACTTTTTAGTGTGAACTAATATTTTAAATATTATGCCTATGTTGAAGGTTTCTTATTTATAATTCAACTGAATATATAATTTCTACCATTAGTTCTCTAAGACTCCTTTTCACATTCAAGCAAAACAGGTACTGTAGCTGAAATATCCCTCAATGAATCGATATTGAATCGAATCGAATTGTGAATCGAAATCGAATCAACTCAGGAAATCAGTGGCAATACCCAGGCCTACTAAATAGTCTTTCAGAATTGCCCATCATATTTTAATGTAATATCGATCTTTAACACTAGGGGGTACCCATATAACACGGTTGTTGCATTGCTGATCACGGCTGCTCTTGGCTTGAACGTAGTATCTCCGTGAATTATCCCCAGTTCAATTTTTTGACTATTTGGTTGTCGCATGAGAAACTTGATTCTTATTTTAAAAACTGAAATCATTCTGACTAAAATGTTATGAGTCTACCGCTATCAATTTTGTTTTGATCCACTGGCAGCGTTGAGGAGAGGTTACTGCTATCCTGCAGTGTGTAGAGACACTTTTTTTGGAACAACAAAAATGCTGCATGTACTGGTTGAGTTTTATTGAAGCTTAATATACAAATATGTGCCCCTTTTGAGATGGAGTCACCCAGTTTATTTGAGAATCGGCTGTAACAAGCAGTAATTGCGTTTTATTCTTAATATATTTAGAGAACGCTCCAAAAGCCCAATTTTTGCTTCGTCATTGCAGAGTATTGTGTGTCGATTGATGAGGAGGAAAAAAATGAATTGAATCCATTTTAAGATGAGTCTGAAACATAACAAAATGTGGAAAACGAGAGTCTGAACTCTCCGAATGCACTGCAGTTCATTCAGTTGATAATAGATGATTTAATGTAGCTCAACAGTGGATCATTATTTTTGAAATTGGAGTAATCCTAAATAAAGGAACCTTTGATGTAATGATCGTTTTTGTGCGCTTCAGCTTTTCTTAACCTTCCTCTTTGTCCCTAGGAATCGTGACTTCCAGGAGGTGTCCCTTGAGCGCGATGGGGAGACGCTGCTGCGATTTGCGGCGATTTATGGCTTTCGTAACATCCAGACCCTAGTGCACCGCATGAGAAAGGGCAGGGTGCCATACCACCTGGTGGAGGTGCTTTCCTGTCCTGGAGGTAACCGCTGTGGCCTTCGCAATGCTGTTACCATTTAAAAACCGTGATTAAAAAGACACAAGTTTGCAATTATAGTAGGCTGTGAAATTGTGGTTGCTAATCTACAAGAATTGCTTAGATGGAAACCGAGTGGCTTGGGTGATTGTAATTCTCATGATCGTATCCCTGGATGAGTCGGGGCTACTATGGGCTAGCGATCATTATGCTGCATCCGCCACCACATCCCTGGAGATTTCGTGTGAGCGCTCCTCAGGACACAGTTCTTTATGGATTCATGCCATACTCGGCTTTGACCTTGTGTGTGGTAAGGTCACCAAACCTGTCTATCGATTTTAATAGAAGTTGCTTAATAGAAGAACACCTGCAGGCGACTGACTGTATAGACCTGTAGGTGACCAACTGTCTAGTTTTTATTCTCTCTCCAGTGTTTCCCCCAAAGCGTTTAAGCGTATCGGTACCGATACGTTTCTTTTATCGTATCGTAAGTTTTGCCGAGACGCTTTTTATGAATGCCGAGACGCTTGAAAAAAATTATGCACGAAAACAATTTCCCCCAGGATTTTCCCCCGGTACAAGTCCCATGTGGTGCCGTGAGTCACTTGCGTGCTGTTCCGTGTCTCGTAGACCATCACTCACCACGGCAGCCGCGGCCCGCGCGGGTGTTTGTTTATCTATCACACCCGCCGTGTTTACACAGGTATCGGTACGATAACAATAAAAGGACAAAGCTGGTTGTGGTTTTTCTGTGTTTGAGGGATCCGCATGTGTAATGTATACATGTATGGACGGTAAGTGTACATGATACATATTGTGTATTAATTAATATGATGTGTACATGATACTAGTCTGGTAATAGTACTAGGGATGTTAACCGATGACCGTTTAACCGATGGTTGACCGTATCAACGTTAACCAATCAAAGTTGTCAGTAGTTGGTTAAAAAAAAAAAGGTGATCTCAAAATTAGGCAATTATAGACGGTGGAGTAAATGCTACTACAGTTAGCCATCTCATTCCAAGATCTTTTTGTGTGACGGCGTCTCTTCGGAGCTGTCATTTTCTTCAATGACCCGCGGCAATGTTTCAAATGAGCTTCTAACGCTAGACAAACGCCTTTATTTTCAACACGATCACCTTGTATCCAAACCATTTCGAAACTAAGGAGCCATTTGTCCTCCGATTACATACAAGCTCCTCAGCGCCGCGTTTGCGGGACTCTTGTTTCGCGCTGTAGGGGATTTAAAAAAGTGACGTGAGTGGAAGGGCGGCGCCGGGGCAGTGTGTGTGGTAGCTGGAGGCAGAGCTGCAGAGAGATGCGACAGAGTTGCGAAATTGCAGGCGCGGCTCAATGGCTGTTCTTTCAAATGGCGTAGCATATTTTAAACTAATCTGTTAACCGGTTTCAACCGGCTGATGAGGCTCGGTGGTCGGTCAGGAAAATTTCTGGTTTTCGCCATCCCTAAATAGTACTAGTAGTGTATGTGGACGTCCTGTGACGCTACACGTTAGTGCGGCATCTGTGATCCCGCCTTTTGCGACAGTACGCGCATGCAGCAGACACGTGTTTACTTAGTTCCATGAACTGTCTGTATCGCAGTCAGTGATTGGCATCGTCATCGAAGCGTGACGACAATAACAAACACGCACGACACTGCACTTGTACTAATTATAATGTCGGCGAGAGAAATAACAGCCTTTTTTGGGAAAAAAACGGACCCTGGATGCTGAGTTATTACCCTCTGGTGCAATCGCAGCAAAATGCAGTCGTCCTAGTACAAGTACCGGTAGTACAAATGACCGTTGAGGGCCCACCTGTCCGGGAAATGTGGTTGGAGGCTGCGGCAGACAAGTGGGCGGCCCAAAAGAACAGGAGGCTGAACATTTAATTTCTCAGATTCTTATCACATTGTATTTGAATTCATGTAACATAGTGTTTCCCATTATTCCTTGTGCCAAGTATTGGAGAATAAACTAGTCCTCTCACTTCTACTTGGGAAGTTGTGGCTCTTTTGAGTCACCTGAGTTTAACCTGTTTTTTGTTCCATTTGTGCAGAAAATTCCAACATTTTGGTATAAGTGCTATGTTTTCACCAGAATTTTGTGATCAAAATATACCTTCAGATGTTCCCAGAATGCACCATTTTAGCTCCAGAAATACAAAATTTTCCCGGGGGGGGGCATGCTCCTGGACCCCCTATGTCAACTTCATATTTCACAACAAAATTTAAACCCTTCTTTTTATTTCTGGGGAAAACACTGCTCTCTAGTGTTCATAATCTGGGTAACAACCTTCCTGAGCCTTTAAGTATTTACTGAAGTAAATATACACACATAAAAAGCAATTATATTACAGGCCAAAAGTTTGGGGCCACCCTCAGATTTTTAATGGTGTACCCAACGCAATGTGATCCCTTGGTTTTTGGGGTGCATTTATACAGCATGCCTTCTTGTTACATAAAATTGTTCACATCCTTGTGACTTAAAATCATGTTACACAAAGGCAGTGTAACTCTGTTATAAAACATTGTGTTCAGTGATCAATCAGTCAAGACAGCTTTAAAATGTGGTCTGAGGTCTGAAATTCACCCAAAGTCTATAGGCTTCCTATATTTTATGCACTGAAGTCATTTCATGAGCAAAAACTAAAGAAAAGAACAGTTGATTTTTTTTTTTTTTTTTTCTTCTTTTTTTAATACGAAGGTGGCCCCAAACTTTTGGCCTGTGGTGTACACTTGGAAAAAATAAAATTTGATTAACTGAAGATTAATTCGGAGATGTTGTTGAGGTAATGTTAATTATATTTGCTGTTTTTTGTGAGGATCTTCCATGGCCTTTTTATCATGGCAGTTATTTTACTCTATAAGTGACCTGAAATCTGAGACTGTACTCCTCATGGCCTTGTCAATGAGGACGATTCATTTTCCCCCCTTTTTTTTTTCCCCTTCCCTCCAATTCTGTTTCCCCTGGCTGCTCACGACAGGTTGTTTGGCTGGCCGGGGTCAGGCGGAGGGCGAGGGCGGGCGTGTGGATAAGCTGCTCTCCCAGCAGATGGAGGAGGTGTACTGCAGTCTGCCTGTGAGGCTGCCTGAACTGAACCCTGAGCTCCGTCGGCTCTACCAGGATTGGCTGGAGGGGCAGAACTCGTCTCAAGCCCTGACGGCCCTCCACACTCAGTACTCCCAGCGAGACCGGCTGCACACGCTACCTCTGGACATCCAGTGGTGAGGACCCTGGCCTTTCTGGGCCTCTGCTCCGGCGCCATGGCTGGGAACTTGCCGGTAGAAGCAGCACCATATGAAGCTGTCCTGCGATACTGTCCACTTGGCTCGTATTTCACCTGGAGAACTTGAAATTTAAGAGAGCGGTGCTTAAGGGGGGAGGTCGTCGTCTAGATCGGAGTCCCCAGTATTGCTGGCTTATTTGAAAATCGTGCGCCGGCGCCAAGTGGGGGGTAAAAAAAATGGGAGTATGATGGAAATCAAAGTACTGAGGGTTAGATGAACGAATAACTGTTGGGGACGTTGCCAGTGTAAGCTGTTGATTATGTCATGATTACATTTTAAAAGTTGTAGCGGGTGGTTTATGGTATATGCCTGTGGTGTTCGGAGCGCCTGCTGCTGGATGAAGACGATGCAAATGCAAAACGGCCTTTGCATAACACCTGTCCGCTAAGTCTGACATTGGTACTGAGAAGACTCTGTTGAAATGTCTGCATCTCTGCCCTTCTCCTTGTATGAAGGATGCAGTGTCATAAACCTGGCCATGGTTTATGGATGGCATTTACCAATGCTCAAAGCTAAATGAAGAGGAGCCCTGGTCCAGTGCCTGACATGTACCTATTGAAAGGAAAAGTTTTCCCATAAATGAAAGTTTGTCATTACCTACTCGCCTATATGCCAGTTGAGGCATGGGTGAAGTTTGTTAATCCATGAAACATACCTGTAGTACAGTTCCAACACAACTCAATTGCAGCCTTCACCAAACGGTAATCATTGGGGACTTGTTCATTTAGAGTTCCTTCTAGTCCAAAACACTGCCGAAAATGACCATGAAATTACTCCGTACAGCTCTTGCAGTATAGCGCCTGAAGCCAAACGAAGGCATCGTGACTGGAATAGCCAGCATTGTGCCGTTATTTAGAATAAATTTTTCCCTGCAGCAGTTGTATTTATTTTGTTAAAAAAAAAAAAAAACAAAAGAGAAGTTCATGAATGTCTGCTGCTGTCTTCACTCATACACACTCTGTTTGAATAAAACGCTCCAGCAGTTCATTAGTTGCCATGTCCTGCTTAGGCGTACATCACTGACGCCGAAAGTGCCTCAGCTGGACCCATTATTGCATTCTCGGTTTTCTGTCTGTTCGTTACTTAATGCTATATAGCGCTGATCAGGGGTGCAGCTACCCATTTTTGGGGGGGTATGCAATGAGAACAGCAGCGCCCCCCCAACACCTACGCCTAGTGTTCACTTAATTTTTCAATGACCGGGCGGTAGGTGGCGTTCTTTTGTGAACGGGTGCTGCACGTTTCAGTTTGTTATGCAGGGGCGGAGGGGGTGAGAGAGGCGTTTTATTTCGTTGATATTGCGCTTTTAATTGCGCGTCTTCCAATACTCTTTAAATTCTATGATCTTGTAAATTTCATAATCTTGTGTCTTCATCTGCTTGCGGCCAATTGTTTTGGCGCCCCCCCCTTCGGGTAGCGCCCCTATGCACTGCACAGATTGCAAACCCACTTTTTGGACTTGAAGAGGTTCTTTCACTGAAATAATCTGGCGAAGTACTTGATTGAAACAAAAGTAAACTCGCATTGCATAAGATTTGGATTAAAAATTGCAAAAAAAAAAATTGTCCAAAATTGATGATTTTTATATATATATATATATATATAAATTTGAAGCTCTCTTTAAGTGCTGTAAGAAAATAATGACAGTATTCACATAAAAGTGAGTTGATAGGAAGCATGTATCGATTTTTCAATGGACCTGAATATGTGACTTTTTGTTTTTTACCAATTTTAGACCCTCACATATTTGATGATTTTGAGGTCAGATATCTCCCCCTACCAGAAAAGTATGACTAATTTAAATGCTATCTTTTCATCTATCACTTCGTCTCTAAAAACATTTTTTTTCTCGCTACAGATGTCCTTTATTACTGCACCAAAAACAAGCTTATTTTAACTTCATCCATTATACAAGTCCGGCTATTAGCGGCCGTTAAACCAAATAAATTGAGACTTGCTAGCTCTTTATTCAAGAAAATTGATTACGAATGATATAGAATGCGGAAAACCTTTTGAGTTTTAAGAAGTAATTGAAGATTTTGTGTTGATCAGCGATGCATATCATCAAAATATTGGCAGTGATTCTGGCTTCTGCCATTTTAAAGATTTGCTCACAAAATCAGCGATTGGCTCTCGTAGGGCATAAAACAATCATAGGTCTTTCATTCAACTGTTTATCATAACATGGCGATGTTTACAATGCCCTGATGAGATTTTAGGGTCACATGCTGCATGTTTATTGACAAGCACATTCCAGAGTGCAGCAACATTAACTAACACAAGCGCTTTTTTAAAAGGATGGGAAATTATGAGAAGTGCGCCCTGTGGCCATAAAAGAAATTGGCTCTAATATATAGTCCTCACAAAAAGAGGGGGATACTGAAAAGTTAAGTTTAATAACTTAAAAAATCTATTCATTTTGAAGATTAAGTTCATGACCCTTTATCACTAATCAGTGCTGATTAAAAGTGTATAATTATCAGCCAAAAAGGGTTGAAAGGGTACTTGTAAACTATGTCTGCGCCAAAAATTCCCATGAAAATGCACACAGTAATAATGTTAGGCTTGTTTTCTGATTGCGGACCTTTGATTTTCGGCCAGTTTCTGCCCCGCCCACAATTTGGTCCAACTTCCGTGGGATTGACGCATCAACCTGCTGAAGTCATATAAAGAGCGAAACGAGCTCAGTGGAGCTCGTTTTTTCTTTTACTGCCTATGCGACACGAACTGCAGAAGGTTTACAAAATCGTTTTTTTCTCACGAAATGTCAGGAAACAGCAGAGCAAATGCCTAACATACATTGTAGCAGGTTGTAGTAATGTAGCCAAAGGAGCAGTCAGATTTCATGGATTTCGAAAAGATGAAAAAATAAATTTAATTTGTGCGTCTCGGGTGAAACTAACTCAGGCAAAATGGCAAGGACCAAGCGACAATAGCGTGATTTGTAGCGACCACTTCAACGATTCCTACTTTGAGGATGAAGGATTTTGGTCTGACTTTGTGATGAAAGAGAGGAGAAAAATCACGCCAGATGCTGTCCCGAAAATCAAAAGTCCCATCGAGGAGAGAAGCGCTGAGGAAAAGGGGAGAAAGAAGAGCAGACCGGGCACTGAAAAACAGAAGAAAATGAAGGTAGGCTGGTAATGAACAATTATGATGCGTTAGCTACGCCAGCGCTTCAGCAGTGCTTTCGTTATAGACACTGTAGAGCTTTATAGAGCACTAGCTGCGGCTAGCACTTAGCAGGCTTTGGCTTGCATTCCACACGTTTAACGCCTTCTGTTCCCTAGCGCTCTATTAAGTTGCGTTCACACCAGATGCATGTATTCGCGTCTTGACTTTGCATTGACTTTGAATGTACTCTCGTTCTAAAAATTTGTTTCGCGTCCAGTGTGAAAGCGCGCCCCCGTAGCTGCCACTGCGTGCCTAGCTGCATGCTGCCGCTGTGTCATGACTCTTGTCTCGAGTTCTAATCTTTTTATCTTTGTCAGATCGTATTATTGTTTTACTCTCGCCTGACCAAATGCCGTACATAATCTAACGAGCTTGTTGGATGTCAGCTCAGGAGGACATAATGAACGAAGACAAATCAACATCAAAGTGTGGCACGCAGTTTGGCAAACTCGCGAACAGCTGATCGAGGAATTGGATTTTCATAACAAATCATACGGGGACATACGCTTTAAAAAGGAAGTATTTGTCGTTATAAATGGAGAACCAAACACCTGGGTAATGCGTTTAGCAGTAGCTTTTGCAGACGACGAACGCTAGTGAAGGAATATATTCTAGAGTAGTCATTGCACAATATGTGTAGCAGTGTAGATTTACTGCACTGTCCAATAACTGAACAATCAGTCACTATTTCCAAAATGGGTGGCAACAAAAGTGAGTACATCTCACCGTCAACATGCCAAATTGTGTCAATATTTAGCGTGACCGCCATTGTCCAGCAATGCCTTGATTCTCAGAGGCATGGAATTCACCAGAGCTGCGCAGGTTATTGCTGGGATCCTCCACTCCTCCATGACGACATCACGGAGCTGGTGGATGTTGGACCCCTGCTGTTCCTCCACCTTCCTCCTGAGGATACCCCACCGGTGCTCAATGGGATTCAGGTCTGGAGACATACTTGGCCATACCATCACCTTCAGCTTCTTCAGGAAGGCAGTTGTCATCTTGGAGGTGTGTTTTGGGTCGTTGTCATGTTGGAAAACAGCCATGCGGCCCAGTTTCTGAAGGGAGGGCGTCATGTTCTGCTTCAGAATCTCACAGTACATGTTGGATCCATTATTCCATTAATGAAGTGCAGCTCTCCAGGACCAGAGGCACTTATGTAGCCACAGACCGTGAAACTGTCAGCACCATGTTTGACTGTAGGCAGTACACACTTGTTTTGATACTTCTCACCAGGGCGCCGCCACACATGCTGGACACCATCTGAGCCGAACAAGTTTATCTTGGTCTCGTCAGACCACAGAACATGGTTCTAGTATTTCACGTTCTTGAACTGGTTGCCTTCAACAAACTGTTTTCGGGCTTTCTTGTGGGCTTGCTTCAGAAGAGGCTTCCATCTTGGCCATGCAGACCAACTTTGCGCAGAGCATGGCGTATAGTCTGAGCACTGACAGGCTGTTCTCCCACTGCTACAACCTTGTTGGCAATGCTGCCAGCACTCCTGCGTCTGTTTTCTGAAGCCAACTTGTGCACCTGACGCAGAGCACGAGGACTCAACCTCTTCGGTTGACCCTGACGAGGCCTGTTCCGAGCAGAACTCGTCTTGGAAAGCCGCTGGATAACCTTGGCCACCGTGCTGTAGCTCAGTTTCATGGTTTCACAGATGATCTTGTAGCATAGACCATCTTTGTGGAGAGCAACAATTCATTTTATTCAGATCCTCAGAGAGTTCTTTCCCATGAGGTGCCATGTTGACCATCCAGTGACCAGAATGAGAGCATTGCACCCAAAGCACCACAATTTAAGCCTTCAACATGTTACACACCCTCATATGGCCCAGTCAAACAGACAAAAGCATGAACATGATGAACAAGTCGCGTTTCATTGCTTGGTTGACCATTATCAATTGGGGTGTGTACTCACTTTTGTTGCCATCCATTTTGGAAATAGTGACTGTTTGTTCTGGTATTTAGACAATGCAGTAAATCTACACTGCTACACATTGTACCATGACAACTCTAGAATATATAGAAGTTTCACTTCTGTAGCATTGTCCCTTGAAAAGATATAATAAATTAATTGTCAAAATGTGAGGGGTGTACTCAATTTTGTGAGATACTGTATATCAAGCATAATAGGCCAAAAATTCACAATTTTTACTATGCCTGACAGTGTCTGCCACAATAGATTTAAGGACTTAAAGAAGTTCTTTCACTGAAATAATCTGCCCAATTACTTGATTGAAACAAAAATAAACTTACATTGCATAAGATTTGGATAAAAAATTACAAAAAAAAAATTTTTGGGGGGGAGGGTGGGGACGCAGTTTATTTTGTTGAGCAGGGGGTTAGCGATGCTTTTTATTTCGATGATATTGCACACTCAATCGCGCGTTTTCCAATACTTTTTAAATTCTATAATCTTGTAAATATACTCAGCAACAAAAGTTTCTGTGACACCATTTATGTGTATGTTATAAATGACACGCAAAGATCTCAATGCAATCAATATGTTTATTTAACAGGAGAAACACTGACTTTTCAGTGCCAACGTCACTCAAAACGAAAAATGTCATTTTCATGCGTCATGAAGCACTTGTCTGACGTCTAACCAATTGTGACCTTCACACTTCAATACCGGGTGTGACTTCCTCGTGCCATGATGCAAGCAACGCATCTCCGGCGCATGGACCGAATCAGATGTGCCAGAAATTGCTGTGGGATGTCATTCCAAATCTGACGTAGACGTTGTCGCAATTCCTGGAGTGTAGCTGGCGGGTTATCCAACCGCCGCAAACGTCGATCCATCTCGTCCCAAAGATGCTCGATTGGGGACATGTCTGGGGATCTGGCTGGCCATGGCAGGACATTGACCTTGCAACGTGTGGTCTGGCGTTATCATGTTGCAGCGTTATTCCGGGACCATGTTGCATCAAAAACGGTACCACCAATGGCCGTAGCACTTCATCGCGATATCTTTGACCTGTCAGATTTCCATCAATAACAAGCAAATCTGTTCTGTTTCTAGCCGTGATCCCTCCCCAAATCATGACACTACCACCTCCAAAACGATCAAATTCCTGAACACAGTTGTTGGCATAACGTTCTCCACGTCGACGGTATACACGTAAACGACCATCACATCGGTTAAGCATGAATCTTGATTCATCAGTGAAGAGTACAAGATCCCACTGACGTTGGATCCACCGTCGATGTTGTTGTGCCCACTGTAGACTCAGTCGTCGGTGTTGTACTGTGAGTATTGGACGTCTTGCTGGCCGACGTGGGACAATGCCAAAATGACGGAGACGGCGACGGATTGTCTGTGCAGACAGTCGCCTCAAACCAGGTATCGTTCTTGCAGTTATGGTTGCAGGTTGGAATCGATTTCGGAGATGGGTTGTTCGAATCCAGTTGTCCTGTCTGGGAGTGGTTACTCGTGGACGGCCGCTGCGAGGACGGTCTCTGACATGTCTTGTCTGCTGATGACGCTGCCATAAGTTCCAAATGGTGTTTCGGTGGACATTCAGGCAATATGCAACTTCCCTCTGCGAGGTTCCGGATTCAATCATCCCAATGGCCCTCCGCCGATCATTTTCAGACAGTCTTGGCATTTAGAGGGTAGAGTTCCTGATCCGAAATGGCTGTGTTTTCGATAAGTGATGCTTCCGTCGTTCATCAGGCACAATGTGAACATTCCAAAAATTCTTCTCTTTAATTGCCATCCACAAGCATGATTTACGCACATTTTCACGTGCAAAGTCATTTTCTCGCATTTTCATGATTTCCATTTCAATGTTGTGTTTACGTGTACTGTTTCAGTCTGATATCACCATGTATGACAATTTCATAATTGCGTTATGAAAAATAATTAACAATATTGGTGTCACAGAAACTTTTTTTGCTGAGTATATAATCTTGTAACTTCATATGCTTGCTGACAATAGTTTTGGCGCCCCCCTTCGCGTAGCCCTCTTATGTACTACATAGATTGCACAGTTTGAGCGTGTGCTTTTCTCCGATGCTTCACTAGAGAGAAGCCAGCAAGACTGCGCAAGCGGGTATCATCATATGAAGCAACGATGACTCCATAGACAACCAGTGCATATGGCACTGAAAGATTACAGCAGAGGTTAATTACCTCCGCCAAGGAGGTTATGTTTTTGCCTGGGTTTGTTTGTTTGTTTGTTTGTTTGTTTGAGATTGTGTCTGTTGGTTTCCAAGATAACTCAAAAAGTAATGAACCGATTTCGATGAAATGTTCACTGAAGGTGGGTATTAAGTCAAGGAACAAGTGATTAAATTTTGGCACATCTAGGCCAAAGTACTGCTGAGATATACGCCAAAGTTCAAGATTTCAAGTCTTTCCAATGGGCCAGAGTTTCAATCACCGTGCATTTGGCTTTTGCTGCCCCCTGGCGGAGGTCTGCGCTCTCTGAGTGCTTTTCGAGTTGCCAATTCGATTTCCTTCCTAGGACTGTGCGATGGTAATTTTCTGGGGGGGAAAGAAAATGTTCACGGCACAGAGCATAGAGGTGTTCAATGGCGGACTTGACATCCAGGCTAATAGCAATCAGCCACAGGCCTGGCAGAGTAAGTAAAGAAGTGCTGTGGAGTTCTTGTCAAGCAGAGTGCAAATGAGCGAGGGAGGATGAGTGTAATCATGGACTTTTTTTTTTTCTTTAAATGCACTGCTCGGCCAAAAAAATAAAAGTCACACTGATATTTTTATGGACCGCCTTTAGCCTTGATCACAGCACCCATTTGTCCAGGCATTGTTTCGTCAGTCTTATGTTATATTGTTTATTTTAGACCAGAGTCGCAGCAAATTTTGACCGAGATCTTGTGTTGATGATGTTAGAGAATCAATCCCTAACAGGGGTCCAGAGTGCGACCAATTTGGTCGCACATGCGACCAAAATTTTTAATAATGCGACTAATAATTTTGCTAGGTCGCACTGGTGCACCAGATGATGCTCAGGTTAAAATTGAATTCGCAAGCGCATCATCGCTCTGTGTTCTCCTGTGACCGAAGTCACACACTCATCATGGTAGGATCATACTGTGTTCTAAACCAATAAGAGACAGAGCTCGGGCGGGTCTTTGCCTCTGATTGGTCCTGTAAGTTGTGTATGTTAATAGTTGCGCGCGACCTGAGCGCCAGAGTGGCTGACTAACTGAAACGAAAAAATAAACTAAACACATCAAAACGAGGGAAAAAAAGAGAAGCCGAAATATTGAAAGTTTTTTCCTTAAGAAAACTAAGTCTGCAACCAGCCCTACTACTATTATCCCATCCATCCCCACTACCGAGTGTCCATCCCGTCAAGAAACGGAGCCGCTCCCTGGTGAGATGCCAAGCCCCGGTCCTACGGCGACAGCATCAGATTCGGAACCAGAGGAGGTGTCAACCGAGTGTGGGATAGAGCCCGGCCCTGTGACCCAAATTAAAAAGGCCGAATTATATTCCTTCAGAAAGGACTGACTGAAACAATTTCCCATACTGAAGCACAACAAAGGACATAACGCAGCGCACTGCGTGTACTGTCAGGAGAGCGGTCAGAATATGGCCGGAAATATTGCATTCGCGAGCGGGTCAATAACGTTTCGTATTGAAACTTTCAAAAAAAAACAAATCATGTCTAAAAACACACGTTGTGCAGTGACAAGTGCGCACAGAAAGTGGCCCTTCTTCCAGCTGCATTTCAGTGGCAGAGAGTAATCAGGTCCACTGAAGAATGTTGCATAAAACATTGCCAAAGAGGAGTTGCCGAAGAACAATGGATTAAACGTAAAACCGTAGTATTGCAATGATACAGCATGTGCCCAATTCATTGGGGTAATAACTGACACCTTAAAGCGAAATACAGCTGCGGACATCGGAAACGCCACATACATGTCCTTCATGATTGACAGCGACACAGACGTCTCTACCAAGGAGTGTGTGATCCAGTGGCGTGGCCAGCGGGGGTGCTGGCTTTTTGACTGCAATTAGTAGTTCTCAATCATTTTCATTTATTGACGCCTTTTCCGATTGTCGTAATTGGCAACCGAAGACACGGTTTCTCTCCGCATGCGATCTAAAAGCGATTAAATCATGGGCTACATTCAGTCCAGTTGAGGAACACGAACAGAGAATTGTGTTGTAGAAAACTTCCGTTTAAAACAATTATTTGTCCTGACCTGTTCTCAGTCATTTTCATGATTAACAGAAGGTTCACTCCGAAAGCACTCCACAGTTAACAGGTGCGCCTTGTTCTCCCCGATAGGAACAGGTCAGGACTAATAATTGTTCTGAACGGAGGTTTTGTGCAACCCAATTCTCTGTTCTTGTTCCGCAAATTTTATAGTCCTAAATATTATATTTAAAAAATATTTAAATAATAGATATAAAAATATTATTATTAAAAAGGAATACGTAAAAAGATAAGAGGCTAAGATCACATGAACAGTTTTCCCTTTGCAAATTATAAGCTTGTGACCTCCATGATCTTTTTTTTTTCTTTGGGAATTAATGCTGTCAGAAAGCAAGCATTTTATGCGCTTGGGCATCAGTGTGCAGATTGGCTGGGGAAAACGGTTGCTCTAGGTGCTGTTGGTGCTGCAGTTAGCCATCTTACAGGCATGTGACAGCAAGGGGAGACCTGCTATATTTGACACATGACGTTAGGTCTCAGTTCAGTGAAACTAAACAGTTGCACGTTTAATTTTGAAATGTTTTATTTTACTTGAAATGTTTGAGTTTGAAATGTTCAATTTCAGCTCCACGAAGTAATTTAAGCACAAGCACTTTTATTTGGAAACATTTTATTTTGCTTAGTGTTTCAGTTTGAAATGTTCAATTTCAGCTCAGTGGAGCACTTTATTTTTATTTTTACATATAATTGTGCTTTTAGTGAGAGCAGTTGAATGAAATAAAGACAAGCATTTCTCTACACCTTACTCTTGTTTAAAAATCATTCACATTATATGAAAGTTATGGAGAGCGATAAAAAGATGACATTATGGCGTTAAAGGCGACGCAATGAAAAATTTGGGTGCACCTAATTTTTGTGCTGGTGCCCCTAAAAAAAAAAGGTTAGGCGCACCAGTGCAACCAATGCAAAAAGTTAGTCTGGAGCCCTGCCTAAAGCCTTCTCCAGCACATCCCAGAGATTCAACTGCTGAAAGTGAGGACTCGGTAGTGGCCGATTTATGTGTGAATATGATTCCAAAAATTTGCTGAACCACTCTCACAATTACAGAACAATGAATCTTGGCATTGTCATCCTGGACTTTGCCCATGCTATACGGGATTTAAAAAATCCATTGCTTGGATAACCTGGTCATTTTGCATGTTCCAATTGTCTGCTGACTTCATTGCTTCATAATGTTGCTGACCCTTGACCTGATAAATTGAAACAACCCCAGATCATAACACTGCCTCCTGAGGCTTGTGCAGTGGGCTCCATGCATGACGGGTGTATCACTTCATGGGCTTCCGTTCTTACTCTGATGCACCCATCGGTCTGGAACAGGGTCAATCTGTACTCATCAGACCACATGACCTTTTTCCAATGCTCCTCAGTCCAATCTTTATGGTCCTCAGCAAATTGAAGTAATTTTTCCCAATTGGCCTCACTAACAAAAATGCCTCTCTTGTGGCCATGCAACTATTTAGTCCCATTCCTGCACGTTCTTTTCACATTCTGTGCGTGGAAATTCTTATTTTCATTGTTAAAAATGGCCTCAATTCTAGTGGTGATTTTTAGGGATGAAACCTAACGTTTGGGTAATCTCTGATTGTGATCAATCATGATTTTTTTCTTCCACTAAGCTGATGGTTCACCACTATCCTTACAGGTTTTAATAATGCATTTGACAGTTCTTGACCCAATTTAACCCAATTTAGTAGTTTCAGTAATCTCCTTAGTTTTTTTTTCTTTGCTTGAATGCAGGCCAATAGTTTCATCCTTCTGGAACAGAGTCATATCTTCTCCACGACCACAGGATACGTCTTCCAACATGGTTGTTTAAGAAATGAGAGGCTACTCAATGCGTCAGTTTGGGTTAAATAACTTGTTACCAGCGGAAACATTTATCACTGTAGTAACTGTCCAATGGAAAGTTCTAACCTATTTGTTTAGTCAAATCCAAGTGGTGATTTTTTTTCTTTTGGCCGGGCAGTGTATAACGGCTGCAGTAAAATAATGGTGTAACACTAATCTTTTTCAGTTACAGTGTGACTTTGGTTTTAGGAGACTTGAACTATGTATGGAGCTGGAGCTGTATGGGGTAATATCATGGTCATTTTTCACTGTTGGACTCCAAAGAACTCTAATGGGGAAGTCCCCAATGACTTCAGTTGTTTTGGAGAAGGCTGTTGGGAGGGGTTGCTTGTATAATCCAAATTACTTGCAGGGGTTCACAAACTTGGCCCATGTTTCTGTGGGCATGGAGGTGAGTAGACCACGACAGAATTATCATTTTTGGGCCGACTGTTCCTTTAAGCAAGCTTTAAACCACTTTGTAATCTACAAAATGGCAATCATATTGATTGGATTATTTCAAAATAAACTGATTGAGTATATTCCCTTTAATGTGTGTTGAAATGGGATTGAGTTTGGCATTCTATAATTAGCTGATTTTACAGTTCAAACATGTTAACTTTGAACATGTTTTCCATCCCTTCTGAGTGTCTGAAGGTCCAGACCATGATCATTGCCAACAAAAAGAGAGAAAAATTTCTGCTATTTAATGCGATTTGTGGCATGAGTAAACTAAAACTAAATATGCGCACAGGGTTCTATTCTCCCATTAGCGCGTAAGTCCTTTTTTACGCGCTTCGAGTTAAGCGCTTTTGAGTTACGCGTATTCTCGCCTACGCGCTTCGATCACGCCCACAGCGCTTAACTTCAGAATGAAGGCGGCCTTATGAAAGAGGTGTGACTGATCCAAAAGAGAGGCAGACTCTGTACAAAGCTCATTGATTATGGCTATCAGGAAAACATGGAAAAAGGATTTTCTGATTAACCCTGAAAACGCAGTTGTGGTCCATGGAAAATGCAAACCAGACTTGAAATTTGAATATTGTGGGCCTGTTGATAAAACCTTGTATCTCCAAACTGATAAGAAACAAAAACTCAAATGTCCACTATTCTTACACACAGAATTAAACATGTTTTATTTTATTTATATTTGAAATTATATTTATCAATTTTTTTAATATTTATTTTCTTGTGAAGTTTATCATTTTAAAGATACGAGGTTTTATCAGCAGGCCCACGATATGTGGATGTAATAGTAGGTCTATTTATGTCTGTGCCAATTACAAGAAGTAATACAGGCATCTCTTTTTTATTTCTTACTCAAGCCATGGCATTAAAGCTATGCAAACAAACTAATTTTTCCGCGATAATGAAATGATAAAGAATTTAGTGCTTCTCAACCAGCGTAATCAGATCATTGAAAATGTGCCCCTCCTACACCAGCCTGTTTGTTCCGTGGAAGACAGGGAAGAAGACAAAGGGAACAGTCTAGTCACACAAAAATAACAATCAAAGACAGTTTATATGATCTCATTTAGAAATTGCGCGCTTGAAATTTCAAACTACTCCGATGTCCGGTTTGCCACTAAAGGACATGGCAACGCTTAAACAAACAAAGGATTCTTACCCAGCACGCGGAAAAATCTGCGGGGCACTGTAAAAGCCAGGCTCCGGAGAAGTGTGCACTCAACAGGTGGTGAGCAACCATCATCCCCGGTGCATTGCACTGCACTTTCTGCAGTGGAAGTGCATGGATAATAACTTTGAGTGAATACAGATGAAGGAGGGTTACGTTAAATGGTCATATTTACTTGCCTATACTCAGTGTCACTGCGATAGATACTGGAAACAAGCTTAATATGGTTTCAAATATTTATTGTTTTTTTTTTTTGGCATTTCAAGCAGTTGCACAGTACATAGGCGTCATGGACCGAGCCAGGGAATTTGGCGCAGATGCTTAATATGCGCGTATCATGATTGCACATAACCTGAACATTAATGCTGAGCCGACGTCTACGGTCTCTGTACATATTCTTATTAGTTGAAGGGGTTCTGATTGCAACGTGAGTACAATCAATGGCTCCCACAACACTGGGGAACCTGGCGATCCGGTAGAACCCCCCCTTAACTCTTCTTCTTTCATCTGGTGTTTCGGGGAATTTTAAAGTGGCTGATGTGGTGCAGCACAGCGTCAACCAACTGTGACACCTTGACAGACGCATGAGATATGTGCATGACATCACCAGCCACTCTCTGGAACGACCCAGATGCCAGGACCGACAGCGCAGTTGTGACCTTGATGACCACAGGTATGTTTTTAATTGCTTGTAATGCGTTTGTAATTGAACTAATTGGAGAACAGGCCGTTGCGTAATATCACATTATTTCGTATGATAACTTATTTATTATGGTTATGAGAAATGTAGTTTAGAAATAAGGATGAACAATCGAATATAGAATGTCTCAACCTTTACCATGTTAAATAAAATAAAATTAATGTTAAAATTCGGCCTATAACCAACATCAAACGCAATATTCCATTTCGCCTTATGTTGGCGCTTGACCTTAATACAGCCCTCAAAAGCGATTAACAAAAAAAGCGCGTAAGCCAGGGGGAGAATACGCGTAAGTGTTATTTGCATGAGAAACGCAGAGAAACACCCCGATTTTGGCCTTGCTCCGCCCCAAGCGCGTAACTGCCTTCAAGGCGCGTAATGCACAGACTTAAGTCGAGGGGAGAATACGCGTAGGCTGAAAAGCGCGTAGCTACGCGCTTTTTTTCGACTTAAGCGCATGGGAGAATAGACCCCATAGTGTGCTCCCAATGTATGCTTAATGGCCCATTGAAATTATTCCCATGCTTTCGATCCCGTAAGTGTTCGAATGTTGTCAATTTTAGCCATTTTGGCTTGCACACCACCACCATAATGGAATGGAACTGAAGCTATCAAGATTGATGGGTAGGATTTCAGGGATCATGTGAGAGATTTGCTAAATTATTGTCTGAACCATGTAGGACCTGCAACCATTTCTATTCGTGGAGACTCCTCGCCTTTTATAGGGGCTTTAAAGTATTTTGATGAGCCGTAATATCCTATGTTAAATAGTCATTAGTACTTGGCAGCAAATCAGTGTGATCAATTGACTGCCTGAAGTGTGGAACCTGTGAACATCACCCGAGACGGGGTTTCATCCTCAGTGACGATGCCATACATGCCCTCGCACAGTCACACTTCTCAGATGAGACGGTTTGCTGCAGATCTTGCAGAGTTCCTCCCCGTCTTCTTACTCATCTCTTCCATCATTTTGGAACAAGTAGTTCTTCGTTAGATCTGTCCATGGGAGGCACTTTGGGATCTGCACAGGGTTTTTCAGGCATTTTTACCAAACTTCGTGATAATGTGACTCAGGTTTATGCCTTCTGAAATCCTTCTGAGGCTACTGTAGAGTTACTGTTCTGTGAAGTTACTGTAGTTACTGTAGAGTCCGCTCTTGAATGTTGACAGTGGCGCAGCTCTGCCTTGCTGATCTGTCCTTACCACTGGAAGAGCAGATATTGTGATCGCCCCAGTCTGTCTGTAGGTCGGTCTGTCAGCAATTTATTTTTCACACCGTACTGTTATGGCCCCAATTTGTTATTACATTTACAACACAACAGCAAGAGATGACAGACACAGTTTTAAAAACTTAAACACATTTAATGAACAGACAACTAAACAACTAACTACGCTACTGACCAAGATTGATTAACAAGACAAAAAACAGAAATACTTACAGTCCCTTTTTGGTGGGGTGGCTTGGTGATGTCCTGGGTGAGGAAAATGCTCCATGGGGCAAAAATCCACAAAAGAAACTTCACAGGTTTTGAACAGAATGACAGGTCTGGTCACATGTATACTTCTTCTTGCAATTTCTCCAACCACTTTACTGTCTCAATTCTCCCCTTTATATACTCTTTTGCAGACCCCTCCCACCTTTTAGGCTTTTTTTTTTTTTCTTTTCTCTGGGACTTGTTTCAGACATGCCCGAAACATGCCCAAACCTAGCTCCAGTCTGAGCTTAACAAAAAAAAGGTAAATACTGCCATCCAGTGGCCAATATTCACATTACAGTACAGACTACAAACTTTTGATGGATTCTTTTCATTTTTGTTTTGTGGGTCAGTGGCGATTATGATCCCCGTTGCTCTCGGTGATTGGGAAAATTTTTTAGTTAAATTGCATTTCATCGCTAAGGCTGCCATGTAGACATGGCAATGCTTTACAGTGCTTTGCGTGGTTATCTTTGAAAGAACTTTAAGGAACTTTAAGGTGCTCCTTTTTATGGCTCTTTTTGTACATTTGGGGTCTGCTAGAATGGGTGTAAATGCCTTAATGTTCTTAAAAAGAGTTTAGTTTTCTCCTACTGTACATTTCTGCAGAACCTCTGTCCAAAACTGTAATTGCCCCAGACTGGGGTTGCCGTTCATACACAATTCAACTGTTACAGCAGGACTACCCGACCGACCTGAATAGTCCCCAAGGGAACTCCCAAACCTGGACTCCCTTGAGCAACCTGCCGTTTATGTTTATGGCTATTACAATACAAAGGTTAACAAAGAATTATTTGAAACCTAAAATACTAATATTGTTGCTCTTGTTGAAAATTTCCTGATATGAAGATTATTTTAGGGGGTGATTTCAATGCTACGGTGAATGATGATGTTGATAGATGGCCAAGTAGACATAAGAGAAACTCTCTTATTACTGATTTTATGAATGAAAGAGGATTAATTGATATATGGAGAGTATGCAATCCCTCTGCTAAAGAATTTACCTGGAAAAACAAAATGGGCTCTCTACAATCAAGGATTGATTTTTGGTTGATTTCTGGATCTTTAACGCAATTCCTTTGTGAAGTTGAGATTATGCCGACACCTCTGACAGACCATAAGGCCATTTTATTACATTTGAATATGTCATTAGATAGAGCACATAAAATGACCCCAGCTTATTGGAAACTAAACAATTCTTTATTAATGAGTGAATCTGTAAACTCGATTATTAAACTTAAGATAATGGAATACATAAAAATGGCAGAAAGTGAAAAGGCTTATGGGAAATATTGGGAGCTACTTAAGTTTGAGTTAAGGATTTTATTTAATGGATAAGGGGGCAAAAATGAAAAAAGTTTATAAAAAGGATGAAAATGAATTAATTGCTGAAATAATCTCCTTGTCCTCTATGTTGTCTGAAAATATGTCTGAGACCCAAAGAGCACATTTACAAACATTGCAATTGAAACTGTATCAGCTATACATCTGCAAAGCTAAAGGAGCCTTTAAACGTTCAAGGGCCAAGTGGCTCGAAGAGGGGGAGCAGAATTCCAGCTATTTTTTTTAACTTAGAGAAACTAAGGCAAAACAAAAATGGCATCATACGCCTCTCCATAAATGGCTCAGTTGTTGATAACCCCAAAGACGTTGCTAAAATTTGTGAAAACTTTTATGAAACATTATACAAATCTAACCCATCAACAGCTGAAATAGAACATTTTTTTTCCTCTTTAGGTAAGGTGAGGTCAATTGGTAACATTAATAAATCAATGTGATTCCCCGATCAATATTATTGATATTAAAGATGCTATTAAGAAACTTAAATTGAATAAATCCCCTGGAGTAGATGGTTTAACTTCAGAATGTTATAAATTATTTTCAGCAGAGCTTGCCCCTTTTCTGTTTAATGTATTTAATGAGAGTATACATTTTGAAGAACTCCCTCCTCTGAACCAAGGTTTAATCACTTTAATCCCAATGCCTCAGAAAGATGTTTTGATATTCGATAATTGGCGTCCCATCTCATTGCTTAACAATGACTACAAAGTTTTTGCTCTGTGTTTAGCTAATAAATTAAAGAAAGTTCTAAATGACATCATTGATGAATCCCAAAATGGCCTCATGCCTGGTGGATATATAATTGACAATATAAGACTTATCCTTGATATCTTAGACTACTCAGATTTGATTACAGATAATAGTTTTATTCTGTTTCTAGACTTCCAAAAGGCCTTTGATTGAATTGAGCATCAATTCTTGTTTAAAGCCCTTGATTTATTTGGTTTTGGAGAGCATTTTAAAAAATCGATACGCACTTTATATGCCTCGGGGAATAGTTCAATTAAGCTGCCATATGGAACTACCAAAAGATTTAGGATAGAAGGTAGTATCAGACAGGGTTGTCCCGTCTCCCCGTACTTATTTTTACTTCCTATGCAAATTTTATCATTTTACATTAAAGAAAGTAGTTTAAGGGGTATTTCTATAGCAGGAAAGACAATCTTTTTGAGCCAACTAGCTGATGATACTACTTTGTTCTTACATGATAGATCCCAAATTGACGCTTCAATCAAAATGTTAGATAAGTTTTCTGCCGCTTCTGGTCTAAAACTGAACTTGTCAAAATGAGAGTTGTTACCCATCAAGGCCTGCAATGAGACAGAAATTTCAGGAATTCCTGTTAAGCTTAAAGTTAAATATTTGGGAGTAATCATTGTTAAAGACCAAGTTCAAAGAATGAATGAAAACTTTAATCCACTCTTCTCTACACTCACGCAGAGATTTTATTTATGATTGCAAAGGGACTTAGCAGAAGTTTACCAGTCATAGTTATCTAAAGCTGAGGGCCTATCTAGATCCGTTTATGCTAGCTCTTCGCTAGATGTTTCAAAAGATCTCTATACAAAAATTGACAAGACCCTTTTCGATTTTATCTGGAAAAAAAGGCCCCATCTTATTCAAAAAAATGTGATGATCAACAAACTTAGCAGTGGTGGTTTCAATGTTCTTGATTTCAGTACTTTACATTCCAGTTTTAAGATTAAGTGGATCAAAAGGTATTTGACAAATCCCAAATCGTTATGGAACTTCATTTCCACATATGTCTTTGAGGCTTTAGGAGGACTTCATTTCTTATTAAGATGTAATTTCAAGATAGAAAAGCTCCCTGCAAAACTCTCCAATTTCCACAAACAGCTGCTTTTATGCTGGTCATTGGGGTACAAACATAATTTTTCACCTCACAAGTGCTATATTTGGAATAATCAGGATATATGTTTCAAGCATAAAACACAGTTTTTTTAAGAAGTGGGTTGACAATGGCTTATTACTGGTCTGAAAATTATTCAACAAGGAGGGTCATATGTTTACTTACGGTGAGTTCCTGTATGAATATAATTTCCCTGTACCACCTAGAGAATTTGCAATCGTCTTTGACGCTATTGCATAAGGACTTAAAATGTTATCTTCCTCAGTTACCGGTGTTTTCATTGAAACCACCCCATCAGACTTACATATAGGAAACTCAGATCCTTTCCTGAGTATTAAAACAAACAATAAATGCATAAAAGATTTAATCCTGAGAAATGCAACTAGTAAACCTACTTCTGTGTTTATTTGGAATAATGAATATATTGACATAGACTGGGAAAAAACGTGGTCCTTACCCAGGAAATTTTGTGTTTCAAATAAGGTGCGGGAGGTTTCTTTGAAAATATTGCACAGGTTTTATCCTGTTTATTCTGTTATTGCAAAATACAGACTCAATATTGACCCTCTTTGCTCATTTTCTCACCACACAGAGGAAACTATTATTAATATATTTTGGGAATGCACTCTTAGTCAGGCTTTTTGGCTGGACATTAATCTGTTATTGAATAGAAAATTGAATATTCAACTGAAATTTCAATGTGAATTTATTTTATTTGGCTTTTTTGATGATAAATTGCCTGTCAAAAAAACATATATCGTTAACTTTATTTTGCTTTTGGCAAAATTCCATGTACACACCAGCGAATATACAAAACAAAAACCCAATTTGACTGTCTTCCTCGCATACTTAAAATCCTACCTAGACACTTTAAAATTCTGCAATAACCTTAAAGCTGTGAAAACTAGAACCTTATGTAATGAGTTTAATTTTACATGATTTACTTTGTATTTATTTTATTTTTCTTTGTGATTATTCTATGCTTGTTATTTTATCTTTATAATTATTTATACTGTAAGGTACTTCCTCGAGCAAACACTGTCTTGTTATTGCTGAAATTGTGAACCTGTTGTAAGCTATGTTGTGTAAATAAAATAAAAAAATGTAAAAAAAACAGCGCGACGATGGCGCCACCCTCTGTACACTTAGAAAGTTACCTACATAACTAACACCTGGCTTTTACAGCGCCCCGCAGATCTCTCCATTTATGCTTTAAATCGGGGATACTGCACTTACATCTCCTTGCCGAAGCCACATCCTGAACGATTCGCAGCTTAATTCCTCGGATCAGCCTTCAGTGCTCGCTTGTCATACAACACCAACATCTGCAAAATTTGGTTTTTGGTTTTGGCTCGACGTCGCCATCATTGTCTTCATGTTCTATTAACAAATGCTACTGCCCAGTATGTTCGTGATAATCTAAAAACTTGTGATATTCTCACAAGTGAGGAGATTGATTTTCTAATTGAGGATATCTGTATTAACAAACTTGTTTCTTTGTCATTTTTTTTTACTATTGATAATACTGCGTATTTTAATGTGAATAAAGATATTATTAAATAGGCTACTCTAGATTGAGCCCTACCCTGGCCAATACCAAAGCACCATTTGTTAATCAATTTCAGCCAATAAAGAATAGCCGACATGGGAAGAATCATTATCAGTAAATGGGATAATTGATTATAATAAAAGCACTGAAGGTGCTTATGCCTCGGTGCTTACAGCAGTGACAAGTATGTCGCTAGATGAAGCCATAAGATTCTGTGTGGACATGTCAGAGTGCCCTAGCTGTGCATCTATGCTTGACATAAGCCATGTTTCCATCCAATCGAATTACCTGAAGTTAGCCAAAAATATTCATGCGAAGAAAGGCAGTGAAAATGCATTTCCACCTAACAGCATTAAAGAAAATAAAAACTTGTGCGTAGCCTGATGACGTTACTTGCTGCTATGTGATCAAATCATTGTATTGAATAGATTTGACATTATAAGCTGTTTCCATTCATTTTTGCTCTGAATTGCAAAACCTTCGAGTGAACAGAAGTAGTGTGGTAGGCAACAAAATTGACAAGTTAGCAATAAAGTGCGGTTGAAACTATCAGCGAATCTAATAAGCGAATATAAACTTTCTACTCATGCGAACACCAATAACTGCAATTAAGTTAAGGTAGCAAAGTGAACAAATGACATGCAGTTATGCTAGATCGTTAAGAGCTGCTCACGTCATCTAGTTTAACTTTAATACGAATTTAACAGGTTGTTGTCTGATGATCAACATAATCTAAAGCTGGGTACAGAAAATGAAGCTAACAACAAAATCCATTAGGGGTTGGCTAATGTGACAAATTTCCCAAAAATTCAGTCATTTGATAAACTTTCCTGCAAGCGTGTTCCAATGATTCACCGTAGTTGAAAATGAGTGGAGGTCAGTGCTGGAAGTATTCATTATTTGGAACTAGAGGATGCGCACTCTGTAGAGATGCTAACCCACACCCTCTTGTGGCCGAGCTGTCGCGTGGACAGACAGACACAAACACACAGACCGTGCTAAACTGTATACCCACGCCGCCTCGTTGGGCGTGGGTAACAATTGCTTTCCCCATGAAACGCATTACTTCCGCATTCCTCGATTCCCATTGGAGTCTATGGAAGTGTCAAATAGTGCTATAAGTCGAAAACAAAGCTCTATCTCAAAAAACTGGCAAATTTAAATCCAAGATATCATGGCATTTAACCCATAGAGCCATATTCTAGGACTTGATTTTGACCGGCGTAGTGGCTATCCCGGTAACAGACAGACACACAAACAATCTACCGTATGCCGCTTGCGCGCATGCGCACCAAGGGATAATAAAGTATTAGGCACAACTTCAAGTGAATGTGTCACTCAAATCAAATGGGACATAAAAGGCTATGGATCTGGAATTGCGTTATTGCTGAGGCGGTTTCGGAGTGGGGGATGACCGCGTACGGGGTTAAAATCCTTGTAAAAGCGTTTCCAGGTCCTTTAGTTGCAAACCTGACATCGGAGTAGTTTGAGATTTCAAGTGTGCAATTTCTAAATGAGATCAAATAAACTGTCTTTGATCATCAATTTTGTGCGACTAGAATGTTCCCTTTATTTGTCTTCTTCCCTGTCTTCCACAGAACAAACAGGCTGGTGTAGGAGGGGTGCATTTTCAATGAATGAAGCGCTAAATTCTTTATTTTTTATTTCATTATCGTGGCAATTTCTTTGTCTGCATAGCTTTAATGCCATGGTGGCTAGAGTAAGAAATTAAAAAGAGATGGCTGCATTACTTCTTGTAATTGGCACAGACATACGTACGTAGGCCTACTATTACAGTGGCATATCGCCGGCCTGCGGATAAAACCTTGTATTTTCAAAATGACAAACTCCACTTGAAAATAAAAAAAATATATATAAAATTAAATAATAATTTGCCTGAGAAACGCCCCGATTTTGGCCTTGCTCCGCCCCAAGTGCGTGACTGCCTTCAGGGCGCGTAATGCACAGACTTAAGTCGAGGGGAGAATACGCTTAGGCTGAAAAGCGTGTAGCTACGCGCTTTATTCGACTTGCGCGCATGGGAGACTAGACCCCTAATACACCAGTAGAGGCAACTTTAAAGATTGTACAGGACTGCCTTGAAACAGACAAAACACTCAAAAAACAAATAAATCTGACCATTCAAGACATATCACAACTACTCCTGTTCGTAGCCACATCCACCTACTTTCAAATCCGGGACAAAATTTACCGACAAAAAGAAGGCTTTGCCATGGGAGACCCACTATCAGCCATTATGTGCGGCTTTTTCGTGGAAAACCTGGAGGATAGGGCCATAACAACAGCACCTAAACCAGGTGCGGCACTAGAACAGGGATTTGGGAGGGCCCAGTCACACCCCTTTATGACAATTAGGATATTCCTGGCTAGTTCTCAATTATTTTCCTTTATTGACACGTTTTCCAATGATCGTAATTGGCAACTGAAGACACGGATTCTCTCCTTATGCGATCTAACAGCGATGAAATCATGGGGTAAATTCAGTAGAACTGAGAATTGGGGTGGACAAAACATCGTTTTTTAAACAATTATTAGTCCTGACCTGTTCTCAGTCATTTTCATGTTTAACAAAACGTTCATTCCGAGAGCTCTCCACACTTAACAGGTGTCGCCTGTTCTCCCTGATTAGGTAAGACGACAATCGTTCATCTGGACGCGTATATGCTGAATTTAAATCAACGTGATTTCATTTGCTCAAGTCCCCGATTATCCTCCCTCAAATGAAGCCAACAACAAACATCCCTCCAAGCTTTGATATTGCCGAGAATACTTTGCTCATTCTCCCTCTGTAAAAATTTCACATCTGCCATTTTTTTCATTATAGCAGGGAAATTACCATACAAATGTAAGAATTGTGTTCGAGTAGAGTGTAATTTATGACAGAGTTATATACTCTGCCAAAATAAAAACTTCACACTCGTTTGGAGGTCGATAAGTTGAACATACAAGAAATTAGGTTTTAAATGATTTTATTAACAGAACCCAAAACCAGTGAAGTTGGCACTGTAATGTGAATATAGGCCACTAGATGGCAGTATTTACCTTTTTTTTGTTAAGCTCAGACTGGAGTCATGTTTAGACATGTCCTGGACATGTCTGGGGCAAGTCTCAGAAAATTATAAAAAGAGGTCTAAATGTGGGTGGGGTCTGCAAAAGAGTATATAAGGAAAAGAATTGAGACAGTAAAGTAGTAGGAGAAATTGCAAGAAGATGACCAGACCTGCCATTCTGTTCAAGATCTGTGACGTTTCTTTTGTGGATTTCTTTGCCTGTGTTTGAGCATTTTCTTCATCCAGGACATCACCAAGCCACCCCACCAAAAAGGGACTGTAATTATTTCAGTTTTTTCTTATTTATCAATCTTGGTCTTTAGTTGTAGGTTGTTATTAGTCTTTGTCTTTGTTAAAAATTAAATGTGTTTTAGTTGTTAAAACTGTGTTTGTCATCCCTTGCTGTTGCTGTTGTGTTATAAATGTAATAACAAATTCGGGCCATAACAAATTGGGGGCTCAAGGTCCGGGATAGACCATTGTGTGAGTAATTTATTGAAAATCTAACATTCCAAATTGTGAAATTGTTTTTGTGAATTTTCCTAGATATATATTGACAACAGCAATGGATGATTTCTTGGCATCACCAACCGTAGGGGTTTTGAAGTCTTTTAAAAAGACAGAACTGCTAGAAATTTGCAGACAGTTGGAGCTGACAGAGGTAAAACCAGCCATGCGAAAAGCAAGACTGGCTAGAGAGATAGTTGAATATTACATTGATGAAAATGTGTTTGCACCAGGAGATCTGGAACAGTTTCCAGTGGAAAATCCAAATATAGAAATGGAACTTAAATTAAAAATGCTAGAGATTGAAAGGGAGGAAAGAGAAAAAGAAAGGGAGGAAAAAGAAAAACAAAGAGAATTTGAGAGGGAAGAAAAAGAAAAACAAAGGCAGTTTGAGTTAGAAAAATTGGCAAGAGAAGAAAAACAAAGAGAATTTGAGAGAGAGAGAAAGAGGAAAGAGCAGAAAGAGAGAGACAGACACAGAGAGATTTTGAATTAGAGAAGTTGGATAGAGAGGAAAGACTCCAAATGGAGAAACTAAAAATTAAAATTGAAACTAAAAATAAATTTTGTGCCAGTCAGGAGGTAAAACTGGTGCCTCCATTTTCTGAAAAGGATGTTGACAACTATTTCCAGTGTTTTGAAAAGGTAGCAAAGAGTTGCCAGTGGCCAAAGGAACACTGGCCTCTGATGTTGCAAACTGTCCTCAAGGGTAAAGCTCAACAAGCCTATTCGGCTTTGTCTGCAGATGATTCCTCTGATTATGAGGTTGTCAAAAAGGTTATTTTGAGAGCTTATGAGTTGGTTCCAGAGGCTTACCGACAGAAATTCAGAGGTCTGAAGAAATCTGAAAATCAGACTTATGTTGAATTTGCTAATGAGAAGCAGGTTTGCTTTGAGCGCTGGTGTACTTCTATGGAGGTCAAGGATGATTTCAACTCACTAAAAGAGATGGTGTTAGTTGAAGAATTCAAGAACTGTGTTAAGGATGATGTTAAGACCTACCTTAATGAGAAGCAAGCACTGAACTTGCAATCAGCTGCCAAATTTGCAGATGAATATGTTCTCACTCATAAGTCCAAATTTCAGTCTAGCAGTAACAATAAATGGTCCCAATTTCAGAAAAAGGGTTACGGTGATACCCAAGATTCCTCACCCAAAGACAAAGACAAATCTGGTGATGGTGCTCAGAAATCCAGTAACAGGTCTGATCAAAGTGTGAAAGCTGACAGTGACAAAAGTGGTCTAGTTTGCAGTTATTGCAAGAAATCAGGTCATGTTACAACTAACTGTTGGTTCCTTAAAGCTAAGAAAGAAAAAGAAAAGGATACCAAACCAAATGCCTTTGTGAAAACAAGGTTAGAAACCCCTGTAGTAGATAACCAATCTGCTAAATTGCCTGCTTCTTGTGGGGCTAAAAAGCCTAATACAGCTGACTTTGTGAGGGAGGAATTTCTTCCATTTGTGTCAGAGGGATTTGTGGCTCTGAATGAGCATACTACTCCTGTCCCCATATATATCCTAAGGGATACCGGAGCTTCTCAGTCACTTTTGTTGATGGACTCCTTGGAGTTACGTGATGAGACCGCTTCAGGGGATTTCATACTTGTACAAGGTATTGAAGGGAGGACTGTATCTGTACCCCTGCGCTCTATATTCTTGAAGTCAGATTTAGTTACAGGACAGGTAAAGGTGGGACTTATGTCAAGTCTACCTATAAAGGGTGTTTCTCTGTTGCTAGGCAATGACCTGGCTGGGGGCAAAGTAGTTCCCCCTGTACATCTTACTTCACAGCCGAGCACTGAAAATGGGGATGAGGACCCATCTCTGTATCCTTCTTGCGCAGTGACCCGTGCTATGGCCAAGAAGGCTAAAGAAGATGATGTTGTCGTGCCGTCCAGTACATTGAATAGTCAGGACTCAGGTGGTTTGCCTCATGACTCTGATTGGCCTACTATGGTTTCTCCGTTTGAGGACTTATCAGATACTTTTATCAGTTCTCTATTCAGCCAGCCGGATGGGTCTGGTGATTCTGATGTGTCTGGAGACTTGTCTCTGTCCAGAAAGCGGTTGATTGAGGAGCAAACTAATGATCCTGAAATTGGTGTACTAAAGAGGAGAGCCCTTCCTGAAAAAGAAATAGATGCAGTTCCAGTTGGGTATTATCTCAAGGATGGTGTGTTGATGCGGAAGTGGCGCCCTCCTGATATCCCTGCCAATGCAGATTGGGCAGTGGTCAGGCAAATTGTTGTTCCGAAGGTCTATAGGAATGAGATCTTAACAATGGCTCATAGTTTACCTTTAGGAGGTCATCTTGGTGTTAACAAGACTGTTGATAAGATCATGAAACACTTCTTTTGGCCTGGGCTTCGGAAGACGTTTCCAACTTTTGCAAAACCTGTCACACTTGTCAGGTAGTTGGAAAACACCAGTTAGACCCACCTGTTGCTCCATTGCAGCCTATCCCAGCATTTGGGGAGCCATTCTCTAGGGTCATTGTTGATTGCGTTGGTCCATTACCCAAGACTAGATCTGGAAATCAGTACTTGTTGACAATCATGTGTGCATCTACCAGATTCCCCGAAGCCATACCTCTACGTAACATCAAGGCAACTGCAATCTCGAAGGCTTTGATAAAGTTCTTCACGTTGTTTGGCCTTCCCAGGGAAATTCAGTCAGACCAAGGTAGCAATTTCACTTCAGGATTGTTTCAGCAGGTTGTGTATGAACTAGGTGCAAAACAGATTCTTTCTAGTGCCTATCATCCAGAAAGTCAGGGTGCCTTAGAGCGGTTTCATTCCACTCTCAAGACAATGATGAGGACTTATTGTTATGACCATGAGAAAGACTGGGATGAAGGGGTTCATTTGCTGTTGTTTGCAGCTAGAGAAGCAGTGCAGGAGTCTACTGGATTCAGTCCATTTGAGCTAGTGTTTGGTCATGAAGTGAGAGGACCTTTGCTATTATTGAGTGAACAATGGCAAGAGGAAGAGCCGCAAATCAGTCTGTTAGACTATGTTAGCAAGTTCAAGGAAAGATTGCGTGCAGCTTGTGACCTTGCCAAAGAGAACTTGAAATCAAGTCAGGGAAAAATGAAAACTTGGTATGATCATAAGGCTAGAAGCCGTGAGTTTAAACCAGGAGACAAGGTCCTTGTGTTGTTTCCCTTGCAGTCCAATCCATTGCAGGCTAGATTTCATGGTCCTTATGAAATTCTGACAAAACTCAATGATCTCAATTACATTGTGAAGACTCCAGATAGGAGAAAACCAAAACAATTGTGTCATATTAACATGCTAAAGCCTTATCATGACAGAAATGCTAGGGTTGCAGCTGTCACTTCAGATTCTCCAATGGTCGAAACGTGTGAAGATGAGGGGGAGTTTCAAGATGATGAACCAAGAATTAAAGCTGAAGTTCTTTCATGTAAATTGTCAAACACTGAAGTGTTGCAAAATCTTGATGTAAAACTCCAGCACTTAGAACCCTCACAGAGAGATCAGTTTGAAAGGTTGATGAAGAAATATGAGGATTTGTTTCCTGATGTTCCAAAGAGAGTTACTATAGCCTCTCATGATGTAGATGTTGGTGATGCCAAACCAATAAAACAGCATCCATACCGGATGAATCCTGAAAAGAGAAAGATTGCTGAGAAAGAGGTTGAGTACATGTTAAAACATGATATTATCAGACCCTCCAACTCCGATTGGAGTTCACCCTGTGTGCTAGTTCCAAAACCTGATGGAAGTACTAGATTCTGTACAGATTATCGCAAAGTCAATGCTGTAACTAGAACTGATGTGTTTCCAATACCTAGGATTGATGATTGTATTGATAGTGTAGGGCAAGCAAAGTTTCTGACCAAGATTGATTTATTGAAGGGTTATTGGTGTGTGCCTTTAACTGAGAGGGCCAAGAGCATCTCTGCTTTTGCCACACCATCTGGATTGTACCAGTATGAAGTCCTACCCTTTGGCATGAAAAATTCCCCAGCCACGTTCCAAAGGATGATACAGTCTACAATCGCCGGATTGCCACACACGGGTGCATACATCGATGACCTGATCACATGGAGTGACTCCTGGGAAGAACATCTAAAAGATGTAGAGAAGTTGTTCCAGCGCCTGACCCAGGCTAACCTGACTGTTAACCTGAGCAAGAGTGACTTTGGTTGTGCTACTGTCACCTATCTTGGCTACGTCATAGGCCAGGGTAAGGTGGCACCCATAAATGCTAAAGTCCAAGCCATCATGGACTTTCCAGTTCCTGACAACAAAAAAGCTTTGCGCCGCTTCCTTGGAATGATCGGGTACTACCGCAAGTTCTGCAAGAACTTTGCTGAGATTGCTCTCAGTCTAACTAACCAACTGAAGAAAGGCGTAAAGTTCACCTGGGATGATGCATGCCAGAGAGCCTTCGATCACCTGAAGTCTCTGCTGTGTCACTTCCCCGTGCTCAAACCTCCTGACTTCAACAAACCGTTCTCCATCGCGGTCAATGCTAGCGACCAAGCTTGTGGATCTGTGCTCCTACAGAGAAGTGACTCTGATGACATTGAGCATCCCGTGGTATACTTCTCCAGGAAGTTCAATCGCCACCAAAGGAACTATTCCACAATAGAGAAGGAACTGTTGGCTCTGGTCCTTTCTTTACAACACTTTGAGGTTTATGTTTGTACAGGACAAAAGCCAATGATTGTGTACACTGACCACAATCCGTTAATGTTTTTGAGTAAGATGAAAAACAAGAATCGGAGATTGTTGAATTGGAATTTGATTTTACAGGAGTTTGACTTGGAAATTAAGCATGTGAAGGGTACAGACAATGTAATTGCTGATTGCTTATCCCGTGTTTGAATGTGTATATATATATCATGTGTTTGAATATTGTATGATATGTATATATAGACAAGTGTCCACTTTACCATTTTGTATTGAAAAGAAAAATTTTGCCTTTATGAGTCAAAATTTTTCCCTTTTGGAATGGAGGTGTAATGTGAATATAGGCCACTAGATGGCAGTATTTACCTTTTTTTTGTTAAGCTCAGACTGGAGTCATGTTTAGACATGTCCTGGACATGTCTGGGGCAAGTCTCAGAAAATTATAAAAAGAGGTCTAAATGTGGGTGGGGTCTGCAAAAGAGTATATAAGGAAAAGAATTGAGACAGTAAAGTAGTAGGAGAAATTGCAAGAAGATGACCAGACCTGCCATTCTGTTCAAGATCTGTGACGTTTCTTTTGGTGATTTCTTTGCCTGTGTTTGAGCATTTTCTTCATCCAGGACATCACCAAGCCACCCCACCAAAAAGGGACTGTAATTATTTCTGTTTTTTCTTATTTATCAATCTTGGTCTTTAGTTGTAGGTTGTTATTAGTCTTTGTCTTTGTTAAAAATTAAATGTGTTTTAGTTGTTAAAACTGTGTTTGTCATCCCTTGCTGTTGCTGTTGTGTTATAAATGTAATAACAAATTGGGGCCATAACAGCACGTTGTGTAAATCGTAAATAAAAACCGAATACAATGATTTGCAAATCCTTTTCAACCTATATTCAATTTTTATACACTGCAAAGACAAGTTGCTTAACCCCTTTCTGCAGATGTAGATGCCCGCGTCTATAGACCTGCAAATTGGAAGTACGCTGTTACTGTACTCGATCACTAGATAGCACCCCCGGATCAGTTATTGAATGTTCACAAGCAAGCAGACCTCGAACGCGGTTCTGAATACGGTGAAGTTCACTCCACTCCCTGTTTTTTGAGAGCTGCATGAATTAAACTCCTCAGCTAAGCCTGATGTGCAAACTGGTCAGTATCCTTGCCCATAGTGTCGATTCAGCAGTTTGAAAAAACGATATCTTGACACAGAAAAAATCGTTATCCTTAGTAGCAACCAGTTTAGCCACAGTGAGCTAACAGTATTCCATTTAGTAGTTCATAAAAATCAGTTTTCTGAGGCAAAAAAATCGACATGGTATTGATTCTCTCACATTCTATTGCCTATTACAGTTGTCCCATACAAAAAAAATTGTAGTTCCCTACCGTGGATTTACGCGCAGATCCATTCATTGACAAATCCAGCGCTTCCTTATATCCACCCGAGTACTGGCGTTGATAGCCAATCACTCAACCATACACTCAGGGTTTTCTGCGTAATTGTAGAGTTACACTTCATGGTCTCGTGAAGTTTCCCTGATAACGATGTATTGAATGGCTCGTTTCTTATCCAATTCCCGAGTGTTTAAACATTTTAGAGTAAGTGAAACACATTGATTGGACAAACACAGAGCATACAAACCAATGCGTATCAGCATGCGCTGTTGTATCCTGTCTACGTTATGCACATTACGCGGCTAAAATAGACGGGATTTACAGAAAATCGGTCCGCAAAACTGGCCTTGAAGTGTTCAGTTACATTACAGAATTTAAATGAGAACGATATGCTCTATTGGAATTATTTCGAATGAAACAGGACCGGAGGATGCTACTGGATACATCGCTCTCTATTTTATACAGTCAATGTCTCTGGAGGAGGGATTCACGAAAAAGGTCAGGCTGCTATTTTTGTTTGTTTTTTTTTTCTGTTTCGGAATGTATATGTACTCAACTAAGTCGAATGTCGAGGTTTTTTTTCCTGTTTAAAACGCGAACTGCCCGTGCATTTTGGTGTGGACCCCCGGTACGTTCATTGCACGTTTCTTTTGAATCGGGAGACGCAATGGATTTGATATTCCCTGAAAGTGGAGTGTCTGTTCAGTTAAAATAAGGTATATTTCAGAATTCAGATATTACTGTGTTAGTGAGGTGTACTTGTTCCTTATAAGTGTTGAAATGGGTTCGTGAGCTTTGAAGAGGGGACTGGTAGCTTTCATTACAGGGTGAATGTTCTGACCGTTTAATTAACTGTTCATTTAATGCGTGTTTGTGCTGGCTTTGAAGAAAAATGGCCAAAACTCTAAACTTTATTATGGAGAAAAGGCACGTTCGTATTTGGAGAGAAAACTGGTGACCACTGATATTCAACTGCACTGATATTGATAAATTCATACTAAACTCAACCAGAAAATCATTCGTTCATATTAAATTTCATGCCTTAAAGCTTTAATTGTGTTAAATACATGATTTTTTTAATGATTTGACAGCAAATCATTTTGAGACTTTGGGGAGACACTTGGGTAGCTGTATAATTTGGCTAATAGCATGTAGGTAATCTAGAATGTAATGTTGAAGAAGAATTCTACTTGTGCTCAAGGAGTTTATGATACCATAAATGTATAGTTTTAAGCCCCAGCAGTTTTTCAATCGTCAGAATTATTTTTTTTGCAATTTCAATGGTGAATTCTCATGAAGATTTTTTATGTTTGCTGCTCATTTTCTCTACCAAAATCATGAAAATAAACTGAAATACAATGTAATTCTAAATGCTGTAAGTGTCTTTCCTGAATTGAGCCACATTTTTCCTCTTTGTGAAGCTTAAATCTTGAATTATACAGCATTAAAGTGGGTAACCCATAAATAGCCAAATTTGGCTTCTGCACAAAGGGGTTAATGTTCGAACAGGTAAACTTTGTAATTTTTTGCAAATATTAGCCCATTTGGAATTTGATGCCTGCAACATGTATCAAAAAAGCTGGCTCAAGTGCAAAAAAGACTGAGAGAGTTGAGGAATGCTCATCAAACACTTATTTGGAACATCCCACAGGTGAGCGGGCTAATTGGGAACAGGTGGGTGCCATGATTGGGTATAAAAGCAGCTTCCCTAAAATGCTCAGTCATTCACAAACAAGGATGGGGCGAGGGTCACCACTTAGTGAACAAATGCGTGAGCTGATTGTCGAGCAGTTTAAAAACAACATTCCTCAACAAGCTATTGCAAGAAATTTAGGGATTTCATCATCTACGGTCCGTAATATTGTCAAAAGGTTCAGAGAATCTGGAGAAATCACTGCACGTAAGCAACAAGGCCGAAAACCAACATTGAATGCCCGTGACCTTCGATCCCTCAGGCGGTACTGCATCAAAAACTTACATCAGTGTGTAAAGGACATCACCACATGGGCTCAGGAACACTTCAGAAAACCACTGTCAGTAACTACAGTTCGTCGCTTCATCTGCAAGTGCAAGTTAAAACTCCACAATGCAAAGCGAAAGCCATATATCAACAGCACCCAAAAAAGCCGTCGGCTTCGCTGGGCCCAAGCTCATCTAAGATGGACTGATGCAAAGTGGAAAAGTGTTCTGTGGTCTGACGAGTCCATATTTCAAATTGTTTTTGGAAACTGTGTACGTCGTGTCCTCCGAATCAAAGAGGAAAACATCTATCCGGACTGATATAGGCGCAAAGTTCAAAAGCCAGCATCTGTGATGGTATGGGGGTGTATTAGTGCCCAAGGCATGGGCAACTTACACATATGTGAAGGCACCATTAATGCTGAAAGGTACATACAGGTTTTGGAGCAACATATGTTGCCATCCAAGCAACGTCTTTTTCATGGACGCCCCTGCTTATTTCAGCAAGACAATGCCAAGCCACATTCTGCACGTGTTACAACAGCATGGCTCCGTAGTAAAAGAGTGCAGGTACTAGACTGGCCTGCCTGTAGTCCAGACCTGTCTCCCATTGAAAATTTGTGGCGCATTATGAAGCGTAAAATACGACAACGGAGACTCCGGACTGTTGAACAACTTCAGCATCAAGCAAGAATGGGAAAGGGTTCCACCTGAAAAGCTTAAAAAATTAGTCCCAGTTCCCAAACGCTAACTGAGTGTCGTTAAAAGGAAAGGCGATGTAACACAGAGGTAAAAAGGCCCCTCTGCCAACTTTTTTGCAATGTGTTGCTGCCTTTAAATTCTAAGTTAACGATAATTTGCAAAAAAAATAAATAAAGTTTGAACATTAAACATCTTGTCTTTGCAGTGTATTCAATTGAATATAAGTTGAAAAGGATTTGCAAATCATTGTATTCTGTTTTTATCTACGATTTACATAACGTGCCAACTTCACTGGTTTTGGGTTTTGTAATTCTGTACTCATTAAAGATGGTTTATCATAAAAATAATGTCCATAATGAAACCAGTTCCACCGGAAATGCTACGGAAATGTCCAAGAGTATAAAAATGGTAAGTTACAACTTGAATAAGAGCAGTGCGCAGGCGATTACGTATGGTTTGGGCAGTCACACGACCTCTAAAAAATTCATTCCTAGTGGACGTTGCAGTGACAAATCGATTATGCAAATGACGTAAGACAATTTGTCGGTCTTCTGCTTTTGACGTCACACGTGGGCTACAAGAACGAGGTCGGTCAGCTGTGGTGCCAGTTTGTTGGAGATGTGTCCGAAGATCATGGATAGTCTGTCGACTGCATCCCATTACCCTTGCAACGTCAGTGAAGGACGTTTCCGTATTCATCATGCCAATGGCACATTCACGCTGAATGTTTGACAGCCATGGCATTGAAAATCAACGAATAATTAACTGTAAAAACTTGTTTTTCCGAGATTTCACACAAGGCATTTACTCCCTGTGATAATAACTCTTTTATTAAAAGTTTCAAGAAAATATTTACAAATTTATCAGTGTGAAGTTTCTTTTTTGACTCAGTATACATATAGAGAGGTTTGGTGGTGAGAGGCATCGGTTTTGCATTAAATTTAAGCATGTAACTTTATGTTCATTTTTGTTGTAGCTAGCCTATAGCATCCGCGAGGACTGCTGCGGAGCTTTATTTTCCCATAAAACAGTCGCAAGTGGTGCAGCAATCAAACGAGCACGCAGTCGTCTTGTCGTAAACAAAGTCCACGTGAACTGTAAAAGGTAAAACGTACAGGCAACTAACTCAGTCGGCTCCATGGTAACAGAAACTTCCCGTTGGGTTGTTGACAAATGTCGAAGTGCAGAAGAAATGCGGCGAGGGTCTTTCTAATCCGATTTCCCACGACCCTCCCTCAGAGTCCCCTCCATTGCCCTCCCTCGCTCTGGAAGGGCTTACTCGCCTGCTACATCATTCGGAGGGCTCACTCGAGTGGACTAAACAAGTGAAGGGAGTATCTTATTTTGGATTGGAACCCAGCCCAGGTACCTGTGAAGAAATAATCAGTTCCTGAACCTCTAAGACCCACCCAAGAGCCGGAGAACCCAGCTATCCCTCTACATGACATTCAAGACGGCACAGCATTTGACACAATGCCAGTAGATGAAAGGGAAGAATTAGAGGAAGCAGAGTCACTGGAGGACTTTAGACTCATTTGAACTCAATCACCAAGTAACCAGTCAGTGTACATGCCTCGTCCTGTAGCCTCTCAGACAGACTGTATTCCACCAGATCATCCAGTTAGTTTCCCTCAGTCAGCTGATAGCCAGCAGCCAGTTTTATTACAGTACTGCAACCGGAAAATCCACACGTGAGAGAGGCCCTGTTCAGGAATACCATCTTACCAGCCAAAAGGCGCAGTTAATACTGTAAGGGCCTATGGGGTACTACACACACCAGAACGGGAAATCCAACAGTATCACATTCAGCCACGCCTCATCCGATATCAACCACCCCACATGGCCATACCATACCAGTTGTTGCCCTGGGCTCCCTTTATGCCTTATTTCAACCCTACACAGGTGTATTGAAGGGAAGTAAAGATTGCTATGAAAGTGTTGCTTATACTTTATGCGAGTTGATTGTGTGTTGAAAGTTTAACAGTATAGAATTCAGTTTGTGTGCAATGTCCAGAGCCATTTTTCTTTGACGGAGAGTGTGTGACGCACAAAAGATGTGGTCACATTTTTTGTCAAAGTTACAACTAACCTTAAGGTTCATACTATATGTATTCCGGCACTTGTTGATGTATTATTAAAAGATATGAGAGATTTTATTCAGGTCTGGATGGACTTCTAATTTTGGTGCAATACTCAGTACTGTCAGTAGTCGGCAGCAGGGCACTGAGCGGCTGGCTGGAACTGGTTTTATACTCATAATTGCTCTCCCGTCACTTTGCTAAATGGAGTCAATGCCGCAACAGCTGTCTGCGTCTTTCACCTTTTAATCAGGTTAGTGTCATATTTAAGCATGGAAAACACATGAGAATAATTTGGATGCATCTCTGAGAGACTGCAAGTTTAGCGTTGTATTTTAGTTGTATTTTTGTGCCTCTCTGGACTGTAATATAGCATAAAATGGGGGTTAATGTATTTATTTATTTTTTTGTTAAAAGGGAAATTATTTGACAGAAATTCATATTGTTATTGTTGTTAAAGAGTAACAAATAAGTACATAAATTCATATTGTTATTGTTGTCTAAAAGGTCACAATTAAGTCAGTATTTTCATGTAGTTATGGTTGGAAAGAGTAAATATCTGGCTGTGTCAAGAATGAAAATACAAGTAAAATTCGGCTCCCTGGGGTCAATGCAGGAACATTGTAATGTCTGCTTATTTCACAATTTTTTCTGAATAACTATTGTGTGGTCTCATGCCTGGGATCTGCAACAAGTGCATATGGCAGGCTTTTATTTTTTCAAAATTCACGATTAATCTGTCAGGGAAAAAAAACATTTAAAAGATTAATATTGGAGTTAATAGTATTTCACAACACATTGGCAGAAATCAGGAAGAATAAGTGGCATTTTGAGCTTGGCTCAACGGGACTTCCCTAAGTTTAAATAAAGGATGAATTAAATTTTTTTAAAATGACAGAAAACTCCTTAAATTTAAAAGTATTTAATAAACTCAAATGGTGTAATTACTTAGAGCTCATGGAGAATATGAATGGTGGTTTTCTTTAAAATGTATTATCTCTACCAAATTTAAGCTCTATCTGCTTTTGTTTTGCATTTTGTTGGGGTATGTACCGGCAAATCACTGATCCTTTTATCGCGATGCATTCCGGCATAAAATTGTGCATCTTTGTTTTATTCGCCATCTTACATTTTGATCTCACTTATGTCCAATTGATGAGTATTTCTCATGTGAGGCTCTCAATACATGTAATATCTTTACTTGAAAAGACTAGCCACAACATTAGAAACACTTGTCTGCCTTTGTGAAATTATTATTCAATTGTTATTTTTCCTAAACTTTATTCCGTGTATACGAGCTGATCATTCTAGCTGCCATATTTGATAAGGACAATATTATTACACCCAGGCAAATCACTAAACTTTAGATTCTTAGAAGTAGCTTTTATCATTTGCATGGGCTGCAGATATTCCACCACATACCGACAGCAATTTTATTAGACACAAAGGGCTCTAAATTCGTAGACCAGGTGTAGGTGCGACGAATGGGGGTGCGCTGCGCCAACGGGGTGTGTCCAGGCGTATGTTGCAATTTCGTGCTCGGCGTAGCCTGGCGCAAGTACTCCTCTGTCCCGCCTCGGTCCTTCCTGCCGGCACAAGTGGCAAAGAGGGAGGAGAGATGGCGTGTTTGGGTATAACACAGTCGAGTCAAATCTTCACCAATCAAATGAGCTCCTCTCGTCACTTTTAATGTGTTGGAATATAGAAGCCTCTGTCCTATATCTGCATGATGCGTTAATGTTGCATTTTACTTTGCTGCTTCAGGCATGTTTTCTACACCGCTTACGTCTATATTAAGCATTAAGAATATGAGTTAGCTGGCTAGCTAGGGCATGTCACAAATTATTACCATTAGCTAACTTGAATGGAATTTCAAAACGAAACTACGTCAGATCATTCAAACTTATGAAGTTGGAATGAAATACGACGGTTGCTCATTTATTTCTTCTGCATCATTGGGAAGAGAGACAATGGACAGCGTGTTCCTATTATTACACCCTGTTGCTGCTTAAATTTTTGGATTAACATGCATGAACAACAATGCAAGATACGTTACACATTTATTTTCCATTTATGATCTTAACTCAGTACGAGATCAAAGCAATCAGGCTGTATTCCTTTCCCCCACTAAAAATGATAAAACATAAGTGACAATAATAGTAGCCTAGTATTAAGCCGCTTGCACGCTGGACGCGAAACAAATTTTTCGCATGACAGATTGTCTTGAACGCAGCGTCTACGTGTCCGAAAGTCTGACAGGGTTTTAATAAATCTGTGTCCGACAGTCGGATGCTTTCAATATAACTCTGTATCCAACAGTCGATTATTGTTTTTAATTCCTTCAAATCTACTGAATGTTTGAGATATTAAACGTGAATGTTTTGATAAGAGGGCTCAGTTCTTCAAGATGAGTACCAAGAATTTGATGAAAATGAGTACCAAATGTTTCTGTTTTAGCTCTGCTCATTAAAGTGAGTTGACATTGGCGTGGGACAATGTACAATGCCTGTCGGACATTAAATTCAAAATGTGTCTGAAAGCCGAAAAAAAAAGAGGACAATAAAAACAGATTGATAATGAAATAAATAAAAATAACATTTTAATAACAAATAGAACATCCAATGAACATTGCGATTTATTCATTTGCGGCCCATATTTTTTGAATGCTGTGTTTGTTGGTGATATACTTTTATTCTTTATTACCTCCTCCAAGGAGGGTTTGTCTGTCTGTCTGTCTGTCTGTCTGTGTGTTTGTTAGAAACATAACTCAAAAAGTTATGGACAAATTTGGATGAAATTTTCAGGAAACATCGGAAATAGGACAAGGAAGAACAGATTAAGCTGGGGGGACTCTACTGCTTGGCGGAAGTCTGCGCTCTCCGAGTGCTTTTCTAGTTTCATTATAAATCTGTTCTCATACCAATACTTTTACTTTTTGCTGGCTGCCAGACACGGAGTATTTTGCATTTCGCCTCGGACTGTCTTGATCGTGCATGCAATAATTGAAGCACTGATGACTAAAACCCTACAAGTCAAGTCAAGTGTGACTTATGGGGTTTTAGTAATAGGTGCTTCAATTTATTCACACTGTCAATGGTCATAGAATTGATTTGCTCACTGACTACAAGCACTATTTTATCTCTGGTGTGGAAATAAAGCATGAATCTGTTTGATCCATCTGACTAATTTTCAAAAGAGAGACTACAGTCTTTATTCGGTCTATCTTCAACGGAAGAAAAAGCACAAGTAAAGTATGAGGTAGCATTCAGGAACCAGTCACGAGAATTGAGAAATGCAGTAAGAGTGATTGAGCGAGGGGGTAAACCCCTGCAGGGCAGAAGGAAACAGTACAAATTCCGCAATCCAAAAATGACAATCCACAGGACAGAATTTGTGTCGAAAAACCAGGGCTGCAAAAACAGTACTCGTAGTCAGGCAGAAAAAGGGTTCGTTAACAGATGCAGATAAAGGTACCAAAACGGAGCCAAAAATCGAGGACGGTCCAGTCAGAAGAGCAACACTAAGAGTACAAGGCAAAAACAAGAGCAGCACAGGTAAACTAGGGAAACATTCTGACAGGGAACTGCTGTGAGAGGACTGCTAATATACACATACGGGAGGTCACATGCTAAACAGAAAACGGGTGTAGGAAATCAGACTAATTACAAACGAGCAAACATGAGGGAGAACCTAATCACATGAAATAGGAAAAAGCCAAAACGCGGACAGGGATCTCAAGACAGCCTATAGACAGACATACTGCTCCGGTTAGGGAGTTCTAACGTGCACAGACAATGAGAGAAAGGACAGAGAGGGCAGGTGCGAAGGATCCAGTGAAATGCAGATTATGAAGTGAAGACTAGGTAAAGGCAAGAGGCGGAGACTAGAACAGGGCGAGTGCTGAGAGCTTGTTAATCAATTCGTAAGGTGCAGCTATACAATCCCTAGTGCTCGTTAATAAGTTAGTAATATATACAAAGTTAGTTTAGGTCAGTAACTTTCGCAAAAATAACAAACTGTTAGTGCTGGTTAGTAATGTAGAAAAGCAAGGGGAAGGGGTAAACGAGATGGGAAGGAATGGTTGAAATCCAGAAATCATGAAATCACCCGAAAGAGTAGCACGCAATACTGGGGCTGTGAGCAATCACAAGACATGAGACCAAACAGGGGGAGACAAAGTGCAATGCATGGGCAAAAGCAAAAACATGGACCAGAATGAAAACAAAAAAGTAAATAATGGCAAGGATACAAGATGTGGCAATAACGAAAACATGGCAGAACTAAACCAAGACTAAACATGAACATAACCAGGCAACCAAATCACAATACACAATACAAATCATGGTCAGGCAGGGCAGAGATCAAAATACAGATAAGACAGAATCATAACAAAAAGACCGAGAAAACTCGATAGCAACAATTTGCATATTGTGAAGGCCGAACACAAACATGGCCAAGTTTGCTCGTCTAATAATTCCTGGAATTCTCAAAAAATTAGAACTTTTATCACTTTCGGACACGGAGACATACAGTGGGGGAAATACGTATTTGACCCCTTGCTGATTTTGCATGTTTGCCCCCTTACAAAGAATGCAATGATTTATAATTTTAATCGTATATACATTCTAACAGTGAGAGACAGAATCACAAAGAAAATTCCAGAAAATCACTTCACATGAATTTATAAAAATTGTTAACCTTCTGATGAGGAAAAATAAGTATTTAACCCCCAACCAAACAGCAAGTATTCTGGGTCCCACAAGCCAGTTAGTCTTTCTTTAAGACACACCCCCAATCCCAACTAATTCTTAACATCAAATACACCTGCCTCACCTCATTATCGGAAAGCAACTTTGAGAGCAAAGATCAACTGTCGGTGCAGTTATCAGGAAATGGAAGAAGTACCACACTGGCACCAACCTCCCTCGGTCTGGGCCTCCATGCAAGGTCTTGCCTCGTGAGATGTCCCTGATCATGCGAACAGTGAGGAATCACAAGGGGGGAACTGGTTAATGAACTGAAGGCAGCTGGGACCACAGTAACAAAAGAAACAGTTGGTAACACACTATGCGGTCATGGATTGAAATCCTGCAGCGCACGCAAGGTCCCCTTGCTCAAGAAGGCACATGTACAGGCCCGCCTGAAGTTTCCCATTGACCACCTGGATGACTCAGAAGAGGCCTGGAAGAAGGTGATGTGGTCAGATGAGACCAAAATAGAACTTTCTGTTCTCAACTCGACTCGCCGTGTTTGGAGGGCAAAGAACACAGAGTACAACCCAAAGAACACCATCCCCACCGTCAAGCACAGTGGTGCTTTTCAGCCAAGGGGACGGCACAACTCCATTGCATTGAGGGGAGGATGGACGGGGCCATATACCGTGGAATTCTGGACCAACAGCTCCTTCCCTCAGTGAGAGAGCTGAACATGGGTTGAGGATGGGTGTTTCAGCACGACAACTACCCTAAGCACACCGCCAAAGCTACAGAAGAGTGGCTGAAGAAGTAGTACATCAAGGGTCTGGAGTGGCTTAGCCAGTCTCCAGACCTGAATTCTATTGAAATTCTTTGTAGGGAGCTTAAAATTCGGGTAGCAAGGCGACAGCCTCGGGATCTGAATGATTTGGAGGCTGTCTGCAGGGAGGAGTGGGCCAACATCCCTGCCAAAATGTGCACAAACCTTGTCAACAACTATAAAAACTGTTTGACATCTGTGCTGGCAAATAATGGCTTTTCTACAAAATATGAACATGCTGTTTGTCCAGCAGGTCAAATACTTATTTTTGACCAAAAATATGCAAATAAATTCCTAAAATGCATACAATGTCTTATTCCCATTTTTTGGTAATATTCTGTCACTCACTGTTAAAATAAACCTATCATTAAAATTATAAACTATTGCACTCTTTGTTAGTGGGCAAACCTGCAAAATCAGCAAGGGGTCAAATACTTATTTCCCCCGCTGTATTAAAACCCTGTTCAACTTTCGTGTCTTTGCATTGACTTTGTCTGTAATCATTCGTGCGAAAAATTTGTTTTGCGTCCAGTATGCAAGCGGCTTTACTAAGCATAGAACGCAAGCATTATATATACAGCACCCTCCATAATTATTGGCACCCCTGGTTAAGATGTGTTCTTTAGCTTCTAATAAGTTTTTCAGTTTTTTTCTAAATAATATAGGACCACAATGAAAAAAAGAGGAAAATCCAACCTTTAATTCAAGTGTGTTTATTCAGTGCGAAAAAATCCCACATTAAGAAATAATTCTTTTACATCAAATCATGTGTGCTACAATTACTAGCACCCCTGATGTTTATACTTTGTACAACCCCCTTTTGTGAACAAAACAGCACCAAATCTTCTCCTATAATGTTTCACAAGATGGGAGAATACAGAAAGAGGAATCTTCGACCATTCCTCTTTGCACAATCTCTCTAAATCATCCAGCGACCTGGGTCCTCTCCTCTGCCCTCTCCTCTTCAGCTCACTCCACAGGTTTTCAATGGGGTTGAGGTCGGGGGACTGAGATGGCCATGGGAGGAGCTTGATTCTGTCTCTGGTGAACCATTTCTCTGTAGATTTGGCCACATGTTTAGGGTCATTATCTTGCTGAAAGACCCAGTGACGACCCATCTTCAGCTTTCGGGCAGAGGCCACCAGATTTTGATTTAAAATATCCTGGTATTTCAAAGCGTTCATGATGCCATGCACCCTAACAAGGTTCCCAGGGCCTCTGGAAGAGAAACAGGCCCACAGCATCACCGATCCTCCCCCATACTTCATAGTGGGCATGAGGTGCTTTTCTGCATACTCATCTTTAATGTGTTTGTTGCCAAAAAGCTCCATCTTGATCTCATATGACCAAAGCACACAGTCCCAGTACCGCCTAGCGAACTCCAGACGTTTGCATTTATGATTGTGAGTGAGAAAAGGTTTCTTCCGTGCATGCCTCCCAAACAGCTTGGCATGTAGATAGCGCCTGATCCAAAATTATCCAAGAAAGAAAAGAGAATGAAAAGCACGTATAATGCGCACAACTATCCCTAAGGGTTAAACGAAAATTAATGTAAGAACGGAAAATGCATTTGTTATCTGTTTTTACTTCAATTCCCCAAATGCTTTGTGGTTCTGGTTATGTTTGGGGAGAGGAGAACGGTATTATGTACGGAGGTGCAGTGCACCTAGTCATAATATTGTCATGACAACACAACATACTTAACCAATTAATAAAAATATAATAAACTGCTTATTTTCGCATTGCCTTGGTATTGGCCTTTGGGCCCAAATCGATTTCCAGTCATAGGACCGAAAATTAACCAGCGGTGCCCTTGTCCACAAAAATGCCACAGTTACTATAGAAACTACTGCATAGTATTTTTACTGTGTGCATCATGTCTGCATTAAATGTACTCAGATGAACTTGTACTGGCTATAGAGATAGGAGCAGTTGACACTGAACACCCTCCAGACTCCAGAGCTCATTTCAGTATTACAAGGTTTGCTTATTTATTTTCAGACAGGACGCGGCTGCCCATTTTCTGTGATTATTATTGTCAGATACTTTTCTTTCAAATTCTGTATTACCTTCTACCATGAACATGAAATTTGCAGATTTGGAAGGAGTCACATTGCTGTTTTTTAAAAAACACAAGGCAAGACAGAACTTTGTGGTTTAAGATTTCTCTAAATTCAAGGAGCTATCTAGGAGATAGAACCATACAGCTGCAAAATTTATGACATTTTGATGTCCATTTACAGTTCCTAGATCCCCAAAGGTATAACTCCATGATATTATACCTTTCAGACCCAATAACTCACCTGAACATAAATATCTGAGAAGTACACTTGGAGTGAGAAATTATGATGCAACAAAATTTCAATCCCATTTTCTTCATTTAGTAAAAAGTGGAGATAGGGAGCACCCCGATGGCTCATCGGTCTAAGCGCGTACTATAAAGGCTGTGTCCTTCCCGCAGAGACCTGGGTCTTGCCCCATTCTTCTCCTCAACCTTGCTGTCTCTCTACACCAGGCATCCTCAAATCTGGACCTCGAATCCAAATCCAGCCCAGGTTTTCTGTTATCCCAAGCAAGTAAATGAACAGTTGTTGCCTCTGACTGGCCAGACTGCGTTAACACCTGACTCCCAGGTAAAGGGAGGGTGGAAAACCAGCAGTCCTCTGACCTTGTAGGGTGTGATTTGAGGACCAGGGCTCTGTCAAATTAAGGAAAAATTCCTAAAAAAATAATCTTTTTTAAAAAAAAAAAAGTGGAGATAGGTCCAGTTAATTCTCAGCCCGCGAATTGTACACTAAGGAAGCCTAGCAAGTTTGCAAAAATATTCATTTTTCAGAAATCTTACCCTCAACGCCTTTTATTCAGGGACTGTTGTAGGCTATGGAAAAATACGTTTTTGTCGATTTCCAAGTCTTTTAAACACGAATGTGTTCTAGGGATCAATCCTACCGAAAAACGTCATCCATCAGGACAGAAAGTAAGAGATTGATGTTGATACGAGCTATGGATGCATGCGTCCAGTGGCAAATAGTTTTATTTGGCTAGCTCGTTTCAACATCAGTCGCAAACCTTCTATCCTGATGGTTTAGATTAGATCAGAGTGGCAAAGCACATCCAACGTGCCGCATGTACATGATTATTGGGATGAATAAAATCTGACTGGTGGGTCTGAGTGCAAGATAGGTGGTCTGTTTTCTTTGAGGTTCCGATAGTTGGCCACTAGTCAAATTGAATTTTGTCGATTGCAGCAAGTGTTCAAAATACTGATTCAGAAACTAACTGGTAACGCATCCCCCATGTACTCCAGTGATGACCATGTGCTTATCAGCGCAATGCCTCAAATAGTAGTCTTTGTTAGGAAACACTCTACGGTCACGAAGCAGCCTGTGTTTTTGGGGTGAATAACGTCGGACATCGTCCTCACTCTGAAGATGCGTTTCCATTTAATACCCTTAGAAATGCGCAAAATCTAAAGAGCAAAATAAAAAACTGGTCATGGAAACAGTCTGAAATCATGAAAATTGCTCTCCAATCTGCAGTATTTGTCACTGAAGCTAAGGCTAATAAATAGACTGTTGGACTTCTGCAGCAAACCAGTTAGTGCAGGGGTGTCCAATCTAATCCAGAAAAGGCTGGTATAGGTGCTAGTTTTTACGTTGCCGGCCGTAGGCCAGTAACCAATTGTTGTCCTGCGGCGTCGGCATCGTCCGTTTAAAGCCGTATCTCACAAACGGTCTGATGAATTTTTCTTAATTTGGGGATGTGATCAAATCGGTCATCGAGTTAATGCCCAACCAACATTTTTTTGTGATTGAATTGTTCGTTTAGACTTGGCGGCCATTTTTATGTCAAAAATGGCCATTTTTGTCACTTAGGTGCAATTTTCTCAAAAACTGTCTGATGAATTTTTTTTTAATCGCAGCAATGGAATCAGTATCATGGCCTACTTCAACTGTGTAAACGGCGTTTTGATTGATTCGCTCCTTCGTAGCGCCACCTAGACAACGTGTCTGGAATTCATCATTTTTCGGGGTGTTTTGTGCTATAACTCTTTTAATATGGCATTTAGAGCTTAGGTATGTATGAGGCACATCTATGTAATCAGGAATGCCAAACATTGCGAGTCAGTCACATTTTACCTTGGGCCTCAAGGTCAAAGTCAAATGGCAAAAATGTGCTATAACTCTCTTAATATAGCATTTAGAGCTTAGGACAAGTTGGTAAGTGACCTGTTCACCGTCTTGGCGTCTCCTGTACAAGACGTCATCTCTCAACTCAAGCTTGTTCCATTCTCTTAAAAGAAGAGGTAGGTCTGGCAGTTCTTTCCTTGCTGTAGGTGGAACCTTATCTCCACATTCCATCTGATGGATTATTTCCCGGATAGTTGAATCGGTTCTTTGCTTTTCCTTGAGGTCTGGCTGAGACCAAGCTGGAATGATAGGCAAGCCGTGCAGATTCTCAGAGGTGTAACAATCGGGAAGCACATCTGCAGATATGGCAAGAGACTCTACCAGAGTGAAATCACCTTGACTGGGAACAAGGGGGGTATGAACTCTAACCAAGTGGTTGGTGCAGATGGCATCCACAACCTCTGAGGGGACCTCTGTGGTGCTGCTAGCCTCAGTAAGATGTTGCTCAGTGAACCGGGTTATGCGCTCTTGTTCTTTCTGAGAGGAGGCATCATTCCAAGAAGAATCATGGGGTCGCCTGGAAAGTGCATCCGCGTCCAGGTTCTGCCTACCAGTCCGATACTGCAGCTTGAAGGAGAAGGTTGACAGAGCCGCTAACCAGCGATAGCTGGTAGCATCCAACTTAGCAGATGTGAGGATGTAGGTAAGAGGGTTACTATCTGTAATGACTGTAAATTGACTGCCATACAGATAGTCATGGAACTTTTCAGTAACACTCCATTTTAATGCAAGGAATTCCAGTTTATGAGCTGGATATTTGGATTCACTCTGGGAAAGACCACGGCTGGCAAATGCAATGGCATTGCATTGCAATGGCATACTTTTCCATCTTGTTCCTGATAAATGCTCCACCGACCTCCGAAAGGCTGCTTTGGATCAAGGTACTGGCTGGTTGATGGAGTATCTCTGCTGGATTTTCGTGATGGAGGATAACCACGGGTGAGTTCATTGAGAGGCTTTACTATGTCGGCATAGCTTTTAATGAACCGACGATAGTAGCCTGAAAAACCTAAGAAAGACTTCAGCTCTTTCAAGTTGGTAGGAATTGGCCAGGATTTTAGGGCGTCGACTTTTCCGGGATCCGTCTCAACCCCCTTCTCAGAGACAATATGCCCAAGGTAACGGACAGACGTCTGAAAAAACTTGCATTTTTCAGGGGAAAGCTTCAACCCGTACTCTTTCAAGCGTGTTAATACTCTCATCAAGCGGCGTTCGTGCTCTTCCAGAGTGTCAGAAAAAATGATCAAATCATCTAAAAAAACAAGAACCTCTTTAAGATGCAGCTCACCCATACATCTCTCCATTAGCTGCTGGAACGTACTGGGAGCGTTCGTTACACCTTGCGGCATGCGGTTGAATTCCCAGAATCCAAGCGGAGTGACGAAAGCAGTCTTGGCTTTATCGGCTTCATCCATTTCGATCTGATAATAGCCAGACTTCAAGTCAAGCACAGTGAACCATTTCGAACCGGTCAAGGCAGAGAAGGTTTCTTCAAGATTGGGTAAAGCATACACATCTTTGACTGTTTGGAGATTTAATTTTCTGTAGTCAATGCACAAGCGGATGTCGTTGTTTCGCTTTCTCACCACAACAATGGGAGAGGAGAAAGGAGATGATGACTCTCTAATAACACCAGCTTCAAGCAACTCCTGGAGATGTCTGCGAACAGCTTCAACATCCTGCGGATGGATTGGCCTGGCACGGTGCTTGAAGGGAGTTTCATCATGCAGGTTGATGCGATGTCTCACTTTATCGGTGCAACCAAAGTCTAAGTCATGATGGGAAAAGACTTCAGCCATAGCATGCAGCTTGTTAGTGATGTGCTCCCTCCATTCTGGGGACAATGGAGAGTCACCAAAGTTGAAGGTCAGGTCAGACGTCTGCTTGGGCTTGGATGGTTCCCTCACACTGTGTTGGGAGAGCACACTATGAAATCCCCCCAGTTCTGCGATGACACTCAAGGGTGGAATAGAGATGTCTTGTTCAGAGGTGTTTGTGACAACCACAGGAACTTTGTGGGGTGCATGAGGAGGAAGTGTAACAAGAAAACTCTTAACGTAAAGCCCACCAGGCAGGGAGAACTGGGTTGGATATTCAACAATGGCCCAACCATCAGCAGCATGAGGGTGAACTCGAGCTGAGCCCTCAAGGATCACACTGTGGCCTGCAGGGATGAGGGTTGGGGTTCGTTGTAACATCCTCACAACTCCAATGGTGCCGTCCTCATTCTGCCGATGGCGCAACTCCAGAATTTTAAGCACTGCTTTGTAACCATGGAAAAGAGACTCTGGAGCAGGGATCTGAAGAGCAAGATACTGGTCATACAGCACATCAAGTGTGTTAGTTCCAATGAGAACAGATGACGGGGTATCAGGATGTGCGTCTGGCACGACAAGTGCAAGGGTAGGTATTTCAGTGCTAACACCCAGGAAATCTTTGGAGAACTCAACAGCCATTTCAACATACCCCAGATAGGGAACAGACTGCCCTGCTGCACCTTCCACTTCCAGAAGGTCATCAAGGGGTTGGACAGGTTGATGAAAGAGGTGGCGGTTGTAGAAGGATGTTGGAACAGTAGTCACTTGTGACCCTGTATCAAGAAGACAGTTGCAGTCAACACCAGCTATATTAACTACAGCTGTACATTTTGAACCAACCAAACCTCGGGGCAACCTTCGTCTGCGGGCATGGGATTGCTTGAGTTTAGCATGTAGCTTGCACTCTGGTTCAATAGGACATTCAGTGTTGGTGCCAGTCCCCGTCCGTCCTGCAACAGGAACTGATTTCAGTTTAAAGGATTTCTTGAAGAGGGTAGGGGTTTTTTCTGCCATGTTTGACCCCTTTCATTGAATTTTTTCCTCTTTGCAGCGACTAAGGTGGGATTTGGCTCATTGTCACATTGAGGCTTGATGTGACCGTCTTCTCCACACCTGAAACAATAGCCAGGCTTTGGCTGAGATGACTTTGTGGCAGGTGAACGCTCTGAGGAAGGATGGGTTGACTTAGCAGGAAGAGAGCACTTGGCTTTTGACTGAGTAGCTGTCAAGGAAGCTAACTGGTTCTGGATGTCTGCCATCTGTTGAGCAAGTTGCTGTGTAAGAGTGGTTAAAGCACATAACAGCCCTTTCTCTTCTTGATCACCGTGAGCTACCTGTGAATGAGATGAGACTCTCTGCTTTGCTGCTCCTAGATGCTGCTTCATCCGCTGGGTTTTGGCTGCTTCACGATCCTCCTCGGTACGTAACAAGAGGAGCAACTCAGCAAAGGATGGGGGATTTGCTTTTCTCTGCTCCAGCTGGAGATCAGAAATAAAAGAATTATCCCAGCAGCCTCGACAGAACTGATTCAAGAGATGTCTATTTACATCAGTCACAAGTACACCTCCTCGTTTCACTGTAAGGTTTAAAGCAACCTGAAGACGTTGGAGGAAGGCTGAGGGCTTTTCACCAGCGTCTTGGAAAGTGTCCATAAATTTGGCATACAGTTCATCCCCATCTTGAACTGTGCCAAATGCAGAATCAAGCTGGTGCAGGTAGATGTCGGGCAGGGTGTCAGGACTCAAATGTTTTACCATGTCAGCAGCTGGAGGAAGAAGGCTATCCAGGATCTTGCGGGAACACTGCAACTCTGAGATGGCAGAATCTTTCATGATTAAAGCAACACTGGACCGCCAGGTGTCATAATCGGCCTCATGTGAAGGTCTGGGCGTTTTGCCTGAGAAAACTCTCAGTCTCTGAGAAGCAAGCAAGTTCATAGGAGCTTCATCACTCTTCACTATATGCTCAACAACATATCGCTGGACTTCAGGAGGATTAATGGTGAAAGGTGGGTTAAAACTGGCACTACTGGCATCTGAGGAACCAATGAAAGGTGGCAGGGCTGATGGTTTCTGGTCAGGAGCGTCAACTGGGTCAGTTTCACTACATTCAGCGGTAACAGTCTCTCCAATCTCTGTCATCATATCTTTAAGAACTTCAGCAAAGTTTTTTCCACTCAGCTCAGCTAGCTGTTTTAGCTCAGTTAGATATGATTGAGTCTTTTCATGGCCAACGTCCTTAGCGTAGATAGTAGCTAGAGAGCGAATGTGATATGATTTCTTGGTACTGGAAGTATAGGTGTAAGGCAGCAGAGGTGCTAAATTGGCAAGCGCAGTCCCATGGTTAAACTCTACAATCAAGTTTCCATTAAAGGTGGAAGATGGCTCATCTACTGGTTCAAACCTATTGATAGACCCATACTGCTTGAGAAAATCGATGACTTCCTCATCTTCCTCAATTTTGGCTGTACCACTAATCACAACTGCATTTGGAATCTTAATCCCCAATTTTTCAACCACTTCCATTTCTGTAACTTAATGAATGAACCCAAAAAGAAACATTAAACTCTGTACATCAGAAACCCCTCCTGGCTGGCTCGCCAAAATTATGTAACATATGGTTCACAAAATTTAAGTAAATCAGGGCAACTGTGATAATATTTCAACTGATTGTAAATTAATAAAATGAATTCTAAAGTGGGCAGAAGATCTAGAGGTTGCAGTGAGGGGGAATGATTAAACTGATGCACAAACTTTAATGAAACTCAGGAGACAGGAATTATGCAAAAATAGTGTATTTGAAAATAGTGAACAAATAAAGAAAACAATTAAACAAACAAATTTTAATTAATTACTAACTAAACAAATAAACAAATCAAAAACAGGAAAAAATGGCCACACATCTAATTTCCTAACTCCAAATCTAGGTTACCACTGGTTGGAACTGGTTGACCCAAGATTTACAAACTCTCAAAGATTTAAAGTACCATCATTTGTTGTCTCCACCATTACTCCATACTCTAACACCATTACAAGGGGGAAAAAAACCCACCAATAACACAAGAAAAATAAATAAAAAAACAGTCCAGAATGTCCATCAAGTCAGGTGAAGTTCAGAGTCGGTCACAAATGATTGGCTGGGCAGTATTGGTGTTGGGCATGAGTGGGAGAGGGGTGTGTGAGACCGAGGGCATGAGTGGGGCTGGGTGGTTTGTTCTACCACACCACCAGTGTAGTAACCAGATAATCAGAGAGAGAGAGATCCTGGTTCTTCTAGCTCGCCATTTCCAGCCCAGTTCCGGAACCTGGCCTGGTTAAACACGGGCTCAATTCAATATATGGATGTGTGTAACTCAATTAAATAAATTACATAAACATAAATCCATAATAATTCGAATTAAACAAATCAATCAATCATCATTAACCCAGGGTTATTAACAGCAAAATCAAGTTATCAAAAACAGCATAATTTACCATTTTCATCATTATCATCATATTAAATATTATTTTTACTCCTTTAAAATCAGAGGCTAATAAGCTTTTATTTCAACCTAAACATCACAGTTTAAATAACACGCCATCAACACAGTTATCAGTCATCAGTCAGTTTAAAACAGTAGCAAGCATAACCCAGCAGAGCAACAGCAGCGGTGTAATTCAGACGATATGCGACTCACCAATTCGGCTAATAATCACGGCTCACACACACACAGCAGCTCGGATCGGTTCGCAGGGTGGACGCATCTACAACCGTATGGTAAGAGGGTATACATTATACATTCAAAACCGCGAGTGTTTAGAGAGAAGAAAGATAAGATTTAGTTAATCTAGTTACCACAGCCGCAGCGACTCCCCTCACATTCACCCCGTGCGCCAAGCAAACAATTGAGCAGCTGATTCTCCACAGCCGCAGCGACTCCCCTCACGCTCACTCCGTGCACCCAGCAAACAATTGAGCAGCTGATTCTCCACAGCTGACGCTGTTCATTCATACTTTTCCGCGTCTGCTGCGTGCTCGCTCTGATTGGTTATGCTGCCGTAACGTTGCCATAGCGATATGTACTCGGACACACAGTGTCACCCAATGAGAGGGGGGAAAGAGGAAAAAAAAAATCAATAAGGGAAATGAAAACATTTGTAACCTGGGTTACACAGGTCAAAACCCAATTTTGGATGTTTGTTCCTATAAGCATCATGGATTACAGAGAATAATACTAATTAGACCCACTCGGTGGCAGTGATGTGTAAAAAAAATCATTTTCTGAAAGCAAAGCAAGAACTAGAAGTGAATTGAGAAGAAGACGAACTTCACAAATTGACAGCAGACCACAGTGAAAGTTCAGGTTAGAAAAAAAATCTGATCAGATTTCATGATCTCGACTTCTTTAAGGTTATACTTTTGTTAAATGGCAGAAATGTTGCTGTCTGTCACTTTTGAAAAAGTGTGACCGCTCTGTCGAGTTTCCAGATAATGGTAACTAAAACCCCTTTCTCACTGAGCTGCGTTGGCCCATGGAAGTGTGCGGATGATACAGTTCTTTCGCAGAGAAGAATTGATTCGCAGTGGTACAGGACCATTCGCATCACCGCTGAAATTCGCAAAAAAATTAAACAGGTTTAATTCTTTCGCGGATGTCCAAGCTGGAGCTTTTTAACACCAATATTGTGTAGACAAAGTGCTGTTCTCGCATGAACTCGTGTTGGCTTGCTGTTGAATCCGCGGACTGATGCTAGTTACTTTTCTCCTGTTGGAGCTGCAACTGCCAGCAAAGTTCAGGGCCCTTGGCACTCTCGTTGTTAAAGATAAAATTAACACACTTGATTCTACCCATCAGGCTCCTGATTGAATCCCCTGATTAGTTAATTAGAGGGATCGGGTGCTGTAGCACTGCTGGCTAGAACAAAAACCTGCACCCACTCCGGTCCTTTATGAACAAGATTGGACACCCCTGAGCATGAGTACAGTCAAGCTGTGATTGGCTGATGGCACGTACAATGGTACCAGAGCCAATCTGTGATTGGCTAATCTACGTAATGGTCCCAACTGACCAGCAAAAAAATTTTTTGCAACCATTTCAGGCACTAACATAACTTGGGCCCGACAAAATGATGAATAGTGTGTGATGGGGTGTGACGGTTCTGCCCTGCAGCCCCTCCCCCTCCAGCTGTCTTCGCCTCCACTTCAGCGAGCCACACCTGTTGCTCGTTGACGTGGAGGCGAAGTTTAGAGTATATAAGAGCTGCCAATTGGCAGTGCAGCTATATCCTGGTTAGCCTCAGTGTTTGTTGCTGCCGCTCCCCTCTGTGTTTGTGGAAGGTTTGTTTATTTTCCTGAATATTAATTAAAAGAAACCTTTTACTTTTTTCTAGCCTGCGCGTGTGGGTCCTTTCCCAGCTTTTGGGCCCATGGTCCCAGTGCCCGCCGGCGGGACCAATCCATGACAGGGGGGCCCATGTACTGAGATTTTTCTTAAGAAGTTGAAAATTGAAGAACAACAACACATTCATTTTAAATTGATCAAGTTATTACAAAAATAACATTATCCTCTATGGGGCCCCTTTGAATGCTGGGCCCCTAGAATTGTCCATGGCTACATCACACTAGTCAAACTCTACTATAGTGAACTATTGCAATGAACTTCAATTACTATGGTATATTTGCAACAAACTGTAGTTTACTGTGGTAAAATGCTAATTAATCTAAAGGGGTGGCTTTTCATACTTTTCTACTTAAAGCCTTAAAATATCACAGATCATAAACAGATACGTTGTATATCGACTTTGTAAGTACCAAAACGCATTTGGCCCCTTGACTTCATTTTGGCTCGACTAAAACAAAAGTCTGAAATATACCAAAACCCAAAATGTAAACTAAACATCAAATGCTACTGAAGTGTACTTCAAACAATCTGGTTGTACTCCTGAAAAACATATTTACAAAGTGAAACTGAATTGTTTTATCTCCTTCCCTAGGAAATTTATGATGTCTCTATATTATAAATTGTCCTGCGTCATCAATAAAGCATCTTAAAATTGCTCATCTTGAATTGTTTTTTTTTTTATTAGAAATATTAATGCAAATATTTTTTTTAAATACTAAGAAACATGGCTTTAAATGTTGTATAGTGTAACCTGCTACCAATATCTGCTTATCTTTTATGTTTTTTTTTTAGATAAAAAAAAAAAAAACACTCCTTGGATTAATTAGCATTTTCATTGTGATCAAGGATAGTTGTCCTATCAATTTTTACCGGAAGGAGTTTCGGTGAGTCTAAGGAACTTATATGGACATAATGCAAGGGTTTGGATTAGTAATCCCTTGTAGTCCCTCCCCTGCTGACATTCTTCACCTATTTTTTGCAACTGCATTCTCGAGTTTTAGCCTTGAACTTGAGTATAAACTTTGTGTCGATATTCTTCAAATCACATCAAATGTCACTGTTTCCATGAGGCATTTTTAATTCGATATGACTTCATTCGCATAAGAACATGTGGATGGAAACAAGGCTTGTGGTGAGCAAGCATACGTCCGGTCAAATCTATCTGAAGTGCTATTCTAATTGGCTATGTGCACAAAATGGGGCTATGTAAATTCTGAAATACACTGGCTAGCTTTACTATTTTAAGTTTGGCTTAATTAACCGTGAATGATGTTTGCATGATTTGACTTGATTAGCTGCTACTGTTTGTGCATTGGCACTGTCAAAGAGACATTAGCTGCCCCACTGATAAAGAGGGTTTCTGACGCTTTTTTTTTGCTCATTTCTGCCGAATGTAAAGTGTATGCCTGCTGTTCTTTGAGTGTGGTGTCAATTTAAAATGCTTACATCGTTGGATTCCGTGGACTTTCCTCTTTGATTTGATGTATCGTTTGTATGTCTATACATAATCAGTTGAAACTCTAGCGAATCAGTGCTGATATTATTTTATCCTATGTTTTGCTACGTGCTTATTTACTTGCTTGGTGATTGAATTGTGTTAACACGGTTGGTGTTAACATGGTTAACATGAGCTTTTTGCCGAGTTTCTTATCGTTAAGTGGATAAACCGCAAGACGATGTTGCTATGTTGCTCACTTACGATGCGTAATGATCGTCCCTGGTACCAGGGGCCTGCGGGTTTAAGAGGTTTAGTGAATGTAAATTTGGTTTAGTTAGTTTAGTTAGCTGAGATAATACACAGTCAATTTAAGAATTCTCAGCCCACAATGGCACCCCTTTCTGACTGGAAACTCACTACCCTTGTGCTTTGTAAGTATATTTTCTTCTTTCCACTTCCTTTTTGTGCTCTAGATCTGCACCCATTGGGGAAACAAGAAAAAGAAGTGATGAAAATGAAGATGGGTGAATCTAAGCAACAGGAATGACCAAAATATAATGGCCATAAAATATGAGTTCAAAAAGAAGGCAAGCAATGGAGTAGAAGGACTTACAACCACGTAGAAATATTTTCTGCATTGCTATTTGACACGTTTGGTCCTACTCACTGCCAAGGGACTTTATATTTTACTGCCTTGTTGATCTGGATGGTTGAATCCAGCTACTCTCTCTCCCGCCCTGCATTTTAGTGACCACAGCTGCCAATTCAAACTCCTGTCTCTCTCTCTCTCTTCATCAATCCCTACCTCGCGGGCCAATTATCAAAAATATTCCCAGTGGGTCTATTCTCCCCTTTTCCCCTCTCTTGTCCTTCAAGAGGGGCAACATGTCCTGGTGGCTTTTACTCCAGATGTCCCCGTCCTTGACCCTTCTGGGGGTGGTGCTGATGCTGGTTTTGCTCTGCCTGTTCTACTCTGCCCATGGAACTGGAAAAGAGCCACCGGGCCCCAGACCCCTGCCTCTCCTTGGGAACCTGCTCCAGTTGGACCTCAAAAAGCTTCATGTGTCTCTCTTTGAGGTGAGAGACAAAATTCACAATAATAATATAAATAATAATAATAATATTGTGTATTCTCTCATCACTAAATTTTAGTTTTCTGTGACATTAACGTACTTTTGTATTTTTCTATTAAGTAAGAATTTCTTCTTGAGAAAATGTCATCAGAGAAAACATTTTTAACTTTCTTGAAGCAAAGTTTAAAAAAAATTGTTTACATTGAAATATTATTGCCTTTTGAAATAATTAATTTTTGATTGAGTCTTTATGCATGATTGTAATGCCTTATTTTCAAGTGCCATTATTTCAAGGATAAAAAGATCAACAGTAAAAGATTAAATGATAATGCATTTCATAAAGTGGGGTAGAAATTGGTTTGTGTGTTAGGAAGCACAGATTTGACTAAACAAGACAGCTTTTAGAAATTAACATTTAACATTTCTGTTTGAGTGAAACATACTATAATTTGCGTGCCTAATGGGTCGTATTCTTGTGATGTCACCAGCCAAACCTCGGAAGGTATTTAGCCATTTTTCAGCTTGTGTTTCTGTCATAGTGAAAATATATTGTTTTCATTGTGCCAGCGGTAATTGGAGGCCTTCATTTTTATTTCCAACTAAAGTGACGAAACTTACGAAACAGGATGGTCGTGGAAATGTTCTGTATTAGTAGAGATATGAAGTGGAGTCACACTTCTCCATCATATAGCTAATAGGTTCTCACATACATACAGGCACTTTGCTAAGTGCTGTGCATTTTCGGAATGGTTGGCCCCATTAACCAAATGTACACTGGAAAACAACATAGCCTAACCGGTCACTTGCTGTGCTGCACTGCCATTTCATACTGTTATATCGCCATTTCTACGCAGTAAAATACCGAAAATTTGCATAATGGTTGGTTGTAGCAGTCATAAAAGGAAACAGAGAATAAAAAGATTGTATATTGAGCTGCCCAAATGGTACAGAGGTTTAGAAAGAAGGAACAGGTGGCTGGCAGCAATTTACAGGCAAAATGAGGACACGTCCCACTGGAGTCCGCCAAGCTCACATCAATGTAAATTAATGACTCCTGAATACTATAATTATCAGCCCTAACAAAAACAGAGGCATAATTTAGCCCATCACATCTGAAAGAAACCCATGAGCCACGCATGTTGTTTATGAATTCAAACTCAAAAGAGGACTCAGTACACCTTGGACACGATTTCAAAATCGTGGTTTCAATACCACTTGCACAATTATGCGTGCTCTTGCAAATTCTGGTCTTTTAAGTCAAAGGTGTGACATGATGACAAAACAAAGTAGCGACACTTGCTAACCTGGTGTACTCGTAAGATGCTTACACAAATTTCCAAATTCTAAATCTGGGCAATCTGTGGCATCATCTTTCCATGCATACGCAGTTTTCAGTAAGGACAGCCTTCCAACCCAATAACTGCTCATTTCGACTCACATCTAGTCCTGCCTGGCCTTACGAGAGCCTGTCCATATAAACATGTCACATCACGATGACTCAAAATGGTTGCATAAGCGAAACAAATGATGATCTTAATCATACAAAAGCCCTGTGCAATAATTGTTTTCAACGTAGTTAAGGAGGCAGTCGGGGTGGTATGTGGAATGACGTACTGTAGCTCCGCCTGCACCTATAGATGTAGGCTATGTCATCGCTTAGCCTTTCAGCACAAAACATTACCTAGCCACGCTGAGAGTTTATCATGAGAATGCTTAAGGATAACTGGACCCTGCATGCCTACGCTAGTTTTTTCTTTTACAGTCGGGTACTCACATTGTGGCACTGTGGCTTTTCATTGACTCCTTTTAGAGAGTTTTTCAGGTCTCGTCTCACACCTTCAAAACGCCAGGAATTGAACTGCCTCGTAAAACGGCGGAGACTGGGGCAATATTACACGGTGATCTCACTGATTTGGTCCCTTCCACTCGGCTTTAAGATGCGCTAATTAGGAAAATCAGCTGGTATGGTGATTGGTTGGAATGAAAACCTGCATGCTCTCGGCCCTCCATGGTGCATGAGTAGGCACTACTGATTTATTCCAATTTCTCTGGGAGTCAGGAGTAAAAACAGTGTGGCAAATCAGAAGAGCTGTTTTTTCTGTTAATTACCTGGGAGAATAGTAAACAGTGCCTTGGTTGGGATTCTAGGGCTTGTATAGGAATCCTCTGTATTGGATATTCAAGAGTTTTGGATTTACTGGCCAGATAAGCTCAGTGACCTCAAAATGGTAGCTTACCTACTGTCATATCAGGAGCATGCTAGTCCTCTAATTATACTTTCTGTCTCCACAGCTGTCTAAGATATATGGGTCTGTGTTCACTGTATACTTGGGCCCGAAGAAGGTGGTGGTCCTTGCAGGCTACAAGACAGTCAAGCAGGCACTGGTAAACAATGCAGATGAATTTGGACAACGGGAAATTCCAACCATTTACAGAGATGTTTCGAACGAGCACGGTATAGAATCCAGTTCCAGTTCAAAGGAGTGACAGACCACTTTTATTGGGGTTTTTGCCTCAAAAATGTTTTTTCTGCACCCCAGTAGAAGTGATCTTGATATATAAAAAAAAAAATTTGTTCTTTGAAGCAGTCATTTTCATGTTTACACGCTCGCACCAGCCCCACACATTTTATGTATACTGGGGCGCTGCTTGTGGTGGTAGTTCTGGCAGACTATTTGAGACATGCTCTCATTCTCATGAACACTAACATGCATATCTGCCCTCACTCCATCCCTCTGCTGCAGAAATGGTTTTGCCTGCTGCTATGACGCATCACTCTCCACTGAATTAGTTAACATTGTGTGCCGCAGCATCAGTCTTGCCTGCTGTTAGATACTTTTTATGCCCTGCTGGTGCACTTCACTCCAGCAGCTGTCTTTTACAAGTAGCTACATCCATTGTGAACCCATCAGGAGTTATGTTGAACTCTACATCTCTTGAATTGACAAATGTAGGGTCTGTTGCTTCCATTAAATCCTTGAATTGGAATCTAACCAAATTTTTTTGGGAGGGTGCTGGAAATTGTCTGGGGTCGAAAACAGAACAAGCTGATACCAAAAACCAGACATTTACTATCACAAGATGGCAACCAGACACAAGGCAAGAGAAAGGCCAGTGTCCACTCTAGTGTTATTGAAAGCTCTGTGGTTTGGATGCCTCTGCTACTGCAGCAGAATGTTCACACCGGAGGTCATCTGACAGCTACGATAAGAACTAGGCTGAGATCAACGTACCAGTTTGGCACAGTACTTAATCGCCGCGAGCCGGCATTCCAGGAGCAGCGCAGTTCTGCGGTTAGAAACCCTTGCCAGTGTACCGACATTAGGGAAGATCTCTGCCAGATTGTCGTCAAACCCTTTCATTATAGATGGATAGTTTTGTCTTGCATCCATTTTACGTCTTATCTGTTGTAAGAGAACTGAATATGCCAAAATGGTTTCCTCAGCTCCTCAGCAGTTTGTGTTCACCTAATGTCATGGATCCAGGCAGATCAAGCCAGCGGCTTGCATGATTCCATATATGTCTCATGTCCATTATCTGTCTATCCAGGAGAGTTTTTTCTGTCTGACATTTTTGTCATTCTGACATTTTTCTGTCGTAGTGGGGCAGATTAAGTCAATATTCCATAAGAATCTTTCACTTGGTGATACAAGCACCAAATTTGGCACAAATGATATCCAGGATGTGCTTTTTAAGAAAAGTATGTTATCCAGCTGAAAATCCAAGATAGCCACCAGTTTTCAAGATGGCTGCCTCGTCAAATGCAAAAAAATGGTTTTCAAAGTAGAACTTGAATGAACAGAACTATGTTAATGACCAAAACATCAAAATGAATGTATTCTGACTGGAAGAACTCAATGGTGTCAACTGAATTCCAATATGGCTGCCAGTTTTCAAGATGGTGGCTATTATAGTGGGGCAGATTAATTCAATATTCCATAAGAATCTTTCACTTGGAGATACAAGCACCATATTTGGCAGAAATGATATCCAGGATGTAATTTTTAAGAAAAGTACGTTATCCAGCTGAAAATCCAAGATGGCTGCCAGTTTTCAAGATGGCCACCTCGTCAAATGCAAAAAATGGTTTTTGAAGTAGAACTTGAATAAACAGAAATGTGTTAATGACCCAAACATCAAAATGAATGTATTCTGACTGGAGGAACTCAATGGTGTCAATTGAATTCCAATATGGCCACCAATAAAAGCTTCCCAGCTATTTACTACATTTGACCCCCCACTGCACGCTACTCGGAGGCTCCAATCCTTGGCTGCTTTCCTGGGGTAGATATGACCTTGCTTCTTGGCCATAGCATACTTGGTAGCATTTAACTAGGTTAGCATGTTTCACAACTGTACTTTATTCGGCCCACTTCAGTAGTACCAACGCTCCTCATTTTTGCCAATATTTGTATTATCCAGGAGATTGGTGGAGTCAGGTACTGCCAAGATGACGACGGATGGGAGCACCACCCGAGCTTCATGTTAGCTTTTCAGAACTCCTTCGGTGATTAGACGAAGACAGTTTCCAGTGTTGTAAATAGTCTATGGTTGAAACTCGAGTGAAGTTTGTTTGTCCATACGACACACTAGGAGGATGCTGACACATAGCCGCTGAAGCATTTAAATGTTCTAAGAATGCCCCCCCATATCTCACACTCTCCCAGGTGTTGTGTTTGCTAATGGAAACTCCTGGAAGGATCTGAGACGCTTCTGCCTCACCACTCTGCGTGATTTTGGAATGGGCAAGAGGGGGGGTGAGGAAAAGATCACGGACGAATCACGACATCTAATCAAGCTGTTTGAGAAGTATAAGGGTGAGATGGAAATAGGCCTGAGTTGTACCTGAACTCTATTTTATTTACCTTTTATCCAGAATTGTGTACAGACTTTCTAGAGTAGCCAATCACATTTATCAGCACTTCTTGCAATTGAAAGAATCTACTTAGAAAAAAGAAACCACACACATCCAGGCCTAGTGTGACCTCTCACACCGTTCCTGCCGGCCTGAAACGCAAGCTGTTTTTAGTGGGCGGGGAGGCTATGCTAATGAGGTGCTGCACTGATTGGCTGCCTGGTCACTTCGATTCCGGGGGAGGGTGCAGACCCAAAAAACCTGGAAACCAAGATGGCAGGTATTTCAGGACAGCTCTCTGCGGCATCTAATGCTGTTAGACTGTACTTGTTTGATCCCGAATCTGACCCCGAATGAGAGGAGGAAGCAACTGAGGTATCGCACCAACGTTTACAGCAGGACGTCAATGAGTGGCAAGTCGAAATTTTAGTGTTTTGCTCACACAGTCTCGCCTTGCATGCATGTGATTGTAGCTGCACTGTTATATAGTCATGTTATATAACCACTTAGCTATCCAGAGAAACTTTTCTAAAAGCTCCCGCTAACCATTTCCACGGAAGCGAAACAGAATTCTGACACCAAGCTACTAAAATAGTTTGTAGCAAAAACACAGCACCCTCCATAATTATTGGCACCCCTGGTTAAGATGTGTTAAAAGCCTTAAAATAAATTACATTTTTATTGCAGAAGCATACTCTCACACTGAAAATTGGAGAAAAATGTTACCTTCAACTCAAGCTAATTTTAAGGGTAAAAAAATCCCTGTCTAAGAAATAATTATTTTTCATAAAATCACCTGTTACACAATTATTGGCACCCCTAACAATTCTTAGAAAATAAATGTAATTGAAGTATTTCTGTCATTTCTACAGTAGTTTACAAAGTTGATCAGAGTATCTAGGAACTTTTAATTAGTACATCATCACTTTCTGTTTCCCTGGGGTATAAATATGTTGTGACACAGAGGCCATTTCTCTTATCGACTCTTCAACATGGGAAAGACAAAGGAACACACCATTCAAGTAAGGCATATGTGTGTCGACCTTCACAAATCAGGCAATGGCTACAAGAAAATAGCCACTTTCCTGCACCTGCCCATATCTACTGTCAGAGGAATCATTAAGAAGTTTAAAACACCTGGAACAGTGGTAAACATGTCTGGACGGGGACGCAAGGTTATTTTGCCACCACGTACAGTGAGGAGGATAGTAGGAGAAATAAAAAGTTCTCCAAAGCTCACTGTTAAAGAATTGCAACAAATGGTCGCATCTTGAGGTCACAAAGTTTCCAAAACAACCATCAGGCGCTATCTAAATGCCAACAAGCTGTTTGGCAGGCATGCACGGAAAAAAACCTTTTCTCATTCACAATCATAAACCCAAACGTCTGGAGTTCGCTAAGCGGTACTGGGTCTTCAGCTGGGACCATGTGCTTTGGTCAGATGAGACCAAGATAGAGCTTTTTGGCAACAAACACTCTTAAGTGGGTCTGGCAGAACATTAAAGATGAGTATGCAGAAAAGCACCTCATGCCCACTGTGAAGTATGGGGGAGGATTGGTGATGCAATGGGCCTGTTTCTCTTCCCGAGGCCCTAGGAACCTTGTTAGGGTGCATGTCATCATGAACGCTTTGAAATACCAGGACATTTTAAATCAAAATCCGTTGGCCTCTGCCCAAAAGCTGAAGGTGGGTCATCACTGGGTCTTTCAGCAAGATAATGACCCTAAACATGTGGCCAAATCTACACAGAAATGGCTCACCAGACACAGAATCAAGCTCCTCCCATGGCCATCTTAGTCCCCAGACCTCAACCTCATTGAAAACCTGTGGGGTGAGCTGAAGAGGAGACTGCAGAGGAGAGGACCCAGGTCACTGGATGATTTAGAGAGATTGTTCAAAGAGGAATGGTCGAAGATCCCTCTTTCTGTATTCTCCCATCTTGTGAAACATTATAGGAGAAGATTAGGTGCTGTTTTTTTGGCAAAAGAGGGTTGTACAAAGTATTAATATCAGAGGTGCTAATAATTATGGCACACATGATTTGATGTCTAAGAATTATTTCTTAATGTGGGGTTTTTTTCCCACTTAATAAATGCACTTGAATTAAAGGTTGGATTTTCCTCTTTTTTCATTGTGGTCCTATATCATTTAGAAAAAAACTGAATTTATTAGAAGCTAAACAACACATCTTAACCAGGGGTGCCAAGAATTATGGAGGGCGCTGTACATACAAGATGTAAGCGTTGCTTATGTGGAGCTAGGGAATTGATGACTTCTACCGGAAATCCATTTCCGACCTCCACTTTTTTTTAGCTTTTTAGCCAGAACAATTTTCAATGGTGGATGAAATTCCACGATGGCAATGCAGAGAAATCAATTGTTATACCAGATACGTCGGAGTACGTTTCGCGATTGCCTTCACCGCGATTGGATCAGAAAGCTAGCCCACACCACAGCCAAGTACCCGGCTGAGCCTGGTCATGGATAAGTAAAATGATCGTTTCACAGCAGCGGTAAACAAACCCAAACACGTACCCTAAGCTCCGCAAAGCCTACGTCTGGTCTAACTTTATCAGCCCAGCTTTGCAGACAAGCACAACATCTCTCCGGTTAGCTTCAACTATAGCGTCTACGGTCAGGTAACGCCATGATGAAACTACCACCTTGATTCTAATCAAAGTAACAGCAGCTTATCAATCTGAATTACTGCATATAAGTTAACTAGGAGTATACAAGTATAAAAAGTTGGCTTCAAATGAAGTTATGCTTATGTCTCCTCGATAATATTTACTCTTGCATATTTAGGACAGGAACATAAGCAACAGTAACTTAGCTACGTTAGCCGCAGCGCTACGGTCACATTCAACTGGCTATCACGTTAGGTAGGCTTATGCAGCAAAGCAACACAAAGCAAAGCAACTGCTTCCGCGTCTGTGAGTCACAGACAGATGGTACCGATACAGGCTTTATCTTCAGACATTTTACACAGCCTGCATTTGAGGTCACTTGTTAGTGCTATTGTTAGTGGTCCTGCCAGCCTCCCATAACACCTTAGCTTCACTTACATTGTTTGCTGTTATATCATTACTTACATTGATCAAGCGTTCAGAGCTATAAGCTGTAACTGATCCAGGTTTGAGAAGCTGCTGAGACGCATATCCTGCATGGAATAATCCTTTATTGACAAAGCTGTCTTCGGTGAAATGCCAAGCACAAATAGCTGACACTCCCTTTGGTGTGGCTGTTTGCAGCCAGCAAACAAAACAAGCTACCCACTGATTTCTAGTGGTATCGTCTTTTGGAAGAGAAAATAGTTGCGCTTTTTCTTTGCATTAAAAAAAAAACATGTACGAACAGCTTTGGGAGACATACTGATAAATCTACACATTAAATGATTTGGGCTTGTTTGTGTCTGATAGAGTAAATTCTGGGGCGGGGAGGTCCAGCGCTGTGATTGGCTCTGGCCTGGTCTGTCCTGATTGGATACAACAACCTGATGTCAGATTTTGCACAGATCTTGTGAAGATCTCGGGATGAGCTGTTCAGAGAGGAAATCACGTGCAGGAAATCACGTTCTCTGATTACAGCAAAACCCCTGTATCTTATGTTCAAAAAATTTGCAGAGGTTGAGTATGGACATTCAATATTTTAACAATACTTATATTTATTAAAAGAAGGGTCAGCAAAACAGGGGACCTTTTAAGAAACATTCTCTGTACCACTCGCATTAGCAACCATCTTGATTTTGGTTTCAAGCTTCCTGTTTGAGTTTAACCCAACTGCCATCAAAAAGGATGTCTGCAAAGAAGGTGAATGCATTCTTTGTGCCACTTTTGCTGTATCTGATCAACATAATGAAATAGTTGTTTCGCAAAAAAAATGAGGCATCACGCTAATGTTTTTTTTTGTTCTTGATGCAATAATTCACTGTACGTACAATCTGAACTCAGACAGAGTTTGAACAATATGTTTAATTACACATTCCTCTATTTTTGCATATTTGCCGTATGTGAATGTTTCTTATCTACTTTTAATAATTGACAGGCATAACCCAAGTATACATGGAATGCATTTTTTTAAATGGTGGTTTCAAATGTTGAGAGGAAAAAGCAATCCAACCCTACCTGGCCCAATCTCACTATGCACACTCAAGCATGATTACTGCTAGCCCTGTTCAATCTAATTATCACTTAAAAGAGGCCAGTTTGGCAATTTGAAGTATGCAAAATGCAGCACAATGATACTGCGATCGATAAAAATTCAAGAACAGATTTGGAACAAAGCTGTTGACATTTATCAGTCTGGAAAGGGTTACAAATCCATTTCTAAGGCTCTAGGACTCTAGAGAACGCTGGTGAGAGCCATTATCCACAAACAGGAAAAAACCCAGAAAAGTGGCATCCATGCCGCAAGGCAAATACCACCAAAGGCGAAAAAGAACATAAAGACTCACTTCTCATTTTCCAAGAAAATATCTTTCTGCACATGAATTTTATTAATTTTTTTAAATGAAACTTCTGTCAATCTTGATTCTTGCAACTTATTAAAAAAAGTTGGCTCCACTTTATAATGTTGCCATTCCTTTTCACACTTAGCAAATGTTTTGTGAAGACATAACGTGATCAAGTGTTTCCAAGGGTAATTTTTTTTCCCATTCCTCTGGCAAACCAGTCTTAATGAGTGTAGGAGTACTGGGTGGTCGTTATTGCATTTCGCACTTCAAAATGAGCCACGTGTTCTCTGTTAGGGATGAGTTGTCATGTATGCGCACCCTCATCTAATGTAGCTGTGCCTTTATAATGCGTGCGGAATGAGGTTTTGTGTTCTGTTGTTAAAATAAGCATGTGCAGGGGCACAGGAGGTACAGGGGACATGCCCCAAGTAGTTTTGAGGAGGCAGAAATCCAATCCCCCCAGTTTTAATGAAGAACTTTAAGCTACGCGAAAGAAAACTTCCAAAAAAACAGCATCACATCCCTACTAATCAGAGCCATATAAAGCGATGACATAATCGCGCATTCGCTTTGCTAGTAACAATAACATATTTGAAATGTTTTATCAATTTGCCTACTTTGAAACCCATGAAGAACTAGAGTACTCTCTTCTCTCGATGTCTACCGTGCACCCTGTTTGCAACGTGGGAAATAATTTGTAGGCTATCCACCTGCTCAACTGCTACCGCTAATACTGGCCTCGTCTTGTGATCAACCTCTCAGAAGTCACTTTTCATTTTTGGAACTAACTGTACCATGGGAGACAGAGTGCACAAAGGCCACCCCTCATTGCTACCGAAAGTTCAAAGAGGAAAACACCCCTACAGTCTGTTGGCTGACAACCTGTTAACTGACCCTGGAACGAACACGACAATGAACCAAATAATCAGCACAAAACCAGTAACATCAGCTGAAGGACAGGAGCACTAAGTATGTAGCTGTGGCTGGTCTACGGTATCTTCCATCAGAGGCCTAAGAATACATCAAGTGCGGATGAAGTGCTTGAAGAAAGTGAGGCCGGGACCTCGCATTGACCATTATCTTTTGAGAGAAAGGTCAAGTCAGGTGAGTGAAGCTTAGCGGCAGGATTTAACGCTCAGTCCACCGAGCATCTGAACCCCAGTGGTTGAAAGTAATTCAAGCACAACATCAGAGAATTTGGAACTAAGTCACTTGCTGTGGAGAAGAACATTCAAGGCCACAGACCGCATGTGAAGTGGCCAAAGTCCAGCAGCAAGAAAGAGTAGGCAAAAACTGATGCAGACCTGATCAAGATCCTGGACGGAATCAAAGGAACAGTGGAGAAGAAATTGGAGGAAATGGGTGAGTTGCACTACTTCTATGGAGCAGAAAATTTCAGCACAGAAGAGCCGAAAAAGAAGGACATGACACCAACAACTCCTCCCAAGTCCAGAAGGCAGCAAGAAATCCAGCACCTTATCAGAGAGAGAAGGGTTTTAAGGAAGCAATGGAAGATTTTCTCCACTGAGACTAGGGTGGGCATTGACCTCCTGCAAACAGACCTGATGGGACGCCTGGGAAGACTGCGTAGAGCTGAAAACCTCAGGACTCGACGCAATAGGAAGGAAAGGGCGAGAACATCCTTCTATAAGGATCCCTTCAGATTTGTGAAAAGACTCTTCACAAACATGCCACCTATTCTTCCACCAGAGTACCAGCTGGATGACAGTCCCCCGAGGTGGAGCAAAGTTGAGGAGGTAGCGAGGAAGGCAAAGTCAGCTTCAGCTCCAGGACCAAATGGAGTTCCATACTGGCTGTATAAAAACTCCCCAAATGTATCAAGCTTTCTGTGGAGGCAAATGAAGGTAATCTGGATGAAGCAAACCATCCCAAAGGCGTGGCGAAGAGCAAGGGGAGAGCTAATCCCCAAGGAGAAGGATGCCTCAACCATCAATCAATTCTGGCAGATCAACTTGTTGAATGTGGAAGGGAAGGTCTTCTTTAGCGTTGTTGCGAAGAGGATAACAACGTACCTGAAGCAAAACAACTTGATTGACACATCTGCGCAGAAAGCCGGAATACCTGGCTTTTCAGGATGCTTAGAGCATACAAGTATGATAAGGAACCAAATCCAATCTGCCAAAAAGGAAGGGAGAGACCTGCACGTCATATTCCTGGACCTAGCTAACGCCTTCGGATCCGTCCCCCATTCTCTCATTTGGACAGCCTTCAACTTCTTCCACATCCCAAATACCATCACAAACCTGGTGAGAAACTACTTCCAAGATCTGCAATTCTGTATCCAAACAACAGAATACACAACATCATGGCAACCATTGGAAGTGGGAATAATGGCTGGATGTACCATCTCCCCACTAGCCTTCAACTTGGCTATGGAAGTGATCATTCGAGCTTCCAAGTGGGTTTTGGGAGGAGAACGTCTGCAATCTGGACAGCATCTACCTCCTATATGGATGACATAACCACCTTGACCTCAACCGTTGCATCCACTAAACATCTACTGGGGAAGCTTCAGGCTAACATGACATGGGCACGGATGAAGTTTAAACCCAGTAAAACCAGGAGCATGTCTATTGTGAAAGGAAAACTTGAAGACCAGAGATTCCGCATCAAGGATACATCCATTCCTTTGGTGTCAGAGCTGCCAGTCAAGAGCCTAGGGTGCTGGTACAATGCGAGCTTCAAAGACTCAAACCAGAGTGATCAGCTGAGCGAGGAAACCATCAAAGGCCTTGTTAGCATTGACAAGACCTTGCTTCCTGGAAAATTGAAACTGTAGTGGCTGCCTGGATTACTCCCCCGCTTGATGTGGCCACTAACGGTCTACGAAATCCCCCTGACCAAAGTCGAGAAACTAGAAAGGACAGTCAGTTCATACATCAAGAAGTGGCTTGGCCTCCCGCGCTGCCTCAGCAACATCAGCTAATATGGACACGGTGCCCTGGAATTGCCTGTCTCTAGCCTCACAGAGGAGTTTAAATGCACCAAAGTGAGGCTGAGCATGACCCTGACCGAGTAACAAGATGAAAAGATCAGAGTGGCTGCTCCCAGACTAGCAACTGGGAGGAAATGGATTCCATCTGAGGAGGTACAACAGGCAAACTCTGCTCTCAGACATGGAGACATTGTACGACAGGCGCAGCATAGAAGAGGTGGATTTGGATTTGGGACAAGTCGACCCACATGGCACAAGGCAACATCAACCCAGAGGAGAAAGCTAGTGGTTGCTCAAGTGCAGCAACAAGAGGAGGCAGACAGATGCGCAAAGGCAGTCTCGCAGTCCAAACAGAGCCAATGGACTAGCTGGGAAAACCTGGAGCATTGAAAGCTCACATGGAAGAATCTTTGGGAGACGAAAGGAGGCCAAATCAGCTCTGTCATTAGAGCCACCTATGATGTTCTTCCAACACCCAGGAACCTAAACCAATTGTTTGGAGAAGGTCCTTCTTGTGCGCTTTGTCAAACCACCACAACACTGAAGCACATCCTCACTGGCTGCAAAACCAGTTTTTCCCAAGGCCGCAATACCAGGAGACACAACCAGGTCCTACGACAACTGGCGATCACCCTGGAAGGAAGGAGAACTACCAACAATGCCCTCCCTCCACCAATGCCAAGATACTCAAACACCACCCCTTTTGTAAGGGCAGGACATCTCCCAGCAAAACCATCTGCAAGAGTGGAAGCAACCCTCTTAGACACTGCCCGCGACTGGAGAATGCAGGTTGACTAAGACCAGAGACTCCTCTTCCCGCCTGAGATCATTACTACTAACCTCAGGCCGGACCTGGTCTTGTGTTCAACCTCTCTGAAGTCACTTTTCATTGTGGAACTAACTGTACCGTGGGAGGCAGAGGTTGGCGAAGCATATGAGTGGAAACGACTGAAGTACTCCGTCATAGCAACTGAGGCAGAGCAACGTGGCTGGCGTGCTAAGGTGCTTCAGGTTGAGGTCGGGTGTAGAGGATTTGTTGCCACGTCCACAACAAAGCTTCTTAAGGGAATGGGAGTGCCAGGACAGGCCTTCCAACAGGCCATTAAATCGCTGTCAGAGGCTTGCCGAACAAAGCAGCAGATGGCTCTGGATTGAGAGAAAGGACCCCAACTGGACTACAAAATGAGGATCAGGGGTAAAAGCTGAGGGGGGCACACCTGGGACACCAGGTGTCGCTGTTGAGCCCCCTGGAGGTGTCGTGGGCCTTCAGCAAAACACCAATGAAGGAGGGTGCCCACCTGAAGACTCCAGTGAAGCCTTTACCCCTACCCCACTCCCCACCAAGTGCTGATTATCTAAGGGATTGTAAAGCCTAGTCCTAAAAGCTCAACTCATTTTCACTTACTGCATTGGAATAATTAAATAAAAGATAAGTAACTCTTTCAACAATTTTAATTTCTGAAACATTTATTTCAGACATCTTTTAGTGACATGATACAGATCTATTTCTTGAGTTACCTTAGGGTTTGTATTGCCCAGTAGTGTGTAGTTTTTAGTGATAGCGCCCTGGTTCTTAAGAAAAAATCCCAATGGAAAAATGAATGACCTTTTGCAAAAATTGCCCAAAATGAGGAATGCACAAAACAACTCTTAACCTTAGAATTAAAAGTTTCTAACTGGCATTTTGATCAAAATTGAGTTAATTTTTGCATATAGTTAGTATTACAAAGTTCTATCTGATGATTAAGTATGGGTATTCAATTCAGTATTAAATTGGCTTCAGAACAGAAATACGAAGTTTCAGTTCCCTAAGTGTACTTTGATGGGAAATAACAAGATTCTATTTGACATTTTCAACCATTGAGGCCACGGCTTTAATGAGAAATTAATTTCAATTTAACCAATCAGATGTCCGGATATTATAAGGGTTTGGTTCCATACACATTAGGTAGCATGGCTTCTAAACTGAAATCTGCTATGAATGTAATAAATTTGCTTGTGCTTTCATCAAAATTCTTGAAAGAATTGCTGATAATCAGAAAGATGTAAAATACATTACAACATGGAATGATAGCTGTGTTTCGTGTGGATATTTTTTTAATCAGAACTTTTTTTACCATTAAGGCAAGCCTTTCGACACCCAACAGCCAGTGAATTATGCGACTGCCAACATAATCTGCGCCATCATGTATGGCAGCCGCTTTGACTATTCAGACCCCGTCTTTAAAGAAATGGTGGAGATGGCCAACCAAATTATGCACCTGGTTGGTTCAGCTGAATTACAGGTACTATTACTGCTCTACAATGATCCTCTTGTATGAAAGTAGTAATTCTACTAATTCTACAGTAATTCTACCATGGGGCAATGACATGGCTCAGCTCGTACAGGTTTGACGTACAGGTACAACTTAGCCTCATTGCCCGGACGTGACCAACAGTGACCAAAGTTTTAAAAGATCAAGAATTCTACAGGTGAATGTTGAATTTAGTTTCTTTTATGCAGCAGTTGACCATACTTCTAGAATATAATCCCGGATATTTCTGGAATTCCGCAAGACAAATTATTTAACCCTTTAACCAACCAATGGCTGATATACAGTGCTGTGTAAAAGTATTTGCCCCCTTCCTGATTTCTTATTTTTTGCATATTAGTGACACATAAAGGTTTCACATCATCAAACAAATTTTAATATTAGACAAAGATAACCCGAGAAAAGACAAAATGCAGTTTTTAAATGATGATTTCATTTATTGAGGGCTCAAATGCAGTGCTTGTCGCGAAGGGTGGCACAAACAGTTATCGGGTTTTGGGGGCAATTACTTTTTCACAAAGGGCCAGGTAGGTTTGGAAAGCTTTTTCCCCTCAATAAATGAAATCATCATTTAAAAACTGCATTTTGTCTTTTCTCGGGTTATCTTTGTCTAATATTAAAATTTTTTTGATGATCTGAAACATTTAAATGTGACAAATATGCAAAAGAATAAGAAATCAGGAAGGAGGCAAGTACTTTTTCCACAGCATTGTGTACGCTGGATGTCTTTCTGAATGGACAGTAATGTTTAGGATTTTATTCTGATTAGTGCATATTAAACCCAGGTGTGTCCTCAATTTGATAGCAGGTCACAGACAGGTGTCACCGGGGATTTTTAAAATAAAGGAGAAAGCAGACCCAAAATGACATTGCATCAAAAACTTGTGTCTCTGATCCTGAGCAGTTTTGGTTTTGGTCTTGATTCCACAGGTGTACAACATGTTCCCCTGGCTGCGCTGGTGTTGTGGCTGGTGGCTGAAAAATCGAACCCAATATATGAAGAAAAGCATAAAAAATACTGAGAAGATTGTCGGGCTGGTGCAGGGAATGAGGGACACACTCAATCCCAAGCACCTCAGGGGATTTGTGGACTCCTTCCTCATTCAGCAGCAGGAGGTAAAGTGACAGACAATTGGTGCAGAACTAATTTGGGCTACCCTCTGCTTCCCCTTCAACCTTATTACATTGCTGCTAATTCATCTGAAAAAGAAGTAACTTGTTTTCCAAGTGTACTTTCTTAGTTGTAAGGCATTCTGCTGTTATTCTCTTTCAGGAGTTGGACCAGCTTGGTTCCTTCAACAATGACAACCTCAAATATACCATTGGCGACCTGTTTTTTGCAGGGACTGATACCTCTGGAACTACCCTGAGATGGGCCCTTCTACTGATGGCCAAGTACCCCCACATACAGGGTGAGGAAGTAAGCATACACATGCATGCAAGCATTTGTGCTTCAAATTCTACGTGGTCACATGATGCAGTACTCATCAGAAGCTTGTTTCCGGCCCATGGAATGGTGCAATCTTTTGTATCTCTGTTTCATTTGTTATGCAGCCCAAGTTCAGGAGGAGTTGAGTCGGATCATCGGGGGCCGGGAACCACGAGTAGAGGACCGGAAGAACCTGCCCTACACAAATGCTGTGATCCATGAGATCCAGAGACTGGCTGACATTGGACCCATGAGCCTTCCCCACACCACCAGCTGTGATGTCACCTTCCAGGGACACCTTATCAGGAAGGTTCTGTCCTCTACCCTCATCTTTACCCCATCCTCCCTCATTTCCTTCCTTTCCATCCTCTTGTCTGTAGCATCTTCTCTTCATGTAAGATACGCGTTGATGTATTGTAGGGAACGATGGTGATCCCACTCCTGAGGTCAGTGCTGCATGATGAGGAAGAGTGGGCGACCCCTTACAGCTTCAACCCCGGACACTTCCTGGGTGACGAAGGCTGCTTCATTAAGAGAGATGCCTTCATGCCCTTCTCTGCAGGTACACTACAGTGTTATACATGGTGAAGCACAGGCATTTTGTCTTCAAAGAATGCAATATGCTGTATTTTGGTGCTGTTCTTCCTTGCTCCTCGCAGGGCGGCGGGCCTGTCTGGGCGAGAGCCTGGCCAGGATGGAGCTCTTCATCATCTTCACCTTCCTGCTACAGAGGTTCCGTTTCACACCGCCGCCGGGGGTATCTGAGGATGAACTGGACCTGACGCCTTCCGTGGGGTTGACCCTCAACCCCTCCCCCCACATGCTGTGTGCAGTGAGCCGAGTCTAGAACACACTACAGCTGATGCAGTTTAACCTTGTGTTTTTTAACCATCCAATCCTTTCTTGATCAGCTGCTGTTCAATGACAATATCACGTGCAAAACATAATGAGTGTGTTGCAGTGCACTAGCAGTGAGGACACTTCCCTGGCATTAAGTTGATAAATAACATACTCATTATAACTGACAGTAGTACAGTCAGCCTGTCAGTAATTATGGATCTGAGAGGATCATTTTACATGAACAGTTTCTCACTGTTGCTGGGTCATGTGTATGGAAGCATATAGTTAACAAAATTAAAATGAAAATACAATGTCAAAAATGCATTTTCACTTTCAAGATACAAGCGCATTATTTGTATCATAATGAAAATGCAAATGTTATCCTCCACTTTGCATTTTCATTTTCAAGTCCATGTATGCAAAGTTTCATAACAAATGGAAAATTAAAATACATTCCTCATTTGCATTTTCGAGAAGTGCCCCGCAATATCACTAACAAAACAAAAACGAAAACGCTAATCTTATAAAGCTAATACATTATTGGAAATGCTTTTTCGTTTTGGAGAAGCAGAAATGTTATTGTGACTGTTCATGAAAAACACATTGACTGGCCGAAACATATCACTGTGATGACATCTGGCTATGGCCAGCAACAACATATTATTACAAGCGACTTTACGGTATAATAAGAGAATTCACAGATCTATGGATTTCGCAAGCCTTTATTCTGCAGCAGCAGGATGCAAGCGAACAGGAAGAATCTGTCCCCTTCTTAGCTCAGTCTACCTCTGTGATTCATCCACAGACTCGCATATAGAGAATTGGAGGTCGACGTGTTACACGGCTACCATGGTATGTAGTCAGCATTAAGGTAATGAGACGTATAGGCACTGGTGTATTAATAAGAACTGTCCTTTCCCTCCAAATTTGCGAAGAAAGCAATAGAAGTACATGAAGCCCAAGCGTATGAACGTGCTTTGTAACCAACTGAACTACTGAACAAATGATGCGCAGATAAAACCGTCCGAAGATCGAAAGATATGAGTGTAAAGCACACAGTTCAGTGGAAGTGGCGCTAATCCAAACGCACACAGGGGTGATTGAGTGCGAGAGCAGTGTCTTTCGGGAGAAAACTTTAGCTATATTCTCAATCAACGTCTGCAATGTCCAGGGGGTCGTCCATGCACAGTCCGTGGCTCCAGCTATGGCATTTGTGCTTTGACATAGTTGCAGCAGTAGTTTCCCTCTGATTGATAACCAATGAGATCGCTTGTATTTCTTAATATCCAATCCATACCAAATTATGGGAGAAGTCCTGCCGTCTCGCCGACAGGCCACACCCAACTAGGGAAGTATTTTCTTTTTAATTTTGTTTGGAAAAGCGCGTGAGACCTCGAAATCGACAATGCAAAGCCAGGCAGGGCAGTCTGTCACGAAACTGAAAAAGAAAAGTGGCGAACTGCTTTAGCGATCTAATTATGAGACAGATATCGCGTCTGCTTCTTGAAAAAGAAAAAGCATTTCCGAGAATGTATTTGCTTTATTAGATTAGCGTTTTTGATTTTGTTTTGTTAGAGATATTGCGGGCACGTCTTGCAAATGAAATCAGTGTCTACATGCAAACGCAAGGTGATGGATTACTTTTGCATTTTCTTGATGATACAAATAATGTTGAGGATTATATTTCATTATTTCTCATCATTTTCATCAGTAGATCAATTGCATGTTGAATAACCATAATCAATAATCATAATCACAATCAATAACCACATTATGTAAGCAGCAGTAACACACACACACACATACAAGCAGTTCACACACACGAGTAGTGCACACAGACACATACACAAAACAGACACACACACACATACAAGCAGTTCACACACACATGAGCAGTGCACAATTCAATTCCCACATGCATGAGCAACTCACACACTTAAGCAGCAGGCTTCTGTAGCTTTGATTAGTAAGCAGGCTTCTGTTTAGTTGATTCAAAAGCATAATCAGGTGATGTACTTGATTTCTGTAGCTTTGATCAATATTTGTTCAGTAAAATCATTAGTTGTTACTGAAAAAAAAAAACAATTGAATCATTTATGTATCAACTTGTATCCTATTCCTTTGTCTGTACTTTTCATCCCTTGACTGTAATTTCCCACTCTTTTGTAATTATGTGCAGCTCATCTTTGCTTTGAATTCCTGATGGATTAGCTAACAGTGTTTTGGTTTGCCTGTCCAATTGCAGCGTGAGAATGAGAATGCGGAAAGACCATATTTGGAAAATATTTCCTGTGATTAAGGTTAAAAACCTGGGTTTGAAAAGTAAGAAATCAGTTCTTGCACAAAAAGAACTTGGCTTTACATTTATCAACATGCCAAAATAAAAATTGCTTTCTCTCTCCAATTGCTTGAGGATGGGGGAACCTCATGATATGAAGATATGTCTGAATGAAAACCACAACAATGATGCGCGTGCTTCTCGAAAAAGAAAAAGCATTTCCGAGAATGTATTTGCTTTATACGATTAGCGTTTTCATTTTGTTAGTGATATTGCGGGGCACTTCTCAAAAATACAAATGCAAATGAGGAATGTATTTTAATTTTCCAATTGTTATGAAAATTGCACACATGGAATTGAAAATGAAAATGCAAAGTGGAGGATTACATTTGCATTATCATTATGATACAAATAATGTGCTTGTATCTTGAAAATGAAAATGAAAATCTTTGGCATTGCATCTCATTTTAATTTTGTTAATTATATGCTTCCATTCATGTGCAGCATGTGTCTCGACACAATCTTGCCCAAGTTTATGATTTGATTAATATGCAGGAATTTATTTAGCAGAGGTCTCTCAGATTTTTGTCAGCACGCCTCCGAGCCTCCGCCCTCCTTTATTGCACACTTGTCTGAAACTCGCCTTGGACGGGCTGTTTTCCAACTTCACTTACAGTACAGGCCAAAAGTTTGGACACACCTTCTCATTCAATGTGTTTCCTTTATTTTCATGACTATTTACATTGTAGATTCTCACTGAAGGCATCAAAACTATGAATGAACACATGTGGAATTATAAAATGAAGGAACCCCTTGCGCTTCAGCCCCTCTGTTAGTGGAGGTCGGTGCTCGCAGAAAGGACAATAAATCCCAATATAAAGAAGAAAATGGAGCACTCAAATCACCAGTATAATTTATTTAGGTGCCAAGACTGAAGTTTCGACGCACTGCGTCTTCCGCAGAGTCAAACAAGTATGGTAAATCTGGGACAGCTAAATACCCTCCTACACACAGAGAAAAACTTCCCATTGGAAAATAAGGGAACAGGGAGGTATCCATAACATACCAATACTGTGACCCCATACAAGAAGGAGGTGTTACCAAGAGAATCACCGTAAATCCACTAACAATCATAGTAAAACAAGATGTAACACAGACAGTGGACACGGAACTTTCAATCCAACATTTTACTGAAAACAAGAAAGGTTTAACTCTTCATTTAATCCATGTGGTTCCTCTGTATTTAATGTGTAGATCCAGTAAGCTTCTCTTTTAAGTAATTTATTAATAATATCTCCACCCCTCTGGGAAGGAACAATTTTTTCGATTCTGCAAAATTTTAATGATGCAGCCGAACCATGATTCATTTGGGAATAGTGTCTTGCTATCGCATAGTCCATATTTTGGTTACGAATAGCCGCCTTGTGTTCGGCGATGCAGAGTTTCAGGGAGCGTTTGGTTTGGCCAACATAAAGCAGTCCACACGGACACTTGAGGATATAAACAACATGAGTGGTAAACTGTAGCACCAGGAGGTAACACCTCCTTCTTGTATGGGGTCACAGTATTGGTATGTTATGGATACCTCCCTGTTCCCTGATTTTCCAATGGGAAGTTTTTCTCTGTGTGTAGGAGGGTATTTAGCTGTCCCAGATTTACCATACTTGTTTGACTCTGAGGAAGACGCAGTGCGTCGAAACGTCAGTCTTGGCACCTTAATAAATTATACTGGTGATTTGAGTGCGCCAGTTTCTTCTTTATATTTGGAATTATGTACGTACGTATCTAACAGTTGTCCAATAGGGCTGTCGGCTGTGTATCAACCTGACTTCTGCACAACACAACTGATGGTCCCAACCCCATTGATAAGGCAAGAAATTCCACTAATTAACCCTGACATGGCACACCTGTGAAGTGTAAACCATTTCAGGTGACGACCTCTTGAAGCTCATCAAGAGAAGCCAAGAGTGTGCAAAGCAGTAATCAGAGCAAAGGGCGGCTGCTTTGAAGAAACCAGAATATAAGACGTTTTCAGTTACAGGCATTTCACACTTTTTTGTTAAGTACATAATTTCACGTGTTCATTCATAGTTTTGATGCCATCAATGAGAATCTACAATGCAAATAGTCATGAAAATAAAGGAAACACATTGAATGAGAAGGTGTGTCCAAACTTTTGGACTGTACTGTATACAGCTGGTGTGACAGGAATTATCCTCATTGAAAGCCTCCAAAGGTCATAAACCCATTAGTTCATTTTAGCACACATGCTGCCAATATGTAATAAGGATTTCTGCTGACAGGAACTGAACAGTTTTTCATTTCGCTGAATATTCTATTGGTTTCTTCCACTTCCTGAATTTTCTGTTATTGGGTTTACTTGCATTATGAGAATAGAGATTCACAAAGCCTTTCTATTAATTGAAACTCAAATGATAAAAATAGCTTTGCCAACTGTATTAAAGAAATAAACATTTGCAAAGCCAATCCTGTCTGCATTGATTGCCCTCATCTGACCCTCATTTTAATGGGGTCCATCCACCCAGTCTCTGTACCACTTCTGTAAAGGTTTTACCCTGCAGTCCCTCCCCCTCCTGGTGTCTTTGCTGCCTCTTCAACGGGCAACAGGTGTGGCTCCTTCAGGTGGAGGTGAAGGCAGCCTATTTAAGCACTACAACTGCCTTCTAGCAGTTGCAGCTGCAGTCTGGTTTTAGCCCCGGTGTTTTGTGTTGCTGCTGTTCCCCAGGGCTTTTGTGGAAGGTTTGTTTATTTTTGTAAATATTTATTAAAAACCTTTTACCTTTTTTTCACCCTGTGCGAGTGGGTCCTTTTTCCCAAACCATGACAACTTCTTTCTCACTAGGGTTGTGGGGGGAGCTGGAGCCTCTCCCAGTTGACTCTGGGGGAAAGGCAGGGACACATCCTGGACAGCTCACCAATCCATCGCTAGGCACACACACACACACACCATTCACTCTCACACTCACATGCAATTTAGCATCTCCAAATAGCCTGGCAATGCATGCCTTTTGAGTGGGAAGAAACCGGAGTACCCGGAGGAAACCCACTCAAACTCCACACAGAAAGGCCCCAGGCCGGATTCGAACCCATGATCATTTTGATGAGGCAGCAGTGCTAACCAATGAAAAATGGGCTGTACTGAGATGGTGTCCCCTCTATGGAATGAGATTTATTCTAATTCGCCAGCAAACATGTCAGTGTTAACGAGGAAGGATGATTGATCCCAAAATCTCCAGTGCCTGAACACATATGAGTGAAAAGTAGCTAGATAGCAACCCACAATGATTATGGAATGGTAATGTCGGCAGGGAAAACATGCATGGCCGATACGTCCCAAGGAGTGTGACATGTAGTCATCATCATAGTTTTACTACACTTGTGATTCAGTCTCTAACATTAGGAATGATTCGCAGCTAGTATCTGTATCATAGCAACCATTAGCTAACATTCCATTTACTGCGCCAGGCTCTCCATTGAAGACAGACTGAATTATAATGAAAACGGCAACACATTCTATCTTTGCCTCTCAACGTATCTTGTGCAGTGCTTCTGGTTGAAGGAGCAACAGTTTTGAAATTCACAGTCAATTTAGAAGCCAGCTAGTCAGCCTTCACTTGCCCTATCCCCTGTAGACCAGTCATCATATTTTTTCTTGCCTTTTCATACTCCCAGCACACGGTTAACATATTCTCCACTGTCTCATTTCCCCACACTGACCACAATTCCCTGGCACCCACAGATGTTCCCTGGCACCCACAGGGCTCCAGGTGAACGGTGAAATGAGAACCCAGGCACAGGAATGTAGACATTTATGAAATAATTTGTGCAAACAAAACAAAAATACAAAACTTCGGTAAAACCAAAAGGAAGTGCCCTAAACAAAAAAATGGAACAGACTAATGTTGGCCACACACCAATAGATTTTAAAAATCTTAACCAATTTTGAAAATGTGAGATCCCACACGAGGATAATCATATCAATCAATCATAGATTTTACAGTTTTGTTCTTATAGTGTGCGGTGTGCCCGGAGAAGCCCAACACAGCACACCGCATACCAACATATTTTGTCCGCTTACAGCCAGAGTCCGTGCTCGGATGTCTTCAGCGCTCCACCCCAAACAGGATTTAGGATCGTAAATATTGAACACGTTTAATATTTACCATTATCTGCTCCAACCGGATTTGGGGCAGTAAACTAATTATTTTGACACCACGCACACACTGGAGGATTGTTTGGACAGATAGCCGGCTGCGACAAGCCCAGAATAGGGCCACACCCCCCTGAATGTCGGGGGAGAGTGAACTGGGCAAGAAATTGGGCATTTAATCCATCAGTGTGTGGCTTTAGGCTATGAATGGGAACAACTATGGCATTAACGGACTGCTCGCACTACCGATGACAGCAGATTTGGGGGGGAAGGGCAGGGTGGCCAACCCTGGTCCTGGAGAGCCGCGCTGTCTGCTGATTTTTGGTGTTACTCAGCTCTCGGTGAATTAAAGTAGCTGATTTACTCACTTAACTGATCTCACCTGGTGTCTCAGGTTTAATTTGGTAAAAATGAGCCAATCAAGCAATGAGCTGGAACAACCCACAAGACTCACAGAGCCAATTAAACAGACTTGCAGGTTGTGACAGCAATCTACGTGTTAACCAAGATTTGTCAATGTGGTTGGATATTTAGCGTAGTTTATGCAGATGCAGACAAAGTGGAAGCACAGCGTACAGAGAAAAGTCTATAAAGCAGGGGTAGATAACGCTGGTTCTGTAGAGCCACAGGGTGTGTAGCCCCATTCATGTGCTTCCGAGGACTTATTTTAACATTCTGACATTTACTGGTCTGGTGTAGTCACAAAGCGTGCTATTGACAAAACCTGCAAAAATGGAAATCGCAGACAGTCTTCTATCGCTGCTAGCGTCAAAACTTTCTTTTGTCTTACCTTGTGTGTGGAATCGGCGAAACAACGACATATTAAAGTTTTGTTCGGCACCAACCATTCATCTTAACCCCCTCTCGTTCCGAAAAATAAGTCTGGAAAAGGCAAAACTTCACCCCTGAAATCTAACTTCCTGCTCGGAATCGTTCATCTCGATTGATCTCAAGCGCCAGCCAATCAGAGCGCGTGTCACAATTTCACGGCTGTGCCGTGAACGATTCTGGGCAGGAAGTTAGGTACACAAAGTAAGACAAAAGAAAGTTTTGGCGCAAGTAGCGATAGAAGACGAGTGGTGTCTGCAATTTACATTTTTGCAGGTTTTGTCAATGGCGCGGCATGTGACTCCACTGGGCCAGTAAATGTCAGAATGTTAAGCCCTTGGAGGCACATGTATGGGGCTAGAGGTTGTGCTAAGTTTGGTTTTCTCCACCCGATTTAAACCTAAGACACCAGGACCTGTATTCACAAAGCATCTTATCTTTCCACTAGGACATGGGCGCAGATGGCGCGGGGGACGGGGAAAGATTGTGCAAAGAGGAATGGTCGAAGATCCCTCTTTCTGTATTCTCCCATCTTGTGAAACATTATAGGAGAAGATTAGGTGCTGTTTTGTTGGCAACAGGGGGTTGTACAAAGTATTAACATCAGGGGTGCTAATAATTGTGGCACACATGATTTGATGTAAAAGAATTATTTCTTAATGTGGGATTTTTTCCCACTGAATAAATGCACTTGAATTAAAGGTAAAATTTCCTCTTTTTTCATCGTGGTCCTATATTATTTAGAAAAAAGCTGAATTTATTAGAAGCTAAAGAACACATCTTAACCAGGGCTGCCAATAATTATGGAGGGCAGTGTATAATTGAAAAAGTTGATTGCATGCGTGATCATTGTATGCGTTGATTGTGGTGTCATCAAATATATTATGGAATGCACATGCAAATGTACTGGTCAGTAAAGCAAATCGCAAGCTAGGATCAAGTCAAAGACCTTGTGGTCACTCATGTTCAATTCAAATGGAAAGAAAACTGTATACTTCACTCATAAAACCACTCTTGGAATATTCTACCCAATCCTGGGCTGTATCATCTAAAAAATCTCTCCACATCGAAGGTGTGCAAAGGAGAGCCACTGACTACATTCTTGGTTACAGTGATTTTGAAGGAAGCGATTACAAAGTCCGTCGAATGAAGCTGAACTTACTACCGCTTGGCTACAGGCATGACATAATGGACTGTGTATTTCTGTGTATATGTTTGAGGGGTGAATATGACATTTCCTATTAGCATTTTGTTTCATTCCAAGCTGAGAATACCTTTTCAATGCAAATTCCAAAATTTAGGACGGAAACTTTCCGACATTCGTACTTAATCAAATATATTTTACATATGGAATGCCAATGCACTTTATCAACCTTCTGACACCACTGCTGTTTTTAAATCGAAGTTATTCAATTATTGCACAAAAATAGTTCAACGATAATTTTTCGCCCAGCAACTCTTGTATATGGGTTGACAAATGCCATTGTACACGTTGTCGCCTAATATAGTAAAAAAAAAAAATAATAATAATTCTTTTTATACTGTATTTCTGAGGCTTATTTTTTTTGTTTTTAATTGCATTTTTCTGTTTGCAATTTTCTGTAAATGAAATTGGAGGATTGCTCAATAAAGCTACCTTGCCTTATAGTACACATTTGGGGGGATTTTTTTGGACCATATCTCTTTTAAGATCCTTCACAGTCTTGGGTTTGCATTTATCAACTGCCCTTGTCAACTTAGCCCAAAGGTTTTCAACTGGATTGAGGTCTGGCGACTGAAATGGCCGTCGCAGAACATTGATTTTGTTGTCACAGAACCATTCCTGTGTGGACCTTGTGGTACGCTTTGCGTCATTGTCTTATTGGAAAGTCCACCTACAGCCAAGTCCCAGCCGTGGAGGCCACCAGATTGTCAGCCAAAATATCCTGATACCTGGTGGTATTCATTAGGTCATTAATCTTCACCAGTGCCCCAGACGGTCTCGAATTAAAATGGCCTCGAAACATGACTGACCCACTATCATATTTCATTGTGTGTACGAGACACTTCTCCTTGTGTGCATCTCTGTTTCCACGCAAAACATGCCGATGCTGCATCTCACCAAAACATACAATTTTGGTTTTATCTGACCTAGGCACCTTGTTCCAGTCATAATTTAAATGACGTTTGGCAAACGACAAGCACTTGCTTCTGTGTTTTCTGGTCAGGAAAGTATGGGGCAATAATGGTAGCCAAAAATATATGTTAATGTTTATGGAGAGCTGTCACTGTATCTTAATCTGTGTGTGCATGATCGGGAGAGCTATAACTGTATCTCAATCCGTGTGCACGTAAAAAGATTTGCAAATGCGCAAAATCTGAAAATTTCTATTCAGAATCTGTGAGTGTAATCAGCCTTGTAAATGTGTACACAAACCTGTAAATGCATACAAAATTGTTGGTATTATTAGCAGAAAAGTCAATATTTTGTTCCATGTGCTGGAAATACAGGTCATCAGTTACAACTCAGTCAAGCCTGTCAACTGGCTCTTTTTACACAGGATTTTTGCTCACTTTTACTGTGCTAGCGAACTCCTAGTGTGTGGAGAATCATAACTGTGTTTCAGAGATTTGTCTGTATCACTCTAAGCTCTTTTCCACCAAAAAGAAGCTGGTGCTAATGCCGTGCTGGTGCTAATGCCAGTGCTTAGTTGGTTCAACCCACGCGCCTCCTCAGAACCTGTTTCCTTTTCCATCGCCAATAAGCCAACTCAGAGCCACATGATTATGTCTCCATATAACGCCAGTATGTCACTGTATATGTGTCTGCCCTCTGTTCCCGAAAGTCTCGTGATGGTGAGCGAGTTATTTATTTTAACAACAGGTCTAGAGCTATCGTTAGGCTGAGATAGTTCATCGGTTCGTTGTATTATTACGTAGGTTTTTTTTTCCTGTTTGAATCAGTGGTGTAGCCAGAACATAAAATTGGGTGGGCAACTAAATATCTCTTTAAAATAATTTTTAGCTCCGACTCGATTGCAATAATTTTTTTCTAATTAACAATACATTCAATCCGAAAACACTCCGCACTATCAGGTGTAACTTGTTCACCTCCTTAAGGCAAAACCACAATCATTCATTTGGACATGCAGTTTCGCATTTCTGCACTGGAACAATTTAATTTTATATTGGCGTCAGGTATAAGAGAACAATGCTGCAAAGACGTTGTTAGTTGCGTTTTGGTAAGGATTCCTCTACAATGGCTTCAGCTAACCGTGGCTGTCCCCCTCGTTAGGGTCTCGGTAAGCACCCAAACGACATCGTTAACTGCATTTCTTACGATGGCTTCAGGAATATGAGCCCAGAGCTGGAAAATTAAACTGTATAGTGTTTGCACTGGTCTTGTTGGTGACAATAACTCCGCCCCCAGCCCCTGACATAATTGATGCTTGGCTCTAGACCAGCAAGGAGTTGGTACTGCTCTGGCACCAGTTTTGAGAGCCAGGAGCTGGTGCTTAGGCTATGGTAAAGCAAAGAACTGGTGCTAACCAAGCTCTGGCTCTGAACAAGCACTGGGACCAGCTCAGTGGAAAAGGGATACCTGACTGCACCATGCACCAGCGGCTTTACCACCTCAACAACACCAGTTGGCGCCAACATTCTCTTTCCCACAGTCACTGGTGTCATGGGAAATCTGTGACCAGTCTCACAAAGAAGTGGGTAAAAAGTGGGTAAAGCCGCACACAGCTCCTCTCCCTTTTTTTGAAGAATAACTGCATTTTTCATGATGCAAATTACTCATCAAGTGAGACCAACCAATTGATCTTGATTCATGTGGAAATACTTATTCAGTCAGTGACATCTATACTTCCCTACAAAGCCTAAGTGCAGTAACTACATATTGGGTGAAATGTGAGTTACACAATTTTGGGCCGGAAAGTATATTTGAGGTCAGGATTTATTTGGACAGAAATCATACCATGCTGAGTCAGTTAATCATAATCTATCATAGAAGTGGTGCCTATTTATTTGTTGGGAGCCAACAAACTCTGAAGCCATTTTTTACTGTTTAAATTACTGCGTAGTTACTGCACTCAGCCTTTGTAGGGCAGTATAGGTAATGTGAGTCAATGAACTTGAGATTTTATATAGCAAACTAACAGAGTCAGTCCAAAGTGATTTTGTTGAGAAAAAAATCAACCCAACATACGCTCAATGGCCCTCAACTTATCAAACTTGCGTACACCAAAAAAATGGGTGTACGCCAAATCTCCCACAAGAATCGGCATTTATCAATCTGAATGTGAGCGAACGGTCCGCAAAAATCTCACGCCAGCTCTGATCAGGTGTACGCAAATCTGAAAACAGCGAGCAACATGCAGGAACGAGTGCAGCTGTCAAAATGAGTAATAAACCATATTCAGCGATGCGGACATCATTCTGTTGTTGATCAAATTATTAAAATAAATAAATAAATAGACTAAATAAATGAATAAAAGCAGGTTGTTTCCAAATATAAGTGTAATTAATCTCTCTACACAGATGTGGCGAGTGGCTGCTCGTTTTGTGTGGCACCCAATAAAATGTCACGGAGTAACACTGAAAAAAGTACAATGAAGAGTGATCTCTGCAGACTATATTTTACTAATTACCCTCATGGTGCTCGATCGTGCTCCGATCGAGGCGGGGGGGACTCATCCATGTTCCCACAGGCTCGTATACCCACGATGGAGGGGAAGCCTATCAGTGCTGTAACAGCTGGAATCTAGTTGGCCTCCACCGGTCCGTGGGCTGTTGCAATCCGTTTTTTGGAGGCGATCTTAAAATCGGACCACTTTTTTAACTTAAATGTAAAGCATTTGGATTGACAATTACGTAGGCAATATAACATGAAATATCCTGGATTTATTAATTGAATTTATTAAGGCCGATTTTATTTGCACTTTTACGTGTGGCCAATGCTAATTTTTTTTCTTGACCACTCTTTAAGTGCACAAGTTGATGACCATTCCAGTGCCGCTTAGAAAGTACCGCTTACAATAAGTTTGGCCAAGAAAAAATTTTAGCTTTGGACACATTTAAAACTAGAAAAACACTCAGAGAGCGCAAAACCTCCGCCAGGGGGCAGCAAAGCCAAAAGCACGGAGATTGGAACTCCCGCCCATTGGAAAGACTTGAAATCTTGAACTTTGGCGAATATCTCAGCAGTACTTTGGCCTAGATATGCCTAAATTTAATCACCTCTTCCTTGAGTTAATACCCACCTACCCTGAAAATTTCGTAAAAATCCAGCCATAAGTTTTTGAGTTATGTTGTACACAAACAAACCAAGAAACAAACGGCACCGAAAACATATACCTCCTCGGCGGAGGTTAATAAGTGTGGGCAATTGAGAAAAATGCGTCTTGGCCACAATAATAAGTGCGTCTACCAAGAATTTTGGTTATTTAAGTGCGTCAGAGCACAAAAATTAAGTGCGAATAGTCACTTTGATTTATTAATGAATTAAATAAAACATCTGCTGCACTCCGGTTTTCCACCCCAACGGTGTTTACTACTGTAGCAGCAATAGTTTTCCAAACTGCAGCCCACTGGGCTCCCTTTATGCCACTCTTAAGACTTCCAAATAAAATTATTTTGTTTTGCTCCATCTATTGTCAGCCTGCTGATAAAACCTCGTATCTTCAAAATGATAAACTTTACAGGAAAGCAAAAAAAAAAAAAAGTTTAATTTTGCATGTAAGAATGCAGTTGAGCTGTGTTCAGGTAGGATGACTATCCAATAGGATGAATGTATCCAATCAATGACATTTTGTATTTTGCAATGTTTATGCCATTATCGTGGACATACGAGTTTTTGTTTCTCATCAAATTGTAGATACGAGGTTTACCAGCAGGCCGACGATATTTCCTCCTCAGTTAAGTTCTTTCTTCTTTGACGTCTTTCGAGAGTCTTTGTCGTAAAGTGGGCAGGGCTATGCCTTCCGGAGCATGTATTTATTGGGGCGTGTCATGTAAATTACAATGGTTTCTGCCGCCAGATTTATCAACCCCCCGACAGGTCGACACCGAAATCTGCGACGTACACACTTTTAGTAAATCAGACGTGACACTTGGCGAACGATGATATTTACACCAGAATCTACACCAGATCCTACGCAAGTTTGATAAATGAGGGCCACTGACCTTTCAGTAGATTCTAAATTGCCACCAGTAAACCACTCTGCTCAGTGTTTGTTTTCCAAGGCATGTCCTTGCCTGATGGTGGGAGGGAGTGTCAGTACATATCCCCTCCTATTTCTTTAGTTTATTATTCACCATGCATTTTGGAATAGATACCACAATCCTTTGCTTTCTTTTTTGTGTGCTTCACTTGGCGTGGTCGACTCACCCCTGCCTTAGGTTGTCCCCCTTTGGAGATCTTACCCATTTCTGGAGTGAATCACAACTCAGCCTTGGTGCCAACTATTGACCATTTGATTGCTGGGGGGACTGAAATTTCCTAACCACACTGGAACATAGAATGGGTGGATGTGCCAGCATGTCACACCTTGAAACTGCAACTAAGCAGCTTATAGCTGTTATGTTGCACAACGACATTCATTGTCGTCTGACCAGTCTGTCAAGAACCAGTCTGTTTCAGTCAAGTCAGGTCAGTCAAGGATCAGTCTGTTCTGTATTGTCATGATTGATGAGTCACACAGCTGATCTGTTATTCCATGTATTGCTGTTATTGGATGATTAATGAACCACAGCGGGTTTCTCCATCCTGTATTCCCTTTGGTTTGAACCCCTGGGGCAAATATCAAGGCTCAAGGCTCCAAGACCATAGACTTTTGCATTGCTCCTGCACCTCTCCACACTCCTTGCCCTGCTTTCAGTCTGATGACCGATACTCGTCCAGTAAAAACAATAGGTGCACATATGCCAGTACAATTTACAAGCCAAATTGGCCTTGAAAGTACCATCCTGCCATTATGTCTTGCACAAACCTCACAATAATGCAATACTTTTTTTTTTGTTTAATTTGGCATCTCCAATCCCACCTGAATGTGGAATGCCCAATCTGAGAAATATATACAAGGCTTGCTCATACACAACCTCCTATTGCCACCTCACGAGAGAGAGACAGTTCGCGGCTTTCCTCTGAGGCACGCGCCTGTCAGCCCCTGCATCTTTACACTCATTGGTCGAAACTATCACAAGTTCAAAACAGAACATGAGCAAGCTCAGAATCTCACTGAGGAGCGCCCGGCTAGCCAACAGGAGGCGCTTGAGCAACGAACAAGGCAATTATTTTAAATTTTCCTTCCCAGCAGTCCCTTCCCAATTTGCATTAACATAACATAACATGAATGGCGAGAACAGGCCATTCAGCCCAACTACGCTCGCCAGTTTCTTTATACTATTGTGAATATATCCCTTCAGATACTCAATGACTCAATGGTATCTAGCTTTAAGTCAAGCCTGCTCTTGAAAATCCCCAAGGTCTCTGCCTCAACAATATGGTCAGGCAAGCTATTTCATATTGAAATTACTCTTTGGGTGAAGAAATATACCAGTGCTAAATTTACCCTTGGTCAACTTCCATTTGTGACCCCGAGTTCTACTCACAACACTTGGTCGAAGGAATCCTACATAATTCACTTTGTTAATCCCTTTAACATATTTAAAGACCTCAATCAAATCACCCCTTAGTCTCCTTTTCCTAAGACTAAAGAGATTAAGTATATTCTGCCTCTTCTCATAGCTTTTATCTTTTATATTAGCTAGGAAATAGCTTACTGGCTCTTCTCTGAACTTCCTCTAGAGCCTCTACATCTTTCTTAAAGTATGATCCCCAGAACTGTACACAATACTCCAGATGTGGTCTGACGAATGTGTTGTACAAAAGAAGCATCACCTCCTTAGATTTGTACTCAATACTTTTTCAATGTATCCCAGCATCCAATTGGCTTTTTTAACTGCTATGCCACAAAGGCTAGAACCCGTGAGGGTTTGGTCAACAATCACTCCCAAATCTTTTATGTGCAGAGCACATTCCAGTTTTAATCCTCCCATGAAGTAATCCCGTCTAATGTTTTTAGTACCTTCATGTACAACTTTACATGTAAGCTACATTACATTATTTGCCACATTTCTGCCCCTGAATCACTTCAGTGGACTCTAAACTATTGCCCCGACCCCCCAATTTAGCATCATCTGCAAATTTAACTAATCTGCTCTCAATATTGCGATCAAGGGGGTCTATTCTCCCGTGCACATAAGTCGAAAAAAGCGCGTAGCTTCAGCCTAAGCGATTTCTCCCCTCGAAGTCTGTGCATTAAGCACCCTGAAGGCAGTTACGCACTTGGGGCGGAGCAAGGCCAAAATCGGGGCGTTTCCGGGCGTTTCTCAGGTAAACAACACTTAGGCGTATTCTCCCCCTGGCTTACGCGCTTTTTCTGTTAAGCGCTTTTGAGGCCTGTTTAAGGTCAAGCGCCATCGGCTTTGGCTCGACGTTGCCCTCATTGTCTTCATGTTCTATTACCAAATGCGACTGCCCTATATGTTCATGATAATCTAAAAAGATGTTCTCACGAGGGAGGGGAATGATTTTCTAATTGAGGATATCTGAATTAACTAACTTGTGTATCTTTGTCATTTTTTTACCATTGATAATACTGCGTATTTTAATGTGTGAATAAAGATATTATTAAATAGGCTACTCTAGATTGAGCCCTACCCTGGCCGATACCAAAGCATTATCCATTTGTTAATCAATTTTAGCCAATAAAGAATAGCCGACAAGGTAAGAATCATTATCAGTAAATTGGATAATTGATTATAATAAAGTATCCTTTTTTAAAGCGTTTCCATGTCCTTTAGTTGCAAAACTGGCGTAGTTTGAGATTTCAAGTGCACAATTTCTAAATGAGATCATATAAACTGTCTTTGATTGTTAAACATACAACATATAAACAGTTTTTTTGTGTGACTAGAATGTTCCCTTTGTCTTCTTCCCTGTCTTCCACAGAACAAACAGGCTGGTTTAGGAGGGGCACATTTTCAGTGCTCTGATGCGCTGGTTGAGAAGCGCTAAATTCTTTTTGTTATTTCATTATCGCAGTAATTTGTTTGTTTACATAGCTTTAATGCCATGGTGGCTAGAGTAAGAAATAAAAAAAGAGATGCTGCATTACTTCTTGTCATTAGCACAGACATACATAGGCCTACTATTACAGTGGCATCGTTGGCCTGCTGATAAAACCTTGTATTTTCAAAATGATAAACTTGCCCAGAAAAAATAAATAAATATAAAATTAAAAAGTAATAATATAAATTGATAAATATCGCGTAAAATAAAATGTTTAATTTTGCATGTAAGAATAGTGGTGTCATAATCTGTATTTTATTACTTCATCATGCTTATCATTTATTGTTTCATTTATCATTTCATGAGTTTCGGGTTGCACCTCATCTGCCCCATTCGCGTCATGTACGTCTCCCATGTGATTTAAGCCATGCACTTCCCTGTCCACGTTTGTGCATCTATTCAGGGGTTTCCGTGGGTTTCCGAAAATCTTCCTTCACGTCTCTTTCCTGTATTTACCGCTATTCTCATATTAATATATTAATTAAGACTACTTCATGTTACATTATGTCATTACTGACTTAGGCTAATATATTCATCCTGAGAACATTTGTGTAATAATCTTTACCTGTCATGTAGTGGTGTGTAAATATCACGTTGTTCATTTTTTACTAATACTGTTTGCATTTGCTCTAGTCAGTAAACTCCGCCCTTCTGCTTCCTATCCCTGACTCTGCTTATTACTGCGATCTCCTGCACCAGCTTTACCTCGAGCTGCCTCCCGTTTTATTACGTACTTAGGCAACTCCCTGATTGGAGTCTTTCATGTTTAGAATTGGTTTGTCAATTGTGATGCGTGATCATGGTTTGTCTTTCCCTCATGTGCCTATTAGATTTGATTGTTCAGCAACTCCCACCCATCCTATTCCCCGCCTAGTTTAGTTATTTCCTTGGGTATATAATGTCTCATTTCACTACAGAGTTCAATCAGATCTTCATTCCTTTTTCTCCTTTGCCTGTGCTAAGTGCCGACCTATTGCCTGAATTAACGACTATGGTTTTGGATTTCCTGACTGGTGTTTGGTTCTTCTGTCAGCCATGACAGAAAGATCTGACCAGAGGATGGAACCAGCGAGTGACCCACTGCAGGCGGCAGCGAGCCAGCAGGGAGCACTGCTTGAGTCTCAGCAATAACAACTGCTGGCGATTATGCAGCATCTATAGGCTCTGACTCATTCCGTCAGCAACCTGATGATCCAAGCAAGGGCTATACCATCAAATGGCACGCCGCAACCCTCAGCTCCACCTGTGCCGGCGTGTCAAGCTCCTTCCACACTGGAGCCCTGTCTACCACCCCCTGAGAGGGAAGCAGGTGAACCAGGTACCTGCCACGCCTTCCTGACGCAGTGTAGACTCATCTTCCAACTACAGCCAGCGACCTTACCGTCGGAGCAATCCAGGGTGGCCTACATTATCACCCAGCTTTCCGGGAGAGCCAAGCAGTAGGCTACGGCAGATTGGGAGGCTGGATTACCATACACTCGGTCTGCAGAGTCACTGGCCGAGGAGATGACGAGGGTTTGACCGGTCCAAACATTGTCATGAGGCAGGACGGGAGATCCTCCGCATCCGCCAGGGGGCCAGAACGGAGGATGGGCTTCCCTACAATTGCCAGGTTCCTCCTAAGATTTCTTCTCACTGAGGAGTTTTTTCTCACCACAGTTCGAGGCTTTTTTCTCCCAACAGGGAGTTTTTTGCCTGCTATATGGGGATTAGGGATTGGTCTGGGCTTTGCCCTTTTCTCTCTGTAAAGTGTCTTTGTGACAGCCTGCCAGTGAAAAGCGCTGTACAAATAAAACTGAATTGAATTGAATCTACACCTCAGAGCAAGTCTCCATCTCCCTCCAGTGGCGATAGAAGCAAGCAACCCATTTCGGTCGAAGAATCTATGCAGGTGGCCCGGAGTGAGATATCCAGTGCAGAGAGGCAGAGAGGGAGAAAGGAGAACGCCTGCTTTTACTGTGGTGGTGCCGGACATCAAATTAGGCATTGTCCAGTAAAAAGCCAATGCCCACCAGTGATGAGCATTGGTGGGCGTACTCCCTGTCGAATCCCCCTCGAAGAACCGCACCTGTCTGTCTGTAACCATCGAATGGGATGGAGGGTCACAACAGACCACAGCCCTCGTTGACACTGGGGCAGAGGAGAGCTTCCTGGACACTAGTGTGGCGAGTCGATGGGGGATTCCGACAAATCAACGTCCACGAATCGCCAACTCACTCAATGATCAGAAGATTGGCACTATCACCCGTTCCACCATCCTGCTCGGATTGATATGTGAAGTATATACGTACGATGCATTTGAGATAATGAATGATTTAAGAAGACATGTAAACATCATTCACTTTCATTCATGACAATGTTAATGCGCGAGAGAGGTTTAACTGGTGTAGGGGTCAAACAGGAAAGTCAATAACGGGTGTGACCGCCATTTGCATTGACACATACGGTGCGTCGTCGTCGCATGGAGTTGATCAGTCTCTGGATAGTGTTCTGAGGGATAGAATTCCACTCCTGAACAAGGGCAACCTCAAGTTCTTGGATGTTGTCCATCTGGCGTCGACGTGAAAGACGTCGTCCAATTTCATCCCATAAGTGCTCGATAGGGGAGAGGTCGGGTGAAATCGTGACTCGTCAGAAAAGATGACACTGTGCCATTGTCGTAGTCGCCAATTCTGGTGCCTGTTTGCCCACTGTAGACGCTGGTTTCGGTGACGATCCGTCAATATGGGGCCGAAATAAGGACGTCGTGCACGCAGGCCTGCAGCTCGCAGACGGTTCCGTACGGTGTTGGGGTGAATGAATTGACGTCGTCCTTGGACTTGAGCAGCCGTTCTTGTCGCTGGTAGTGTTGGGTCTTGGACATGATCCCGTACAATCTGACTGTCCTGAAGTGCCGTTGTCACACGTTGTTGACCCGGTCGAGGACGGTCCCGAGTGCTCCCCGTTTGCAGAAACCTTTGATGGAGTCTTGCGATCCTTGTGTGTGCGCAGTGTAGTCGTCTGGCAATTTCCCTGGTGCTGGCGCCACTTTGAAGCATGCCTATGGCACGTTCCCGTTCAGGGGCTGTAAGTCGCAGCATAGTGTCGACATTTCACAAGTGTCAGTGAAGAAGTGAAATTTTATTCGGATTCACATGCTTTTAAAGGCAATGTGTGCACAAATTCAGAGTGAAATTAATTTTTCCCGTGGTGAGCAAGATGTTGCGTTTTTGCAAAAAATTGCCTAGCGTTACAGTTAACTTAAAATTATCACATTTCTTGCACCTGGCATGTCAGGTGACGTCACTGTAGTGTTGTTGTTGTATAAAAATTATATTGAAGTTCATTTGAACTTAAATTTTGACTTTTTTCAAGTGGTGCATTTTCTTTTGTAGTCAGTAATATGACTAGATTTTTTGTAATTTGTACTCTGAATCAATGAGGTTAAACAATATTCATATTAACATCTCAACATTAACCTGAGGCAAAATAACATAATTTCTTTGGAGAAGAAGGCTGAATTTGCTGATGGCCTCAAACAAGTCAGCCAAGAAGTGACAGAAACCCACAAAGCTCCCATCTTTCATCATCTTCTTGACCAGCAAGACATAACCAATCCGTAACCACTAACTACCAATATCAGTAATTTGTATATATCACAAATTCGAAAACATTTTGAAATTAAATACAGACCTTCCTTGCTCTCCCAGCAATGTCAGTATTGGTGGATGATGCAGTCAAATTTTCCATGCGGAAGTAAACTGCTGTGAACTGGCCAGGGTTCTGCAGGTTTCTGTCCTTTCCTCCAGGTCTCAGTAGGGTTTGCAAGGCCCGGTTTACATGTGCAAGCCAGCGTGTCCCACCGACACTACCTGGTACATTGACACGCACACCCAGCTCCTCTCCAAGTGCTCGCAGTTCTCTCATAGACTTGCTGCTGTAGTGGTAGGTCTTCAAAACCATGTTGAGGAGACTGTAGACATGATCGACCATGGGAATTTTCCTTTGCACTGACAGCATTGCCAGCTCCAGTCTATAATTAAAATGGATTTAACTTAAATTTAAATATACAGTACACTGCTTAATATCCTATCTTTAGCCTGAAGGTTCACCTGACCTACCTATGTGGCATGCAATGAAATGGGACAATAAAAGCTCTTGCCTCAGCCTGGAGAAGGGCTATTACACCTCCTTTATGCCCAAGATTGACAGCTGGACCATCAGCTCCTATGGCAACTGTCTTCTCTACTCACCCTGTTTCTGTCCCTTTCGCTTCTGGAAGGCCTCTTTCGTGGCATCATATACACCTTAAAATGAAATCATATGTTGTGACTGTTGTGCACAATTATTTATTACTCCTTCAATATTTACTGTAGACCAGAAACCACCAGCCTGTCATCACACCTGACAGCTTAATCATTAATAATTATCACCATATGTTGAGTTCAAACATAGTTTGATACCTTGAGCATGTGCATGTTGCACTTCGATGTGGCCAATCAAAACATTTGTTGGTTTCCCTTGTTGCAAGATCCTTGCATATATGATATCATACTCCTTTGTTGAAACATCGGGGTCCCCATCGATCATGATTGACAGATAAGGAGCGTCCTTAATCTTGTCGTACACCTTCCGTTTCAGTGTATCTGCGATGATGCCAACAAACTGTGCACATGCTGTGTCGTTACTGTAGGTTGCGTCCAGTAAAACACCGTTCCTCCTTTCCAGATCGATTTGGCTTTTAATTTTGTAAAAAGCAGTTCTTCCTTGGCAATGAAATAGGCCGTGTTAAACTTTAATAATAATTCAGCCTCCTCAGCGCACTGGTTAGCAGTCTCTTGTCTTCTAAATGCAACTGGGAGTGGAGTTGCACTTTCATTACACAAGTCATGGCACACTTTATGTTTCAGGCTGGCACTGTGTTTTCTCAGAGTGTCATGATTAAATTGTGTGGTGCCAGTACTATCCGCGAATTTCGTGTTCCCCGCATGTTGCGGGTATCTACAGCAGAATTTGCAGTTCATTGAATTCGTCTGCTTTAAATACCTCAGCCAGGTGAACTCCCGCAGCCACTTCTCGCGAAAACAGTATTTCCTAGCTTTTTTCGCCACGACCGTTTCCTCACCATCTGAGTCAGAGTCGTTTGTCTTCTCTGGAACACTAGGTTTACTGGTCACAAAGAACAAGCTGATAGTCCTGTTCGCCATTGTTCTTCTTTTTCTTTGTTGAGTTCTATTGGCGGTTGGAATACAGTTATTAGGTGCATTACCGCCACCAACTGATATGGTGTGTGGATTAAAATGTCGAGTATTTATCATTCAGCCAAAAAAAAAACAAAAAAACGGCAAATTTACTGATCGCACATGCGCTAGTAGATGAAAAATTTATTTGCACTGTCTCAAATTTTTGTCGCAAAATGCGACCATTTAGTCGCAGTCTGGAGCCCTGCTGACCCAGCTATATTCACAGGGCAAGGAATGTTCAATTTTGGGAATTTCCTGTACATTTATGTTTCGTTCACATAGATTGCTACGCCCCCTCCTCACCTATTACATCTATCCTTCCTAAAGAGCTTATAACCTTCTATACTACTTTTGTATATTCATCTCCATCCACTTCACTAAGCCATGTCTGCAAATCCCAACTATGTCATAGCCCTCACTAATCATAACGGCCTCAACCTCTGGAAATTTGTTTTTAATGCTTCTTGCATTTAAATTAAAACATTTCAGGTTATTACGAATGCTCTTCCCCTTCGATTTCTCAAATGCCTGCTGCTCTAAGCCCTCCACTACGCTTTGTTGCTTTTTCCATCATTAGTGCGTGTAACACTGTCTGATTCCATCGGGCAGTCTGCATTTCCCTCGGTGTAACTCTCTCTAACCTCCCTGCCCCCCAAGTCCCTAGTTTAAATAATCCTGCGCTACCCTCAACATACGTTGGCCCAGTGCAAAGGTACCCCTCCGGTTGCAGTCTGTCTGACTTTTACAGGTCACCCCTGTCCCAGAACTTCCAGTACTCCATAAACCTGTACCCCTCTTTCCTACACCAGGTTCGTAGCCACGTGATAAACCTCCAGATAAAATTCTGCTTCCCTCTATTTGCAATTGGTACCAGTAGAATCCCTGAGAAAACTACCGTGTAGGATCTGCCTGCTAATTCCACAAAATTATCTTACAGAACCTCAAACCTACCCTTACCTATGTAATTTCTCCCAACATGGACCATGACCACTGGATACATTTGACAAAAAAAAATTTGACACTCACAGACCTGCAGTGTTTTAGTCTTTTTCTCATGGTGATTGTCACAGTTTCTGTGCATCTTTGCACTGTATAATAAACTGCTGATGGTGACATCCTTAAATTCAATTCAATTGTCCAGTGCTGTGTAAAAATATTTGCCCATTTCCTGTTTTCTTATATTTTTGCATATTTGTCACACTTAAATGTTTCAGATCATGAAGCAAATTTTAATACTAGGCAAAGATAACCCAAGTAAATACAAATTGCAATGAAGATTTCATTTATTTTGGCAAAAATTTATCCAAACCTACCTGGCCCGATGTGAAAAAGTAATTGCCCCCTAAACCTCAAAACCGGTTGTGCTACCCTCGGCGACCACAACCGCAATCAAGTGTTTGTGATAACTGGCAACAAATCCTTCACATCGCTGTGGAGGAAACTTGGCCCACTCTTCTTTGCAGAATTGTTTTAATTCAGCCACATGGGAGGGTTTTCAAGCATGAAAGGCCTTTTAAAGGTCATGCCACAGCATCTCAATCAAATTTAAGTCTGGACTTCAACGAAGCCACTCTATAACTTTCATTTGGTTTTTTTTAAGCCATTCAAGATCATTGTCCGGCTGCATAACCCAAGCGCGCTTGAGCTTGAGGACACAAACTGATGGTCGGATTTTCTCTTTCAGGATTTTCTGGTAGAGAGCAGAATATATGGTTCTATAGATAACAGAAAGTCGTCCATGTCCTGAAGCAGCAAAGTAGCCCCACACCGTCACACAACCACCACCTTGTTTGAGTGTTGGTATGCTATTCTTTTAATGAAATGCTGTGTTAATTTTACAGCAGATGTAACAGGATGCACACCTTCCAAAAAGTTCAACTTTTGTCTCGTCAGTCCACAGAATATTTTTCCAGAAGTCTTGGGGATCATCAAAATGTTTTTTTGGCAAATGTGAGACAAACCTTTGTGTTCTTTTTTGGTCAGCAGTGGTTTTTGCCTTGGAACTCTTCCATGGATCCCATTTTTTTCCCCAGTCTCTTTCTCATTGTTGAATCATGAACACTGACCTAAACTGAGGCTGATGAGGCCTGCAGTTCATTAGATGTTGTTCTAAGCTCTTTTGTGACCTCCTAATGAGTCGTCAATCCGCTCTTGGAGCAATTTTGGAAGGCTGGCCTCTCCTGGGAAGGTTTACCATCATTCCGGTTTTCTAACTGGTCACACAACTTTTGGCAATGAGGTAAACCTCCAATGATCAAGCTTGTAGACCTGTGAAATGTTCCAAATGAGTGTTTTTCTGAAGATTCCACAGGTTTTCCAGTCCTTCCTTTTCCCTGTCCTACTTGTTTTGGAACTTGTTGCACATAAGAGTCAGAATTTGGAAATATTTACTAAAATCAATGGAGTCAACGAGTAAACTTTATATATTTGTCTTTCTAGCGTTTATTAAAAAGATTTTTGTAAAAGAGAATTTACAAATCGTGTAATTAAGAGAAAATCAGGGCTTAAAGAATTCAAACCTGTGCAGGCAGTTTGTTATTTGATAGCTTTAGTCCCACCCACTCCCCTCAGGAGCATTTTTTTCCGCCCTGACCCCATTTGTCCTCAAAGTATAAAACCGGTCTTCATTGTCAAGAGACTGTCACAATGTTGTCAGCTCTGTTCCTTCCCTCTGTTTCTCAATATGCATGTTACGTTCCCCCAAATGCTTCAAGTCTAGGGTAAATGGGAGTAACACAATATTAACTAAAACCAAACCCAGGAGGCAAAAGGAGGCAGGGGAAAGGTACAAACAATGAATAATTTATTAAACAAAAAAGGTTCCAAAAGACAAAACAGAGGCTACAACAAATGCATGAAAAGGCCTCAGAAGAAAACAGGCTACCACTAGCAAATGCTACAAAAACTATAAGACAAAGATACAGGACTGCAGACTAAACCAAAACCAAGATGACAGCAATTAAACAAAGACAAGAATCAATCACACAATACCACACAGTTAGTACAGTCTCACCAATATATATGTGCCACACAGGCTATCACACAGACAAATAGATACAAAAATGCACACACAGTGCTGGCTGCTAGATGTCAGAGAGAGCATGCTGGTGCTCCTTGGTTTTATGCAGCCCTGCTCCAATTAGGCTGATGGGGCCCAGGTGGGAAGTGCCCAGGTGAGGGAGAGCTCCTGTCAGTAGCTGAGAGGGGAGGGGCAGCAACCTTGAGAGAACAGCACAGCAGGGGGAGACAAATAGCCACAACCCATGACCGTAACAATGCAAAATCTGAGCTCTGCTACTACTGCTGAGATTATAAACGAATCTCCCTCCTCCTCCCTTCCTCTTTGACTTATAAGGAAAAATACGTATGGCATCCATCGTCTCTCCTTGCCTCAATTTCTTAGTTTCTCTCTCTCTCTCTCTCTCTCTCTCTCTCTGTCTCATTTGTTTATGTCAAAAGGAGCCATGCTGGAGTGGCTTTTACCCCAGATGCCCTCACCCTTGACTCTTCTGGGGGTGGTGCTGCTTCTGTTCCCGCTCTACCTGCTTTCCTCCACCCCTGAGACGGGTAAAGACCCACCAGGACCCAGACCCCTGCCTCTCCTTGGAAACCTGCTCCAACTGGATCTCAAAAAAGTTCACTGTCGCTCCATAACAGACTTCATCATGTACCCAGCAGTGCAGAGCTCTGGCTCTCAGTCCCACAGAAGCATCAGTCATGTCACTGTAAACATGGGAAACTGGGATGCTCGGAGCTCCTACAGCTGTTCTGTGACCCATCCGTCACAGTCCAGGAATTTAAACACACGTCTCCAGAAGCCAGGTATCGGACTGAAGTCCATCAAAAAAAATAATAAAAAAATACATTGAATGCTAATATTGATATACATTAACAGCATTTTTTAAATTACTGCATCATTGACATGTCTTCAAGTGCTGAACTGCATAATTTTTGTGCCTGATTTGTACATTTCATCTGCAGGCCTGCCACAATATGAAGCTGAATCACCACTCTGAATTTTTGGGTTTAGTCAGTGATCCAATATTTTGTGTTTCATGTTTTGAAGCTCCACAAACGGTTACACTGCTGCCAGTTTACACCCAAGACAGTACTCCAGACACTCTGATGTGTTTCATATGGGACTTCTACCCCAAAAGCCTGGGGGTAACCTGGGGCCTCATGTACTAACAATTGCGTGGATTTTATACTTAAATATTGCGTACGTTCATAAAAAGAAAAGCAGCATTTTGTAAAAAGTATTGAATTTATAATATAGCGGGCTACCAATTCAGCTTGCAAATTTGAATGAAAAATCTGAATCAACTTTAATTTTGCAAAAATGCTAAATTCTATTACTTTTTTGCATTTTTTCTAAAGTCACGTTTGTTTTCATACACCTGACATCCGCAAAAAAAGTAGCGTACGCATCTTTTCTGTTCGTACGCTCTCTTCATACATGAGGCCCCTGGAGAGTGAACGGGAGAGATGTGACCGGATCGGCCCACACCTGGCTCGATGAGAAACAAGCCTCCACCCTGTACTCAGCCAGCAGTATTATGAATGTGGACCGTGCCTCATGGGACAGGTATGAGGTGTACAAATGTGAAGTACGGCACCTGCAGAACACCTTCAGCCCCAAAACTTCCAGAGGTGAGAGGCATTCAACACTGCATTCTTACACAGGTACTTTACATTGCTTTGATTAGAATACAAAGATTAGCATAATATGACCATAAGAAAGTGTAAGGCCACACCTCTAGCCTTCCAACTCACAAGTCGATTAAGATCCAGACCGCATTCTTCAGCTCTGCAATCATTGCATGCACCTGTTGTTCATTTCCTCTGCGTGATAGTGTTGAGCTATTTAAGACTGAGCCTTGCACTTAGTCATTGTGCAGTCTCATAAGCCCCAAGCCTGTATTTACTCTCTCATCTTGTATAGACTTATCTCCCGCGTTTTGCATGTATACAGAACATTTTAACTGTTGAACTTAGTGCTGTTTATTGTTAGTGTCCTTAGTACCAGGAACATCGACGCCTTGTTCTTTTCTCCTATTTGTAATACATTGTACTGAAGCTAATAACCGGTGTTTGTATTACTACTAAGGGCTGGATCTACAAAAGCTTTGCGTGTATAAAAACGCAAAAATAAAAAAATGTTCAAACTGATTTACTAACAGTGCACAGTAAGGGTTGCCTCTTTCAAAGGTGCAAAATAGCACGTCTGCATCCAGTTAGTACGTCTGCCACAATGAATATGCAATATGGGGCGTTTACACGCAATTGTGCGTGTTTTGGGAGGAGAAAATGTAAATATATTAATTTAGCACGCGCAAATTGATTTATCAAACCTGAAAGAAATTTTGCCAATAAAATCTGCATCTATATTTTAACACGTGTCAAAAGGAGGTGCAGACGGTTTGTATGCGTAATTGCGCACACATGGCTACAGTTATTGTCGCAAGGAGGAGACATCGAAATCATGAAAGGAGACGCAGAGAACGCATTTTTCACCCTCGTGAACATTTTTGGAATGAACAAGGAAAAAAAATCATTAAAACACATCGCCTATCCAGCACTGCCATTTTGGAGATGTTGGAGGAAGTCAGAGGATTTGGAGCCAGCCACGAGAAGGAGTCCCTAATAATAACCTGACCCCTAACCTTAACCAATAAGTCACAATTAGCCTTTGTAGTTGTGAGGACCGGCCAAAATGTCCTCACTTCCCAAAAATGTCCCCACTCTGTAGGAAAAGAACGCTTTTTGGTTCTCACTTTGTAGCAAGTACAAGAACACACACACACACACACGCGCGCGCGCGCACACACTATGTACTAAAGTATTGGACCACCAACACATTACACCTTCAGGATCTCTTCTGAAAATTCCATGGGCATTAATATAGAGTTGGTCCCTGCTTTGCGGCTGCAACAGCCTCCACTCATCCTGGAATCTGGAAAGGCTTTCCAGAAGATTTCGGGGGAATTGGAATTTCGCATATTCACCCAAAATAGCCTTGGTGAGATCAGACACTGATGTTGGATGAGAGGGCCTAGCACGCAGTCTCTCCTCTAGTTCATCCCAAAGGTGTGGTTTGAGTTAGGGCTCTCTGCAGGCCAATCTGTTTCTTCCACAATTAAGTCACCCAAACATGCTTTTTTTATGGCATTTGCCTTGTGCACTGAGGCGCAGTCGTACAGGAACAGAACCGAATCCTTCTAAAACTGTTCCACTGAATTCGAATCATGGAATTGTCCAAAATATCTTCATTAGCAGACGTAACAAGATTTCCCTTCACTGTAATTAAGGGGCCGAGGCCAGCTCCAGAAAACCTATACCTGGGCTATTCAACATTATCCAGAAAGGTCCACTGTGGGTGCAGGCTTTCATTGCAACCAAGCACCTACACACCTGACACCGCTAATCAACCCCAAGAGTCTTTGCTAAGAGCTTGATTAGTCGTATCAGGTATGACGGTGCTTGGTTGGAAAGAAAGCCTGTGCCCACACCAGCCCTTGCAGTATAATGTTGAGTAGCCCTGGCCTACACCATAGCATTATGCTTTCTCTACCAAACCTCAGTTGGAACAATTCAGTCAGGCAGGTAATGCACTCCTAGCATCCGCCAAACCCAGACTTGTGCATCAGACTGCCAGATAGCCAAGCATGACTTGTCACTCCACGAAACACATTTCCCTTGCTCGAGAGTTAGCGAATTAGTGTGTTCGGCAATAGACTTCAGCACATACCAGGTCAGCAAAAAAAAAAAAAAAACTGGTTTCACTCCTCACCATTTGCTCGTCGAATACATTTCTTGTGATGCACCAGTTAGTTTTCCCCAATTAGGAGCCTACTACTTCTTTAATTTGATTGGTTTCATTGTTTTCTCTCATTTCATGCTGTTATTTCCCATCAACGCAATGCAAGTATGGTATTTTGTTTATTCTTGATGGCACACACGAATATTTCTGTTAAGAAGTGGGTTAAGAGAGCAAATAACTGCCCTAAACATTAAATGCACTTAAGGCTATTTAACAGCTTGTTAAAATCCTATTATTACAGTTGTGGTTGGAACAAAAAACACCATACAGCGGGGGTCCCCAGGAACGACATCGAACACCAATGCTCAAACTCAGTCCTGGCGCCCCACTGAGTATGCTGGTTTTGTTCCAACCACAATTGCAATCATAGGATTTTAACTATGTTTATTTGTCTTAATTAGCTGCATTCCATGTTGAGTATTTACCATCTTAACCCATGTTTTTATGGACATATCCATTGTGCCATAAAGAATAAAAACCCTTGAACATATTGTGCTTTTGTTCTATATTGTGAGAACTTTGAGGTGAAAACATTATTAAACGATCAAATTAGACTGACAAAATCAGTAAGCTCCAGATTAGGTTGCTGACAGTGATGTTTTGAGTTCTCTCAAAATAATTTGCCTGAACTTCACTGGGCTAATGCCGTCGAAGGCAACGGCTAGGGGTGTATCCCCGAACGCCCCCAGTCCTCCAATTCCCCAATCCTTGAATAGACCCAATACAATATAAAGCCCCTCAGGTCATGACCTTTCATTTGACTTAATTTCAGGTCAATCGGATAAATGGTTCTGAAGATATGGCCAAAATAGTAATTTTCCATCAGAAAGCGCCACCTGGTGGCAAAATATTGAACCATACAGATATGTCATCATGTGACACGTTGTGAGGTCATGACCTTGCAGTTGCACGTAGTTTCATGTCAATTGGAGAAGTAGTTCCAAAGATATGGCAAAAATGGTGAATTTTATGTGACAAAACTCCACCTTGTGTCAAAATTTTGAACCAAACAGGTATAATGTCACCGTGGGACATATCCTCAGGTCATGACCTTTCATTAGCACTTGATTTGAGGTCAATCGGACAAATTTTTCCAGTGATATGATAAAAACAGTGATTTTTTTCAGTTTTTGGCCCCTGGTGGCCAATCTAGAAATTGTAAATTGTCCAAAATCAAATCAGTTCTTCCTCTTTATGATACTTACTTATCTGCAAAAGTTGAAATTTCTAATTGAAATATTACTGAAGTTATTGTGTTAACAAATAGGGCGGCGGCGGTCAGACCAAAAAAATAATATCCCCGGAACGCCATTTGGCGTTCGGGGATATAATAAACATGACACAAAACTGGCGCGACTCTGTTTGCTAATAATTAGCGTGTGCCACCATGTGTCAACAGCTTGACCAATGAGAAGCCTTTTTTTGTTGATTAACCAATTTTTTACATTGATTAATTGTTGGGTTAAATTGTTTTCCTCAGTATTAATTTGTAGTAGTTTTTAATACATCTTAATGGAATATGGATACGGAATTTTTATTCTTCATAGCATGAATAGATTTGTCAAATGTGGCTAAAGAGGATAAATAACTGTTCTAAAGATAACCAAATTAAGACAAATCAACAGCTTTTTAAAAGCCTGAGATTGCAATTATGGTTTAAAAAAAAAAAAAACAGCATACACAGTGGGGCGCCTGGACCGAGTTTGAGAACCACTGGATTAGTGGGTGACACTCGAATCATCACAATAACCCTTCCCAAGCTTTGCTTATCCAGGAGTAAAAAGGAGTCATCATCAATCACCCCTGGTGCAATTTTAGTTTTTTTTGGGAGGGGGAGGTCTTTGCAGCAACAGACTTCAGCACATCTGGGCTCAGCCAAAAAAATAAGACCACACTAATGCCACTTAATCAGTGGCACCATATCAACACACATTTTGCTCTCCATTCCGTCTGGCCACCAAAATTCCCAATGACTTTAGGTTTCAGTGACCGCAGTCACCAGCCTGTTCCACTGACAGCATGACCACTTCATTTAGCCTCGCCAGTGTCATAACGTTTGTTACGTTACAAGTTACGTTGTTAATATTGGGTGCAAACACGAAAGACCGCGGTGAGCATTGTCCAAATAAGTCAAATAAAAACTATACCAATTCGTTGCCAATAGAAGAGGGAGGTCCTGGGGCTCAATTCTCTGCATGGAAAATCAAAGCATTCAAGAGCGCCCTTTGCACTTCAGTCGACTGCAAACTGAAGGACGTATACACTCATTTGACCAGGGCCCTTCACAAAGGATGAAGTGTGCTGTATGTTACAGGTATGTTTTATTTCACAAAATAACTGGTTTCACAATCTGACTAACATGTAAGAATCCAAATACGAAATTAACTAAATACAATTTGGAACCAATTCTTAATGAATACTGATGCAACTATCAAGGGTACTGTACAAGTGAACCATTTCTTAATTATTTTGCATCATCCATTTCATATTTTGCATCATCAAATTCATGTTTTACATAATCAAGTACTTTGTAGATTTTCTTCTCTGGAAGATGAAAATGGGGACGGCGCGCCCAGTATGAACCTGGCGCCGCTGATCATAACAGTGCTACCTTACACATCCGGCACCCAAGCACATTCGCTGATTACCATGACATCTAACAAATAAAGGTAACTGAAAGTAAACATTCAATCACTCTGCATACCATGTTTGTTCTCCATTAAAAAAAAAAAAGGAAATAATCCCAGCTGTCGATACACGACTGCAACTAATATGCAGTTTTCAGCTCATTTTGAGAAACCTAGCGTAAAGTCTTTTGAAAACACTGGCACAATGCTTAATAAAAATTGTGCCAGTTGGTTTACATATTGCTTTGTTATGACCTCATTACAATAAAGCAAGAGTATAAAATGGTCATTTTAAGTTAAACATGGTTTATTGATAATCACATCAATAACAGACTGGTACAAACATGTACAAAATATACTTTGTGGCCAGTTTATTTAGGACACTTTACTAAAACTAAGGCAGACTAACACAATAGTGCAGCAAAAAAATCTTCGCTTTACAAGTCATAATAATTATTTGAACAAATTTAGAGCTGTCGATGAAACTTTATTCAGTTTGGAGGCTGCAATTTGTGGTGCTGTAGAACTGTACTGCATTGTACCGACATGTATTTCTCTTATGTTAACCCCCTATTTTCAATCAGGGCTACTAGGCTAAATAACATATGCTTGCATCTAATTTGATGCCCTTTTACAGCACTTTCACTGACTTAATCACCACCTCAGACCATTTCAACATAAACTGAAGGTTATATCAGTAATAATAAAAAGGAATTTACCGCACGACTGCTGCAATATACTGCATTATCTTTTGCTAGGTGTGCCTATAAACTGGCAACTGAGTGTTAAGTCAATGAACAATACTTAATGTTTGTGTGTGTTGGCACGTGCACAAAAGAATCAGGAGGCACCCTGCCGTGCACTTTTTCATCCAGTGTGTAGTTACCAAAACCATTTTCTTTCCCCCGGGCTTCTGGCGGTCCCCTTGCCTTGATGAATTTATCCTGTAACAACGACATTATTCCAAGATTACAAATTTATGTTGTACTATTACAGGCTTTAAACAACACCTAAACATCAGGACGCACATTCATGAAAGGCAAATCCAATGCCCTGCAAGTGTTCAACCTCTCTGAAAGCGCTGATCATATTCTCAGTCAAAATGGATGCTCACGCATAATTTACCAATCAGTACTTTAGTATGAACTGACCACCAATGGATGCATAAGGAAATGAAAGTTGCATCACCCCTTCGGTGACTTGGCATCCCGCTCTACGTTATAGTGCACAGAATTTTGCTCCTTTGGTCTCGTATTCTTCACACTGACAATTTCGTGCATTTTCTTTGGTCATTTGGTTTTAGTAGGGAAAAATGAAAACAGAGATCCATGTGTGCATGCTTTCAATATTTTAGCACTACGACCAACATGCTCATGTTTTCGGGGCTGGCAAGGTAAAAATGAAAAGCATTGCATCTCTGAAAATGTGCCATTCACTCACCAAGGGCTAATCTGGTTCTTAAAGGATGCATCACATCCCTTGCGGCCAGTGAGTGTTTGTAACTTAAGAAAAGACACTACTATAGATTACAAAAGATTCTAGTGCAAACATGTCAACTTTTAGAACAAGAGTCATCAGATGACATATCCCCCTGGCCCCTGATAATTTGCAAAAGTCATGTCAATCCTACACCTTCAAAAGAAATTCAATGGAGACCCCGGACTGTTGAACAACTAAAGCTGTACATCAAGCAAGAATGGGAAAAAGTTCCACCTGAAAAGCTTCAAAAATTGGTCTCCTCAGTTCCCAAACGTTTACTGAGTGTCGTTAAAAGTAAAGGCGATGTAACACAGTGGTAAAAAGGCCCTTTGCCAACTTTTTTGCAATGTGTTGCTGCCTTTAAATTCTAAGTTAATGATTATTTGCAAAAAAAAATAAAGTTTCTCAGTTTGAACATTAAACATCTTGTCTTTGCAGTGTATTCAATTGAATACAAGTTGAAAAGGATTTGCAAATCATTGTATTCTGTTTTTATCTACGATTTACATAATGTGCCAACTTCACTGGTTTTGTACAACAGTCGGATGATGCAAGTGTTCAGATGTCAGATGAAGATGTTACCGGTGTCGACACATCCTGGTTTTTTTCAGTGAATGTTGGCCATACCCTAGGGCAAATTTCAGCAAATTCCCATGGTGTGTCATGGCCGGGAAGTTTGTCAAATGTACCGTCGTTTACACATGCAGCCGTGGGAAATCTCCTTTTCAGAACATTTTTTTTTGAGCAAATATCTTCCTATCTTGACAGTATGACATCAATTTCAACAAATTATTTTTTTATTGACAAGGAAATATATCAGCTATAATGTGCATTGATAAGCACACGATTATTATCATTGGTGACACTTTCTGGGCCTCCAGAACGGGTGCCCCCTCCTAAAAGCTAAAAAAAAAGTTAAAAATATCATTTTTTTGCCATAAAGAAAATTGATATCGCAGGATTCTCTGGTGGATTCATGAACCCCATGGGATGGTTTATCAATGCTGAAAATTATTTGAATTCAGGACTCCACCTTTTTCTGAGACGCTGCAGTGCAGACCCTGGTACACTTGACACAGAATGACCCACTAACTAAATTTGGTCTGGGGCGCATTTCCCACAGCTTTCTTGACATTAAGTCATTCCAAAGATATACGTTAAGGGAGTTCTCAAGCTTGATCCCGTTTCCCCCGCGTATGCTGGTTTTTATTCCAACCACAACAGCAGTTGTAGGATTTTAATAAGCTGTTCATTTGCACCAATGCTTCAATTCATGTTTAAAGTTGTTATTTACAATCTTATGCTACATTCTGACAGAAATATCCACATGAGCCATGAAGAGTAAAAGAGTCTTCAACGTATGTTTATATTTCTATACTGCAAGCAATTTCAGTTTTCAACATTTTTAAACAGATTAAACACTGAGAAAAACAGTCAGGTCCTATTTGTGTTGCTGAGCGCTGGTGTTCAGAAATATTTCAAAATAATTTGCTTAACCTTACTAACATAAATGGCCTATGACTCAGAACACGTTTGCCTCCATCATTTGCTTGCATAATAAATTGTTAGTTTAAGTGCCGTGTGTCCATGGCTTCACCATTTTGGAGCCTGACCAAGTGATTGTCTCCTTTCATTGGTTAATTTGCCTTAAAACAGCAATATACAGTAACTTTCCTTCACCCTCATTGTAAGAAAAAAGAACAAAAGAAGGGACAATCCAATCTTCGAATGAAAAATGGTGTTTATTTCCAGTAAAAACGGCAGTGAACAGAAATACCGGTAACATACTCTGGGTTCAGCGGAGTCAAAGTGAACCCCGAGCCTCCCCAACGTACATTTCTTATACATGAAAAACTCTTTGAAGTTGGCTAGACATTTTTATTGCATTAATTACTTAGACAAGATAGTTGATGGCAGTCTCTTTGGATGAAATAGCTCTCCAATTGCTCACTCCCGGCCACGACACGATAATTGATGGCTATGCCAGGTAGGTGCGACAAGTTTTTGTCAGAAATTACCAAGTGTATTGTACTTCTGATAAGTGGATCCTGACCATTTGGCCAACGGATGTGTCTGATTCGCGGGGTTTGCGACTTGAGTAGATTAGCACAGGAATGAGATTCTTACAGTCCCCCCTTTGATGCTTTATGATCAATTAAGCATCATCTCACCCAAGTCTTGCAAACTAAAAGATCACCTCATCTATGGGGTGTGCCAGTGGCGGTGCTGTCCTGTCTTAGGTTTTCGTCCTTCCTCATGGACAATCTTACCCGTCGTGGGATCGCACACCTCATCCGACTGGTCTTCCGCCGGGTTACCTCATGCCCTTAGCCGGGATCACTGATCATAATTACATTACTTTATATTGAATGGGAGAGACAGAATGACACAAAAAAAATGGAAGAAGCGGCCTAGCAGTGATTGGAGAACTACCTCATCCAAATTGACTGGCGGGGGAGATCATTTAAAAGCACAACATTATTGCTTTTGAGAAATGAGCACATGCAATACAAAATTATACACTGAAACAAAATTAGAAATAAGCATACAGATACTGCCACTTTAAATGTTAATTCCCATATCAGTCCCGAGAGTGCTATTTCTTGATCACCGTCATGCATTTGATTAATTATTTTGTTGTCTTTTTCCTGTAAACCTTGTTGAGCTTTTATAATATAGGTATCTTTTCTTTGCATCAAAGACATGAGTATGGTATCAAGTTCTGGTATGTCAAACTGGAATTCTGGAATTTCTTCAATGAATCCTAATTCATCCTCTGCATCTACATACATTTTTTGTTGTGTTGTATTTATATAAGGGAACTGATAGGGTCCAACTGACCATGCATTTTTTGGAATAATGCAAAAAGATGTATAATTGATTGGACATGTTGTCACACCTTCATGGGAGGAGATAAAGAATCTATTTAGTGTGGTGGTTATGCAGAACTGTGTTCTCCTTGTGACTACCCTTGTGAAATTATTGTGGATGTGGGTCAGACTGACAGAGCATTTTTCACCAAAGATCCCGGACATTCAACAAACAGGCAGTTTCTCAATAGCATCACACTCGCAAAAGAACCCAAATGCTGTCTTATCACAGCAGTGAGTATTTAGAGCTCGCCATTCACCGGACGCCAGTTTTACCACAGGACTTGGAAGGTCCTCGCGTTCTTTAAACACATTTCCCTGTAAAATACCCAAGTTCTTCATTTTCACCATGGTATTAAAAACATTATTGGACTGAAAGATTGGAATGGAGACAGTCAGCAACATGGCATACATTTGTCTCATAAAACATCCAAACTGTGGCAACGAGTTTCCCGCGGAGCAAGCCCATGTTTTGTCCTGGGGATTGTTAAACACGGTCAGGGCCGGCGCGAGCCATTTTGGTGCCCTAAGCATAAATGCTTTGTGGTGGTGCCCCCCCCTCCTAACCCTAACCCTAACCCCCCCCCCCACACACACACACATACCCCCCCACCCAACCCCACCCCCTGACAGAAATTTACAATATCTGAGTATTTGTCAGTTTGCTTTATTTTTTAAAAAAAATTGTCAATATTAATGGTTCAAAAACTGAGATAGAGATAAATAATAATAATAATAATAATAAAGAGATAAATAATAATAATTAAGTCTTTATAAAACACTAACAATGGCACCAAATACTCAAATAAATAAAAATAAATAATCTAAATAAAAAAATAATAAATGCCGCGACTACTAGCAAATAAACATCTGTTTTTAAACTGTAAGCACAGTTCTGAGTAAGGAACTTTAAATACACATTTTAAAATGCAAGCACCAGTTGTTAGAGGCCCTACAGAGGCACATGTCTGCATTTCCGGGCTGCGAAATCAGCTATCAGGTCATCATATGACAGATTCTGAGCAATTTCCCCATTGATGCTGATGACAGCCAGACCACTTAAACGCTCCTGGCCCATTGACGAGCGCAGGTATGTTTTAATGAGCTTAAGTTTGGAGAAGCTTCGCTCACCAGAGGAAACTGACAGGGATAGTCAGTGCAATCCGAAGAGCAATACACAGATTGGGATATACCTCTTGAACCTGATTTTCAAATTTCAAACAAATGGGAAAACGGATGTAGCTAACGAGACACCAAACTGATTCGCTATCAGCCTATACTCTCCGCAGCTAGCGAGCTCGTATTACGCAATCGCCACTCGCATTTCTAGAGGTACAGCGGTCATCTCTTCTGGGCTCATGACATCCTTAATCTGATCACAGTTTCACGAATGCTCCCCGAGACATCCTGAAATTCTCTCTCCATTTTGCATCTGAAAATTCATACAGCACCACTCTCTCCCATCACTCCTAACGCACACACGGGTTTTTGGTAGGAGTGGAGGAAGGCCTATGCTGAGACCAAGAGTTTTACGTCATGTACTTGGAAAGAAATCGAACTATTGACTGAACCATGTATACCAGGTTTTTCCGATTATCGCATTACTGAAGTACATGTAAACGCGTCAAATCAGATTATTGCCATTACCCGATTATTCCCAGTTATCAGATTATTGCGGTCATGTAAACGTAGCTGTTACAAAATAAATAATTGCTAATTAAAACATTGTCTTACCTGCAAGTGACGCGTCATCTCGCTATTTTTTTCTTTTCCGCCCCCGACTCCTGATGCCTTTTCGATGACATGTCCAGATCTCCGGAATAAACTTCTGCCAAATTTGCGATTGAAGCATAATGGAGCAAACTACTAGGGACTGGGGGAGGGGGGGAGGGGGCACCAAAGGTAGACCGATGAGAGGGCCGCACAGGAGTTCTTTTTTCGCGTAAATAAGCCTACTTTATTTTTGTATTACTTATATTTATTAACATGCTTCACAAACTTTTATTTTAAATTTTAAATACTGTTATCATTATAATTTTTTTTATGGGCTTGATTTTTTTGGTGCCCCCCAGGCAGTTGGTGCCCTATGCGCAGCGCGTGATAAGCGTATGCCGAGCGCCGTGTCTGAACACGGTTTCATTCCACCATTTTATAATTTGCAAGGGTGGAGTCTTGTCTGTGGGTTTTGAAGGTTTCCCCCCATTTTTTGAAAATGGGAAGTTAATGCCGTTTGTTATTGGCCCTTATACCATGGTCTGGATGAATACTTTTTTCTGATTGGCTGGCAGGTATGCATTAAAACCGTGGAACCGCACAGGTAGTTCGGCTACGGTCGTTTCACCATTCGAAATTCATCCTCTAGCCAACTTGTAACCCTAGCAACGTTAGACCTGGTACTCGGCTAGGTACAATGATAACCTAGCTGCTCGTTTACCTCCAGTAAATTTAGCGGGGTCATACAAGTTGCGTCCAGCGGGACGGTTAACTATAGGTACTCGAGCGATAATGACCGGAAATATTATAGCAGCGAAGTAATCAGGCTTTATTCATTAAATGATTGTAATTGTGTACGGTTACAAAGGAAGCTAACGTGTCCATTTCATGTGTCAGCAACTGCTGACAGTTCGCTAGCTACGTGCTGTGCCAGCAGACTTCAGCTCGCTGACTGCGGAAACCGTCATAAGTTCATTGTAATTGTGGGTAGCAAGTTAGCTACAGTCTGCATAATCGCACATAATGTTGCGTTATGCATAATCTCCATTTCAGCTGGAATCCGTTATCAAATCAGCTGGTGAACGGATGTAAGCATGTGCAAAAAAATTTTTTATCCATGAACGTAAGATAAACTAGGATAGCTGGTTCAATTTAACTTGGCCTATAGTAGGCTTTTGGGTATGAGAAGGCGCGGCGCCTCTTTAATGATTACCAGCTCGTTTCATAGGGTCGAATTTCATTTTGCGCTTTCTTATCTCCAAACTCTCCATGCTGCAAACCATGAAACACGCAAAGCCCTCATTTAAATAGGGTGTGTCCAACACGTTTGCACCTGTTGCCATTTGCGCAATCACTCTTAGTAAATCACCTGGAAACCGCGGTTCAGCCCCACACGCAAAATTCTAGATTGCACGCGCAAATTAGTACACGCAAATTGGGATCTTAGGAGATCCGGCCCTGGGAACCTCGATTCCTTGTTATTTTGCATTTTATCATTTTTTGCCTCCTTGGCTTGCTGAAAGCAAAATAAATACAAACAAGTCCATCTTCGCATCTGATTCCAGTAGACAACTTCCTGTCATCCGTGCACATCGGCCGTGCTCAGAGCACAACCCTTACAGAAAGTGCTGAAAGTGCCTTTAAAGATAAACAATCAATCAACCCCAGACATTTGCACTGGTACATTACTCTTCATAATAACTCTAAAATTTAACCCTATGGTCTCACACTGACACATCAAACCAGTAAGCATTTTAGACTGCATCCAATCACTGAAGTTCTGAAGTTGGATCACAGTGTTTATCATAATGTGTTAATGCTGTGATATAACAGATTACAATACAACATTAATCATGATAGTTTAGTTAACATCATTACTCTTTGCTCCCCATGGAAGATCTCCACTTGTCTTGTAAACGTTAACAGCAGCTCTCCCTCTTCCTCTTAATGAAACAGCGCAGCCCATAGACAAGCCCAGTCTGGAGGTGACTCTGAACCCCCCAAAGGTGAGACAGCTGTTCATATATAATCAGGCCATACTGGACTGCATCATCACTGGGGGAGAGAAGGCAGCTGTGGAGGGGGCCAAAGTTATCTGGACAGTGAATGGAAAAAACGCCTCAGGCCCTGACAGTCAAACCACTCAGGATGGACATCTGTTCAGGAAGACCAGCACCCTGACTCTGACAGAGACACAGTGGTTCAGTGATGGAGACGTGCAGTGCTCAGTAAAACAGATCAAAAGCAAAAAGCCGCCCATCCCAAAATCTGTCAACATGATCAAAAGTGGTATGTTGTTGCACACAAGACAGAATAAGCTGGAATAACTGTGGTGGTGGAGGCTTTTACTTTTAACCACTTTTGATGCTGATATAATAATAATAATAATAATAATACGTCCATTATTCATGGTGGATGCTATATGGTATGGCGCTGTCTGTCCATCCTTGAAGTTTTTTGTATCTCAACTAGTCCTGAAAATGGTTTGGGTTGTTTCTAAAGTTGCAGTATTGTATATGGGTGTAGCTGTGCTTATGCATTTTTGAGAACTCGAAGATGTAAGGAGAGCTATTACCCCTTATTATTCTAACTTTATGTGAGTAACGTGGTGTGAAGTTCTTCATGGGTTGTCTCCAAATGTTAGGCTGTGTGAGGCCACGCCTCCAGCCTTCTAACTCACCAGTCTCCACTGCATTCTTCAGCTTCGCAATCATTGCATGCGCCTGCTGTTCATCTCCACTGCGTGGTAGTGTTGTGCTATTTTAGACCAAGCTTTGCACTTTCTCATTGTGACGTCTTATAAGCCTGTGCTACTCGCTGGTCTTGTATAGACTTAATTCTCATTTTTGCATGCATATATTATTACTTTTGTTCTTAGTGCTGTTTATTGTTTATTTCAGCATTTAACTTTAATATCCAGGAATCTTGTTTGCTTATTCTTTTCTCTATTTGTAATTGTACTGTAGCTAACTCCCAGTGTTTGTACTACTTATAGTATTATCCAGGAACCTTGATGGCTTGTTCTTTTGTATTCCATCCTGTTTTGCCTCCTTACTGTGCTGAAGACATAATAAATACAATCAAGTCCATCTTCGCACCTGAGTCCAGTCCAACACTTCCTGTCCTCCGTACACAGCACTGGTGCTCTGAGCACAACCCTTACACGCTGCCACGTAATGAGCACCTTTGCATTTCTTTCACATTTTTCGTGACAATGTGCCTGATGATGAGCATATTTTGAGTGTCCCTAAATTTTTATGATTAAAAGGATGTATTGTATGAAATATAGTGGAATATAATACGCCGCAGGTGGCATAGACAACCCCAATTACGAATTACTTGGGACGAAGTGTAAACTGCGAATAAAATCAAAATGCAATGACTTTCAGATCACGAGCCAATATGTTATTTACAATAGAAGATAGATAAGATTTCAAATGTTGAAAGTGAGACATTTTACATTTTTATCCACAAAATGAGCTTATTTTTTAAATTTTCTGGCTCCAAAAGGTCTCAAAAAAGTTGGGACACAGGCCAAAAAAAAGGGCTGAAAAAGCAATTAATATATAAGAGAATCAGCTGAAAGAACATTTATCAAGTAATTAAGTTAACTGGCATCACAGGGCTCGAATTAGGATTTTTTGACTGGGCGCGAATGTTGAAAATGGGTACACTCCTGCTTGTTTAGGTGCACAGTCTAAAACTTGCTTAATTCAATAAAAAAAGCTGCTTTGCAGCAGTACAAAATGAATAAACAAATATTCTTCAACTCAGATTATTTGATATGCCATAGTGCTACTGTAAATTTGCAGTGGTGCAACAGGTTAGGATTATTGGTGGGATAAGATTTTATTAAAATCACGCTGTACATAAGAAAAATAATGGAAAAAATACAAAAAAACCCCCCCGAAGAAATCGGTAAAACCGAGTCTGCAATTATTATTTATCACAGTCAGATGATATTTGATCTAAAATTTGATTTCACTTTGTTTGACTTGGCCGAGAAACTAAAGTAATTTTCCACAACTCCATCATAGGACCTCTCTGGTCTCAAGAGCAGCAACAGTGCTGCTTTTAGCTGTTTTTATATTTTTACACTCTTCGTAACTCCATAATTAAGATTATATTTAATTGATTATATTTAATCAAGAAGATTTTTTTTTGTAAGTTTTTTTAATCACTTTCATTGCATCCAAGGAGTAAGTGCATACAGCGCCCTCCATAATTATTGGTATCCCTGGTTAAGATGTGTTAAAAGCCTTAAAATAAATTCAATTTTTATTGCAGAAGCATACTCTCACACTGAACATTGTAGAAAAATGTAACCTTCAACTCAAATGAATTTTAAGGGGGAAAAAATTCCCTGACTAAGAAATAATTATTTTTCATAAAATCACCTGTTACACAATTATTGGCACCCCTAACAATTCCTAGGGGATAAATGTAATTGAAGTATTGCTGTTTCATTTCTACAGTAGTTTACAAAGTTGATCAGAGTATCTAGGAACATTTAATTAGTAATTCATCACTTCTCGTTTCCCTGGGGTAAAAATATGACGCAACACACAGCCCATTTCTCTTATCCACTCTTCAACATGGGAAAGACAAAGGAACACACCATTCAAGTAAGGCAGATGTGTGTCGACCTTCACAAGTCAGGCAATGGCTACAAGAAAATATTGCCTGCACCTGCCCATATCTACTGTCAGAGGAATCATTAAAAAGTTTTAAACAACTGGAACAGTGGCAAACAAGCCTGGACAAGGACGCAAGGTTATTTTGCCACCACGCACAGTAAAGAGGATGGTAAGAGAAATAAAAAGTTCTCCAAAGCTCACTGTTAAAGAATTTCAACAAATGGCAGCATCTTAGAGTTACATAGTCTCCAAAACAACCATCAGGCGCCATCTACATGCCAACAAGCTGTTCTGGAGGCATGCACAGAAAAAACCTTTTCTCACTCACAATCATAAACGCAAACGGCTGGAGTTCGCTAAGTAATACTGGGACTTCAACTGGGACCATATGCTTTGGTCAGATGAGACCAAGATAGAGCTTTTTGGCAACAAACACTCCAAGTGGGTCTAGCGGAACACAAAAAATGAGTATGCAGAAAAGCACCTTATGCCCACTTTGAAGTATGGGGGAGGATCTGTGATGCTGTGGGCCTGTTGCTCTTCCAGAGGCCCTGGGAACCTTGTTAGGGTGCATGGCATCATGAACGCTTTGAAATACCAGGACATTTTAAATCAAAATCTGGTGGCCTCTGCTAGAAAGCTGATGATGGGTAGTCACTGGGTCTTTCAGCAAGATAATGACCCTAAACATGTGGCCAAATCTACACAGAAATGGTTCACCAGAGACAGAATCAAGCTCCTCCCATGGCCATCTCAGTCCCCAGACCTCAACCCCATTGAAAACCTGTGGAGTGAGCTGAAGAGGAGAGTGCAGAGGAGAGGACCCAGGTCGCTGGATGATTTAGAGAGATTGTGCAAGGAATGGTCGAAGATCCCTCTTTCTGTATTCTCCCATCTTGTGAAACATTATAGGAGAAGACTAGGTGCTATTTTGCTGGCAAAAGGGGGTTGAACAAAGTATTAACATCAGGGGTGCTAATAATTGTGGCACACATGATTTGATGGAAAAGAATTATTTCTTAATGTGGGATTTTTTCCCCCACTGAATAAATAAATTTACTTGAATTAAAGGTTGGATTTTCCTCTTTTTTTCATTGTGATCCTATCTTATTTAGAAAAAGACTGAATATATTAGAAGCTAAAGAAGACATCTTAACCAGGGGTGCCAATAATTATTGAGGGCGCTGTCCATCAACCAACAAGAATGGATCTTCAAACATGAATCTCAATTACAATTTCCGAAGTGGCTACCAGAGTATGCGCATGCATCACTTCAAGTGTCCACCCAATCAGTGTACAACGTCATTTACTTCTCCCGTTAGGACACGTTTCTCCCATTGGTACGAGTCGTGGTCTGTGGTGGCGGCGCCCCCTGGTGCTGCGGAGAGCAGATGTCCCACAAACTCCCTGATCCTGAATCAGAGAAAGTCTTTGATGAGAAATAAACATTACGCGGTGAGCCAATGTTGACACATACACGGCCTCAGACCATACGTGTTCCACAGTCTTGTAGTCCCATCGATTTTGGCATAAATTCTCGTCCCATACCAATAAAATCATTACAGGTAAGGATGAACGCCTTTGTAGAAAGAGGATTTTTTTTGGGGGCAGATTTTTGCTAGGTGCACGCACTGCATCCGACTTAAAATTTTGGGTGCATCTGCCGAAAACTGGGTGCTTACGCGCACCTCTGCACCCGCTATTTCGAGCCCTGCATCAGATGTGTAACATGATAGGCTATAAAACGGATGTCTTAGGGAGGTTGAATCTCTAAGAAGTAACGATGGCCAGCGGCTGTCCAACCTGTGAAGGCCTGCGTAAAAATATATTATAATATATTAATTTATTATATAAATATTTTAAAAACAATGTTCCTCAACGTCAAATTGCAAAGGCTTTGAAGGTCTCATCATCGACACTGCAGAAAATCATCAAAAGATTCAGAGAAAGTGGAAAAATATCTGTGCGTAAGGGACAAGGCCGAAGACCTTGCCCGTGATCTTGGGGTCCTCAGACACCACTGCATCACTCATCGGCATGATTCTATCATTGACATTACTAAATGGGCCCAGGAAAACTTCAAGAAACCACTGCCTGCAAACACAGTCTGCCGTGCCATCCACAGATGCGACCTAAAACTGTATCATGCAGAAAGGAAGCCATTGTTGAGCATGATCCAGAAGCGCTACCGTGTTCTGTGGGCCAAGGCTCATTTAAAATGGACTGTGGCAAAGTGTCCTATGGTCAGATGAGTCCAAATTTGACATTCTTGTTGGAAATGATGTTCCTCCGGGCTAAAGATGAGAAAGATCACCCCACCTGTTATCAGCGTTCAGTTCAAAAGTCAGCATCTCTGATGGTATGGGGATGCATTAATGCATATGGTGTGGAACACTTGCATGTTTAAAAAAGCACCATGAATGCTGAAAGGTATATAAAGGTTTTAGAGCAACATATGCTCCCCTCCAGACAACATCTATTCCAGGGAAGGCCTTGTGTATTTCAGCAGGACAATGCAAAACCACATACTGCAGCTATTACAACAGCATGGCTTCGTAGTAGAAGAGTCCGTGTGCTGTACTGGCCTGCCTGCAGTCCTGATCTTTTACCGATTGAGAACATTTGTTGCATAATTAAATGAAAAGTCTGTCAGAGGAGACCCAAAACTCTCCAGCAGCTAGAAGCCTGCATTAAACAAGCCTGGGATCAAATTCCAATAGCTAAACTCAAGAAACTTGCCTCCTTAATACCCAGACACCTCCACTCTGTTAAAAAGAAGAGGGGATGCTACACCATGGTAAACAGGCCCCTGTCCCAACTTTTTTGAGACCTGCAGCAGCCATCAAATTTAAAATGAGCTCATTTGGTAGATAAAATTGTAAAATTTCTCAGTTTCAACATTTGTTATGTTATCTCTGTTCTTTAATGAATAAAATACTGGCTGGTGTGATTTGAAAGTCATTGAATTTTGATTTTATTCACAATTTGCACTTTGTCCCAACTATTTCAGAATTGGGGTTGTACAACTTCAATGCTGAATTTTCATAAATATTTTTTTAATGTTTGCTGCCCTTTTTCTCTTCCAAAATCATGAAAATAAACTGAAATACAATTGAATTCTAATTGCATCAAGTGTCTTGACTCAGTTGAGCCATCCCCTTCCTCCCTGTGAAGCTACAATCTTGAATTATAAAGCTTTAAATAAGGTAACACATAAATATCCAGACTTGTTCCTGCATAAAGGGGTTAAATGATTATTTTTGAAATACTGGTATCAAAAATGCATCATTTTGCAGTACTGATTGTCAATTGGTCTGATCTGATGACACTGTTATTTGGAACACCAGCTATTGCAAGAGAAAGCTAGACTAATTAATCTGTCTGAACTTGCTGAGGAACCTGATTAAGGTCAATCTGTCCCAAAACAAGGATGCATTGATAGGAATTGCGCTAACTTTACATGACTGTCTCAATTCCTCTGTACAAGATGTTTGAGTTCCATCATGTTGTTGGACTATTGCCTTGTACTTTACTGTGATGTTATTTTTTGACTATAAAAATTGGTTGCAGGGAAAGATGGTCAGCTTTGTTTTGCTCAGAAAAAAACTCGGCTTTATCTCTGTCTGAACAAAGTATATTATCCTGAAAGGTTCTGCCTCGCTCTATTAATTTTTGTGTTAATTATGGGATTTTCCAGAACACCAGATTTGGTGATCTCTGTACTGTCAGTATCCAGGGTAGTTCAGCATTGAATTGGTGATTGCAGCAGCTTGGTGCTGTTTTAAGATAGGCCAGCTCGTGTGCGATTAAACAGGAGACTCATATTGGGTATTCTACAGTGTTGAGCTTAGTAGAAGTAATAATGTTCCAGGAACTAGATTAAATGCACATCTATCTGCATTGGATTCAAATTTAACAGATACACATTTTGTTTGTTTGGAACGTTTTGCTGTGGTGTTGTGTTCAGTATGCTAACAATGTATTTATTGCTAATCGGCCAATCGTCCTCTGTCACAGTACTTGCGAATTTGCGACACATGTTTATTATGGATTAACATCAGGTGTGTGAATCCTATAAATCACCCAGGATCCTGGCTTCTCTGTGCGTCATCTTTACACGGCGCTGGTAACAGAGGTCTTAGAAACTTTGTGTTGTGTTTTCTACGTTTGTGAAATTAAGAATTATTTAGCATTCTGTTTCTTTTACTTCTAGCGCTGCTCAGAGCCTCCAAACCTTCTCTTCTAGAAGTTGTCAGTCCCTTATATTGGACTGCGTTCTGCAGTTGAACCTTTCAGTGGTCAAGGTTCTTGTGACCGTGACTTTTTGATTGAGAATTGCACACATTCCGAAATGTATCACTCAAACCTTTTCATGAACAAAAGGTCAGGGGTAATTAGTATTGACTGTATCTTCCATCTGTGGCGTGTGTATGTTTTGTCAGATTGTGAAACTGAAGTTTAGCGCCAGCCATGTCATTATGGAGTTAAATTACTGCAAAAACCTAATTTACAAAGCGAACACATTTTACAAATGCACAACGATTCACAAACAAATACAACGTGATTTGCAAATATAAAATGATTCACGTGCAAACAAAGTGTGGTTTGCAAATATAAAAATGATTTGCAACCAAATACCATCAAAGACCATTAACAAACAAATGTATTCAGTTTTACAAATACGAAACGTACCGATTACAAGTATACGATATGAACCATTTCCTACAAGTACAAATCACTTTAGGCAGTTTTCTACCCACCGGCGCCGATTTTCTCACTTGTATTTGTCCAAAGGATTTTCTCTCAATAAAGTGTTCTGACGTTCTGATTGTTGGTGATATATTTTTATTCTCTATTTCGTTATAAATCTGGTCTCATATCATTACTTTTACTTTCTGCTGTCTGCCGGACATGGAGTATTTTGCATTTCGCGTACGACAGTCTTGATCGTGCACGCAATATTTAATTCACAATGTCGATGGTCTTGGAATTCATTTGCTCACTGACTACAATCACTATTTCATCACTGGTGTGGAAATAAAGTGTGAAACTGTTCGATCCATCTGACTAATTTTCAGAAGAGACCGAATAAAAACTGTTGTTTATCTTCAAAGAAAGAAAACAGACGAATAAAAAGACTAAGAAAAGTCGATGGCAAACTATTTGCATTTTGTGAAGGTCGAACACAAACATGGGCAAATTTGTACGTCTAATAATTGCTGGAATACTCAAAAAATAAAAACTTTAATGACTTTCGGACGCGGAGTATTTTAGGATCTCTGTTCGACAGTCGCTAAATTTGTAATAGATGCACAAAGTCCCACGCCAATGCCGACTCACTTTATTGAGCAGAGTTTAAACAGAAACATTGATTAACTAGGTGTGGTGGGAAAAATGTCCCAAAGGATTCTAAATTCAGAATAGTACTATAATCACATTTAAACAGAGAACTCAGCCAGCTTCTTGTGGCCCCTCAAAACTGTGGAGCTGAGAAGAAGCATAAACTCATAAATCTGCCAAACGCAAGATAACAGGACTGCAAGCCGGCCGACCAAGGCTGGCTAGATGAGCTAATCTTCCGGAATGACCATATTGGTCAGCCTGGACCCACTACCGGAGCATGCGCAGCTAAGTGTTCTGGAACCATCCATAACCTAGATAAGTTACTGAACTTTTGCTGAACCCAAGGTTTGGGAGGCTCAAATGTGGTCTTCGTGCGTCCCTGGAGGCTTAAAATGAATTTACACTATGATGTAATGGTTAACTTGTTACTAAGGGTGGAGGGTTGCTATATGACAATGAACCAATCAGAATTAATAATTTTGTATAAAGTGGGACGAGCCACATTTAATCCCACCTAGAGGGACGTGCCAAAAGGGTAATAAATACGAGGGTTCGGACTGACATTGGTCAGTCTGTGTCGGGTGATTGAAGAAGAATGAATGCTATGTGGTTTGCGCAGACCAGCCTGGGTTTTGTACTTCACTTTGAGCGACTTGCAATAAACCTGATCACATCAGACTCTGGAGAATGTGTCCATTCCTTGAAGGTAGATTTATAGGGGTTGGGAGAACACTTGGTCCACAAGTGTTTTCACCCACATAGGCTTATGCCGTCGGAGGCGACGGCAGGGGGTATATCCCCGAACGCCCCCAATCCTCCAATTCCTCAAGCCTTGAATAGACCTTGAATAGACTTTCACTTGAACTTAATTTCAGGTCAATCGGACAAATGGTTCTGAAGATATGGCCAAAATGGTAATTTTTCCATCACAAAGCGCCACCTGGTGGCAAAATTTGTGACACGTTGTGAGGTCATGACCTTGCAGTTGCACATAGTTTTATGTCAATTGAACAAATAGTTCCAAAGATATGGCAAAAATGGTGAATTTTATGTGACAAAGCTCCACCTTGTGCCAAAATTTTGAACCAAACAGGTATAATGTCATCGTGGGACACATCCTCAGGTCACAACCTTTTATTTGCACTTGATTTGAGGTGAATCAGACAAATATTTCCAGAGGCATGATAAAAACAGTGATTTTTTTTCAGTTTTGGCCCCTGGTGGCCAATCTAGAAATCGTAAATTATCCAAAATCAAATCAGTTCTTCCTCTTTATGATACTTACTTATATGCAAAACTTGAAATTTCTATTTGAAATATTACTGAAGTTATCGCGTTAACACGTAGGGTGGCGGCGGCGGTCAGACCAAAAACATAATATCCCCGGAACGCCATTCGGCGTTTGGGGATGTAATTAATTTCGGTACCCATCTTGAAGATGCGAGCCGTCTGATCAAAACATTCCCGTTTAATATCTAAAATATTCAGTTGATTTCAAGAGATTAAAAACAATAATCGACTGTCGGACATGAAGTTATATTGAAACCATCCCACTGTCAGACACTGAGTTATTTCGAACACGTAGACACTGCATTTTAATTTAGCCTCAGCCGTCATCTTCATGTCCACGGTTGTCGCTGGCGGCCGTTCTCTATTCTGTTCAACTTCACGGTGTAGAGATCTAGGAAATTGAGTCATAGCCCCACCTGCTGTTTAGCAGGGCCAATAACTTAGTGAGGAAATTAGTGAGAAAATCCTTCGGACAAGGACAAGTGAGAAAATCGGCGCCATGTACCCGGTAGAAAACTGCCAAAAATTTGTACTTGTAGGAAATGGTTCACGTCGTATACTTGTAATCGGTTCGTTTTGTATTTGTAAAACTGAATACATTCGTTTGTTAATGGTGTTTTGTATTTGCAAACCACACTGAATTTGTTTGTAAATCATTTTTATATTTGCAAACCACACTTTATTTGTTTGCAAATCTTTTCTTTTATTTGCAAACCACACTGTATTTGTTTGCAAATCTTTTTTTTTAATTTGCAAACCACACTTTGTTTGCACGTGAATCATTTTTATATTTGCAAATCACATTGTATTTGTTTGTGAATTGTAGTGCATTTGTAAAACATGTTTGGTTCGTATATTATGTTTTGGCAATAATTTAACTCCATATGTCATGAAATGACTGGTGTCACAATCTGGCTGTAACATATATTCAATTTAAACACAATAAACAGTATGAAAATCACAAGCAGTCATACATCAGGACTGGAGTTAGGAGTGCGAAACCCTTATCCTCTATCAGCCAGCTGCATCTCCATCTACATTTGCATTCTCTGCTGCTACGGCCTGTTCTTCAAAGCACAAAAACCTTTTTTGGGGTATTTTAGGATGTACAGGGTTGGTGTGTGTTCTGCATGAGTGAGAAATGGCTGAAAATAATTTCTGTCCTTCAAAGAAATGGCAGGGGCAGGGGTAGTTTTGAGAAGGGAGGGGTTTGGTTTTCTGTTTTGTGTGTGTGTGTGTGTGTGTGTGTGTGTGGGTGGGTGGGTATGTGGGCAACTTTGCCCATAAAGAAGGTATTCTGCTAAGATGCCTTTGAAGTTAAGATTGTTAAAAATATTCTCTATATCCTTCCCTCTTGTAATATAGCCTTAGTTTATGATGGCTTGTTGTATAAGTGTTGTACATGTATGTTCTTCCACTACATCTTTGCATAATACACTCAACAAAAATATAAACACAGCACTTTTGTTTTTGCTCCCATTTGTCATGAGATGGACTCAAAGATCTAAAATTCATTCCAGATACACAATATTACCATTTCTCTCAAACATTGTTCACAAATCTGGCTAAATGTGTGATAGTGAGCACTTTTGCTTTGCTGAGACAATCCATCCCACCTCACAGGTGTGCCACATCAAGATGCTCATCAGACACCATGATTAGTGCACAGGTGTACCTTATACTGCCCACAATAAAAGGCCACTCTGAATTGTGCAGTTTTGTCTCACAGCAAAATGCCACAGATGGCGCAAGCATTGAGGGAGCGTTCAATTGGCATGCTGACAGCAGGAATGTCAACCAGATCTGTTGCTCGTGCATTGAATGTTCATTTCTCCACCATAAGCCTTTTCCAAAGGCATTTCAGAGAATATGGCAGTACATCCAACCGGCCTCACAACCGCAGACCACGTGTAACCACACCAGCCCAGGACCTCCACATCCAGCAGGTTCACCTCCAAGATCGTCTGAGACCAGCTACTCAGACAGCTGCTGAAACAATTGGTTTGCATAACCAAAGAATTTCTGCACAAACTGTCAGAAACCGTCTCAGGGAAGCTCAACTGCATGCTCGTCGTCCTCATCGGGGTCTTAACCTGACTCCAGATCGTCGCCGTAACAGACTTGAGTGGGCAAATGCTCACATTTGATGGCGTCTGGCACGTTGGAGAGGTGTTCTCTTCATGGATGAATCTCGGTTTACATTGTTCAGGGCAGATGGCAGACAGCGTGGGTGGCGTCGTGTGGGTGAGCGCTTTGCTGATGTCAATGTTGTGGATCGAGTGGCCCATGGTGGTGGTGGGGTTATGGTATGGGCAGGCATCTGTTATGGACGAAGAACACAGGTGTATTTCATTGATGGCATTTTGAATGCACAGAGATACCGTGATGAGATCCTGAGGCCCATTGTTGTGCCATACATCCATGAACATCACCTCATGTTTCAGCAAGATAATGCACGGCCCCATGTTGCAAGGATCTGTACACAATTGTTTGGAAGCTGAAAATGTCCCAGTTCTTGCATGGCCAGCATACTCACCGGACATGTCACGCATTGAGCATGTTTGGGATGTGCTTGACCGGCGTATACGACAGCGCGTACCAGTTCCCACTAATATCCAGCAACTTCGCACAGCCATTGAAGAGGAGTGGACCAACATTTCACAGGCCACAATTGACAATCTGATAAACTCTATGCGAAGAAGATGTGTTGCACTGCATGAGGCAAATGGTGGTCACACCAGATACTGACTGGTTCTGAGTCCCCAGACCCCCAATAAAGCAAAAGCTGCACATTTCAGGGTGGCCTTTTATTGTGGACAGTCTAAGGTCCGCCTGTGCACTAATCATGGTGTCTGATGAGCATCTTGATGTGGCCCACCTGTGAGGTGGGATGGATTGTCTCAGCAAAGCAAAAGTGCTCACTATCACACATTTAGACAGATTTGTGAACAATGTTCAAGAGAAATGGTAATATTATGTATCTGGAATGAATTTTAGATCATTGAGTCCATCTCATGACAAATGGGAGCAAAAACAAAAGTGTTGCGTTTATATTTTTGTTGAGTGTATATTTATCCCTCCTCTATCGGCTTATTTTTCAAAACAATACAATATCCCCCATACATTACACCACCACATTCAGTCACATTTTATTCCTCGGGGTGTATTTCGACCTCAGGCGGATTGTACCCGGGTATGGCCTGGCTGACGGGGAGGATAATCTGGGCTGCTACACAAGCACATGTTCCGAAGGGAGAGCTCCAACAGATTGTGCCAAGAAATTCAATACAGGCTGTTCAATTTATTTTATTTTGGAAGTTGGGGACAGTCGGGGAATTACCAGACTTTACAGAGGATGGTCAGAAGCTGTCCTGGTTAACAATCACGGGGCTCGGATGTGTGAGTTCAACACAGCAACCAACTAGAAAACATAAAAAAACAGTCACATTTGTGCACATATTATAACTGAATTATCTCCGAGTAATATGTTTATGGTGGCTGCCTCACAGCAGTAATGTTGTGGGTTTGAATCCAGCCTGAAGCCTTTCCATGTGGAATATGTAAGTTCTCCCCTTGTTCGCAAGGGTTTCCTCTGGTTTCTGTAATTTCCTCCCACAGTCCAAAGACATGGACATCAGGCTATTAGAGGCTCATGCTCATTGGTATGAGTGTGAGAGTGAATGGCGTGTCTGCCTTGTGATGGATTTGAGTTGTCCAGGGATTGATCCTCTATTTCGCCCAAAATCAGCTGGGATAGGCTCCAGCTCCCCTGCAATCCTAGTGAGGAGGAAGTGGTTCAATGGATGGATAATATGGTACCTGCACATGGCAGCCAACACAAACAGCTGATTTAAGGTTATTTCCACTCCACATGTGACTGACAGGCAGGACTGAGACATTAAATTTTTTATTAAAAGTTAGCAGCACATCATTCAGTTTTTTGTGCAAACGCAGGACATATTTCTGCTGGTTTGGGTGAAGTGCGCAAGCAAATTGTTTCTGCGGTTTAATTTCAAGGTATTTAAACATACATTGCATAAACTGGGTGGAAATTACAGTTACGATACAAACCACCCGATTTCAAAGAGTGAAAAAAAGAATTGTGAGAATTATGATTTGCAGAATCTGGCATTTCATTAACGACTTAATTCTGCATCCCAGAAAGCTGCATAGCAAAAGCACATGCACACAAATACACATACGCATATACTCACACAAATACACACGCAAGCACAGACTCCTGCTCACACACACACTAGCTCTGTTCGTACAGCTATACTTTGTGAGGACATTCATTTCCTATAGCCGTTTCCAAACCCTGATCACAACCGAATTATGCCAAATCCTAACAGTAATGTGAATTTTATACAGTTAGCTGCAATCCTCTGTAAGGACTTCACAATCCCAAATGTCCTGAGAACAGTAATGATTTCTCAAGAGTTGCTTCTCTTCAGTAAATCTATATGGAATGGAAGCTCTCACATAAGCACGCGTGCACACACACACAGATACACACACATACTAGCTCTGTTCGTACAGCTATACTTTGTGGGGGCATTGCATTGAGTTACCTTCATTGTCTACAGCCTCTTCCAGACCCTGATCATAACCAAATTATGCCTGATCCTAACTTTTAACGCTAACTTTATCCAGTTAACTGTAATCCACCGTAATCTTCTGTGAGGACCGCCAAAAATATCTTCACAAACCCAAATGTCTTTGCAACATGAGGCTCCCACATGCGTACACACAGACATACACACACATGTGCGCACACACAAAAACAAACAGAATACAGACCCCTCCCTTCTCCAAACTGCCCCTGACTCCCATCAGTTCTGAGAAGTATGAATATTATTTTTGGCCAGTCAGTCGCTCGTATAAACCACACACCTGCTGTAAATATCCTAAAGTACCCTCATGGGGGTTTCTGTGCCTCAAAGAACAAACTGCAGCTGCAGAGAATGCAAATATAGAGGCTGACTGAGACAGGAGAGAGATCTTCACGCTCCTACCCCCAGCCCTGCTGTATAACTGCTGGCGGTTTTATTCTGTTGGTTCTGTTTTTATTTTATATTCACTAAACACAGAGATAATCTTCCACAGGCATTACCTCTGCCCAGGAGTTCATTCCACTTCCCTCATCAGCATTACTCGTACTGCACAATATCACTCTAAATGGAGCTCCACACATTTACACAGTATTTCACTCAGCAGTGAGCATATTTCACCAGAACATTTTTATACACTGAAAAACAAATCACAGAAATGATTGCATTGAGCATATAGCTACCCTGAGTAAACATGTATGACAGCTATGAAAGCCAATGATGTCATGGCCTGCTGTTGTTCATAATCTGGATCATGTCATCATGCAGCTACCCTGGCAGATTTACAAACTGCTGAACTGAGCACAGCTCTCCTGCATAATCCAGCACATGAACCTCCTGCCACTCTGACTTTAATAACAATTAACGATAATAAACAGTTAACATCATCAGCTCAAAATAGCTCTTTTCTGAATGCAAACAACAGTATTCCTTCTGGAAATCTACCCACACAGCTAGGCCAGATTATCCATATTAGGACTGGTGTGCGTATACAGGGGGATCATGCTGGGAGGGGCATCACATGATTTACGAATCCTCTGTTTTTTACTTTTTTTATTTTAATCGGAAGAGATGCTTATGTCTATTATGAACAAATTCAAACTTAACTGTTGATATCATATGAGAATATTTAAAAAAGAATATAAAATTTTAAAACTGCATTTTGGAACTGCCCTGCCAAAGTCACAGAAAGGCCAAACTGCTCCCAGATCAGTGTTGCAAGCTGAGCTAGAATCCCGCTATTTAAAACTGAATGGGCACTGATCTCTAATCAGTTGTTGATCACAACGATGTGCTTTTGTTCTGACATCACGAGCTACAACACACTGAGCGGCGGGGGAAGCAACCGAGGGGTTGTGCTAATAGGAAAATAGCAGAAGAAAAAAGTACGAAAGATATCCACGCTACCGAATGTACCAGAAATATCTTGTTTTTATAACATTAATCTTGGCAAACAAGCTGTCGGTAGAGAGGCAACTGTTCTGCCCGTCAACTCCATTCCTTCAGCTCTAGAGGAAGTGCTTACGCACATAGATACATAATGTAGCCATGTACATTAGAGGCTAATGCTAATGAGGCAGATGCAGCAGCGCATAACATCAGCTGACGTTAACGGGAGCCTGTCGCAGGTGGTATGACAGCAACAGCTGAACTCGGAGACGGAAAACGTTTGCATGATCGCAGAATCTGACAACAGAGAGTTAACAGCACAAAGCCTTTTCCTTTAAAATATCATTAAATATGCAGAAAACTTCTGGCAACAATTCCTCTTGAACTCTATAATAGAATTCATTTTTTCTCTCATCATTTAAAAGCCATTGCTTATCCAAATGCAATGACATAGCCATTCTTTGCCCAGTTTATCAGTTTTATGATTTTGGGGCATTTTACTCATATTTTGAGATGATTTTGCACAGAATCTGACGAATACTCAAATTATTCAAAGTATGTATGTCATTGCATTTCTAATGAGGTAAAATACCTGCAGCCCAAATTTAATTGATTTTCAATGATAAAGTTATGGCTGCCACAAACATGAGAAACATGAAAAAAGTAATACCTTAGGAAGTCAATGGAAAATGCTTTAGACCGCATTGAAAAGTTGAGTTCAGTTTTTAATCCATGTAGCAATTAGTGATTATTAAAGGTGGGTTATTACAGAATATTTTTCCAAACATTTTTTAAAATAAAAATAATCACATTTTGCCCATTTTACCCCAGATCACCCCTTAAGATTTTGGACGCTGTCCCTGAAGGCTGCAGGGTCATCACGCTGTCCTTGAAGGCACCGTTATTATTATCACCACTGGCGATCTTCTTTTGAAGGCTTGTTCAGCTGGTGCTTTAGCTGTCAATATTGCTGTATGCCAGTTAAGTTGTTAATAAATTAAACGCTAGTATTATCAAAGGGAAGAGTGGTCCATTGCTGCCTTCTGTAAGCCATGTTAAGTAATTTTTTTTGCGGGGGTGAGGGGTGGGGGTGTGTTTGTGGGGGGGCGGGGCATTTCATGATTGGCCACACTGGGGCATAGCACTGTGTTAATCCGGCCCTGCCACACAGTCATGTGGAACATTAATGATTGTCTATTAAGAATAATGTTGAGCATTTATAGTTCAAACTATACACAATTGCCTTGAAGATTAACACACCGCTAACAATTTCAGAACAGGCCAGACATCCGAAGTCGTTTTGAGGAAGTTCTTTAACTGAAGTGATGGTTTGTGGGGCAGTTTCCTGACTGCAGGTGTGGACACAGGGGACAGCACAGAGGCTGAACCTGCAGAGGAAACTCTTCTCACTCCAGCCTATTCTGGAACAACTGAAAGAGTCAAATCTTTCAGGGCTTTACTCGAAAGTAAAAGAATTGTCCCATATTTACAGTGTCAACTGTGATACTATTGCTCCAATAGACAAAATGCGCTATTTTGCTGCATGAGACTTTCATGCTGATGTGAAGGCTAAATTCAATTCATTATCTCAATAAGACGAGCATAGAAAACGTATTCCACATTGAGGCCAAGTAGTAACAATAAAAAAAAATCATGGCAATTTTGATTTCTTATGTTTGTTCTTTTGGCTCTCAATGAATGCACAAACTGCATCCGCTGTGGAAGAGTCCGGGTTTTCACAGACAAATTTGATGTAATAAGATGCAGAATGTATTGAAATAGCAAAGAGACTGAACACTAAATATAAATTTAAAATACTTACAAATCCTTATTTAGATCACACAAACACGTCCAAATGACTTCTGTAAGAGTCTAATCATTATGAAAGTAAAGGTTCCCAGCCGCCAGCTCTCGAATATCATGAAAATCCATTATTTCTTCATCAAAACAATTTTGATCTCAGTTGAGATAGAATGCAAAATATCATTTAGATATCGATCTGCGAACAGCCAAGTGAGTAAGTGAGTGAGTGAGTGAGAGAGAGTGAGTGAGTGACTCATTTGTATACCTCTCATTTCTATGCTTCACGTATCCATGAATGAAAAATGATTATTTTGTGCGACACCTTTGTTTTTGCCAAAAAACAAAAAGTTAGGCAAAAAAGGCAAAAAGTTATCTTTGTTATTCGAATAAAGTCACCTTGCAAATGGATGTGTAAGGTACAAAGTAGCTTTCATGTCTTTCAAATTAGAAATAAAAAGTATTTCATAAGTAAATATGATGAGGGCTGAACCACTCTATGAAAGACTGCATGGGGAAGTAGTTCAACAGTTAAGAATAATGGGCCTCATGTAACAACATTTTCATATTCTTGTCGTAACTTGCTCTTACTTTTTTTCCTACAGTGGGCTTGTACGAGGATACCACCGTGGCACTGCCACGTCAGATTCAACAAACACTCTTAAATTCAGATTACTGCCTAAAAGATCCTCATAAACATGTTACATTCCACCTGAGCGTAAGTGAGGGTGTGTTCATGAGTTTTGTGAACTTGCATAATTACCCTCCCAATAATTCCAAATAACGCTGCGCGAACTCCCACACTTTTCAGGAAGTGTTCGTTCACAGAACTGGTATCAAAGATGAAGAAAAAGAACTTTACCAGTTCTGGGATAGAAGTCCTGCTGACGGACATCCAAAAAGGAAAATCGATTAATTTTAGCGGCGGAATTAAAGGACCCGCAAAATTCAAGCAATGGGGGAAATTAATACAGTAAGTGCTGTAAATACCGTGCCGCTAGTTGGAAGCACTGGCCGTGGTAATCTAAGGTCTTGTCCACACGGAGATGGAGATTTTCGACAACAGTATTTTCTTTTTTCATCGTTTCTAGAAAATCCCCCATCCACACGGCATCTAAAAATATCTTGGTCCACACAAAGATGCCTAAAACGACCCAAAACGCTGCAGTAAATATCCCTGGCCTGAGTGTGGCGCTGTAGCGTTTCAACAGAAATAAACCAAAAATGTAAGAGGCGGCACGTTTTCTCCGTTTTTGGTCTATTTGGCAGAAACGCTACAGACCATAAAGCGCCACACACAGGCCTGGGGGCTGTGATGGGGGCTATCATGTCATTGCTTTCAAAAAAAAAAAAAGCGTTTTGGTAACCTGGCACACCAGATGGACTGTTCCATATATCCGCCGCGGAAATATTTCACAAGTCCATCTGGGAAAGAGCCGTTCAAAAAAGTTTTCAGAGGAGGGACCTTCAAAAAAATCTGCGGCTGCTGATTGGACGATGGTTCTCCTCGTCACACTCATCACCGACCAAACAGTACGACGTAGTAGATGGGCACCGCTGCTGAGAAGCAATAGAAGCAAACTGGAGCTAGAGAAACTGCTGTGATAATGGCATTATACAAATTTAGCCATTTTTGTGAAGTAAATTTGAGAATCAAGGGGACGCTGATAAGTACAAAGAAACTGTTTAAATGAAACAAGGCGCATAATCAGCAAACGGTTTCTGAACAACAACAAGGACTGGGCTTAACTGTAAAAATGACAACTCGAGATCCATCCGGATTTGTCGGGCATGAGCCATTCACAGACTCAACAGGTTTAAGTCTTTATTAACAGTAGAAATGGAGTCAAATCAAAACGTTTGTTTAACAATGCATGTTGCCTACTTTTCGGCGTTAAAAAATACAGACTGTCGAGCAATACCATCCTTGATGCAAGGGCAGATGCGGGATGTAGTGACACAATTGGCACCAAACTGTAAACAATACAAGCAGCTAGACCCTGTTGTGAGCTTTGAACTATGTTTCAATCCTTAGACTATCATCTTACATTAAATTATACCACACAGATGTATCACTCACCACATATGTGACATGAACCTCGTCGACGACAATTCCCACCACGTTCTCCTGGTAAACTTCTGAGGAGAGCAGATTTCTCCAGGTATCATTGAGTAGCCATGACTCCGGGCTACCATAGACTAACTGGCATTGTCCATGGAGGATTTCCGCGTTCTCTTCCAGTTTCCCAGCTTCTCTGATTTGATCGTCCATGAGGGCAACCAGCGGAGACACGTTTATCACAATGGGTTTTGGAGTCCTTCCCATCTTTTTCACGACCAGAGAGCCAGCTGGTAGATCAAACTCTTCCCGAAACCGGTCAGGAGAAGAGCAAAAACATCGTTTCCCATCAGAAAAGCTTTTAGTGACATTCTTTACTCCTCTTATAATGAAAAAATTGAGTCTATTTCTGATAGGACTGCTGATATTGACACATCCACAGGAACCGCTTCGCACGCGCCATTGTATTCAAACAAAGTCGCTTCCTGGTGATGTCACCTCTGCAGCTCCCGCCTCTCTTTCCCCTGATTGGGCCGTAAAAAATTTAGCCATGAAATTGTTGGACGACGGTAGTTGGCAAGACGGACCTGCAGGATTTCAGAAAATGAATCAGGCAAGGCTGTCTGCTCCGCAAGGCTGCCGTTTTGGTTTTCCACACGAAAATGCTGGGGTGGCGTTTTCATATTTTCTCACAATGTGGAACCATTTTCAAAAAAAATACCGTTTGCAGGCTACGTGTTTGCCGTGTGAACGCAAGGCCGAAACAATAAGATATTTATGTGTTCTCAAAAAAATCGTTCTCGTGTGGATGGGCCCTAAACCACTCATCTGTCTCTGCAAAAAGAAAAAGGCCATTCGCTTTGCGGAGGGGTGACTTTATGGTGTGGTTAGGGTTTTGGAGAACCAACTGTGACAGAGAAATTTGGGAAATGTCAAAAAGTCAAGGAAGCCCTGACCATTAGGTCCAAAAGGAATGAAAATAGGGAGTAGGAGCAGAACCAAAAACAGCCCTAAAATAACGAGGGCAACTGTCATATATTTAAATAGTTTCACTCTAAAAATACAGTGCCAAAAAATACATCTCTGAACAGTTGTAGAAACAGCTAAAGCATAGAATCTGCAAACAAAACTGTGCAGGAAGAAACGTACAGGATACCCCAAGGGAATATGCTGTTGACCTCTGGGGGATGCTGTAGGTGACCAATAGTGAATACCAAAAACGTTTCCGGTAGAACAAGAGCGAAAAAGCCCTTTACATGAAACTAAATCCTGCAGGTGTGACACCCTGCCAAACGGGAGAAAGTCGCAGGGCTTACAGAGACCTGGGGGGCTCAGAAAGTACAGGGCAGAGGGAATCCCGGGTGAACTTAAGACGCGATCGTGGATAACAAAAGATGTGGAGTCCTCTTGTTGGAGTCCCGAAGAATAAAGAAGAAACTAAGTCGGCGCAGAACGTTTACAATTCTTTTCCCAGTTCCGCGATACCGCCCACACCGAACTATGAAAAATAAAGAAAGCTAAGTGGGTGCAGAACGTTTACAATTCTTTTCCCAGTTCTGCGATACCGCTCACACTGAACTAGACCAGAAAATAAAGGAATGTTGTGATTCTGATTCCTGCATGCCATGTTTAGTATTTCTGTGTTTAGTGACCACTGCTCTGTCTGACTATTCTTAGGATTGTGTTTTGTGTGTTGGTAATTTAGATTTCCTGTTTATTATTTTTCATGTTTAGATCATTTAGTTTCCAAGCCATGTTTTCATTTTCATGCTTTGCACTTTGTCTCCCCTGTCTTGTCAGGTGTGTATCTTTGCTCACGGTCCCTTGTCTTGTGTGACACTCATTCGGGTGATTTATTGGTTTCTGGGTTTCAATCTTCTTTCATTATCTCGTGTTCTTCCTTCCTCTCTCTTTTTCTGTCTTACTAACACATACTAACAGTTTATTGTTTTTGCTCAATACTAATCCACACTAACCTTGTATATTTGGACTAACTTACTAACAAGCACTTGGGATTGTATAGCTGCACTTACTAATTGACTAATGATCTCTCAGCTGTCGCCCTATTCTAGTCTCCGCCTCCTTGCCTATCCCTAATTATCTCTGCTGCAAGTTTCTGTGGATTTCCACTTATACTTTGTGCTTTCCTTTTCTTTTATCTTGGCACTTTAGTACTCCTTAACCGGAGCTGTTGTTTGTACTTAGGTTTGTCTTGTGATCCCTGTCTGCGTTTTGGCTACAGCCAAATTCATGTAATTAGTTTATCCCTCATGTGTCTCTCCCTAATCATTGTTCCCACTGATTGCACCTGTTCTTCCTGGTCATGTGTTCTCCTGGATGTGTATATAAGATGTCTGTTTGCTTCACACTCTTGTCAGATCGTTCTCCCTAGTTTTCTCGTGCCACGTTTCTCGCCTTGATCTCTCAGTGTTTATCTTTCTGACTGGACCGTCTTTGATATCGAGCTTTGCCTTCTCCCTGTACTTTTGCCGCATTCTTGTTTTTTGACCTCTTTTGTCTGACTACGATTTTTTGTGATTGGTGCCCTGTGTATGACTCTGGATTTCGCCCTTTGGATTCTGATTTTGGATTGCGGACATTGTACTGTTGCCAGCTCTGTTGGGGGGTTTCCCCCTTCAGAAATAAAGCCTCCTTTTTGCATTTTACTGGTGTTTGCTCTTGGTTCATTTCGTAAAACCTCACAAGGAAGCTAAGTGGGCGCAGAACGTTTACAATTCTTTTCCCAGTTCTGCGATATCGCCCACACCAAACTAGACCAGGCAAATGAGATGACAAATTCGGACGCAGAACAAATACAGTACAAATCTGCAAATACCGTCTGTACCATTCTTTATCTTACTGGCTAGAATGTTTAACGAGAGACATTGACGCCCAGAGTGCAGGAGCTGCAGAGCTTTAATAGCAGGGATTCGGGGCGGAGCGTGCAATGAGCACGGGACTCACCTGCTGCAAACAAATGGAGCTTGTCATAAATTCTGATGGGCACGGAGTCAAGCTTGCTAACTATAGGAGCCGACTCTCGAACTTGAATCACCTGAGTGCTCTGGGATGTCACCTGATTTGCCGTCACATGATTGCTTGATTCATATGCTAGTTTACTGAAGCTCGCATTCTGAGCAGAGGCTCTGCAGCATGTACGCTTAACATTGCTGCCACCGGAAAGGGAGTAACCTGTGACAAGGTTTGTCGTTTCGTTATCACTGCTGCTTTTATAACATGCTTATTTTGGTTACTGTATTCGGTGAATTACTGTGGTTTGATGTCATGCTCGCATGTTGCCACCTTGGAAGTGCTAGGCTATGCAGGATAACCAGCGTAAAAAACAAATTTGTATCATGAATTTATATGGCTTGCCTCGGAAACATTGCGTTTGTTTTGCCGAGGGAACGTTTCGCACTGGCGTGTCATTTATCAACCGGAAATTTAAGCAGCGCATGGTCATCTGGATGCAGCCATGAACGCTCGATTCCAGGTCTCATTTAGCGAACCAGTACTCTTTGTCAGAGGCTGATGTTTTCCGGGTGTCGAAAAACCTTTGGATGCTTAGATAAATGCAGTAATGCACTGCAGTCTTGTCTTAATCGGGAGCGTGGTGCTTAAATCTGCATGTCTTTCAGGCAAGCGCTCCAGAATTCTAATAATTTCAGTCTTTGCAGTGTTTGTACTCGCTGAGCAGGAAGATGCTGTTATGTCTCATTTCGCGAAGTTACGCGAGTCGCTCGCTTCCTTTCTTACACGGGATGCTGCTGGTCCTTTGTACAGTCGGAATATGATTGGGAAGCCTTGGTAAATGCACGTGGAACATTATCTTACTGCAACAATGAACAAGCTCTCGGCTTTTGAATCACATTCATGGTTTACGCCTTGCGGAGTGTACAAATAAACAGTTTGGCTTTCGTGCCACATCAAATTCACTTGGCCAGGAATATTTGAAACGGCAATTTAATTTTTGCAGCAACCTCTGGGTCGGATGCCACTTGGTCCAGTGATTAAGTTTTAAACCCTTGGGTTTAGTTCGAATTGTTAACTCTTTTTCCCAGGTTCTCAGTTGTGTCATTACATGGATTGACTGTGCAAGAGTAATCAGTCTCTTGGATTGCGACTTAAGTTTGCCTTGTATCAAGCCGTTGACGGCAATTTACGGGCTGAAATACCACAATTTGCCACTTATTCCCATTGTCCAAAAAAAAAAAAAGTCTTGATCCTGTTCAGCTAAAGCAATTGGCTTTTCATAAATGCTTCAACAACGGTATGTTCGGCACAGAAATTGTAGTCAATTCAGTAATTCATGTATCCGCAGCCAAAACGAAAGCGTCATAATCATGATTGCTCTAATGCAGTCAAATGACTGGACCAAATTGTAATCCTCATGCGTGTTAAAATCGATTGCCGATATGCTGCTTGGATCCGATAGTTATGCAGCAATTACTTCCCTGTTGGTTTTATTGATCTGCTCCTAGCAGGTGCTGCTATTGTAAGTGTCAATTTGTGGTAACTGTATGGAAATTGCATGGCATTCACCTCGCACCAGCAAACTGATGGGAAACGCTAACTCTGGCATGCTCACTGAATCTTATTAATTAATTTTAAAAAAAAAACCTAAATGCTGCAGAATCAGAGTGAGAACAGGTATTAGTTTCTGAAATCAATCTGGTATTGCTTCTCCTTGTCAGTAATTGACAAATTTTAGTTACTTTCCCAAATTGGGGGAAACGGCATTCATTGTACATGGCTTCAAGAACTATGCCAACCACAGGGCTGTCACAGTACACTCACATAGGATATTTCTCTTGTGTTTGGCTGCAAGAGAAATTCTGCCAGCCGCCGGGCTGTCACAACACATAGCACACTTCACATAGGATATTTCTCTTGTGTTTGGCTTCAAGAGAAATTGTGCTAGCCTCCAGGCTGTCACGACACATAGTACACTCACATAGGATATTTCTCTTGTGTTTGGCTTCAAGAGAATTGTGCCAGCCACTGGACTGTCATGACACATAGCACACTTCACATAGAATATTTCTCTTGTGTTTGGCTTCAAGAGAATTGTGCCAGCCACTGGACTGTCATGACACATAGCACACTTCACATAGAATATTTCTCTTGTGTTTGGCTTCAAGAGAAATTGTGCCAGCCACTGGGCTGTCACGACACAGAGTACACTCCACATAGAATATCCTCTTGTGTTTGGCTTCAAGAGAATTGTGCCAGCCGCTGGGCTGTCATGACACTTTGTACGCTTCACATAGGATATTTCTCTTGTGTTTGGCTTCAAGAGAATTGTGCCAGCCACTGGACTGTCATGACACATAGCACACTTCACATAGAATATTTCTCTTGTGTTTGGCTTCAAGAGAATTGTGCCAGCCACTGGACTGTCATGACACATAGCACACTTCACATAGAATATTTCTCTTGTGTTTGGCTTCAACAGAAATTGTGCCAGCCACTGGGCTGTCACGACACATAGTACACTCCACATAGAATATTCTCTTGTGTTTGGCTTCAAGAGAATTGTGCCAGCCGCTGGGCTGTCATGACACTTTGTACGCTTCACATAGGATATTTCTCTTGTATTTGGCTTCAAGAGAAATTGTGCCAACCGTCGGGCTGTCACTACACACAGTACACTTCACATGGAGAATTTTCTCGCACTTGGCTTCAAGAGAAATTCTGAAAGCCGCTGGGCTGCCTTTAAACCTATGGAAGCACCATATTCCATCGTTGGCGTACATCAGTATGGTTCTATTTTGGGGGGTTAATAGCAGCTCCCTGCCTTCAGTTCCATGCTGGACGGGCAGGGATCTCTCGAACAGAGCCATACCGCCAACTCAATGTCTGCTTGTATGTTTTGATAAATATTATCTTTGATAAAGTGTCCTATCAGAATTGAGTCCACGCACCAGCCAGCTCACATATTAACTTGCAGCTTGCAGACTCAGAACCATGACAGAATTGGGGGAAAGAGATTGGCTGTCTGCCCTGCAGCGGGACGGTTAAGAGAAGCAATTATTCGCACCGCGGCAGGGCACATAAAGAGAAGCATATCTGCTAATTGCCCCGCAGCTGGGCCAATAAAACATTTCATTTTATAATCTGCTCCACTCTTGTAACTTTTGCATGAAAATGCTGCGATGCGAATATCCACTTCCCAGCAAAAACATTCTCACACTGTCTGAAGACACGCTCACTTCCAAGAGCTTGTTTTTCAATCATTCATGTAAATTACCATTACAAAAACTCCAAAAACTCTCCACATTATCAGGTGCAGTCAGTTTTCATTAATAACGCATACCTGTCAACTCTATTGCGTGAGTTTTAGTGGTATGCTCACTTTCCCCTGCTGTTGTTAGCAATTATTCAATCAACGCATGTGCAAGAGATTCTTGCACGGAATTGAAGTCCTTGTGGATGGATGTTTATGTTTCACCTGCGTTATGACTCCAGACATCTCACAGTTTTCTTTACTCAGAAGTTGGAAGTAATGCGTGTGTTTCATGATCGTTTAAACCAGGCGTGTCAAACTGACCCATAAACGGGCCAAGAAGCAGCAGGTCTTCAATCCTACCAAGCTGAAGCTCACCTGAAAGCACTGATTTAATCAACTGATCTAGGCCTGCACAACTGATTGGTTGTATCAGGTGTGCTTCTGCATTGTTGGAATGAAAACCTGCAGCCTCTTGACACCCCTGGTTTAAACTATTTAAATTAAATAATATCATTAAGAGCAATGGAATTGCATAAAGACGTTTCAAATGATCTAATTTAATTTCAACTATTTAAACAATAACGAAACACATGTATTGCTTCCAACCCCTGAGAAGTTTTTAAATTTTGAGATATCTAATTTCAAATGTCATTTTTTGGGGTCCAATTAAATCAAGCCATTTGTGTGCTGATTCAGTAGCTGATTATCTGCAGCATAACGTGAGCGAAGCCATTTTGCTCTGTCTTGCAGGCGACTTCATGTTCCACTGAGCACGAAATGTCAGCGCAGCGCCAGCTGATACAATCAACCTGCTCAGATTTAGCATATTTCATCATTTTTACCTGCATGTTTGTGCAACGAACTTGAATGCATCCATATTTCTTTCGCTTTAATTGTATTTAATGTAATTTCCATCTTTGTTGTGCAGTAGCCTTCTACAGTCTAGTCGTGAACACCATAGATTTAAAAAAAATTGTGCCCATGTTTTAGTTAAAACAACATTACAGACAATAGATTTGCGGCTAGTTTCTTTTCGTTAAAAGCACATTTCCCATAATAGCTTTTTCCTGCCTGGCACGATCTGGTGTACAGTTCCCATTAGCACAAATACTAAACTAAACGTTTCCCTGCTATATTCAGATCAGCGCAACTGCGGCCCGCCACCATCAGAAATGGACTCGGCGCATATTTTCGGCGGAGCAGCGCGGAGAGCCGCTTCTGGGACGCTGCCGAGACGTGCCATGGCGCAGCTGGTGGAATCACAACCATTTTCTAGAATGGCCACGATCAACTCCGGCAACTGTGTCGCAGCAGTAACGCGGTCAAGACGCTCCCGGTTGAATCAAGGGGTTAGAGTGCTGAACAGCTGTAACATGGTCAAAAAGTCTTCCCTTAAACTAACTCCCATATTTTTTCACTCCACATAAATACTCTTATATCCAAGTTGTAGCATAAGGTGTGCTGGTTACGGAAAATTAACTATGCAACCAGTCGGACAGACGGTTTTGGCAGTAAAAGCCGAAAAGTGACAGGAGCACTAACCAAAACTCCATTAACTCCTATATCAAATGTGACAAGAAAATTCCAGTTGGGAAGCTGAAAAACACAGTTTTATGTCTTGCTCATGTTCCCACACTTTTGGCACTACACACACACTTTTGACATACTTTGCTTAGCTGACTCTCCTCTTCAGTATGGTACCTCCTTTCCGAAGATTGGACTTAGAGGAAGAGTAACTTTGAGGTAGAGGCAGTAGTATGTAAGAGACGCCTGAGCTAAAATCTCAGGTGGACCAAATGCTTTAACGATGAACTCAAATGGCACAGAATGACTCAGAGAAATTGTGGGGTAGCGGTATTGCGGTTCAAGTCTGCCCTCTGCTGGACTTTTTCCTGGCCTCAGTTGCTCAAACCAGCTCCAAGAGAGCATATTTAGGGCAGCAAAGACTGGTTTTTTTGCAGAGCGGGTCCATGAGAACACGTTTTACAGTAAAAAAATTACAAAGCAGGAAAGAATTGCTTGAGCTTCTATTCCTATATATACAAGCAGCTGTTCGCACTATCTTGATATATTAACTATCCTATCTAAGACAGGCAAAATATTGGTATCAAATTACTTTAACTGCCATCCTTGCTAAGCCAGAAGACATAACTTTTCCATACTCATTGAATAGTTTAATAGTTAATGTTAGCTAGCTATTGATTATGTCATCTGCAGTGGCAGTTTCAACGCTCAAGTTCGACCTGTTTGGAACACGTTCTGTGCACTGTGTGTTCTCGGGCTAACTAGCAAATAATAGGACAGAAATAAAAAGGGAGCTAAGTGTTGAAATGTGCTAACGATATCTTGCTACTTCCTATTATTAGCTAGTTAGCTGGGGGACACACAGTGCACAGAAATGAGCAGAGAGCCACAAATGGTAGCATTTCTCTACTTGGCCTGGTCAGCATTGTACAGTTCGGGACTGGGGGAGACACTGACAATGAGTTATAAGCAACAATGTGTCCTGCCATGTTTGCTCTGCCATAGAGCTAATTTCTCAGCATGCACTGCGTTGATACGCACAGGGCCATTGAGAGAGATGCGCCAACGTCATTGACTCCAATTGCCTATTTTTTTAATACAGCTGTGTTGAAGCGGAGTAGACTCGTCATGATGCAGCTGAAAAGTCAGAATTCCTTGAACTATTACTTTCAGCTTTGAAGTCTTGTTCTTACATTTCTGCAGTTTTTCAACATTTCTTCAGCAATTTCCTTTGCCTCTGGAACAAATATTCCAAGCACCTTCATCTTATATGACAATTTACCATGACGTCTCCGCAGTAATGGATGTTCTTCCGGGTGGCAAAAGTCAAGGAGTTCTTAGCGAAACATTTGTCAAAAATTAGATTGCTTGCACTACATTAGGAAAGACTGCAAGCTTTCAGTGTGTTACAGCTATCACTTTTGCCATAACATTGACACATTTAACTTTATCATGTACTTTGTCAATTGGAAAGCATATCGATGGAGCCAATTCAATACGGTGACGGCTAGTTCTAAGCCATCAGCTGTGTAGCCTAGTTGTGGGTGTTTCTTTACAGCTGGACAGATGCTAGCAAACATAAGCACTGCCATTTCTCACGGACTCCCATATTTGTGAGTTCAAACTTGAGAAGTTGAGAATGGGAGTAGAAAAACTTCCCAGAACGCGAGGACACAGTAAGCTGAATCTGCAGTTTGAGACAGTTGTGTTCTTGTCTACTTAACAGTTCAGCGTGAGAATTCATTTGTTCACCTTTCTCACCACCATTTTAATATTGTTAAATATTGTTAAAAATTAACAGTTATGGCGGATGCTGTTGTCGCTGACTGTCACCAGAGAATGCTGTCACCAGGGCTCTGCTGTCACATTAGCTGCAAAAGCCATAGGGTAAAAGCAGGCTACACTTGCCGCTGATAGGCGTTGCAAGCTCGTCTCATAACGGTACATTGTCGGTAGTTGGTTACTAACGCAGGTGGGCGGCTGGTAGATACATCGTACATCACCACATGGAGGAAAAGGACCATCCAGATTATTATCAGCGCAAAATTCGAAAGTTAGCATCTGTGATGGTATGGCGATGTGTTAGTGCCCATGGCAAGGGTAACTTGCATATCTACGAAGGCATTGTTAATGCATAAAGGTACCTACAGGTTTTGGAGCAACATATGCTGCCATCCAAGCAACGTCTTTTTCAGGGACATCCCTGCTTATTTCAGCAAGACCATGTCAAGCCACATTCTGCATGTTACAGAAGTGTTTCATCGTAGTAAAAGAGTCCAGGTAATTGACTGGCCTGCCTGTAGTCCAGACCTGTTTCCCATTGAAAATGTGTGGCACATTATGAAGGGCAAAATACGACAAAGGAGACCCTGGATTGTTGAGCAACTGAAGTCATGCATCAAGCAAGAATGGGAAAGAGTTCCACCGACAAAGCTTCCTCAATTTGTGTCTTTAGTTCCCAAATGCTTATTGAGTGGTAGACAGCAGTAAACATGCCCCTGACCCAGCTTTTTTGGAACGTGTTGCAGGCATAAAATTCAAAATGACTGTTTATTTCCCAAAAAAAACAATAAAGTATATCAGTTTGAATGTTAAATTTGTTTTTGTTGCGTATTCAGTTGAATATACGTCGAAAAGGATTTTCAAAGCATTGTACTCTGTTTTTATTGACGTTTTACACAATATCCCAACTTCATTGGAATTGTGGTTTGTACATTGTAGGGCAGAACTCCTCAAGAACTCCTCATTACTCAAGGGCCAAGAACTACTGGTGTAACACCCTTCCTTTACCTGGAAGTCAGGTGAGATAACAGACTGACCAATCAGAGACAATAATTGCTCTGTCACTTGCCTGGATGGGGAGAAAATCAGGGCTGGATTTAGATTTGGATTTCTCATAATATTGACTTGAGATGTAGTGAGTACTGGGAGGTCCTGACTTCAAATAACGCCCAAAATCGTAAAAATAAACACCATAAACAGGTCATGAACAATGATTAACTTTTAAGGGATTGTTTGAGCTTCCCCCGTTGCCAATTCATGAGCCGCCACTGCTGTACAGCCTCTGGGTTCACATTCAGCAGCTACGATATGCAGTGGATCAGACAGGCTCCTTGGAAGGGACTGGGGTGGGTTGCCTATAATAGCTCTGGCAGTAGCAACATCTACTATTCCCAGTCTGTGAAGGGAAGATTCAGCTTCTCCAGAGACAACAGCAGAGGGCACTGTACCAGAGAGTCACTGTGTGAGAGAGAGAGAGAGAGAGAGCTGTACAAAAACCTCTTCCTCCTTATCACTCTGGGAGCCCAGAAATGGACCCTGCTATACTAAATGATACTCTGGGTCTCTCGGTTTTTGTTATGTCAAATGACATGTTGAATCCTCACTGTCTTGTATCATATTTTTTGAACGCTTTTTGGAATCAAGGATCTTTCAAATACTTGTTGGATCACCTGATCGCCACGCACTGTTTTTCCAATCGATGGACTTTGATTGAGATGACAAGTAACAGAAATCATTTCAAACTTACAAAAAACTTTAAGTCACATAATATGATAAAATTGCTCCCCTAAATAGCCCTGTCTTATGAATCCTTTTTAGAGACAGTCATTTTGAATTTGCTGTTGTATTTTTTTCCAGCTGTAGGTCCTATCGCCTTAACGAGACAATATTTTTCATTATTGTCATTGGTGACAACTCCTTTAGATGTGTATTAGGTAATTTCTACTGTATGAAGACAAAAGACCCAGATTGAAGTTTCCATGCCCCTGAACTACTTCAACACTTGTAATACAAACACTGTTTTAAGCATCTTATACACTGTGGTTATCCATTGTGTCACAGTAAACGTTCTTAGTCACATTTATGTCTAAATCACTCTCCTGGATGATGCACTATCAAGTCACAGAGCTTTCTTCTGTATTTTTAATAGCTTAGATTGTCCATAATTGAATTAATGTTCACGAAATTTAATCCAAAATTACATCAGACGTCATGCTAGAACAGAGGTGGGCAGCGAGGGCCGTATCTGTCTCTGGTTTTCACACCAACGTCTGGTCTTTAATTAGTTGATTGTCTCAATTAGCCAAACCATTTATGAAATCTGACGTTTCATGCGCATTTCTTTAAATTATCATGAAACTACAAAGACTAGTCTTGTCTCCCTTCATAAAACATTTTCCTTTGATCGAATCATTGCGAAAATCTATATTTGTGCATGCAATCAATTAACCCAATTAGTCAGGGTAATTGATAGGAATAAAAACCTGCATACACACCGGCCCTCCAGGACCGTGATTGCCCACCTCTGTGCTAGAAGGATTCTAGTGTATTTGATTCTCTTCCAGGAGGGGGCAGCAGTGCTCATTGTAACGGACTCACTGGGGCTGAGAATTAACCTCGTTTTCCCCTCCCTCAATCCCCCAGAGATTTCAACAAATCAATCCAACAGTGTTTCCTATAAAAGCCACTGAGAATTCTTTTCCTTACACAGGAACATCACCCGTAAGACAGAGAAAGGGAGAGATCTGTGCGTGATAATGGGAGCTATTGTTGCATTAGCAGTGTTGCTGGGAACTTTTTCTTGTAAGTTAGCATGTCGTATTATTGTTTTGAATTCCATATTAACATCATTCTGCATTTTTTTTTTTTAAAAAAGCATCATTGAAATAACTTAATGAATTTTTTTGTGAGCGATCAGTCATTTATTTCTATACATGACTTTCTGATGTGTTTGCAAATCTTTTTTATGTTCTTTCTGCATCTGCAGATGGTCATGGTGTTGAACTCACACAGTCAGGCTCTACGATTGTGAAACCAGGACAGACTCTGTCCATCTCCTGTAAGGTCTCTGGGTATTCTGTTTCTGACAGCAGCTATGCCACAGGATGGATTCGACAGCCTGCAGGGAAATCTCTGGAGTGGATAGGACATATGTGGGGAGGTGGGAGCTTATATTACAAGGATTCACTGAAGAGCAGGTTCACCATCTCCAGAGACACCTCCAGTAACTCGGTGTCTTTACAAGGGAGCAGCCTGCAGACAGGAGACACAGCTGTGTATTACTGTGCCCGACGCCCACAGTGCATCAGAGCACTGCCAGAGCTGCACAAAAACATCTTACTGAGAGCCGGCACTCAAGACAAGTTCTCTGCCTGAATGCAGGGCCCACTAGCTTCATATTTGCAGTCATGGAACTGTTCAAGTTCTGAAAATTCATCCTTTCATTGGAATTTCCATTTTTATTTCATTTTTGGATTTTACTCAGGGTGCTTAAGCAGTTATTCTCCTTTTCAGTAGGGCCCTGCACTATAAAAACCTCAAACACAATATATAAGGTAATGCTACGGACAAAAATTTAAAATATATATAATATAAACTGGCACCATTGCAGCAAATTCCAAACTATTGAAAAGGAAAACAGTTCTCTTGATAAGTCGACTTCAATGTTTTAAACTGTCCATATGTTATCAGTCCCCCTCAGGCATATTCGGTCCACGATATTTGAAACATTAGAGTGGAATGCCGTCTGATTTAGGTCTGTTTTACATAAATAACGTTTATAAAATCAAAGGGCACCACTAGCATTCTCATCTAGATGGCAGTGACCCCCATCTGACCAACTCATATAGGGCACAATGCAGAATATGGAAGCCAAGGCCAGTGCAGATGTCACAGAGCTGATTGGCTGATAGGATTTCTGAACATAAGCTATCCTATTTCTATCATTTATGCCACCAGAATCCAGCCTAGGGGGAATAATTATCTGAACAATTCTAGACGTATTTATCCTTTTTTTTTTTACTATCCTATTTTTTCCTTCAGAAAAAAAAATCCAAATGTGGAAGACATTAATTTTTCTTACAAATTTACCACAACTCACAATTGAACAAAATATACTGGATTTACCATTAACTGAAGAGGAACTTTATACTGCGCTCAACTGTGTGTCCAATAACAAAGTACCAGGACCTGATGGCTTCCCTGCTGAGTTTAATAAACACTTCTGGTCCACCATAGCCCCACTCTTTAATAAAATAAAACAGAATGCTAAATTGCCAACTACCATGAATACAGCCTCAATCTCGCTCCTCCTCAAACCAAATAAACATCCAGCGCTTCCATCAAGCTGTCGTCCCATTTCACTTCTCAATGTGGATATAAAAATCACTAGCAAATCACTTGCTCACAGATTAGAAAAAATCATTCCATCCATAATACATCCAGACCAAACAGGTTTTATTAAAGGCAGAAACTCATCCAACAATACACACATATTATTCAAATTAATACAATACTCCTCATCACTTCACAAAAAGTCTCTCATAGCCACATTAGATGGAGTAAAAATTTTTGATAGAGTAGACTGGTAATTTCTCATTAACCCATTGCACAGATTTAGCTTTGGGGAATCATTAATTAGCTAGGTCAAAACTCTGTGCACCTCTCCTTCCGCCACTGTTATCACCAATAGACAATCTTCATAAAGCTTTACATCGAACAGGGGAACTAGGCAAGGATGTCCACTCTCCCCCTCTCTGTTCACCATATTCATCGAACCTTTAACGGCAGCCATTCCGCAGAACACCCATAGTAAAGGAATCCAGACCCCAAACATGCATCACAAGATTAGTCTCTTTGCAGGTAATATTTAAATTTTCTTATAAATCTCTCATTTATCACTGCAAGAAATAATGAAGGTCATTGAATCTTTCACCCTTATTTCTAAATACGCTGTTAACTGGACCAAATCCTCCATACTCCCACTACATAGCAACGACTTGGATGTGTCAGTCCTAACACCATCAATTCCCATATGCATGATTCAGATCACATATTTAGGCATTCACGTATCTACCAGAACTGAATAAGCTTAACTTCAACCCATTACTCAAAACAATAACCGATGGTCTCCACCGCTGGATAAACTTTCCACTGTCCGTCTAAGGCAGAATAGCAAAGGTGAAACTGACAATCCTCCCAAAAATTAACTACCGACTTACAATGATCCCAACCCACCCATCTCTCTCCTGGTTTAAATCATAAGACTCAGTCATTACTAAATTCTACTGGAAAAATAAGAACCCTAGAATAAAAATGGCTGCACTACAAAAAACAGAAATACTAGATGGACTTGAAGCCCCCAATTTCTGCCATTACTCGCAAGTAAATCAGCTTCAGTACCAATGGACCCACCCCAGTCAGTCAGATATCACATGGTTAGACATAGAGCAAGCAGCTCGTAAAGACATTCAGATTTTAAATTTACCATTTCCCAGTCAGGCTATAAAACACCACCTCACGACACATTTCAGAAATGCAACAATATCAGCAGCTCTGACAGCCTGGTGAAAATTCCACAAAATTCACTAACTTCACCTTTGCACCTTTAAATTTTACTCCCATCTGGCACAACTCTGACTTTCTAAGTAACGGGGAAAAAAAACACTGAATTTCTGCACATGGAGGGAAAAAGGTATAACTCATCTCAAACACATCGTCCACTATGGTACACTAGTTTCATTCCCCCTCTTGGTCCAGAGGTTCGGCATTGGGAGCAATCAGTTTCTCCAATACCTTCAGCTTAAATCATCCATTCAAACGAAATTTAAAACCACAGCCTTCAGTTCAGACCTTCCTCCATCAATTTCAGCGCTAATTAATATTGCCTCCCCAAAACAGCTTTTATCAAACATATATAAAATATTATTGCAAGCAGACAAAACTACATCCATACCATCATCAAAATGGGAAACAGATCTTTCCAATGTTCCTGAGGCCAACTTCTGGACCCAAATCTGTAAAAACATCTATTTCGTGACTAAAAACACCAACTTACAACTCATTCAGTACTAAATACTCCACCCACCTGAACACCTATTCAGCACTTTTGGAAGGACGTCATAGAGTCCCAGTCCTGTTTCTTGCGCTGCTACATCCCATTGACCCCATCCCTCTGCCTGCTCGGAGATATTTCAACAATAAAACTGGACAAAACAATCAGTCATTTACTTCTCAAGCTCTAACCATCACCAAGAAAACTATCCTCATGAACTGGAAATCAAGGAACTCTACACATATCACACACTGGAAAAACCTGATTATAGATAATGTTTCTATGGAAAACACATCTTCTGTCAGAGACATTGATCATAACTCTGTCTGGAAAGCATTAAATCCCTTTTTACAAACATGATTTAAGTCACCCCCCCCTCACTTTTTCTTTTTATTCCCTCTTACTATTATTATTATCTATTCTTTTTTTATTTTTATACTTCTTTCCTTTTTACCTGATGGCCATTTACTGTGTGACTCCTGTCAATTCAAAATAAGAAACGGATTCTCATTGAAGCATAAAATACAAACATATATATCCATACGAAAAGAGACACACACACACACACACACACACACACATACACACTCCGTAATTGCGAGATGGTTGCTGTTCCGCTTCACCTGAATATTTCTAATGTTTTGGCTCTCCGGTGTGTTTTGTGTCTCCATTGTTCATCATTATGATTAATTCTGTTCCGATTGATCACTATAGTATTATTTTTTTCTCTCTTTCCTCCTTTATGATTATGACCCCCTAACCGTATCTTTTTTAAAATCATTCATTCAAAATGTCTATTTTATTTATTTGTTTATTTTTCTTGCTTCCCCCCTCTCTCTATCCCTTTATCCCTCTATCTCTATCCCCCTCTCTCTATCTCTATTCACTTTAAATTCAAAGAGAAAAATAAAATATAACAACTACACTCTGAGTTTTATTTTTCTACCTGTCATTTGTTATTAATTTTACTCTTAATCCTATACCTAAACACTCAAAATAATGAGTAAGTGTTTTAGGTAGCATCCATTTTCTGCCATCTAAAAGAATGTATTTCAGGGAGTGGTGATGCAAATCATAGTTTGAGTCCATTTGAGTCTGAAACATTGTAACCAAAAGCCCTGTTACTGATAAATGCGACCCCAAGTAGTACTGATGGAATCAGGCTGTACTTCCCGGGTTTACTCCAACAGGGGGCAGCAGTGCTCCTCATATTGGATATTTTCACCCTCTGAATTTATCTGGCTTTTCTCCTCCCTCCAACTCCCAGAGATTTAAACAAATTCACTCATCAGTGTTTCCTATAAAAGCCGCTGAGATTCTCCCCCCAACACAGGAACATCACCTGTAAGACAGAGAGGGAGATCTGTGTGTGATAATGGCAGCTGTTGTAGCTTTAGCAGTGTTTCTGGGGGCTTTATCATGTGAGTGCATTTTATCCGTAATTCCTTCAAGTTAAATATTTTCTTATATTTACATTTTGTTCCACGGATATTTTTTATTCATAATTTAAAATAGAATTTTTTATGTATTTACTGTTTTGCTCATAATTATTACATATTTCATTTCTCATAATAATCGTTTTTATCTTTCATACAGATGTCCACTGTGCTGAACTCACACAGCCAGGCTCTATGGTTGTGAAACCAGGACAGTCTCTGACCGTCTCCTGTAAAGTCTCATATTCTGTTACCAGCTCTAGCACAGCTTGGATTCGACAGCCTGCAGGGAAAGCACTGGAGTGGATTGGAGTTACATATTATGATGGAGACACAGCTTATAAAGATTCACTGAAGAGCAGGTTCACCATCTCCAGAGACACCTCCAGTAACACAGTGTCTTTACAAGGGATCAGCCTGCAGACAGGAGACACAGCTGTGTATTACTGTGCCCGATACACACACTGCAGCAGAGCACTGCTAGAGCTGTGCAAAAACACATCTTACTGAGAGTCACCGCAGAACACAAATTATACTTTCATGTGGAGCTCACTGATCTCATGTTCACCATTATAATACTATAGATTTGCAAGATTGTTTAATTTTTTATTGTAACAATATTGCTGTGCTTTTTTATTTGCATTGCAGGAAAGACATTGAATTGAAAAGGGATCCAGTTAATCCATGTCTTTTATTTTAGATAAAAAAGTCAGTTTGCCCTCATCATTGTTCTCATAATGTATTTGGTTGGTCACATTTTTATGATCCTGAAAGCTACTCACCTGAGTCAAAGAAAAGCATGGATGTTTCCAGAAATCAGGCTTCAATCCTGGAGTTCTGGCCAAACACCAACAACACAGGAAGGCACTGATTAAAATCAATTTCAATTCCAGCATACATATTTTCTAAAATAGAAAAAAAATACCAGTAGTGATCTCATTAAATAATGATCGACACGCATAAAGTGCAAAAATCAATGCACTGAGTCGCTCACTTAGAGAGTCACACTGCATTGTGGAGGTGTTACACGTTTTAGCAGTCCATGACTCATTGTTTTGCATGTACATAAAGAATCAGAAAATTGTTAAAACAGTAAATTTATAGCATCTTAAGATGACAGTAAAATTATACAGTCTGTCTCTCATTAGATTGACTGTGATGTAGTGAGTACTGGGAGGTCCTGGCTCCACTGTCCGACCCCCACCTGCCAGGAAACTCCCTGGATTCACTGTGAATAATAATGCAGTGATCAGCCATGGAAGAGAGACACACAGCTGTAATGATGGATGATCTCATAACTGCTGTATGATCTGAACCCCGACTACAGCTGACTGCTCTATTTAAACAGTGTGTGATCTGCCCTCCCAGTGAGGAGGAGTTCATGCAAACTCTGCTCTTCCCTCTACATTTACCTCTCTGCACTGAGGGAGGAGGGACTGTTGTTGGAGACTGACTGTAGGACTGTCATCACAGACTGCAGTCAAAGACTTTCATCATGACTGTTACAACCAGCCTGATTTTTACTACTGTGTTCTTTACAAGTATGTACAGTACATCTGAAAAAAAAAAATTATCTACTACAGAATTGAAATTGTGGATTGTGAATCGTAAGTCTATCTTTATTTCACAGGTGTTAAATGTCAGACACTGACTGAGTCTGAACCAGCAGTTAAAAAGCCTGGAGAATCTCATACCCTGACCTGTACAGCCTCTGGGTTCACATTCAGCAGCTACTATATGAACTGGATCAGACAGGCTCCTGGGAAGGGACTGGAGTGGGTTGCCTTTATTAGCTCTGGCAGTAGCTACATCTCCTATTCCCAGTCTGTAAAGGGAAGATTCAGCATCTCCAGAGACAACAGCAAGAACCAGCTGTATTTACAGATGAACAGGCTGACAGCTGAAGACACGGCTGTGTATTACTGTGCCAGAGAGACACAGTGAGAGAGAGAGAGGGGAGAGCTGTACAAAAACCTCTTTATCACACAGATATATAGCAGAGGCCAGGCCCCAGTTCATCACACTAAATACACTTCCTGAAAGTTTTTACAATCACATATTTAATTCATTAAAGATACATGCATTTGTATAGCAAAGATAAACTGCAATTCACTTCAACTTTATTAAAAAAAAACACATGCATTCAGTACAACAAAGTTTTATATATTCTATTTTTTCCAAATAATGAAGGTCTCAGTCCTTTAATAATGAGCAGTAGCTTGAATACTTTGTGATTTTTTGAAAAAGGAATAAAGTATTCAGCTTGATCACACAATGAGGACAGATTTTAAAACATGGATCATATTTTCTCATTAATATTTTATACAATTTAGTGGTAAAAAAGCATGCCTCAGACTCTAGTTCTACTTATGAAATTATGCTAAAGATTTAATGTTAGTGGAGTATATTTTCCTGCTGGGATATGCAAGGAGAGATTCATAAATCCATGTGAGCCAGTATTTCAGAATATACATATACCATATATACTGGCTAGTGGCTATAATCTGGTACGTGACCACTTTGGCACAGTTCTGGCAATAAACAACACTGACTAGTTTAATTGTGCTTCATTAGCTTGAACACATAACATAATGATGCGAAGATCAAGAGCAAAGGAAACCCAAAAAAGGTGTGTTTGCTGGAAATTAGAGAGCACGATTCCACAAGAAGAAACAGACGGGGAAAAAAACAAAAACCACTGCTGACCAAAAATAACACGACGGGTCATCTCACATTTGCTGAAAACCATCTTGATGACACCAAAAACATGCGGGATAATATTTTCTGGACTGAAAAGACAAAAGTGGAGCTTTTTGGAAGACATGAGTCCTGTTTCATATGGAGTAAAGCTAACACAGCATCCCACAATAAGAACATCATACTAACAGTCAACCAAGATGGTGTTAGTGTGATGTTCTGGGGCTCTTTTGTGACTACAGAACCAGGGCAACTTGCCATAATTGATGGAACCATGAATTCTGCTCTACCAGAATATCCTGAAGGAGAATATCAGGCCATCAGTTTGTGACTTAAAGCTCAAGAGCAGTTGGATTAATGCAGCTGGACAATGATCTAAAGAACAAAAGCAAGTCAACCTTTAGGTAATTTAAAAGAAACAAAATGAAGATTTTGGTGTGTTTAATTCAAAGTCCTGACTTGAAAAGGATTAATATGCCACAGCATGTTAAACAGGCAGTTTATGTTCAAAAACAGTATATATACGCTATGCACTTGGATATAAATGTAAATTCTCATGAGGGGCAGATATGCAAATCTAACCAGCCCCATGTTCTTTAAAACAAACGTTTCAGATCAGATACAGTGATGAGCAGCGCTGTTCAATTCCTGTCTTTAATTTTACAAAAATAAATAAGATGGGGGCCTTTGTATTCATCACAGCCTTGCTGTTTGCCCTTAAATGTAAGAACAGAACTGATTTTATGCTTTATTTTTCAGTGGTGCCGAAACAGCATTGGCTGAAGACCTGCTGTGAAACTGTGTTCTGTTCCCTTCTGCAGATGCTCACTGCGACATCACACTGACAGAGTCTGATCCGCAGAGGAGGAGGCCTGGAGATTCTCTGAGGCTTTCCTGTAAAATTACTGGATTCTCCCTCAGCAGCTACAGTGTGCACTGGATACGACAGGCTCCACACAAAGGGCTACACTGGGTCGGATACCACGGAGGTTCTTCGGATAGTCGTTTCAAAGTAACTGAAGATTCACCCAAAAGCGTTGCTCACTTAGACATCACAGGTCTCCAGTCTTCAGACACAGCTGTGTATTACTGTGCCAGAAGAGACACAGTGCAGCAGAGCACTGCTAGAGCTGTACAAAAACACATCTGACCGAGAGTCACCTCTGAACACAAATTATGCTTTCATGTAGAGCTCACTGATCTCATGTTCGCCATTATAATACTATAAAATTGCAAGATTGGGTCACACTTTATTTGAAGTGTTGCTCATGAAGGCTTTATTCAGCTTGTATAATGCCTTCATAAATTAGACATGTCTTCATAAATCATTCATAAGCAAATGTCATGCTTTGTAAAGGGTGAAATAACACATCCTTATTCAACATGTGATTCCTGATGTGACAGTGAGAATGTGACTTAGCTAACAATGTCACCCTTACTGCAATCAGTCACTACCTAAGAGACATCGCCAGTTATATCACATCTGGCACCACATGCTGAAGAAGGATGTGTTATTTCTCCCTTTACAAAGCATGATGTTCGCTTATGTATGATTTATAAAGACATTATGTCTCATTTTTGAAGGCATTATACATGCTCTATAAAGCCTTTATGAGCAACACTTCAAATAAGGTGTGACCCAAGATTGTTTACATTTTTTTTGTTTTTATAATATGATCGTGCTATTTTATTAGCATTGCAAGAAAGACGTTGAATTGAAAAGGGATCCAGCTAATCCATGTCCTTTATTTTAGATTTAAAAAATTAGTTTTTTTATCTCTACTTTTACATTCTGACCCCTGCAGTATCCACCTCTGAGCAGGAAACTCCCTGGATTCACTATGAATAATAATGCAGTTATCAGCCATAAAAGAGAGACAGAGAACTGTTATAATGATGGATAATACCTTTTCACGGCTGTATGGTGCTAACTACAGCTCTAGCTGCTCTATTTAAACAGTGTAAAAACAAAAGAATAAACCGTCCTACTATTCTTGCCACAGTTTATGCTGCTGTCAATGAATATAAGGTTAATATGTGACCTGCCATGCAAAAAGGGTACTAACCAACCAGGTTGCATGTTGCAGAATTCAATTAAAGTAAAAATCTCAAAATCCATGTTTTTGTCGAACAGGACCCTTTTTGTGTGACAGGTCACATGTGTACCTCTAGTGGCTTAGTTAAAGTTAATTTATCAAGATCTTTTTTCATTATATATACCACACATGCTGGCCAAGATTTCAGGGTAAATATTTGTTTTTGACTTTTGGATTTGGCTAGCAATAGTCTCTGGTCTGTGTGTAATCACTGGAGGAGAGGAGATCCTGAGAGAAAATGTTTCTCTTTAAATTCAAAGAGAAAAATAAAATATAACAACTACACGCTCTGAGTTTTATATTTCTACCTGTCATTTGTTATTAATTTTACTCTTAATCCTATACCTAAACACTCAAAATAATGAGTAAGTATTCTAGGTAGCATCCATTTTTTGCCATATAAAAAGAATGTATTTCAGGGAGTAGTGATGCAAATCATAGTTTGAGTCCATTTGAGTCTGAAACAACGTAACCAAACACCCTGTTACAGATAAATGCGACCCCAAGTAGTACTGATGCAATCAGGCTGTACTTCCAGGGTTTACTCCAGCAGGGGGCAGCAGTGCTCCTCATATTGGATATTTTCACCCTCTGAATTTATCTGGCTTTTCTCCTCCATCCAACCTCCAGAGATTTAAACTAATTCACTCATCAGTGTTTCCTATAAAAGCCGCTGAGATTCTCCCCCCAACACAGGAACATCACCTGTAAGACAGAGAGGGAGATCTGTGTGTGATAATGGGAGCTGTTGTAGCTTTAGCAGTGTTTCTGGGGGCTTTATCATGTGAGTGTATTTTATCCATAACTTCATCAAGTTAAATATTTTCTTATATTTACATTTTGTTCCACAGATGTTCTTTATAAATAATTTAAAATAAAATTTTAATGTATTTACTGTTTTGCTCATAATTATTACATATTTCATTTCTCATAATAATCGTTTTTATCTTTCATACAGATGTCCACTGTGCTGAACTCACACAGCCAGGCTCTATGGTTGTAAAACCAGGACAGTCTCTGACCATCTCCTGTAAAGTCTCATATTCAGTTACCAGCTATCACACAGCTTGGATTCGACAGCCTGCAGGGAAAGCACTGGAGTGGATTGGAGTTATATATTATGATGGAGACACAGCTTATAAAGATTCACTGAAGAGCAGGTTCACCATCTCCAGAGACACCACCAGTAACACAGTGTCTCTACAAGGGATCAGCCTGCAGACAGGAGACACGGCTGTGTATTACTGTGCCAGAGAGACACAGTAAGAGAGAGAGAGGGGAGAGCTGTACAAAAACCTCTTCCTTTATCACACAGATATATAGCAGAGGCCAGGCCCCAGTTCATCACACTAAATACACTTCCTGAAAGTTTTTACAATCACATATTTAATTCATTAAAGATACATGCATTTGTATAGCGAAGATAAACTACAATTCACTTTAACTTTATTAAAAAAACATGCATTCAGTACAACAAAGTTTTATATATTCTATTTTTTCCAAATAATGAAGGTCTCAGTCCTTTATTAATGAGCAGTAGCTTGAATACTTTGTGATTTTTTGAAAAAGGAATAAAGTATTCAGCTTGATCACACAATGAGGACAGATTTTAAAACATGGATCATATTTTCTCATTAATATTTTATACAATTTAGTGTTAAAAAAGCATGCTTCAGACTCCAGTTCTACTTATGAAATTATGCTAAAGATTTAATGTTAATGGAGCATATTTTCCGGCTGGGATATGCAAGGAGAGATTCATAAATCCATGTGAGACAGTATTTCAGAATATACATATACCATATATACTGGCTAGTGGCTATAATCTGGTACGTGACCACTTTGGCACAGTTATGGAAATAAACAACACTGACTAGTTTAATTGTGCTTCATTAGTTCGAACACATAACATAATGATGCGAAGATCAAGAGCAAAGGAAACCCAAAAAAGGTGTGTTTGCTGGAAATTAGAGAGCACGATTCCACAAGAAGAAACAGACCGGGAAAAAATTGAATCCATGAGAGAGGTAAAGACAAAAACCACTGCTGACCAAAAATCACACGACGGGTCATCTCACATTTGCTGAAAACCATCTTGATGACACCAAAAACATGCGGGATAATATTTTCTGGACTGAAAAGACAAAAGTGGAGCTTTTTGGAAGACATGAGTCCTGTTTCATATGGAGTAAAGCTAACACAGCATCCCACTATAACAACATCATACTAACAGTCTAACAAGATGGTGTTAGTGTGATGTTCTGGGGCTCTTTTGTGACTACAGAACCAGGGCAACTTGCCATAATTGATGGAACCATGAATTCTGCCCTCCACCAGAATATCCTGAAGGAGAATATCAGGCCATCAGTTTGTGACTTAAAGCTCAAGAGCAGTTGGATTACTGCAGCTGGACAATGATCTGAAGCACAAAAGCAAGTCAACCTTTGTGTAATTTAAAAGAAACAAAATGAAGATTTTGGTGTGTTTCATTCAAAGTCCTGACTTGAAAAGGATTAATATGCCACAGCATGTTAAACAGGCAGTTTATGTTCAAAAACAGTATATATACGCTATGCACTTGGATGTAAATGTAAATTCTCATGAGGGGCAGATATGCAAATCTAACCAGCCCCATGTTCTTTAAAACAAACGTTTCAGCTCAGATACAGTGATGAGTAGCGCTGTTCACTTCCTGTTTCTTATTTTACAAAAATAAATAAGATGGGGGCCTTTGTATTCATCACAGCCTTGCTGTTTGCCCTTAAATGTAAGGAAAGAACTGATTTTATTCTTTATTTTTCAGTGGTGCTGAAACAGCATTGGCTGAAGACCTGCTGTGAAACAGTGTTCTGTTCCCTTCTGCAGATGCTCATTGCGACATCACACTGACAGAGTCTGATCCGCAGAGGAAGAGGCCTGGAGATTCTCTGAGGCTCTCCTGTAAAATTACTGGATTCTCCCTCAGCAGCTACAGTGTGCACTGGGTACGACAGGCTCCACACAAAGGGCTACAGTGGGTCGGATACCACGGAGGTTCTTCGGATAGTCGTTTCAAAGTAACTGAAGATTTACCCAACAGCGTTGCTCACTTAGACATCACAGGTCTCCAGTCCTCAGACACAGCTGTGTATTACTGTGCCTGATACACACACTGCAGCAGAGCACTGCTAGAGCTGTACAAAAACACATCTTACCGAGAGTCACCTCTAAACACAAATTATACTTTCATGTAGACCCCACTGATCTCATGTTCACCATTATAATACTATAGAATTGCAAGTTTGTTTAATTCTTTTTAATTGTTACCATATTATTGTGCTTTTTATTAGCATTGCAAGAAAGACGTTCAATTGAAAAGGGATCCAGCTAATCCATGTCCTTTATTTTAAATTAAACGAGTCGACATGGTCTACAACATCCCTGCCAATCGTGTGCTTATTTTTGAACTCCATCAAGGCCTTTATGATCTGAAGCCACACACCAAATTTGGTTGTCCTATCTGAAATAGATTCTGAGAAAAGTTGTTCCCTTTCTCTGGGACGGACGGACGGACGGACGCACACACGCACGCACGGATGGACGGAGGTCAAACCTATATCCCCCTCCCACTTTGTGTTGGCGGGGGACAATAAATCATTTTGCCCTCATCATTGTTCTCATAATGTATTTGGTTGGTCACATTTTAATGATCCTGAAAGCTTCTCACATGAGTCAAAAACAAGCATGGATGTTTCCAGAAAACAGGGTTCAATCCTGGAGTTCAGTCTGAGTAGCAACAAAAGAGAAAAGCACTGTCTAAAATCGATGTTATTTCCAGCATACATATTTTCTAAATTAAAAAAAAAACAACAAGTAGTGATCTCATTATATAATGATCGACACGCATAAAGTGCAAAATCAATGCCCGGAGCGGCACATTTAGAGAGTCACACTGCATTGTGGAGGTGTTACATGTTTTAGCAGTCCATGACTCATTGTTTTGCACGCACATAAAGAATCAGAAAATTGTCAAAACAGTAAATTTATAGCATCTTAAGACGACAGTAAAATTATACAGTCTCTATCGCATTATATTGATTTGTGATGTAGTGAGTACTGGGGGGTCCTGGCTCCACTGTCCGACCCCCACCTGCCAGGAAACTCCCTGGATTCACTGTGAATAATAATGCAGTCATCAGCCATGGAAGAGAGACACAGCTGTAATGATGGATGATCTCATAACTGCTGTATGATCTGAACCCCGACTACAGCTGACAGCTCTATTTAAACAGTGTGTGATCTGCCCTCCCAGTGAGGAGGAGTTCATGCAAACTCTGCTCTTCCCTCTACATTTACCTCTCTGCACTGAGGGAGGAGGGACTGCTGTTGGAGACTGACTGTAGGACTGTCATCACAGACTGCAGTCACACTCATCATGACTGTTACAACCAGCCTGCTAGTGATTATTGCAGTATTTGCAAGTATGTTTAATTGTCATTTTATTTAATTTTACTGAAAATTGTTTGTACGTGTTCACACAGTGTAAGCTCAATTCTTGAGTTCTCCATAATTCACCTATTTTACAGGAGTAAAATGTCAGACACTGACCGAGTCTGAACCAGCAGTTAAAAAGCCTGGAGAATCTCATACCCTGACCTGTACAGCCTCTGGGTTCACATTCAGCAGCTACGGCATGCACTGGATCAGACAGGCTCCTGGGAAGGGACTGGAGTGGTTGGGTGCTGTCAGATATGATGGTGGCAACACTTGGTACGGTACTTCATTTAAGGGAAGATTCACAATCTCCAGAGACAACAGCAAGAACCAGCTGTATTTACAGATGAACAGGCTGACAGCTGAAGACACGGCTGTGTATTACTGTGCCAGAGACACAGTGAGAGAGAGAGAGGGGAGAGCTGTACAAAAACCTCTTTATCACACAGATATATAGTAGAGGCCAGGCCCCAGTTCATCACACTAACTACACTTCCTGAAAGTGTATTTTTACAATCACATATTTAATTCATTTAATATACATGCATTTGTATTGTGAAGATAAACTGCAATTCACTTTAATTTTATTAAAAAAACAACAACATGCATTTAGTACAGCTAAGTTTTATATATTCCATTTTTCCAAATAATGAAGGCCTCAGTCCTATTAATGAGCAGTAGCTTGAATACCCTATGCATCCAAAAATACAATTATGGAAGCGATATATAGATGACATACTGCTGTTTTGGGATGAGACTCGTGAGGAACTGATGGAATTAGTTTTTGACGTTAATCAGAGTTCGTCTTTTTTTAAGTTCACATGTGAGTCTAGCTGTAACACGATCGCGTTTTTGGACCTTCAAATTACTAAGGATGCAACTGGTAAATTAAATTCAACTATTTACCGTAAAGAGATGCAACGGAATTCTCTCTTACATGCTTCGAGCAATCATCCACAACATTTGAAGAATTACATTCCTATTGCGCAGTTTCTGAGAGTAAGACGTAATTGATCTGTTCTAAATGACTTTTAGGATTAAAGCCAAGAAATGGCGACTCGCTTTAGGGAACGAGGTTATACCTCTCGATGTTGTTATGCAAGCTCTTCGCCGACCACGGAACAGATAAGAATAAATCGAGTGGTCAAAAACGCATTTGTTTCATAACTGAGGTTAATCATTGTTCCAGTCAAATTAAGAAAATTATTCGTCAACACTGGCCCATTCATAAAGTAGAACCATCTTTGATGAATGTACCTCCACCAGTATTCTCCTTCCGAAGAGCACGAACCATAAAAAACGTTATGTCACGAGCCGAGGACTCCTGCCGGAATGTGTCGTTGCAGCAATTGTGCTCAATGCAATAACACCGTCAATGCGAAATCTTTTAATCATGCACTGACTGGATGCAAAATTCCTATTCGTCAATTTATACATTGCAAATCGACTCATTTTCTACAAGCTTACATGTCCTTGTGGTAAGATATATGTTGGACAAACAAAAAGATGCTTAAAATTACGTATTGCTGAACATAAAACTGTGATTCGGTTGGCTAATTTAGATTATGCAATGGCAAAACACTATATTGAAGCCAACCATGGTTCCCCTTCATATGACTGCGGTCAAGCTATCACCAGTTCGCAATTACTCTTACCCAATCAGCGCCTTCTGTCTTCTCTACATATGCTCCTGACGTGTTCCACCAACTTCTCGACTCCGGCCTCTTCAGCATCTACTTCATCCGTGTGACCCTTCTGTCCAACGGGGGATGGCTTCGCCCCTGCCTGCTACCCAGGCAGATCAGCGCCTCTCCTCGCTTCAGGGTCCTCGAGGATGGAGTCATCGCCAAATCCTGAATTTCTTTAATGTCATTGCATTGTTAATAAATCTCCTTTCCTTAAATCTGAAGTCTTCATGATTGAACTCTCAGATTGGTTGGGATCGAGAGAATCATTCCATGTCCAAGAGGAGGTGATATTCTCCGGAAGTTAGCTCAAAGAGAAATGTATTGGATTTACACTTTAAAATCAATGACTCCTAGCGGTCTAAATGAAGACTTTAGTCTGAAATGTTTTTTGTAATCGTATGAATTACTTTATATTCTGTGTTATTATAATAATGTTTTTCTAAGTGCATTCATGTTTATCTAATGCCTGAGTGACTTTGCTATATATGGTCTGATTGAACAATGGAATGATTGAACAATTTGGATGTGTATAATTGCCTGCAACTACTGTTTATACACTGTGGAAATTCTATATTCTAGCCATGTTTCATTCATTCTTACGCTCTGACGAAGGCTTGATTCAGCCGAAACGCGTTAGAGCTTTTTTCTTAGTGTTTGCCAACAACAACGGTATATCTAAATTCCATCTTGATTAGTTTATTTGGATTTGCGACCATTATCTACGTTGAGAGTATCACAGTAGCTTTGTGATTTTTTTGAAAAAGGAATAAAGTATTCAGCTTGATCACACAATTAGAACAGATTTGGATCATATTTTCTCATTGATATTTTATACAATTTAGTGGTAAAAAAAAGCATGCTTCAGAGTCTAGTTCCACTTTCCTGCTGGGATATGCAAGGAGAGATTCATAATTCCATGTGAGACAGTATTTCAGAATATACATATACCATATATACTGGCTAGTGGCTATAAACTGGTACGTGACCACTTTGGCACAGTTATGGAAATAAACAGCACTGACTAGTTTAATTGTGCTTTATTAGTTCGAACACATAACATAATGATGCGAAGATCAAGAGCAAAGGAAACCCAAAAAAGGTGTTTTCTGGGAAGTAGAGAGCACGATTCCACAAGAAGAAACAGACCGGGAAAAAATAGAATCCATGGGAGAGCTAAAGACAAAAGCCACTGCTGACCAAAAATAACACGACGGGTCATCTCACATTTGCTGAAAAACATCTTGATGGCACCCAAAATATGCGGGATAATATTTTCTGGACTGAAAAGACAAAAGTGGAGCTTTTTGGAAGACATGAGTCCTGTTTCATATGGAGTAAAGCTAACACAGCATCCCACTATAACAACATCATACTAACAGTCAACCAAGATGGTGTTAGTGTGATGTTCTGGGGCTCTTTTGTGACTACAGAACCAGGGCAACTTGCCATAATTGATGGAACCATGAATTCTGCCCTCTTCCAGAATATCCTGAAGGAGAATATCAGGCCATCAGTTTGTGACTTAAAACAGAAGAGCAGTTGGATTATTGCAGCTGGACAATAATCTGAAGAACAAAAGCAAGTCAACCTTTGAGTGATTTAAAAGAAACAAAATGAAGGTTTTGGTGTGTTTAATTAATAGTTCTGACTTGAATTGGACTAATATGCCATAGTGTGATGTTAAACAGACAGTTTATGTACAAAAACCCTCCACTGTGGCTGAATGAAAAGAATTCTGCAAAGAAGAGTGCATGGGTCATAATTTTTCCATAGTGAAAGACTCATTGCCAGTGATTGCTAACATTTGATTGCAGTTGTCGCCGCCAAGGGTGGCAGGATCAGTTATTACGTTTACTGCAATTATTCTTCCCCTGGCTGAAATAGGTTTTGAATACTTCTTTTCCCTCAATACTTGAAATAATCATTTTAAAGATGTACTTAGTGTTTACTCACGTTAGTTTTACATTACATTAATATTAGTTGGATGATCTGAAACATTTGAATATAACGAGTAAGTAATAAGTCTCATCAGAAAATGACATATCCCCCAGGCCCCCGATTATATGCGAGTCATGTCTGGCAACATCTATCAAAGACTACAAACCACATGTCCAAAAAGGCAATAATAAAACAAGAGTCATTAATGAACAGTGTTTTAGTTCTGCTGCGGAAACAAACCCATCCCTGCGACTGAGTCCAAATCCATTTCGTTTCCATGGAAAGGAAAAAAAAACAATTTCAGAAATTTGAAAATATGAAAAGGCACTACTTCAGTACTTGGCTAATACACATACAAAGTTTCACAAAGTTATAATGAATGGTTTTTGAGTTCAGCTCTAGAAACTAAACTATCTCTGTACAGAGTCCAAATGCAACTGGTTTCCATGGAAACAAAAAAACAAAAGATTTTTAGAAATCTGAAAATATCAAAAGGCACCACTTCAGCTCAATCACGAAGACTCCTGAATTAAAATGAAAAGATTTATTGACAATGATGTGAATTTGAGAATATCTTTGGCGATGACGCCGTCCTCAGGGATCCTTCAGCGAGGTGGGGTGCAGATCTGCCGGTGTAGCAGGCAGTGGCAAAGCCATCCCCCGTTTGGAAGGGTCATCTGGTCTGCATGGAACTGGGTTTGATGCTGAAGAGGGCGGAGCCAGGAAGTTGGTGGTGGCGGGGAGTTGGTGGGTGATGCAAAATTTCTGCAAACAGTGAACGGAAACACGTTATGGGCATTTAAATAAAAGACCTATGGTTGCGATTGGGTGAAATTGCATAGGCGTTCCTTCGTCTTGTGATTGAACTTTCGTTTACACTTCCATTATGTGGGTAATACACATGCAAAGTTTCTGAAATATATAATGAACGGGTTCTGAGTTGAGCTCCGGAAACGAACCTGTCTCTTCACAGAGTCCAAATGCAACTGGTTTCCATGGAAACAAAAAAAAAAGATTTTCAGAAATCTGAAAATATCAAAAGGCACCACTTCAGTATGTGGGTAATACACATGCAAAGTTTTAGTAAGATATATTGAACGGTTTTTGAGTTCTGCTTCGGAAACGAACTAGGCCTGATGTGCACTAAGTCCAGATTTGTCTCCATGGAAATGGCAAAAATAGTAATCCTGAAGTTTCCAAAGTAGCAAAAGGCACATCTAGACTATACATAGAATACATGTACAAAGTTTGGTGCTAATATCTTAGATTGTTTTTCAGTTCTGCTCAGGAAACGAACACAGTCTAATTTGCACTAAGTCCAGATTTGTTTCCATGGAAACAACAAAAATAGGAATTCTGAAATTCCCAAAGTAGCAAAATGCACATCTATCTAGACTATGAATAGTCATAGTCTATGACTATTCATGTGTGTGGCAATCCGGTGATTGTAGACTGTATCAACCTTTGGAACGTGGCTGGGGCATTTTTCATGCCAAAGGGTAGGACTTCATACTGGTACAACCCAGATGGTGTGGCAAAAGCAGAGATGCTCTTGGCCCTCTCAGTTAAAGGCACACACCAATAACCCTTCAATAAATCAATCTTGGTCAGAAACTTTGCTTGCCCTACTCTATCAATACAATCATCAATCCTAGGTATTGGAAACACATCAGTTCTAGTTACAGCATTGACTTTGCGATAATCTGTACAGAATCTAGTACTTCCATCAGGTTTTGGAACTAGCTCACAGGGTGAACTCCAATCTGAGTTGGAGGGTCTGATAATATCATGTTCTGACATGTACTCAACCTCTTTCTCAGCAATCTTTCTCTTTTCAGGATTCATCCGGTACGGATGCTGTTTAATTGGTTTGGCATCACCAACATCTACATCATGAGAGGCCATAGAAACTCTCTTTGGAACATCAGGAAACAGATCCTCATATTTCTTGATCAGCCTCTCAAACTGATCTCTCTGTGAGGGTTCTAAGTGCTGGAGTTTTACATCAAGATTTTTCAAAACTTCATAGAACTTCAGCTTTAATTCTAGGTTCACCATTTTGAAACTCCCCCTCATCTTCACAAATCTCGGCCATTGGAGGATCTGAAGTGACAGCTGCAACCCTAGCATTTCTATCATGATAAGGCTTCAGCATGTTAATGTGACACAACTGTTTTGGCTTTCTCCTATCTGGAGTCTTTACAATGTAATTGAGATCATTGAGTTTTGTCAGAATTTCATAAGGACCATGAAATCTAGCCTGCAATGGATTGGACTGCAAGGGAAACAACACAAGGACCTTGTCTCCTGGTTTAAACTCACGGCTTCTAGCCTTATGATCATACCAAGTTTTCATTTTTCCCTGACTTGATTTCAAGTTCTCTATGGCTTGGTCACATGCTGCACGCAATCTGTCCATGAACTTGCTAACATAGTCTAACAGACTGATGTGCGGCTCTTCCTTTTGCCATTGTTCACTCAACAATAGCAAAGGTCCTCTCACTTCATGGCCAAACACTAGCTCAAATGGACTGAATCCAGTAGACTCCTGCACTGCTTCTCTAGCTGCAAACAACAGCAAATGAACACCTTCATCCCAGTCTTTCTCATGGTCATAACAATAAGTCTTCATCATTGTCTTGAGAGTGGAATTAAACCGCTCTAAGGCACCCTGACTTTCTGGATGATAGGCACTAGAAAGAATCTGTTTTGCACCTAGTTCATACACAACCTGCTGAAACAATCCGGAAGTGAAATTGCAACCTTAGTCCGACTGAATTTCCCTGGGAAGGCCAAACAACGTGAAGAACTTTATCAAAGCAATATACAAAAGTTCAACGCGCTTCAGCCAAGTTTCAAAAGTGAGGCAAGGTGCTCAGCAGTAAAGGACAATAAGCATAGAAAAAAGCCTTTTACCTGGGTACTTCAAAAAGACTACCCAAAAGTAAAAACACTGGAGCACACTTTATAAATCTGCACGTTTATTGAGGGGAAAAGATGACTGACGTTTCGACTTGCGTCTTCCTCAGAATCCACATGGCTGGTTTTACCTCGGTCAGCTCTAAATGTCTGCATATTTCTAGTAGTTCTGTCTTTTTTAAAACCTCTATGGTTGGTGATGCCAAGAAATCATCCATTGCTGTCTATCTGTCAATATATATATATATATATAGGAAAATTCACAAAATAATTTTACAATTTGAAATGTTAGATTTTCAATAAATGACTCACACAATGGTCTATCCCGGACTTGAGCTCCCAATTTGTTATGGCCCCAACAGCAAAGGATGACAGACAAAAATTTTAAAACTAAAACACATTTAATTAAACAAAGGCAACTAACAACAAAATACTCTATTCTACAGACCAAGATTGATTATATACAGAAACAGAAATATTTACAGTCCCTTTGGTGGGTTGCTTAGTGATGTTCTGGGTGAGGAAAATGCTCCATCACAGGCAAAAATCCACAAAAAGCTTCACAGGTCTTGAAAAGAGTGACAGGTCTGGTCAAATGTATCCTTCTCCTTGCAATTTCTCCTACTACTTTACTGTCTCAATTTTACTCCTTATATACTCTTTTGCAGACCCCTCCCACCTTTTAGGCATTGTTAAATTTTTCTCTGGGACTTGTCCCAGACATGCCTAAAACATGCCCAAACCTATCTCCAGTCTGGGCTTAACAAAAAAAAAAGGTAAGTACTGCCATCTAGTGGCCTTTATTCACATTACATTTGAGAAAATAAATATTGAGATTTTCTCTTTCCACAACAATTTTATGCCATAAAAAGATCAGAGTGCCGTCCATAAGTTGGTGAATCAAAGAGTGAGAATTCTGAGACAGATCATTTAACCACAAACAAAAATAAAGCAGGCCTGAAAAACTTCATATCACCATCTCATAATTTCTCTCAACTTCCTCACAGAATGAGGTTGTAAAAGGGTTAAATCCCAAAGTGATCTTAATAATGCGTGTATTAGACATAATAAACAACATAATAAAGAAATTTGCTTGAAAATCTGTTGAAGGCGCATGGAGACATTTCATTCAAAAGTTCGGCAAAACCTGTGTTGTGACCATAAAGAGCACCCTCTATATCGATGCGCCAAAAACAGCGCAACCGGAATTTATGATAATTAAGTAGAGGGGTAACTAAAATTATGCATCAAACATGTTGGGCAGCTGAGGCTGCAGCCTGTAAATTCCTGATAAAAAATGGGTTGTGTTGGCTTGGCTAGCTGATTGAAGTGCCCCCTATCAGCTGTGTCCTTCATTCCCCACGAAATTGTTAACGTTTTTTGCAACACCTGTAATTGTAGATACACATCCATGAAAATGAGTCTGGGCTGTTGCGGGTGCTTCGAAAAGTCGATTTTCTTTGACGGACTTATTAATCCCCAAAGTTTCTGAGGGTCTTAGAAAAAAAAAGTAACGGGCCCAGAGACCTCAAAATGTGGATTTTGTCATTGGCGACATGTACCTTCAACAAATAAAAGAATTAGGAAAATCCATTACTTTGCTGTATCATTTCCTAATGCATTACAGAGTGAATCTTCGACAAATTGGCCCTGAAGCGATGATTATTCACAGTGGTAAACGTGATTCTGTCCCAACTTTTTTTGAAAAATTTTGCTGGCATCAAATTTAAAATGAGCAGACATTCAGTTTCAACATTTGATGAGTTGTCTTTGTATTATTTTCAATTTATTATAGAGTTTATATGATGTGCCAATCATTGCAGTCTGTTTTTATTTACATTTTACACAATGTCCCAACTTTTCTGGAAATGAGGTTGTTTGGCAAATCAGCAGAAATTGATAAAATCTGGAAGTGAGAAAATAGCACTGTAGTTGTAGTTAAAAAGAATAAATTACTTCACCCAGTGGTTCATAATCTGGGTCCAGGGGAATCTCTGTTTTTCTGGTTTATGCTCCAATTCATATAGTAATATGAATTTAAATGAGTTTTGAATTGTTCTTGAAATGAAATCTGAAATGAAATCTTTATTTCGAACACGTTAAAAGATAAAACAGAGGTAATCACCAAAACAAATGGCCACCATGCCAATACCAAAACAAAAACAAAAGCAAACTGTTGATAACTGTCTTGCATGAGCAGCAAGATTGTATGCTCGAAAAGGAGTAGGAAGAAGTAAGAACTTATTTAATCCTACCCCTTGTATTACCATATTCTACAGTCAAGTTAATAAATTCTCTATTATTATATTTACAACATTCACCGTCTATTCAAGAACCAATGGTATTTACAATTTGTTGACTATAATATTCAATAAGCTACTTATATACAAATATACACAGAATATTGCACCTGTATATAATACTGAATTTCTATACTTCTAGAACCCCCTGCGCACACACAGAAGAAGACATAACAAGACAATGTATCCACATTTTTCTTAACCCTGCCATTACCGTCCTGGGTCAAACTGCTGTTCCTCATCCTTATATTTATTTAAAATTTGTTTTTTATATGTTTTTTTAAACTTGCCAATGGTTTTACATTTCCTTAATTCATCTGTTAAACTGTTCCATAATTTGACCCCAGAGACTGAGACACAAATGCTTTTCAAGGTAGTTCTGACACGATTTAGTGTCTGAAGTTCAGTTCCCCTCTTAGATTATAGCCCCCTTCTCTCTCTGAGAACAGTTTATTTATGTTTCCTGGGAGTAAGTTATTTTTTGCTTTGAATATTATTTGTGCTGTTTTAAACTCAACCAGATCTTGAAATTTTAGAGCTTGCAGTTTTTAAGAAAAGTCTATTTGTGTGGTCTCTAAATCCTACATTGTGGATGAATCTGATAGCCCTTTTCTGCATTATATTTACTGTTTGAAGATTACTTTTATATGTGTTTCCCCATACCTCTACACAATAGGTCAGATAAGGTAAAATTAATGCCCAATATAAAATATATAGAGCTTTCAAGTTGAAGATCTGCCTTGCTTTTCCCAGGACGGCAATGCTCCGTGCCAGCTTCCCCCGAACATATTTAATATGTGGTTTCCAGCAGATTTTGTGGTCTAGAATTACACCAAGGAATTTGATTTCATTTACTCTTTCTATGCTAATATTATCAATGTTTAATTTTATATCTATATTTCTCTTATAATGTCCAAACAACATAAAATTAGTTTTGTTCAGATTTAAAGACAATTTATTAGCATCAAACCACATTTTTAAGGTATTCATTTCCTTTGTAATCACCTCCAAAAGCTGCTGTAATTCCACATCTGAACAAAAAATATTTGTGTCATCTGCAAATAACACAAATCTTAATACATTAGATACCTTGCAAATATCATTAATATACATAATAAATAGTTTTGGTCCTAAAACGGATCCTTGAGGCACCCCGCATGTAATATTCATAAAACTTGATGTATTCTGATTTATTTGTACAAATTGCTGTCTGTTTAGTAGATAACTCTTCAGCCAATCCAAAACATGACCTCGGAAACCATATTTCTCCAATTTTCTAATCAATATGTCATGATTGACTGTGTCAAATGCCTTCTTGAGATCTAAAAACACTCCCATTGCGTACTTCTTTGTATCGATACAGTGTGTTATTTTTTCTACCAATTCTAACAGTGCCATGGCTGTCGATCTATTATTTCTAAATCCATACTGACTGTCTGTTAACAACTTGTGTTTCTAAACAAAACCATCAAATCGTTTTATGAATACTTTTTCTAATATTTTTGAAAATTGGGAAAGCACTGATATCGGCCTATAATTAGTGAAGTAGTGTTTATCGCCTGCTTTGTACTTTTGCTACTTTCCTACTTTCATCTTATTTGGAAATAACCCATTTTGAATAGACAGGTTAAAAATATACATAAGTGGCTTAGTAATACCATCAATAACATTCTTCACAGTCATCATGTCAATATCATCACAATCTAAACTGTTTTTGTTCTTAAATCCTTTGACTACATCATAAATTTCTTTTTCTTCTACAGCTGTTAAAAACATTGAACTATTATTCCTCTCAACATAGTCTGTAGGATCAATTTCTGTTCCCTCCACCATTATTTCCTCTGACAGTTTTGGTCCAATATTTACAAAAAATGAGTTGAATCCATCTGCTACATCCTTCATTTTCTTAACACAGCTTCCTTCATCTATGAAATACTGAGGATATTGATCATGTTTTTTTTTCATTTTTAATTACACTGTTTAGTGTACTCCATAACGCTTTTGTGTTATTTTTATTATATTCTGATTTATTACTAAAGTACTCTTTTTTACACGTTCTCATTAAATTAGTTGACTTATTTTTATATTTTTTATATTTATTTTCTGCTTCAATAGTTCTATGCTTAATAAATTCTCGATATAAGGCATTCTTTTTTTTGCAGGAATTTTGTAGCCCTTTAGTCATCCATGGTCTTCCTGTGTAGTTTCGTTTCATGTTACATTGTACTACTGGACAGTGTTTATCATATAGTATTTTAAATATCTGTAAAAATGTTTCATATGCTTTGTTAACATCAGTCTCTTCATATATGATATTCCAATTTTGCTTTAGCAACTCATTTTTAAAGATATTTAATGTCTTCTCTGTACGGATTCCTTTATACATAATGTTACTTTTGATTCTGTTGCCCTTGCAATTACAATCATAAGCAGCAAAAACTGGTAGATGATCACTGATATCATTGATTAATAACCCACTTTTAATGTTATCATCCATTATATTTGTAAATATGTTATCGATTAAAGTGGCACTATGTGTTGTTACTCTACTTGGTCTTGTTATTAGGGGAAATAGCCTCATGCTGAACATGGCATCTATAAATTCATCTACACTTTTGTTATGATTTGGATTTAGTAAGTCTATATCAAAGTCTCCACAAGTAAACAGCCCTTTGTGGTATAAGTTTGTAAATAATCCCTCCATGCAGTTAGTAAAAATGACAATATTGGATCCTGGAGTTCTATATATACAACTGAAGATTATGTTTTTCTTTTTTTCCATACAGATTTCAATCGTTATACATTCCATCACATCATCAATAATGGTTGTCATCTTTTCAACTCTTTTATAGTTAAGGTCTTTATCAATATACAGTCCCACCCCACCTCCTTTTTTATTTTTCCTATCTAAATGAAGGAATTCATACCCATTCAATTCAAAGTCTCCACTCTTTTCAGGAGTTATCCATGTTTCTGTTATGGCTATTATACTGAATGTTCTTTTAAACTGTCTCAGATATTCCTTAATGGTTTCAAAATTCGCATATAAACTTCTACTATTGAAGTGAATCATTGTAAGGCCATCTTCTACCTTTATCTCCCTACCAAATCGATCATCTGTGTAATAAGTGCAGTCATTTGTCAGGTTATTAAAGAGATTTTTGTCTGGGTCAATGTTATTTTCATGCTCTACTAGCCTGTGATCGGTTTGATCACAGGTATTAATATGCAATCTATCAAACATCAGTGTTATAAAATTTACAATCACATCAACAATACATCATACATCATCCAATACACTAAATAACAGTCACTGGTATCACAAATCAGTGCATTCTGGTATTTTTCTAGTTCTGATTGCTCTCTGATGACTAAAACTTTTGCCTGCTCTGGAGTCCCATTCATCTTGATGAACACCTTACAATTTGATGTCCACGTCGACAGAATTTTTTTCTGCTTTTTTAATAGTCTCGCCAGCCTTGCAATATCGGCATTTTTCTTTGTGAGGTGTTCATTGACATTTGTTCCTTTCAGCTTTCGTCCTTGTTTAAGCAGTTCATTCTTTTGTTTTCTGTTTACAAAGCGAATAATAATGGCAGGTTTCTCAGTTTTATTTTTCCTTGGGAGAACGTGACACCCCTCTATTTCCTTACCCTCAACATTTATATCCCTGCTATTAAAGAAAGCTATAACCTGCTGTTCTAAGGAGAGGAGCTCTTGATCAGACGGGTCACGATTTGCTGCTGTTGCCGTGGCATACAACCGGTGTGTGGTGTCCAGTCCGTTGATAATGACGTCATTCATTCTGGAGTTTTGCTCCAATTCTGACACTCGGCATTCCAACACAGCGATTTTCTTATCCTTCTCCTCGTGCCTCCGAAGATCTTTAATGTCCCCCATTAAGTCCATAATCAGTTTCTGCTGTTTCAGGATTGTTGATATTTCCTCGAACATAGAATTCAGTGACTTTTTTATCGCCTCCATTTCCTCATCATTAACTCCACCTCTTTTAGGTGGCATCTTGCACGTACTCGCAGTGCACACCCGTAAAGAGAAGATTACGGATATGGAGTCCCAGTATTTGGATGTAATAGTGCCACACTTGTGTAGTAGTTAAAAGTTTTAATTAAAAGTTTGTCACACCAAGCCCAGCCAACAACGACATCGGGACGCACTCTCTTCTTTTCGAAGAAGCACCAAGCTCTTTCCCTCGAACCCAGCCACGAAGAAACACCGATCAGGAAGCAGTCCCCCTGGCCAACAACCATCCACCACCGAGCGGCGAGTATGAACATATACTCCTGATCAAAATCTTAAGACCAGTTAAAAAATTGCAAGAATTTGCATTTTGCACTGTTGTATCTTAAGAAGGTTCTAAGTAGAGTTTCAAAATGCAAAAAGAAGAAATGGGAACAAGAGACCAAATGTTTTGAGCAGGCAATTTATTGAAAAGAACAATTTAACTGAAATAGGCTGTTGATCAGCTGATCAAAAGTTTAAGACCACATCCTTTAAAAGCCCAAATCTGTGGAAAAAATTTGGATTCCATGTCATTTTCTGTCAAGTAATCACACTGTCAAGACCTCTTGATGGGAAAAGCAAAAAAACTCACTGCCTTCGAACGTGGCAGGATTGTTGAGCTGCATAGACAAGGCCTCTCACAGCGTGCCATCGCTGCTGAGGTTGGACGCAGTAAGACAGTCATTTTGCATTTCTTAAAAGATCCTGAGGTTTATGGAACAAAAAAATCAAGTGGTAGACCCAAAAAAATCTCACCGGCTCTGAGCCGGAGGATCCGAATGGCTGTCCGTCAAGACACGGGACGATCCTCATCCCAAATTAAGGCCATTACTGGTGCTGACTGCAGCCCAATAACCATCAGACGGCATCTGCAAAGGAACGGCTTCAAAAACAAAAAACGTCTTCAAAGGCCACGTCTCCTTCAACGCCACAAAATTGCCCGTTTGGCCTTTGCAAGGGAGCACCAAACATGGGACGTTCAAAGTTGGAAGAAAGTTTTATTCTCTGATGAGAAAAAATTTAACCTTGATGGTCCTGATGGCTTCCAACGCTACTGGCATGACAAGGAGATGCCACCTGAGATTTTTTCAACACGGCACAGCGGAGGGGGCGCCATCATGATCTGGGGTGCTTTTTCCTTCAATGGAACAATGGAGCTCCAGGTTGTGCAGGGGCGTCAAACAGCAGCTGGCTACGTGGAGATGATGCAGCGGGCATCCCTCATGACTGAGGGCCCTCGTCTGTGTGGTGATGACTGGGTCTTTCAGCAGGACAATGCTGCAATTCACAATGCCCGTCTGACAAAGGATTTTTTTCAGGAGAATAACATCGCTCTTTTGGATCATCCTGCATGTTCCCCTGATCTAAATCCAATTGAGAACATTTGGGGATGGATGGCAAGGGAAGTTTACAAAAATGGACATCAGTTCCAGACAGTGGATGCCCTTCGTGAAGCCATCTTCACCACTTGGAGCAACATTCCTACAAGCCTTTTGGAAACACTCGCATCAAGCATGCCAACACGAATTTTTGAAGTGATCAACAGTAATGGTGGAGCTACTCATTACTGAGTCTGTTTTTGAGACTTTAATTTCTGTTTTAGGGGTTTTTTTGAGCTATGGTCTTAAACTTTTGATCAGCTGATGAACAGCCTATTTTAGTTAAATTGTTCTTTTCAATAAATTGCCTGCTCAAAACATTTAGTCTCTTGCTCACATTTCTTCTTTTTGCATTTTGAAACTCTACTTAGAACCTTCTGATGATACAACAGTGCAAAACGTAAATTCTTGCAATTTTTTAACTGGTCTTAAGATTTTGATCAGGAGTGTAAATCACGCAGTAAAACTCACGATCTTTGTTTCAACTACAGTCCAGCTGGACAAGCAAATGGAAATTTACTCACCAGCGTGGACACACCGCCGTGTCGGAGTGATGAAAGCAAGGCGAAACAATCCAGTCGGGTACAACGAAGCAGGCCGTTAGCAAGCAGGCAATCCACCATCACAGCCACAGCAGCGGCGGATGGAAATTGAGTTTTGCGTTAGAGCAGCCAAAGATCAAACAATTAAAATGATAATATAAAATAGATAAACTAATAAAACGAATAAAATGATAAAACAATGATGAAAAAATAATAGAAAGGATAAAATGATTAAGACGATGATATAAAATAATAAAATGTTAAAATAATAAAATGTCAAAACAACAAAACGTTAAAATAACGATAAAATAATAAAAGTTAAGTAAAAGCGCCGGTAGCAGCAAACACGACAGCTGACAGGCTGAGAGCGATTGACGTGACGCAACTACGGTTCTTAATTGGACTATTCATGTTTACTGGAATTAATTTGCCCTTCGAGGCCACATTAATTATCAAAAGTAGTTATGCTATAAAGAATCAAAGTTCATTTTCAGGGGGAAAATGTCATGGGTCCAGTTTTGTTTGTATTTTTCCTGCCTTCAGTGTAGCCGCTTTTAGTGTGGCGTCCCTGGCTTTATGAGGGTAGGCTTGGGTTTGTTATTTAGCCACTGGTCTCTGCCAGCTTCGAGGCACTGTTTGCCAGTAGGGGATTACTTAATTTTGTTCTATCACCCCAGTGCTAATGTGCTGGGTGGCTACTTGGCTAATCAGAGACTGTTCTGAGAGGAGTGGTGATTGCTGATTAGTGCCAGCTGCACAGAACTTATTTAATCCTCTCTCCACCCATACAATTGCCCAATTGATCTTTTGCTGGGTTCTATGCTCCCTAAGTATTCATGCAAATCTGGTCTAAGTGAAATCAATCCCATTAAATTTATCACAATTATTAGTGCAGTTTAATGAAGGTAAAATATATACTCGCTTCATTAACTACAGAATGTTGAGCAGTACATTGGCATATCTAATGTTGCATTTTCGTTTAAAGCTAAACATAACTTCTGTTATCACCAAAACTCATTTGAAAGGGCTTGGTTCAACAACAACATATTACTGCCATGAATAATGCTACTGTATGTATAATTAGCTTTGATCCCTCCCCCCCAACAAACATTGTGTCGCACTCCATTTGAAATGGCTTTTTTTTTTTTGAGGTGTCTTTATCTTCTTTTCGCCATTATTTCAGTCAGAGAGGGCTGTGAGCAGCACTTGCGCATATACACTGTATTGTATAATGAAGAAATACCTTGATCAATCTCCTAATCAGCTTCAGCGGCACTACATTACACATACCTTGCACTGCTCCCCTAGTGGTATAAACAGGTACTCCACCGCAGATGTAACAGGGCACAGTAGCAGTCAAAAGTTTGGACAAACTTTACTTTTTTCTAATTCTGATGCAAGAAATACCTTGTACTAGAAAAAGGAAGCTAAAATTTGAATCCATTAACCTAATCACACAGTTATAAACGTGCATCTTTTTTTTTAATTTATGGACAGCATGTGCTGACATTAATCATTTACAAGAAACGAAAAGATGAGCACACCAGATTTAGCAAAAAGCTAATTTCAATCTGTAGTCCAACATAAAATAGTGAGTTACCATACCAAATTTGGTGAAGCTGCGATCAGTAGTTGCTGAGTACTTACCCATAGAAGATTTCCTGCCTTAAGGTCACAGCGCAAAGGTCAAAGGTGAAATCCAGCAAAAAAACATGACTTTGCACATGTGTGTGTGACAGTGAGTTACCATACCAAATTTGGTGAAGCTGCGATAATTAGTTGCCGAGTACTGACCCGGACAAGATTTCCAGGGTCATAGTCACAGAGCTAAGGTCAAAGGTCAAATTCAGCAAAAACCTGAAACTGCACATCTATGGATCATAATGAGTTACCATACCAAATTTGGTGAAGCTGCGAGAATTCATTGCCGAGTACTGACCCGGACAATATTTCTAGGGTCAAGGTCACAGAGCTAAGTTCAAAGGTCAAATCCAGCAAAAACCCTGACGTTGCACATCTATGGGTCATAGTGAGTTACCATACCAAATTTGGTGAAGCTGCAAGAATTCATTGCCGAGTACTGACCCGGACAATCCTCCCCAAGTGTTGCGCCTGAAAGTGGTGGGGAGGTCTGCGTGCCTTTGTGATCCTGGGAGCTATATCAGCGGGGACCTCGGTCCCTGCCAGGTTCAACCTTGCTAGTCAGGTTCCAAGTGAAAGGCCAGACAAATTGCAACATCTGGCCCTCCAGGTTGGGGGTTGGGCGAAGGGCTAATATCCCTTCTCTGTAAAAAAATGATTTATTACGGAAACCGGGAATACTTTTCAAGGATTATATGGGCCTGATGATGGGACTGGCCAGGTGCCCCAAGATGACGACATGATGTTCACGGATTACCAGCGCCGTATGACATTGGAGGGTGAAAGTTTTCAGAAGCCCCCCGACTGACAGAGTCACTTCTTAAGCCCAAGGACTTTGTTAATATTGGAAACTGGAACGTACGTACGATGTATGCTATAGGAAAGTCTGCGCAGGTCGTATATGTGATGCGCGAGTACAACCTGGATATTTTTGGGATCAGTGAATGTAGGTGGACAGATTCGGGTAAGTTAAAGTTGACGACAGGCGAGACGGTCATCTATTCAGGAAGAGAAGATGGCATGCATCAAAGCGGCGTGGCAATTATGATGTCCAAGCGAGCAGAATCAGTATTGATAAAATGGAAACCCATAAACGACCGCATAATTATGGCACAATTCTACCCGAAATTTATCAGACTTACCATTATCCACGTATATGCACCTACACTTGATGCGGAAGACGAAGACAAAGAGTTATTTTACGAACAACTACAAAGCGTTGTTGAAAAGGTAGCAAAACACGATCTTCTGCTGATAACGGGGGACATGAATGCAAAGGTGGGGTCTTCAAACCGGAACAGAGAAAGAGTCATGGGAACCCAGGGGACAGGGACGATGAATAACAACGGTGAAAGACTTGTAAATTTTTGCGAGATGAACAGCCTGATCATCACAGGGACCCTTTTTCCACACAAAACTATCCATAAGAACACCTGGACATCTCCCGATGGAAAAACACATAATCAAATCGATCATGTATTTGTCAACCATCAATTTAGAAGATCAGTTCAAGACACAAGGACCATGAGAGGCGCAGACATCGGATCAGACCACCAGCTAGTTAGAACTAAGGTAAAGCTCAAGCTCAAGAAAATCATCAAACCCGCCAGCATAAGAATCAAATATGACACTGACAAACTGCAGAAGGAACCAGTTCAGAAAGCATTTTCACAATCAGTTTTCTGTACTTGAGGCCTTGGATGGAGAGGAGGAACATGACATCAACATCAGATGGTCCTGGTTCAACAAAGGCTGCAACAACACTGCAGATTAAATACTAGGTAAGAAAAAGAGAAACAGCAAACCATGGATCAGTCAAAGTTCCTGGTCAAAGATAGAAGAGAGGAAACAACTCAGAGTCCAGACAGAGAATGCGAAGTCAGAAAGAATTTGAAACCAACTTTGTATTAAATATGGGGAGAAGGATAAGAAAGTGAAGAAGAATCTGCGAGCCGACAAACGAAATTGGCTTAATGACCAGATGGATGATGCTCAGAAAGCAGCAGATATGAGAAATATGAAGACCTTATATGAAATAACGAAAAGTATCTGCAATGATAAGCCCCGCAATTCCAGCGCCATCAACGACAAGGAGGGGAACACCATTGCAGATGACTCATCCAGGCTAGCCCGATGGAAAGAGCATTTTGAAGAGGTCCGTAACCGTGCAACGCCAACTGACCCAATGACAATCAATGCAAATGAAATCCCGGAAATTGATGAAATCAGCACAGAGCCTATCAGTAAGGAAGAAGTAAGACAAGGTATCAGATCACTAAAGAATGGAAAGGCAGGAGGCTATGACAACATTGTAGCAGAGCTTCTTAAGGCAGACCTTGAAACATCCACCCAAAAGCTGCACAAAATAATACAACTGATCTGGGAAGAGAAGCGCCTCCCCTTGGAATAGTTACAAGGTTTAATTGTCAAATTACTCAAGAAAGGAAATTTAAGAGATTGCACGAACCGGAGAGGCATAACACTGCTAATCATCGCAAGCAAAGTACTAGGCAAGGTACTCATAGAGCACATGAAGAAGGGAGCAGATGCAAAACTGCGACAAGAACAAGCAGGGTTTCACCAAGGACAAAGTACTATCGTTCAGATATTTATACTGCGTAACATCGTCGAACAATCGCCTGAATGGCAAGCCTCCCTGTTTCTAAACTTCATTTGAGAAGGCCTTTGACTCACTGCATAGGAACAGCCTCTGGGACTTCATGAAGCTGTACGGCATACCAAGGAAAATAATAAAGATAATTCAGCTCCTTGATGAAGATTTTGAATGTTCAGTTCTTGATGGAGGCCAAGCATCTGAAAGGTTCCAAGTTAAAACTGGCGTCAAACAGGGCTGCGTAATGTCTGGTTTTTTATTCCCTCTCGCCATCGATTGGATAATGCGCGAAACAACTACCCAAGCCAACACTGTAATAAGATGGAAATTTACCAGCCAATTGGAAGATCTAGACTTCGCAGATGACATCGCACTCATTTCGACCAACCACAGCCAAATGCAGAAGAAGACGGACAAGTTATCGGAGGTAGCCCAGAGAGTTGGCCTCAACATCAGCCAATCAAAAACTTGCATAATGAAAGTCAACTCCAAAAACCAAGAGCCAATCAAGTTCAAAAATGGTCAAGACATCCTAGAAACCAGCGACTTCACCTACCTTGGAGCCTGTATAAGTACTGATGGGGGCGCAGACAAAGACATGGAAGGTAGGCTCAGCAAGGCAAAATTGGCATTTAGGAAGTTGAGGAAAGTGTGGGCCTTAAACAATACAGCAAGAGAACCAAGATCAAGCTATTCAACACCCTCGTAAAACCTGTCCTCCTATATGGGAGTGAAACGTGGAAAACCATTATCAAAGATTATGAGAAGCTTGATTCCTTTCAGTATCAGTGTCTCAAGAGAATTTTGGGCATTTTCTGGCCATATGTAATATCAACCGAAGAGCTAAACCAAGAAACAGGATGTATGCGGATGAGTCTGGAAGTTAGGAGGAGGAGATGGAGATTTCTCGGACATGTCCTTAGGATGCCACGACAACACCATTGCACAACTGCTCTCACATGGACACCCGACGGAAAAAGAAAGGTGGGCAGACCAAAAACAACTTAGAGACGGTTGATAGAGAAGGAGAGAGACGAAGCCGGATGGAAATCTTGGGAAGAAGCTAGAACGGTTGAGAAAGACAGGACCCGAAGGAGTAAAAGTATAAAGGCTTTATGCGTAACTGAGCGAGAAGAGGATAGGTAAGGTAAGGTAAGAACCCGGACAAGATTTCCAGGGTCAAGGTCACAGAGCTAAGGTCAAAGATCAAATCCAGCAAAAACCTGACAATGCACATCTGTGGGTCATAGTGAGTTACCATACCGAATATGGTGAAGCTACGATGATTACTTGCCAAATACTGACCCGGGCAAGATTTCCAAGGTCAAGGACATAGTGCTAAAGGGTCAAGGTCACAGAGCTAAGGTCAAAGATCAAATCCAGCAAAAACCTGACAATGCACATCTGTGGGTCATAGTGAGTTACCATACCGAATATGGTGAAGCTGCAATGATTACTTGCCAAATACTGACCCGGGCAAGATTTCCAAGGTCAAGGACACAGTGCTAAAGGGTCAAGGTCACAGAGCTAAGGTCAAAGATCAAATCCAGCAAAAACCTGACGATGCACATCTGTGGGTCATAGTGAGTTACCATACCGAATATGGTGAAGCTGCGATGATTACTTGCCGAGTACTGACCTGGGCAAGATTTCCAAGGTCAAGGTCATAGTGCTAAGGTCAAAGGTCAAATCCAGCAAAAGATGTGACATTGCACATCTATGGGTCATAGTGAGTTAACCACAGAGATATAGAAAACTAGAGTGGACAATCCCGTAATTTCCGTGGCAGCACGCTGCCACCATCTTGTGTATGTATATCGGGGCAGCCGTTAAATGGAAAATGCAGAATAGCCTAAACCGTGCTCGGAAAAAATGAAAACTCGCTCATACGGGACAAAAGCTGAAGTTCCGATTTCTCTGAAATGTCTTCCGATTAAATAAACATCGAATACACCAGATTTAAAAAAAAATATTTTTTAAAATAAATTTTGTTGTTTGATTACAATTCCTTATTTGTGTCCATTTTAAGTATCAAAGGATAAAAAGAACACAGAAAACAAGTCTCTAAGTTGTTGACACCCATGTGTAGCCTATTGTTTACATGTGCCTCATCGGAGATTTACACATGAGTCAAAGTCAGCTAATGTGTTGCACCAGGGTACTGAGATTTTTTTGTCACCCACCTTAAAGAATAAAGTATCTTGAAAAATAAAAAGTTGTTTATATTTTGTATTTGTCGTTTAGAAATCACTATAAACACTTTTGTGTGCCTGCTTTTATGTATATTGTCATGCCAAGGTGTTTTGCCTCCATTTGCTACCTATAGTATTAGCCATTTTGTTACACACTGACAGAGGGAATATTTTGGCAGCAAAATGGCTTTTTTTTTCTCCATTCAGATTCAGCCTGCTTTGGTTCCCAAGGTTTCGCTATAATGTCAAGCTATGGTACAAGCCCTCATTTCACTCAAAATAGTCTTAGGTTTTTTTAGGGTGGACCAAAATATATTTTGTTAACGTGCATAGACATTTACATGCAGGAGGCCATACACATAATAATAATATATATTATTATTATAATATAGTAATATACAATATCTAAAATGTACAAATATGCAAAATTTGGATTGTGATTGTTTTTCTTTTGTGGTTGTCATGTATATATGATCTTTTTTACAGCACCTGTTATCAGAAAAATGTTTTTTCAATAAATTGATGCATTTTATGAACATATTCTGCTGTCTATAATTTTATTTTAATGAAAACACTTCAACTTTAGTTGCACCAATTAAAAAATTCCATTGATGCCTAATACTTGTTAGTTCAAGCCTGAAGTTACCTTAACTGGGCAAGTCAACCGGCTGGTTGACAAGCATATCTGCCATCTGATTGGGTTATTTGGGGAAAAAAAACAAAAAAAACTGTGGAGTCAGGAACACAATTTTATGAATAAATAATTTTTTGAAAATGTATTTCTTAGCGTGCTTGTTAAAGGGTTAAATTGCCAAAGACTGTCAGTTTCTCAATTTACCTTACTGTGGGCTGTCTCTGGTTGGGATCCACATTTATGCAGATGTAGGCTTGGCTACTTGATGGGGTTTCACTTCGTGCGTTGAATTTGATGGACATGATTAACGTGCCCCATAAATGTGACTGAACTTTTTTAACATGCGTGTGTATTTTATCAGATAATTTGAAAAGGCACATTTTTTCCCTAGTTTTTGCTCTTGATATGCATTTGAAATTGCTTAAGGCTGTCATTGCTAGGTGTTCAGTTGTTCATTGGACTTGTGTCGCAATCTTCACCTTGCATAGCAGGTAGTGTGGACATCATGAAATGAATCCCAAGATAACTGCCAGATCATCAAGCTTCAAGCAGCATACTGACCACCAACTCTCACAACCGCAGGCATTTTTTGGCTACCAAAGTCTCGATGTCCGAAAAATTCATTGTGTGCTACGGATCAAATGCATGTGTGGCCAAACTGGGCGTCTGGGGGCATGCTGAGGCAGTGAGTGGGGGTCAGTCAACCGCCTTCGAACATTAGAGTTGGCGGCCAGTGTGCTGGAAGAGTTGAGAAAAAATGTAAAGCAAGATATGTCCGTCACATTCTATGTACGTTAAATTTACATCAAGGGTGCACAGGAATGCTCTTGACGTTTTTCCCCAATAGATATTGCATAGTTAACTCAGAGTCCTGCCTGAAATAATAAGTTTCAGCAGATAAATGTTTTGAGTTATGATTATTAATACAAAGTTAGGTGTAGAAAGTGATGGGCGGCCCAGGGCACCAAGTGTTTTTCTTAAAAAAACACAAAACTTCAAAAACCGTCAAGGTGTTCAGTTCGTGTTATGGTTTCAAATATATAATTTTTTCCAAATTTGGACTACCTTATATGAATTAAAAATGGTATTTTGGGGGTCTTTTGTCTGTCACAGTTCTATGCCCGTTAACGCCAGTTCCGCATCTTAATCCATGAAATACTAAACTTTGGAGTAGGGCTGCTGTTTTTTAACTTAACAGCCTATTGGGAGGTATTTTGAAGTGTCTATAGCCAAAGGTATAGGAAAAAAATATAATGCCTAATTTTTAACCATTATGTACTATAGTGCAACACATTAGCTGACTTTGACTCACATACACAAGATGGCAAACGTTGCACATCTATGGGTCATATTGAGTTACCATACCAAATTTGGTGACGCTGTGATAATTAGTTGCCCAGTACTGACCCGGCCAAGATTTCCAAGCTCAAGGTCACAGCGCTAAGCTCAAAGGTCAAATTCAGCAAAAAAAAAAACCTGACGTTGCACATCTATGGGTCATAGTGAGTTATCATACCAAATTTGGTGAAGCTGCGATCATTAGTTGCTGAGTACTGGCCCTGACAAAATCATGGACGGAAGTCAGACGACGGACAACAGACAGCCATGCAGGTGCAAAACAGAAACTAGAAAAGCACTGAGAGCGCAGACCTCCGCCAGGGGGCAGCAAAACCCAAAAGCACGGTGATTGGAACTTCGGCCCATTGGAAAGACTTAAAATCTTGAACTTTGGCATACATCTCAGCTGCACATTAGCCCAGATATGCCAATATTTAAGCACCTGTTCTTTGATTTACTACCCAGCTTCTCTGAAAATTTCATAAAAATCGGTGCATTACTTTTTGAGTTATCTTTCTAACAAACAAACAAACAAACAAAACAGACCGACAAACGCTGCCTAAAACATAACCTCCTTGGCGGAGGTAATTATTATAGTTAGAGTTATTTTTTATGATGCCAGGGAGCCTATTCCATTCTGTGGTGGCCTTATAGGAAAAGGCTGATTGAGAGAAGGCAGAACTTCAAAGTGGGATTTTGCAGTCCCCTCTTGATGCAGATCGTAAAGCCCTCGTCCTCACCTCAGAGCAAGGCTGCACATAATTTTTAATTTTTCAATGGGGGAAATGGGGGGGACCAGCATTTAGAATTATTTTGTGAAAAAGACTAATGTATGAACATTTAAATTATCAAAACTTGGTAAACTGTATTTTGAAAGGATCTTACAATGGTGGAACTATCTTGGTTTCCTGTCCAGTATTTTCAAGGCTTGCCCATACAGTGATCCGATCGGATTTAGGGTGGTTTGACTTGTCTGAGTCCAACATGACATATCTCATACAGGAAAGAATCATGCCATTCAAATACATTTTAGCAGCCTCCATTGTTAACAAAATGCTGATATGACAGAAGTTCAATAAGTTGAACTTCAGTACACTGGACATTTTTAATATGTTTTTTAAAACTCAAGTTAGTATCTAAAATAACACCTAGGCATTTGACCTCCGCAACAATTTTTATGCTTCGCCCTTTGACAATAATGTTGGGGTACACCCTTTTCTTTCTTTTTTTGTTAAAATACATAGCCACTGTTTTATCAGTGTTCAACATAAGGCAAGCTTGACTGAGCCACCACGCAACTCTGTCCATTGCCTCTGTTTTTTTTTTATATTTTATTTTGCATTTTCAGATAATGTATAAAATACAAACAGTACAAATACAACAACCACAAAAAAAAAACATTACATTTCCAATACAATTTATAATCATTAGGATTACGATTGTAAATTGGAGGAAAAGAAATAAATAAAAAATTATGTAATATATAATTGATAAAATAAAAAATAAATAAAAAAAATACATTTAAAACAACACATTTAAAAAAAAAATTAAAAAGGGGAGAGATGAATTAGCCTTTCAAACAACAGGATGTCCTCTCGGTATTAATATAGTGAGGGCAGCAAAGCCACAGACATGGTCACTCAATCAAATGTGAAGGGAGATTCTCCATGCAATCAATGAAAGGCTCCCATATCTTATAAAAGGTACGCAACTTATTTCTGAGCAAGTAGGTTATTTTTTCCAGTGGGATGCAGCTGTTTACTTCGGAGAGCCACATTCCGATTGACAAAGGTGCATCTGACTTCCATTTTGAAGCTATACATTTTTTGGCAATGACCAGTAAAATTTCGGTAAGCTTAACTGAATAACTGTTTCTAATGCCACAGTTTGAAAGGTTGTTTAAGAGGGATATTTCAGGGTCCAATGGAAAGGCAATCCCATGAATTGCAGATAGAACATTACACACCCCTTTCCAAAAACATTGTAATTTATTACATTGCCAGGTGGCAAGAAGTAAAGTGCCCTCAGCTAAACCACATCTAAAACAAAGAGGTGACACATTTGAGTTATATCCATGCAATTTAGAGGGTGTAAAGTATGTCTGATGAAAGAAGTTAAACTGTATCAGTCTATAACGCAAATTTAACGTGCATGTAACCCCACTGACACAAAGGTCCTTCCACAAATCTAAGTCTAGTTCCTTATCCAAATCTCTCTCCCATCTATGTCTAGACCGTTCCGGGTCTCGGATAGACAAGGTAGGTAATAGGACATCATATGCCTTGGATAAAGTTTTAACCATACAGTGTTTTTCATGAAAGAGAACTTCAATAGCTGAAGTTTTGGGTAGATTTCATTGGCCCTGAAGATTTACCCTTATAAAATCTCTTAATTGCCGGTATTTAAAAAAATCTTTATCAGATAATTGATATTTCTGCTTCAGTTGATGGAAGGACATGTAGACCCCATCCATATAGCAATGTTCAAGGAGGGTGATATCTTTTCCAGACCAAGACTGAAATGCTCTATTCTGATTCAGGATGGGGATAAGGCTATTATCCCATAAGGGGGTTTTGGGGGACAAAAAACCATCTTGCCCAAAGATCTTAGCCCAATTTCTTACTGTATGTATTATGAAAGGGTTATGGGTGATCGTTCTAATTTATTTACATCCCATTTGTAAAGGATGTCAGTCGGAGTGGTCTCATTAACTTCAAAAGTCTCAATTTCCAACCATGCAGTTGGGGGGGTCTTCAAACAGTTGGGCCAAGAATCGAGATTGTGCTGCCAAACTATACAATCTGAAGTTAGAGAGTTTCAGACCTCCATCTGGATAATCCAAATTAAGTTTATCCAGAGCAACCCTGGGGGATTTACCTTGCCAAATAAACTGTCTAATTAGTTTATCTAATGAAGAAAAGAAAGAAGGAGGAATATGAATGGGAGGAGATTGAAACATATATGAAAACTTAGGTAAAATATTCATTTTCATGACATTAATTCGGCCCAACAATGTGAGAGAAAGGTGCATCCACTTATCACAGGCGTCCTAAGCTCTTTGCAACGGACTCAACAGATTGAGTTTATGTAAATTATTTAGGTGTTTGTCCACCTTTATACCCAGGTACTTAATCCCACCGGTTGACCACTTAAAAGGAAATTTATGTTTAATTGGGTCATAGTTAAACTCAGATAGGGGGAGTATTTCACTCTTTTCTAGATTAATCTTATATCCTGAAAAAGAGCCATAATTATTCATCGTATCTATTAAATGGGAAAGGGAATTATCCACCTTTGTTAAAAAAAAAAGAACATCGTCCGCAAACAGTGAAATTTTGTGCGTGAAGCGGCCTATTTCAAAGCCACATATATTAGGGTTTACTCTAATGGCCTCAGCCAGGGGTTCTAAAGCCATGATGAAGAGGGCAGGACTAAGAGGGCATCCCTGTCTATTACCTGTATAAATGGGGAATGGGTCTGAGGTGATTCCATTAACTGCAATCCTTGCTTTGGGAGATCTATATAAGGATTTAATCAAATCCATAAATTGACCATCAAAACCAAATTTTTGAAGGGATTTAAAGAGATATGGCCATTCCAATCGGTCAAATGCCTTTTCGGCATCGAGAGAAAGTGCAATACTGGGTATATTTTTTTTCCTGTGCATAATGGATAATATTAAAGAGGCGTCTTAAATTATTTGAAGAAAGCCTATTAATTATGAATCCTGTTTGGTCAGAGTTCACCAGACTCGGAAGAATTGTTTCCAATCTTTTAGAGATCATCTTGGTTACCAACTTGTTGTCACAATTTAATAGGCAGATTGGCCTGTAGGAGGCGCACTTAAGTGGGTCTTTTCCTGTTTTGTGTATGACTGTTATAATGGCCTGAGAGAACGATTCAAGGAATCGTTTCTCCTCCCTGGCCAAGTTAAGAACATCCATTAAAAGTGGGATCAGGAGGTCTTGAAATTCTCTATAAAACTCCGCGGGGAATCCATCCTCCCCAGGAGATTTACCTGAAGGTTGCAATTTAATGGCTTCAGATAGTTCCAATATTGTGAATGGTTTACTTGTAGCTTCTCTGTCTTCATCCGTTTAACATGGAAGCTCCAGGGGGGAAGGGAAGGAATCAATATCTGTTATCTCATCCCTAGGCTGGGCAGTATACAAGTCACTATAATATTTTCTTAAGGTATCATTAATCTCAGCAGGGTTACTAGTGATTCTGCCAGTGTTTAATTCAATTTCATTTACTGCTCTGTTGCTTTCTTTTGCTTTTGATTGCCAGGCCAAAACCTCGCTAGCCTTTTCTCCAATTTCATAATACCTTTGTTCTGACCTCATTTAACATTTTTCTGTTTGATATGTATTCAGGTTATTATATTTCATTTTCTGATTTATCAAAGTTCTATACAGGTCCTTACTTGGGGTTTTCTGATATGTTTTTTCAAGTGACTGGATTTCAGATTCAATCAATTCAAGCTCCGTGGCGTATTTTTTTTTTTTAATCCCTTAGTAAAAGAAATAATTTGCCCACTTAAATAAGCCTTAAGTGCATCCCAAAAAATAAAAGAATTAAGAGCAGAATGTTGGTTTGTTAATAAAGAAATTAATCTGTTCTCTAATGAAAGAACAAAAGTCTGGACATTTAAGGAGCGTGGGATTAAGTCTCCACCGGTTGGAATGAGCGATCCCATCAGGTATGGAAATAGACAAGACTAATGGGGAATGGTCACTTAGTAATCGGGTAAGATACTGCGCATCCAATAGCCCATAGCATTGTTGGGTGGACAGCAGAAAATTATCTATTCGGGTATGAGAATCATGAGTGTGTGAATAAAAAGAGTAGTCCCTTTCTCCTGGGTGCACTGCCTCTGTTAATTTGGCTGCAACCTTGTCGGGAATTTGTCCATGAAAGAATAAAATTGTGTCATCTGCATACATTATTGTTTCCACATCTTTGCATGCCATGGAGAGACCGTCAATGTCGGTGGAAAACAAAAGAGGGCTGAGGACTGATCCTTGGGGAACCCCCATACTACAGGTCTGGAAAGGAGATAATTTGTTCTTGATCCTAACGCACTGGGAGCGATCAACCAAATAGGAATGCAGCCATTTAAGTATGTTGTCAGAGAGTTCAAAATTGGCTAGTTTAGACAGGAGAACAGAGTGGTTCACAGTGTCAAATGCCTTACGTAGATCTAAAAACACAGCCTCTACCCCCCCCCATGTCAAGCCTATCCTTTATGACCTCGAGGAAGTAACAACAGGCCGTTTCTGTCAAGTGATTTGAGCGGAAACCAAAATTGTATGGGATGTAATAACTTTTCTTTATCAAAATGACACTTTAACTGTTCATTATAAAATGGGTGCTTCCTATCCTAAAATGTGATTGGCTGAGCCGCGTTCCATGCCGGTATAAAATCATTGTAACCCACTGCATTCTGAGGCAGACCGCAAAATATCCCTACGTGCAACCAACCACTCAGCGCTGAACTGACTGGTTAGGTTTGTTTCAAGACTTTTAGCTTGCTATTTCAGTGTTTGCGAAGTTTAGCCTTTTAACCCGTTAACCAGTTGGCTATCTACCTAGCTAACTGTTGCATTTCAGAGTTCGATATCATTTTAGCTTGCTAGCTATGTTGCTAACTATCTTGCTATTTCAGTATTACTGATTGTAGCGTGTTTATTTTATGGGCTATGTGTAAGGTAACCACATTCATTGTACTGAATGGTAGCTAGTTGAAAAGCTGGCGAGCAAACGCAGAATTCAACATTTCCTGGACGCCGGCAAATGTGGAGGACAAAAGTCAATCTTGTTCCCTACTCTTGCTGCTGGTAGTAATGATATGGCCAAAGTTGAGAACAAGGAAACTCGAAAACGAAACCAAAACGAACGTAAAATTTTTTAACTGGGCCTTCGAGAGACTGAAGGAGACATTCCAAATAGCCTGCTTTCATAGTATATGTAAGGTTCCGTGGTTTTGCGTGTTTTTAGTTAGTTTAATTTTAGGTTATTTATTCAGTGATGTGAGTCTGATGTCTAGTGTTGCACATTTCAGATTTCCCCAGTCTTATTCCAGTCCTTGTCTTACCCAGGTACTGTCATTGCTTTTTCCCCGGTCGCGTCATAGTCGGTCAGTTTTTAATTAACACAATTAACTTTGTGTTAATGTTTTTCTGTTCTTTGTAATTGAGTTTCCCTCGTGTGATTACCAGCATATGTTGTCGAGCTGTGTGCGTCTCCCCCCTCCCCTTTATATTCCCATGCAGCAGGCACAGAGGCCAGACGGGACTTTACGTTGCACACCTTGCCTACGCCTTATTCTGAGTTTCCACGCACTCACTGCGAGATGCGTGTGTTCTGGGGCCTGGACGCTGTGCGGGCAGTGCCCAGTCGTGATTGGGATTCGCCCGAGCCTTCAGTATCCGCTGCGCTTCCTGAACCATTCTTGGCCAGCTGGATTTCCTGAGTTCCCGGTGCCGCTGTTCTATGTACCATTCTGCGCCAGCTGGATCTCCGAGTCCCCTGTGCCTGCTGTTCTCCGTGATGTTTCTGTCCCAATCACCTGACCCATTCCGAGCTGCGTGCTGTCCTCTGTGATGCCCCCGTCCGAGTCACCTGACCCATTCCGAGCTGTGCTGCCCTTCGTGATGTTCCGTCCGAGTCACCTGACCCGCTCCGAGAGGAGCTGTTTTCCGAGTCACCTGACCCGCTCCAAGAGGAGCTGTTTTCCGAGATGCCCTTCTGAGTCACCTGACCCACTCCGAGATGTGTGCTGTTTCCCGTGATGTTCCTGTCCGAGTCACCGGACCCATTCCGAGCTGTGCTGTCCTTCGTGATGTTTCTGTCCCAATCACCTGACCCATTCCGAGCTGTGTGCTGTCCTCTGTGATGCCCCTGTCCGAGTCACCTGACCCACTCCGAGATGTGTGCCGTTTCCCGTGATGTTCCTGTCCGAATCACCGGACCCATTCCGAGCTGTACTGTCCTGCATGATGTTCCGTCCGAGTCACCTGACCCGCTCCGAGATGAGCTGTTTCCCGAGATGCCCTTCCGAGTCACCTGACCCGCTCCGAGATGAGCTGTTTTCCGAGATGCCCTTCTGAGTCACCTGACCCACTCCGAGATGTGTGCTGTTTCCCGTGATGTTTCGTCCGAGTTACCTGATCCATCCCGAGCTGTGCGCTCGTTGCGATGTCGTCTTCTTCCAAGTCTCCTGACCCTCCTAGCCGTCTTCTTCCGAGCAACATCTCCTGCCCTGTGTTTCCCTGTGCCTGTGCCCCAGTCTAGTTTTTGTGGCCTTAGTTAATTCTGTTCAGTGCTTATGCACGGTGGTTTTATTTCGGCCGGAAGTGCCTTTCCTTAGTTATTCTCTAGTCCCGTGCCTTAGTTCTCCCTGTTCAGTGTTTGTGTGGCACGGTGTTTTGTTTGGCCTGAGCGCCCCCTTTTGGTATTTCCCTGCCCTGCCTTGGTTTTTTGTGAATAAATTCCTGAGTTCCCGCACCTGGCGTCTCCCATCCTTACTTTCTTCACAGTATATCTACATTAACTGGCCCAAATAGCCAGATATGACATAATGGCGCTAGATGAAAAAACTATTTTAGCATCCGTGTTGCTTGCCAACCATTTGGTCCACTCTATCATGCTTGGTGGAAGAACAAATTAGTTCTCAATTTTATTGTTGCATTATTACCAATAAATTGCTGATGATTTTTCTTGTGTGTTTATTTCATGGGCTGTACAGTATGTAGGGTGACCGTTTTATAAAAGCAATAAGCCCCTTGAAGCAGTGGGTCACAGTGATTTTATAACGGCGGAGGGGCACTACGCGTCATGCCTTAGAATGCCCCTCCGCCGTTATAAAATCACTGTAACCCACTGCTTCTCAGGGCTTATTCCTTTAATGACCACTTTTTCGAGTACTGTAGAAATAGCAGGGAGTATACTGCTAGGCCTATAATTGATTACTTCCTGTCGGTCACCTGACTTAAAAGTAGGAGTCACAATGCCCAATTTCAGGATTGATGGAAACAAACATTCATCTAATGATGTATTTGTGATATGCGTTAGAGGCAAGGCTAATTTGTCACAATGCTTTTTAACGAAGGCTGGGTCGAGTCCCCAGGTGTCTTTCACTTTTGAATTAGATAAAGAAGCAAGGATTTTGATGACACTTGATTCACTTATATGAAAAAATTGTAATACAGAGTCACCAAGTGTTTGAACTGCCGGGGCCGTGCAAGGCTGAGAGTATAAAGACAATCTACCTAGTTTGGAAAGAGAGTTGATAAAATAAATGTTTTTTTTTTTTTTGCCACCTCAAGGCTATCACTCACTGTTCTCCCGGCAGAATTCACTCTGAGCTGTAGATGGCCGCTTTCATTTTGCCCCCTGCCAGATAACTTGTCAATGCAGTTCCATGTTATCTTGCTGTTGCCCTTGGCTTGTTGTAACATATCTAAGAAAAAATTTGCTTTGGATTTTCTGAGCTGTCCCGTTACTTTGTTTCAGAGACCTTGAAATACCAATCTGTCAATTTGTAATCCTGATTTCAGAGATTTTTTTTTAGAGCTGCATCTCTACTCTTTATCAAATGCAGCAGTTCCACCATGAACCAGGGTAGCGGCTGTCTGCGTTTATGCCAAAAGATTTATTTTTAGTAAATTTGTGCAGAGGCTCGGAGTATTATCCTTAACCCCTTACATGCCTGCTCATAGCTTGCCGTTTTAGTTTCCCTATCCCACTTTAATAATTTAAGATCATTTTCCAGATGTTCCAAATCCTTCTTCGAGATAAAAGATGTCAAAGTGTCATCTCTTGTACCATTCTGTGCTGGATGTCTTAGCTTATTTAACTGTCGCGACACAAGAGTCAGATTGTGATCAGAAATACCCGTATTAAGATTATAGCTTTTAGAAAAACGATCAGATCTATTAGTAAAAATTAAGTCCAGCAGAGTTTTAAATGACTTAGTTATTCTTGTGGGATTTTTTATTATCCGAGTCAGTTGGAACTGGTGGGCCAGGTCCTTTAGTTTTTTTTCCACCGGGATTTGTCAAGCCAGTTGTAATTTAAATCTCCCATTAAAACAAGTTCTGTACGGTTGCAATTTTTCAAAATGATCGTCAGGTTATCAAGAAATGTATCATTTTCTTTGGGTGGTCTATACAGAACAATAACATAAAAACACATTTCTGTGGACAGCATAATTGTTCCACCAACGCCAGCGGCGGGTCGTGAACTTTTAATAGGGGAAGCTTAAACAATCCCTTAAAATTAATGACTGGTCATGACCTTTTTTCAATCATTCATTTAAATTACCATAACAGAAACTCCGAAAACTCTCTACATTATCAGATGTGGCCAGTTTTCATTTATTACGCAGACTGATTACGACTCCAGACTTCTCACGCTTTTATTTACTCGGGTTGGGGTTAGAAGCAATGCATTTGTTTCATGACTGTTTCAAAGGAAATAAGATAATTTGAAATGTCTTTATGCAATTCCATTGCTTCAAACTCCTCCATGCACATGTACTTAAATTCACGCGAAAATCTCTTACATTCGCGTTGATAGAATAGCCTAATTGCTGTCTACAGCAGAGGAACGTAAAAATGCCTCTTAAACTCATGCCGAATGCGTGAGTTGACAGGTATGTGTTATTACTGAAAACTGACCACACCTGATAATATTGAGTTTTCGGAGTTTCAGTTATTGTAATTTAAATTAATGATTGAACTGGTCATGAACAATCATTAACTTTAAGGGATTGTTTGAGCTTCCCCTGTTGCCAATTCACGAGCCGCCACTGCCCAACACACTCTGAAGCAGTTTTAGGGAGATCAAGCTGTTTACAACCACCCTTAACATGGGTATGATCTCTCCGAAAGATGTTTTAGCCCGCAATATTAACAACGCCTGGAGGAATAGCCTGTGTTAACCAAGTCTCAGATAGACCTCATCAAGATTTGAATCAACAACCAATCTTTCAAGTTGCTCAGTTTTAGATATCATGCATCTGATGTTAATGTTGCCTCCAAAGACCCCTTTAGGTTTAGCTTTGAGGTCCCAGAGGACCTCATCATGCTTTGGTAGCTGGGCAGTGAGCTTTGGGTCTAGAGTAGCCTACTTAATGATGAATCGCGGGGCTCCCGACTGCGTTGCTACTTTTGGTGTTGGAAGGGATCACCAAATTCAGAGCTCCGTGCTCTATTTGCAACCCCGCTGGAAGAGCGGCTGTTGTTGCTGTTAATGTCGCTGTGTTTTGGCCAGGCAGTACGATATTGGAGGAGATCATCAGCTGCTGAGCTCCATGCTCTAGGCGCAATCCCGCTGGGAGAGCCACTGTTGTTGCTGCTACTCCCGCTGTGTTGTGGCCTGGCAGTACAATGTTAGAGCAGATCATCAGCTGCTGAGCTCCGCGCTCTAGGCGTGACCCCGCAGTGTGAGCCGCTGTTGTAGCCGCCGCTGCCACCGCCGCGCTACAGCCTGGTAATGAGAAGTTGGAAGGGCTCACCAGCTGCTGAGCGCCGTGCTCTAGGTGCGACCCCGCTTGGAGAGCTGCCGCTGCCACCGACGAATTTGTAACCCAGCAGTGAGGAGTTAGGAGGGATCACCAGCTGCTGTAGCCAGGCCAACCTCAGCTCTGTCCGCAGGCTTAGCCTAATCATCAGTAAAAGGTTCAAGCTTGTTGTGTTCAGTGGAGAGGGACCCAGGTTTGTTTCCACATCTCCAGGAAGAAGCATACAAATAACTGTAAGATATGAAAGTCCTCGAAAGCGGCTAACCGGCAGCCCATGTTTCGTTGTCTCTGGCCGTATTCTGGCTTGTCCATTGTCCATGAAGCCTGAATACAAAAGGTGCTGGCTACCCTTAGCTTGACGGTGCAGTTGGTCGCCGGTTTTTGTGGGGAGATGTGAACGTATCACACAAAAAAGCAAATAAAAAATCAAGACAGCCGTGAAAAAGTAGTTTCGCTGTTGGGAATAGACGCTTTTTTAAGTTGTAACTAGATTTTGGAAGTTTAAATGCATAATCCGATAGACCTGACCTATAGCGTGTCTGCCCAACGGCAGCCATGATTCGCATGCTGAAAGCAGTGTCTGTGCGAGGCAGAGACCAAAACCGATCTTCTATTCTAGAGACCAGAGCTGGTTGAACGTTATTAAAAGAATGACTGGAGGTCAAATGCTGTGGCTGCTCAGTCAAGCAAGGCTATGGCAGAGGCACCCTGGGTCTGTGGGATTTTGACAGCTCATTATTAGAAACTGGATAATTACGAGCAAGCAACCAACTCGCTACCCTGATTCGGACCTTTGATAGCAATTTTTCAGTCGCATCTGCAGGTCTTATAATTCATTAAAGTATTAGCTAGCAGGCTAGCCGCGGAGGAATGACGGTGCTCAGAAAGCGAGGCACCTTAACTGGCAAAAAAGGTGCAATTGCAATTTTAATTGCAATTTTACGTTGTACAATAAGTTTACAACAGCGTTCCATGTATGTTAATTGAAAACCACAGTTAAATGCACGCAGGACTCTACTTACCGTCAAAAAACAACGAAACAATGTGTTAATTTAACTGTTAACATAACATAACATGAATGGCAAGAACAAGCCATTCAGCCCAACTAAGCTCGCCAGTTAAATTCAGTCAGTTTATAACAGTGCACTATTAGTCAAAAAAGTTTCCCAAAATGCTATTACTTAACTTATTATTAATAAGCGATACAAAATTCAAAACTACTATTTGGTTTTAGATATTGAGTTTGTTGGATGAGATGCATCTGATAATATTTATGGAAAATATACTTTGTTTATGATGTGGACAATTTTTCGAGTTTATTAAAGCAAACACTTATCAATAGATATTTCAGGATCATTTTAATTTACAAACTTTATATTAAATGTTTCATTATAATTTGATCAATGAGCTATGTTTTGTAAAGACAATAATTGTTCAGAGCGAGCCTATACCGTTTACACAACGCTGTTTTGAAACAGTAATGTGTGAAATTACTAATCTAACCATGCATTTGTTAAATTACCCTAAAATTCCTTTTCCAATTGCCTGTAGACCACATTTGGTCTGTCAGTTGAGAGTCCAGATCAGGGTTCTCCAAGCTGTGCAGTCTCCACATAGCTCCTCAGCTTCTTTAAAGGAAATGATTGTTCTTTTGGCCAGGATTTTCTTTAGTCCATCGGTCCATCTCATCCTGTGCCTTCCAAGGGGTCTTCTTCCTTTGCCGTACGGAGGTTGAGTTTCCGGATCTGATCGAGTTCGAGGCACTCTGCGAATGCCTTGAGCTATGGTTATTTTACGTCACCGGCTGGCAGGGCGTATCTATACAACCCACTGCTTTTACATCCAGGCTTGGGACTGGCATCGGCAGAGGGTTTAGGCATAACTGCTAATTAGTTCCTCCCTGGTGTCATAAGCCCTCCCAAAGGTTACAGGTCAGACCCGGGCAGACACAAGGTTGGAACCACCTGCTACACCTCAATAAGGTTACACAGTTCCTTGTCTTGGTGGGATGCAGGCCCCCAGAACCATACCCCAAAATATTTTGTTAATTGTGTGCTTAGTTGTTCTGAATTTACTATGACTAAAAATAAAATCAGTTTTTAAAATAAATGTGAATAATTAAAGTTGGTGCTGACAACGGTACTGACACTGCAGATAAAAACAGACGAGAGACTGAGGGAACAGGCAGTATGTTTTTGCTGTGGAATAGATCACTGTGTATACATGGGATGGGGGACTGGGGTAAAGGCACTCAAGTCACCGTTACCTCTGGTAAGTCCTTAAAAAAAATTATATATTACTCTTATCGCGCCTTTCTGATAAATTTTCTAAATTTGACCTGAACACGTTCTCCTGAACAAGTAATGTTGCTCAGTTTTTCCTTAAAAGGTGTTATGGCTTGGTTCTCTCTGTGTCTCGGAGAACTGGACATTTTAATGAAATAGTTTTTCAGTGGGCTTTTGGAAAATTTCGGGTCTTGTTCTGCACTGTAAATAACGGTCCCACCGTTTGTAATTTAAAGTTTCGAGCTGTTAATCAAAAATATAGTCACGTTGCCTTCAAAGACTCTGTTGGTTGAGAAAGTTACAATTTTATGATGAACTGACAAATATAGGTTCAGTCACTTAACTCAAAAATTTTGTCATCAAATATTCAATATCATTTTACTGAATTCTGCCCCACTCTTTGTTTAAAACTATCGGGGAAAAGACACTAACTTTTATGATCGTTAATATAGTGCCTTTTGTTGTCAGTATGCTTTACTTGGCATATCAACAAAAGTCAACCCAAAATGTGGAAAAAAATAAAAATTGAAGTTGAATTAATTCCTTACAGCATGTTGAAATAACATCAGGCAGGACGAGATCGTTCAGTAAGTTGAAGTTGAGAACGCTTAATGGTCCAACTAATATAATATTAGATATTATCATTTTTTGTCAGATGACACGACAGCAGCGGAGAAACATGAACCAAACCTTAACTCAACCATGGTAGCCTTATTTTATTTATTTATTTTGCGTGTGAATCAGACTTAACGAATTTGTACGCATAATTTTGTATATGAAAAATTCTATCGTGGACTGCAGCAACTGCTTAGGCGTAGGCCCTAATACAGCACACAAAACGGAAGTTGTCGCAGAAGTTGCAACAGAGGGAAAATATGTCCATAAAATGTATCAGGATTTTCTGCGATTCTGTTTCCCGTGTTTTCCCTTCTCCGAGTTTCCGTCATTTTAAGTCATGTACGATTTAGGAATGCATTCGTTCCCCCAAATATTTCACCAAAGGTTCCGTATGTTTGACGCCAGCATTAATTATTCGAAAAACTCCAATCAAAATAACTCAAGCTGTTTCAATTGTACTGTAGTCAGTACAAGTCAGAGTGCATAAAATAAAACATCGAAACCATCGGATAGAACATGACTGTTATTTTGTTATTATAATATTTTTTTAAGAAATGCCAACTTATATGAAAGTAGCGGTCGCTCCTCCCAACATCAGAGAAACCTCTAATCAGGCACTAGCGGTATATTCTTAAACGCACGTCATGGGGGAAAAAGCTTAATGCACGAAAGCATTACGATCGGCGGACACCTAGTTTGTGCAAATCTTCATTTAACATGATCATATCTAAAAATACAGATCCGTAATACGAAAGCAAAGCTTTTTTCAAAAATGTTAAAGATTGTCCAGCCCGCGCGAAGGCACATGGAAGAGAAAAGTGTCAATGAGGCTTAATGCGCTCAAACTGCGATAAAACAACATTAATCTAGGAGCCTAAAAGTGGAGGTAGCTATTGACCACTGCCAAAAGACTAACCGCATGCATTGGCCTAAATAAAAGGCATGAATCTCGGCATTATTTTTCTTTGAATTAAACTGAACCAGATTCAAAACATAAAATAAAATAAAATAAAATAAAACTTTACATTGACGCTAGGGCAGATGAACGAAACCGCAGTATAACTGCATGGATGTTTACGTGAAGTGTATTGCTCCTCATTTCAGATATTAATTGTATAATAGCCTAGTTATTAAATACTAGATCCTTTTGATTTAATTAATGTACCCAGGAAGAATAATGCTTATGAATGTACTGTTACCTTTCTAGTTATCTAATACTAGACCACGTTTCTTCTGATGAAACCATTTTCTCGAGAGGATTGTAAACTCTCAGAACATAACCAGTTGACGTCTATTTTATTTCTTACTACAGCTATAATTATACTGTTAGTTTACTATGCTGTTTTACCTTAGAAGTGGGTTTTTATTTGTTTTGGAACATAAAAGTACCTTTTAGACCCTAAAAAGGTTCACACAGTACCTTCAGGTCCTATAATTAGCTCTAAAGGCTACACAATAACTTGGGATCAGAAATGGACTTCTGCTGTACCCCTATTTCAGAGAGTGCACAAAACAGCCGTTTAAAACAATTATAAATCCTGACCCGCTCTCAGTCATCTTCATGATTAACAGAAGGTTCACTCCGAGAGCGTTCCGCATTTAACTGGTGCTGCTTGTTCTCCCCGATTAGGTAAGACGACAATCATTCATCTGGACGTGCATTTGCTGTATTTAAATCTACATTATTCAAAATTGCATAGCCTACCTGTCGACTCTCACGCAAATGGCTTGAGCCGCACGCTTTTTTATAACCTAGGCTATTTAACTGTCGAGTGCCTCTTTTATTGTTTAGTTTTTTTTTTTGTTTGTTTCTTTTTTTTTTTAATCAACCCGCAAAATACCGAGAGTGAAAGTCCGCGTTTCATTGTAACACAGACCAGTTGAATCACGCGAAGCATTGGCCAATTAAGTACATTATTTTTCTGCACTGAATTTAGACCATGATTTCATCGCTGTCAGATCGCATACGGTGAGAAACCATGTCTTAAGTTGCCAATTACAATAATAAACTGCAGGGATGCAATTTTGAATAACATTGATTTAAATCGGCCTACAGCAAATACACGTCTAGATGAATGATCGTCGTCTTACCTAATGGGGAGGACAAGCAGCACCTGTTAAGTGTGGAGAGCTCTCGGAGTGAACCTTTAGTTAATCACGAAAATGACAGAACTGGTCAGGACTAATAATTTTTTTAAATGGATGTTTTGTGCACCCCATGCAGTTCTGTTTCCGCCACTGTACTGAATTTAGCCCATGATTTCATAGCTGTTAGATCGCAAATGGAGAGAAACCGTGTCTTCAGAAGCCAATTATGATTATTGGAAACGCGTCAATTAAGGAAAATGATTGAAAACTTGTCAGGACTAATTACACCGCCGGTGGGCCACGAGACTTAGGCCCGCATTCAGAAACGACACGCACACTCACCCTCCACTCACCATATAGTGAGTACGACTGAAATGTAACGGGAGTGTGAGAAAGCGATCGACCGACCACTAACCGAGGGATCGGTCCCACTCCTCACCAATTGCTATTCACAAACACCACTCGAGCATAACTGGCAGTAGTTGGCACTGGGCACCACAGGCGGTGCGTCGGCTGCTGCAAAGGGACGCTCAATCCTCACCCTTCAGTGCTGAATGACCTAAACCTGACGCGGTTTACTTTTCTTGATTGGAAAGTTTCTCAGACTTATTGGTAAAACGACAACCAAATTTATTTTTTATAGCGTTGTCATACATTACTTCTCAAAATTGAGGCGTTTCTTTCGCACATAAATGACGACGTAAATATCAGCATGTCTTCAAAACTTTTGTGGTCGAGTGGCTCGCGAAAGGCGCAGGAAAAGCCCGCGAAGCTCACTAAAGCCCCGTTTACACCAAAATACGACTGAAATGGCGACTGCTGCGACTTGTGAGATCACAAGGATTTGATGAACTCGCACAAGTCTTGTATACTCTCCAATCTAATCGCTCATTTTTCACACCAAGCTTCCAGTGAGACCTAATTTGAGATATATTAATAAAACTTTGGCGATCTATGCAACATAATTTACGATAACTCTCCTTTCTCTTGTTTGGTCTCTCTTGGTCTTGTGTTGTTGATGCAACAATTGCAGCAAGTGATGAACCGATTAAAACAATGACTTTATATAGGAAACCCATTCTCAGAAAGAGTCGCATGGAAGCTCGCCATTGGTCGCAATTTCACTCTCACTGATCGCCATTGGTCAAATTTCGATCCCATCCATCACTGATGCTCTAGCAATTTCACTCGCCATGACTTCTTTTGCTCTTGAAGGCATTGCAATGGGCTCTTGGTCAGCTCGCAAAAACGATCGCCATAGTCGCATAATGAAAAATATTCCGATATTTGGAGATTATTTATGCAACCTGTTTGAGAGTCCATCAAGACCAGTGAGACCGAGTTAAGAGTGACTTGAGAGTTATGAGAGCTCATTACGATTGTTACCTTCGCCAGCGACTTCGCTGACGAAGGTAATGTTTTGATTCCCGTGTATTTATTTGTTTGTGTGTCTGTCTGTCTGTCTGTGTGTATGTGTATCGAATAACTCAAAAAGCACCAAACGGAATTTCATAAAATTTGGTGGGTTGATTTGGCATGACCTGAGGATCAATCGATTAGATTTTGGGAGTGATCGGGTCAAAGGTCAAGGTCAAGGCCACGAAAAGGTCAAAACCGACTTTCGGCCATATCTCGGTCAATTTCTATCCGATCGGCATGAAACCAACGCCAAAATGTGCAGAATTATATACCCGATCCTGTGATGTCAAACACGATACAATGGGGTCAATACCCTTCTTAGCGGTTGGGGGTCAAAGGTCAGGGGGGTCATTACCTTTCGAACTTAAAGGCGTATTGATGTAAAAAAAAAATATATCGTACTCTTGTCATTCATCGATCATTTTCAAAAATAAAAATTGGTCCTCAAAGTTATGTGGCGAGGGATTCAGTGGCGTCGGCGAAGGTATGCGCTCTACCGAGTGCCCGTTCTAGTTTTTGAGATGCATTTATTTCTGACCACTCGCACACACTCGCAAAAGCTATGCGATTTTTTTGAACAGCTCAAAACAATCGTAAACCCAACAATAGTGTTAAAAAGATCATACAAACATTTTAATAATGAACTTTTTGTTGAGGAAGTAAGGAAGATAAGTTGGATGAATGTGTTGGAGACAAACAATCCAGAAATTGCTCTGTGTAAATTTAACAATCTCTTTATGCCTTTAGTTGAGAAACATGCGCCGTGGAGGAAGTCTGCTGTTAAGAAAACCAAAACACCCTGGTTGGATGGCGAAATCAAAAAAGCAATAAAATTGAGAGAACAAATGAAAAGAACAGCTATAACAACTGGAAATAGGGAGGACTGGGGTGCATATAGGAAAACTAGAAATTTCATTACCAAATTGAATAGGAAAAAGAAAAGAACCTACTTTGAAAATAGAGTAAATGATATTGGCAATGATAGTAAGAAACTGTGGGGATTTTTAAATGATCTAACCGGTAGGAAAAACTATACTAGCCCAACTTTTCTGGAGGCTGACAACACCATTATAACAAAGCCAAAAGAAATAGCAAATGAATTGAATGATTATTTTATTAACAAATTAAAAATACTTGACAACATGACAACACAGAGTAATGAAATATCTAACCTATTAATAAGGAATAAAATAATGAAGAGTAACAACTCCAGTTTCAAATTTGTAAATGTGGATGCTAAAAAAGTAGAAGTTCTTTTAAAAAATTGTAATGAAAAATCATCAGGGGTGGACGGCCTAAACGGCAGACTTCTGAAACTATTAGCGGAGGAGATTGCAATACCACTTACACATATCATTAACTTAGGTTTCACACAGGGAATTTTTCCAAAGGCATGGAAAATAGCAAAAATAGTTCCTCTACCAAAAGATAAGAAACTGCCTCTATCTGGTCGAAACAGTCGCCCTATTAGCTTACTGCCAGTTTTAAGTAAAATCATGGAAACTTTAGTACATGAACAAGTAAATATTTATCTATCTGCAAATAACATTATTTGTAATTCACAGCATGCTTATAGAAAGGCCCATTCAACAGCTACAGCTCTCACTAAAATGACAGACGATTGGCTTAAGGGCATAGATGAAAAGAAAAAGGTGGGTGTTGTGTTTTTGGACTTCTCAGCAGCTTTTGATATCATAGATCACCAATTACTTCTGAATAAACTATCTTATTATGGCTTTGAGCAATCTGCAATCACATGGTTTTACAGCTACTTATCGAACAGAACACAAAAGGTGTTTTTTAGCGGAAGCTACTCAGATGTCCAAAACACAACATGTGGGGTCCCGCAAGGGAGCTGCCTTGGGCCATTACTGTTTACTATTTTTACGAATGATTTACCATATGTACTTGATAAAACTAACATAACTATGTATGCAGACGACTCCACTATATACACATCTGATAAAACTATGAAAGAACTTGAAACAACCATTAATTATGAACTAAGGAGTGTGGCGGAATGGGTCGAAGTAAATAAGCTGGTGTTGAATTTAACCAAAACAAACTGTATGACTATGGGAACGTATAATAAGGAGGACAGTAATTCAACGTTTGAGATTAAAATTAAGGATAACATCATAAAACAGGTGCAGGAGACCAAACTGTTGGGAGTAACTGTGGACAATAAATTGTCATGGAAAAAACATATAAACAACATAGTTACAAAAATGGGTAGAGGCATATCTATTCTAAGAAGGTATGCTACATTCATGAATCATAAATGTTTGAAAACAATTACAGAAGCGCTAATTCTTTCTAGTCTTGATTACTGCCCAGCAGTTTGGTCAAATGCAACCGGGGAATTACTTAATAAACTGCAGAGAGCACAAAATAGGGCGGCCAGAATGACACTTAGGTGTAGTTTTCGTACTAATGTACAATGGATGTACAAGGAGCTGAAATGGTTACTGGTGAAGGATAGATTATTATATTTGTTAATTGTGTTTATAAGAAATGTACATACTACAAGATCTCCTCCGGAACTGTTTAAAAATCTCTGTCTCAGTGCTGACAATCACACTGACAATACAAGACACGCAGCTGAGGGTAACTTCTCGTTGCCCAGGGCGAGGTCCAACGCAGTAAAGCGCACTGTTTTCTATAGAGGAATGAAAGAATGGAATTCATTACCTAAGCACATTAAACTAACGACTAATATGACACAGTTCAAAAAACTAATAAAGGAATATTTATCAAAATAACAAAAAAGAAAAAAAATAAATAATAAAATAAAATCGAAATTTTTCTAACTTTGGGCAGTAAAAGAGTTGGGAGAAGTGCGTTTTGCTGCGTGGGACCTTACTCTGGGAACCAAATCTACTTTATCTTAGGGGACAGGAGTTAGGTGTCATGGGTGCAGTGTGTGTGTGTGTGCATGTGTGCATGTATGTGTAGGTATTGTTATGGCCCCAATTTGTTCTTACATTTATAACACAACAGCAACAGCAAGGGATGACAGACACAGTTTTTAAAACTCAAACACATTTAATTAACAAAGACTAAACTACTATTTACAACTTAGACCAAGATTGAATATATATAAAAAAAAGAAATATTTACAGTCCCTTGTTTTGGTGGGGTGGCTTGGTGATGTCCTGGGTTAGGAAAAATGCTCAAATACAGGCCAAAAATCCACAAAAGAAACTTCACAGGTCCTGAACAGAAACGACAGGTCTGGTACATGTATCCTTCTTCTTGCAATTTCTCCTCCTACTTTACTGTCTCAATTCTTTTCCTTATATACTCTTTTGCAGACCCCACCCACATTTAGACCTCTTTTTTTACTTTTCGGGGACTTGCCCCAGACATGTCCAGGACATGTCTAAACATGACTCCAGTCTGAGCTTAACAAAAAAAACGTAAATACTGCCATCTAGTGGCCTATATTCACATTACACCTCCATTCCAAAAGGGAAAAATTTTGACTCATAAAGGCAAAATTTTTCTTTTCAATACAAAATGGTTAAGTGAACACTTGTCTATACATACATATCATACAATATTCAAATAAACACAGGATATATATATATACATATTCAAACACGGGATAAGCAATCAGCAATTACATTGTCTGTACCCTTCACATGCTTAATTTCCAAGTCAAACTCCTGTAAAATCAAACTCCAATTCAACAATCTCCGATTCTTGTTTTTCATCTTACTCAAAAACATTAACGGATTGTGGTCAGTGTACACAATCATTGGCTTTTCCCCTGTACAAACATAAACTTCAAAGTGTTGTAAAGAAAGGACGAGTTAAAAACAGTTCCTTCTCTATTGTGGAATAGTTCCTTTGGTGGCGATTGAACTTCCTGGAGAAGTATGCCACGGGATGCTCAATGTCATCAGAGTCACTTCTCTGTAGGAGCACAGATCCACAAGCTTGGTCGCTAGCATCGACCGCGATGGAGAACGGTTTGTTGAAGTCAGGAGATTTGAGCACGGGGAAGTGACACAGCAGAGACTTCAGGCAATCGAAGGCTCTCTGGCATGCATCATCCCAAGTGAACTTTACGCCTTTCTTCAGTTGGTTAGTTAGACTGAGAGCAATCTCAGCAAAGTTCTTGCAGAACTTGCGGTAGTACCCGATCATTCCAAGGAAGCGGCGCAAAGCTTTTTTGTTGTCAGGAACTGGAAAGTCCATGATGGCTTGGACTTTAGCATTTATGGGTGCCACCTTACCCTGGCCTATGACGTAGCCAAGATAGGTGACACTAGCACAACCAAAGTCACTCTTGCTCAGGTTAACAGTCAGGTTAGCCTGGGTCAGGCGCTGGAACAACGTCTCTACATCTTTTAGATGTTCTTCCCAGGAGTCACTCCATGTGATCAGGTCATCGATGTACGCACCCGTGTGTGGCAATCCGGCGATTGTAGACTGTATTATCCTTTGGAACGTGGCTGGGGCATTTTTCATGCCAAAGGGTAGGACTTCATACTGGTACAATCCAGATGGTGTGGCAAAAGCAGAGATGCTCTTGGCCCTCTCAGTTAAAGGCACACACCAATAACCCTTCAATAAATCAATCTTGGTCAGAAACTTTGCTTGCCCTACACTATCAATACAATCATCAATCCTAGGTATTGGAAACACATCAGTTCTAGTTACAGCATTGACTTTGCGATAATCTGTACAGAATCTAGTACTTCCATCAGGTTTTGGAACTAGCACACAGGGTGAACTCCAATCTGAGTTGGAGGGTCTGATAATATCATGTTTTAACATGTACTCAACCTCTTTCTCAGCAATCTTTTGCTTTTCAGGATTCATCCGGTACGGATGCTGTTTTATTGGTTTGGCATCACCAACATCTACATCATGAGAGGCTATAGTAACTCTCTTTGGAACATCAGGAAACAAATCCTCATATTTCTTGATCAACCTTTCAAACTGATCTCTCTGTGAGGGTTCTAAGTGCTGGAGTTTTACATCAAGATTTTGCAACACTTCAGTGTTTGACAATTTACATGAAAGAACTTCAGCTTTAATTCTTGGTTCATCATCTTGAAACTCCCCCTCATTTTCACACGTTTCGACCATTGGAGAATCTGAAGTGACAGCTGCAACCCTAGCATTTCTGTCATGATAAGGCTTTAGCATGTTAATATGACACAATTGTTTTGGTTTTCTCCTATCTGGAGTCTTCACAATGTAATTGAGATCATTGAGTTTTGTCAGAATTTCATAAGGACCATGAAATCTAGCCTGCAATGGATTGGACTGCAAGGGAAACAACACAAGGACCTTGTCTCCTGGTTTAAACTCACGGCTTCTAGCCTTATGATCATACCAAGTTTTCATTTTTCCCTGACTTGATTTCAAGTTCTCTTTGGCAAGGTCACAAGCTGCACGCAATCTTTCCTTGAACTTGCTAACATAGTCTAACAGACTGATATGCAGCTCTTTCTCTTGCCATTGTTCACTCAATAATAGCAAAGGTCCTCTCATGACCAAACACTAGCTCAAATGGACTGAATCCAGTAGACTCCTGCACTGCTTCTCTAGCTGCAAACAACAGCAAATGAACACCTTCATCCCAGTCTTTCTCATGGTCATAACAATAAGTCCTCATCATTGTCTTGAGAGTGGAATGAAACCGCTCTAAGGCACCCTGACTTTCTGGATGATAGGCACTAGAGAGAATCTGCTGTGCACCTAGTTCATACACAACCTGCTGAAACAAACCAGAAGTGAAATTGCTACCTTGGTCTGACTGAATTTCCCTGGGAAGGCCAAACAACGTGAAGAACTTTATCAAAGCCTTTGAGATTGCAGTTGCCTTGATGTTACGTAGAGGTATGGCTTCGGAGAATCTGGTAGATGCACACATGATTGTCAACAAGTACTGATTTCCAGATCTAGTCTTGGGTAATGGACCAACGCAATCAACAATGACCTTAGAGAACGGCTCCCCAAATGCTGGGATAGGCTGCAATGGAGCTACAGGTGGGTCTAACTGGTGTTTTCCAACTACCTGACAAGCGTGACAGGTTTTGCAAAAGTTGGAAACGTCTTTCCGAAGCCCAGGCCAAAAGAAGTGTTTCATGATCTTATCAACAGTCTTGTTAACACCAAGATGACCTCCTAAAGGTAAACTATGAGCCATTGCTAAGATCTCATTCCTATAGACCTTCGGAACAACAATTTGCCTGACCACTGCCCAATCTGCATTGGCAGGGATATCAGGAGGGCGCCACTTCCGCATCAACACACCATCCTTGAGATAATACCCAACTGGAACTGCGTCTATTTCTTTATCAGGAAGGGCTCTCCTCTTTAGTACACAAATTTCAGGATCATTAGTTTGCTCCTCAATCAACCTCTTTCTGGACAGAGACAAGTCTCCAGACGCATCAGAATCACCAGACCCATCCGGCTGGCTGAATAGAGAACTGATAAAAGTATCTGATAAGTCCTCAAACGGAGAAACCATAGTAGGCCAATCAGAGTCATGAGGCGAACCACCTGAGTCCTGACTATTCAATGTACTGGACGGCACCGCATCATCTTCTTCTTTAGCCTTCTTGGCCATAGCACGAGTCACTGCGCAAGAAGGATACAGAGATGGGTCCTCATCCCCATCTTCAGTGCTCGGCTGTGAAGTAAGATGTACAGGGGGAACTACTTTGCCCCCAGCCAGGTCATTGCCTAGCAACAGAGAAACACCCTTTATAGGTAGACTTGACATCAGTCCCACCTTTACCTGTCCTGTAACTAAATCTGACTTCAAGAATATAGGGGGTACAGATACAGTCCTCCCTTCAATACCTTGTACAAGTATGAAATCCCCTGAAGCGGTCTCATCACGTAACTCCAAGGAGTCCATCAACAAAAGTGACTGAGAAGCTCCGGTATCCCCTAGGATATATATGGGGACAGGAGTAGTATGCTCATTCAGAGCCACAAATCCCTCTGACACAAATGGAAGAAATTCCTCCCTCACAAAGTCAGCTGTATTAGGCTTTTTAGCCCCACAAGAAGCAGGCAATTTAGCAGATCGGTTATCTACTACAGGGGTTTCTAACCTTGTTTTCACAAAGGCATTTGGTTTGGTATCCTTTTCTTTTTCTTTCTTAGCTTTAAAGAACCAACAGTTAGTTGTAACATGACCAGATTTCTTGCAATAACTGCAAACTAGACCACTTTTGTCACTGTCAGCTTTCACACTTTGATCAGACCTGTTACTGGATTTCTGAGCACCATCACCAGATTTGTCTTTGTCTTTGGGAGAGGAATCTTGGGTATCACCATAACCCTTTTTCTGAAATTGGGACCATCTATTATTACTGCTAGACTGAAATTTGGACTTATGTGTGAGAACATATTCATCTGCAAATTTGGCAGCTGATTGCAAATTCAGTGCTTGCTTCTCATTGAGGTAGGTCTTAACATCATCTTTAACACAGTTCTTGAATTCTTCAACTAACACCATCTCTTTTAGTGAGTTGAAATCATCCTTGACCTCCATAGAAGTACACCAGCGCTCAAAGCAAACCTGCTTTTCATTAGCAAATTCAACATAAGTCTGATTTTCAGATTTCTTCAGACCTCTGAATTTCTGTCGGTCAGCCTCTGGAACCAACTCATAAGCTCTCAAAATAACCTTTTTGACAACCTCATAATCAGAGGAATCATCTGCAGACAAAGCCGAATAGGCTTGTTGAGCTTTACCCTTGAGGACAGTTTGCAACATCAGAGGCCAGTGTTCCTTTGGCCACTGGCAACTCTTTGCTACCTTTTCAAAACACTGGAAATAGTTGTCTACGTCCTTTTCCGAAAATGGAGGCACCAGTTTTACCTCCTGACTGGCACAAAATTTATTTTTAGTTTCAATTTTAATTTTTAGTTGCTCCATTTGGAGTCTTTCTTCTCTATCGAATTTCTCTAATTCAAAATCTCTCTGTCTCTGTCTCTCTCTTTCTGCTCTTTCCTCTTTCTCTCTCTCAAATTCTCTTTGTTTTTCTCTTTCCTCCCTTTATTTTTCTCTTTCCTCCCTATCTTTCTCTTTTTCCTCCCTTTTTTTTTTCTCTTCTCTTGCTAATTTTTCCAACTCAAACTGCCTTTTTCTTTTTCTTCCATTTCAATCTCTAGCATTTTTAATTTAAGTTCCATTTCTATATTTGGATTTTCCACTGGAAACTGTTCCAGATCTCCTGGTGCAAACACATTTTCATCAATGTAATATTCAACTATCTCTCTAGCCAGTCTTGCTTTTCGCATGGCTGGTTTTACCTCTGTCAGCTCCAAATGTCTGCATATTTCCAACAGTTCTGTCTTTTTAAAAGACTTCAAAACCCCTACGGTTGGTGATGCCAAGAAATCATCCATTGCTGTTTTCAATATATATGTATTCAATTAAAAAAATCAATTTTACAATTTGAAATGTTAGATTTTCAATAAACTACTCACACAATGGTCTATCCCGGACGAGCCCCCAATTTGTTATGGCCCCAATTTGTTCTTACATTTATAACACAACAGCAACAGCAAGGGATGACAGACACAGTTTTTAAAACTCAAACACATTTAATTAACAAAGACTAAACTACTATTTACAACTTAGACCAAGATTGAATATATATAAAAAAAAGAAATATTTACAGTCCCTTGTTTTGGTGGGGTGGCTTGGTCATGTCCTGGGTTAGGAAAAATGCTCAAATACAGGCCAAAAATCCACAAAAGAAACTTCACAGGTCCTGAACAGAAACGACAGGTCTGGTACATGTATCCTTCTTGCAATTTCTCCTCCTACTTTAATGTCTCAATTCTTTTCCTTATATACTCTTTTGCAGACCCCACCCACATTTAGACCTCTTTTTTTTACTTTTCGGGGACTTGCCCCAGACATGTCCAGGACATGTCTAAACATGACTCCAGTCTGAGCTTAACAAAAAAAAGGTAAATACTGCCATCTAGTGGCCTATATTCACATTACAGTATGTATTGTGTGGGTGGGTAATTAATCATGGGTTTTTTTCTGAATTATGTTGAATTAGATAGTTAACAAACAAGATATTTTGATCTATTATTTATGATAATATATTATTAGATATAAGTGTGTATATATTTTTTTATTATGTATGAGCATGTGTGAGTGTGTGTGTGTATGTATATGTATGTATGTATGTTTGTATGTATGTGTATGCATATGTATGTATGTATATATATGTATATGTATATATATGTATATGTATGTATGTATGTATGTATATGTATGTATATATGTGTGTGTGTGTATATGTATGCATGTATATAAGTGTGTACATATGGATATATGGGCATATAAGTGTGTATACATAGACAGATGCATATATTGTTTTGTTATTGTTTGTTGCTTATGTCAGCTGCTTATCTTCTTAAAATCTTTATCTTCGTTTATTGTTTTGTTTTGCATGTTATTTTCTGTCTAATTAACTCTGTAAGTCTTTATCTTCAGTTTACTCATGTGTTGTTGTTTTTTGGCTGAATTTATTTCATTTCCTATGTCTTTGTATGTTGTTTTTTCGCTTAGTCTGCTCTTTTGTAAATTTTTAGCTTACAGTATTTAAAAAATGTCTAGACCCCAGGAAGCATTGCCACAGCTAATGGGGCTCTAAATAAACAATAAATAAAATAAATTCTAGTGTTTGTAACCACCTGAAAGCCATGACAACGAAATACCGGCCCAAGTTAGTGCGGCTGAAGGGAGGTGTTCCCTGCACTCTACCTTCACTCAGAAAGAGACACTATTTTCAGTGTGAGTGAAGTCTCTGAAAGCAAATGAGGGTTAGGACAACCTCTGACTCATTTAGTATAACCTGACACTAGCTAATTTTTAGTACTTAGGCCTACTCGCACTCAATTAGTGTGAGTGTCGTTTCTGAATACGGGCCTTAGTTCTTGTCATAAAGGGCCGTGTCTGTGCCCCCCTAATTCCCTGTTCTAGCGCCAGGCCTGCCGTGACACCGAAATGGTATCTGTTGCGGATTCTGAGAGGGAGTGGTGCAACCATTTTTTCTAGTGGAAATTCTTCAAAATGGAGTGATATTTCATTTTGTCCTCGTGTTGGGCTGCAGGAAAAATCTTAATCAAAATGATGGCCGGACCTGTGCCAACATAGCTCAGTATCATATCATAAAAATATCAGAGTCCAAATTTAGCATTTCTGGATATTTTTTATTATATATAATAACATTCATAATCTTATTAAATTATACGTTATAATATTTTATATATTTAATATTTTTTGCATATTTTTTCAGTGCTTTGTTTCTATGATTGTTTTGAATTTTTAATTCATCATTTCTCCACAACGTGAAAATGTGACTGATAATTTTTTCCATTGTAGTCGTCATATATTACCTCATGATGAAACTCACTTTCTTTTTAAAAGGTTTCTACCTATATGACAACTTTGCATTTAAAAGCCTCTGTGCTCTGGTTTCATAATGAATACCTATTTAGATTTTCATATTGCTTTTCGGGCAGGCATCTAGTGCGAACATCTTTGCCAGCGAATCATTCATCCCATCGACTTGAATAAACTGCAAACTAGAGGCTAATGCTAATGATGGTTACTGGTTAGGAGCAGGAGGATCAGTAACTTTACTGTGTTTGCCCATGAACAGAATCTGAACAATCGTGATGTAAGAAAGTTGTATTACACGTCTAAAACCAAACCTGTATCTCATGGGCTGTATCACACTGAATTTTCATCAATTATGGTATATCAATATATTTACAACTGCAATTCCAAAATAACTGGGACTAAGATAACATTTCAAATGTTGAAACTAAGGCATTTTACATTTTTATCTACAAAATTAGCTTATTTCAAATTTTCTGGCTCCAACAGGTCTCAAAAAAGTTGGGACACAGACAAATAAGGGCTGAAAAAGTAATTAATATATAAGAGAGCGAATCAGCTGAAAGAACATTTAGCAAGTAATTAAGTTAACTGGCATCAGGTGTGTAACATGACTGGATGTAAAAGGGATGTCTTAGAGAGGCCGAGTCTCTCTGAAGTAAAGACGGCCAGAGGCTCTCCAACCTGTGAAAGTTTACGAAAAAAAATTGTGGAGTACTTCAAAAATAATGTTCCTCAACGACAAATTGCAAAGGCTTTGATGGTCTCATCATCGACGGCGCATAACATCATCAAAAGATTCAGAGAAACTGGAAAAACCTGTGCGTAAGGGACAAGGTCAAAGACCTTTGCTGGATGCCTGTGATCTTGGGGCCCTCAGACGCCACTGAATTACTCACCGGCATGATTCTGTCATTGACATTACTAAATGGGCCCATTAATACTTCAAGAAAACAGTTTGTAAACAGAGTCCACTGTGCCATCCACAGATGCCGCCTAAAACTCGATCATGCAAAAGCACGATCCAGAAGCGCTGGAATGTTTTGTGGGCCATTTGAAATGGACTGTAGCAAAGTGGCAAACGAGTCCTGTGGTCTGACGAGTCCAAATTTGACATTCTTGTTGGAAATCATGGGCGTTGTGTCCTCCGGGCTGAAGAGGAGAAAGACCACCCCTCCCGTTATCAGCATTCAGTTCAAAAGCCAGCATCTCTGATGGTATGGGGATGCATTAGCGCATATAGCGTGGGACAAGCACCATGAATGCTGAAAGGTATTGAAAGGTTTTAGAGCAACATATGCTCCCCTCCAGATGACATCTATACCAGGCAAGGCCTTGTGTATTTCATCATGACAATGCAACCACATACTGCAGCTATTACAACAGCATGGCTTCGTAGTAGAAGAGTCCGTGTGCTGAACTGGCCTGCCTGCATAACTGATCTTTCCCATGATTGAGAACATTTGGACCATAATTAAACGAAAAGTCCATTAAAGGACTCAAACCAAAACTCTCCAGCGGCTGGAAGCCTGTATTAAACAAGAGTGGGATCAAATTCCCATGGCTAAACAAACAACAGTGGGATCAAATTCAAATGGCTAAACTCAAGAAACTTGTCTCCTCAATGCCCTGACGCCTCCACTCTGTGTTCAAAAAAAGAGGGGATGCTACCCCACGGTAAACAGGCCCCTGTCCCAACTTTCTCGAGAGCTGTAGCAGCCATCAAATTTGAAACGAGCTCATTTTGTGCATAAAATTGTAAAATTTCTCAGTTTCAACATTTGCAATGTAATGTTTGTTCTACTGTGAATAAAATACTGGCTGGTGTGATTTGAAAGTCATTGCATTTTGACTTTATTCTCAATTTACACTTTGTCCCAACTATTGTGGTATTGGGGTTGTATTTTTTGATGTGAGGATTGCTCGAGGTGAGGTCCTGCGGCCACAGTAAACTGATATTCACTGCATGAGAGGTGAATGGAACAATCCTATTGCATTAATAAGCATTTTCAATATCGTTCCAATTTTTTCTGTGTTGGGGTTGCATATCTTGCATGAGAAAATAAAAAGTAAACTAAAAGCATTCTCTAGTGCTTTTTATTTTTAAAAGTGTTTACTAATAGCATACCTGAATCAACTTTTTTTTTTGGATGAGAATCCATCCTAGATCCATCTCTACCGATCCACCCTATGTGCATGATGAAGTCACTGCGACTCAAACTTGCTGACCTTCTTCCATTGCTCCAAGGTCCTGCTGCTTCACTTGTACGCCCCCTGCAGGTGGACAGAGGATATAATGGCAGTCTGACTGATCTGCAGGCTCCAAAGCCCCATACTCTGCAGGGTTGTGATGCACTGTGTGCTGGGATACATTCCTCCCATTGCTATAATCAACATATTCAGCAACTTGTGATACAATAGACCCTCAGTCGGTTTGAGGCTGAGAGGAGAGCTTACACTGCCCTTGTGTGCTGTTGAGCATTGAGTGCCCAACACCCTGTCTCTGGTTTGTGGTTTGTCCCTCCTTGGACCACTGCCTGCATGCAGGAACTCACCACCACTGATCAGGAGCACCTCATGACGCCTTGCTGCTTCTGAGATGCTCCAACTCAGTTGTTTGGCCAAAATGATCTGGTCCTCATCAAAGTCTTTCAGGTCGCATTTCTTCTGCATTGAAGAAGTGAAGTATGAGAACCGAGTGTGATCTTAACGTTATAAGACTGTCGGCAGACCTTGACTTGCACCGTTGTTATGAGATGCGTATGTCAACCTATCCAATAGTTGTGTGAAAAACACATCATTTTAGGCCACTTAACTGGGGCAACACAGTTTATCTCTAGGATATGAATACTTGAACTTTTATGCTACTTGTTAAATTAGCAGTGTCGAGATGGCGAGGTTGTTTTATCATTTGAAATAGCCTTGCGCTGCTGTATAACTGTAAGGAAGGCACCCCTCAGTGTCAAAATTACCTTTAAAAGGAGGCTTAGCAGGCAATGTTGGGCATCAATTTTACAACCCTGGCAGCTATGCATATCATTTACTTTTTTCAGTCACAGCGAGAGCACCGACCTCCCTCTTCCCTCTAATGTCGTGTGAGACTGCTGGACCCACAGTGACCTTGGCCTGCATTACTAGTGACTTTTCGCCAGCCTCTGCCCTGACCTTCCAGTGGAAGGACAGCAATGGTCGCTCCATAACAGACTTCATTACGTACCCAGCAGTGCAGAGCCCTGGCTCTCAGTCGTACAGAAGCATCAGTCATGTCACTGTAAACATGGGAAACTGGGATGCTCGGAGCTCCTACAACTGTTCTGCGCCTCATCAGTCACAGTCCAGGAATTTATACGCGAGTTTCCAGAAGCCAGGTATTACAATGAAGTCCATCAGAACAAAATACATTAAATGCTTTAATATTGATATAAATTAACAGCATCAATGTTTTTATTATCACTGTTCAATGACCATAACTTAATTGGCCAATTGATTTTGTGGGGAAGTTAGGCAAATGCAGATGCTTCAGATACTGACGGCAGTGCCTGCCTACTTTATTAAAGTTGTGTAAGTTTTATGTCCCTTGCTTTACACTATAAAAACTGTTATGACAGGTGTATTTTTGTTACTTATGGGTGTCTCTTTATTTCAAAAGCGGGATTTTTTGAAAAATTTACTGCATCATCGACATCAGCCCTCAAGTGCTTAGCTGCACAATATTTCTGCATGATTTGTACGGTTCATCTGCAGGCCTGCCACAATATGTTGAGGTACACAAATGTTATTTAAGCTGAAATGCCTCCCTGAATTGTTGGGTTTAGTCACTGATCCAATATTTTGTGTTTCATGTTGTGAAGTTCAACCCAAATCACCAACGGTTACACTGCTGCCAGTTTACACCCAAGACAGTACTCCAGACACTCTGATCTGTTCAATACGAGACTTCTACCCCAAAAGCCTGGTGGTAACCTGGAGAGTGAATGGGAGAGATGTGACTGGATCGGCCCACACCTGGCTCGATGAGAAACAAGCCTCCACCCTGTACTCAGCCAGGAGTATTATGAATGTGGACCGTGCCTCATGGGACAGGAATGAAGAGTACAAATGTGAAGTACGGCACCTGCAGAACACCTTCAGCCCCAAAACCTCCAGAGGTGAGAGCTCACACTGTACACTGACACTGGCTTTCAACACTGCATTCTAACACAGGTGCTTTACAAGGTATCCTAATGCTACAATTCTTCACTGTACTCTTACACTAGTGCTTAACATTGAATTTTATACAGGGTGTATTACCACCGCTGCAATTTAACACTGCACTCTTCCGCTGACACAAAGCAATGATTGACATTCAGCCCTGGATGTGGCAGAGAGGGTAGTACTGTTGCCTCACAGCAAAAAGAAAAAAAGGTGATGGGTTGAATCTGGCCTGGGACCCTTCTGCATGGAGTTTGAAAGTTTGCATGATCCCCTGGAGTTTGTGCTGGATTCCTCCCACAGTCCAAACACATGCTAATATGAGACTCTAAATCACAGAGTTTATCATAATATGTTAATGCTGTGATATGACAGAAGAGTATAATATTAATCATTATAGCGTAGTTCAACATTACCGCTGTTTGCTTCCCATGGAAGATCTCCACTTGTGTCTTGTAAATGTTAACAGCAGCTCTCCCTCTTCCTCTTAATGAAACAGAGCAGCCCATAGACAAGCCCAGTCTGGAGGTGACTCTGAACCCCCCAAAGTTGAGACAGCTGTTCATATATAATCAGGTCATACTGGACTGCATCATCACTGGGGGAGAGAAGGCGGCTGTGGAGGGGGCCAGAGTTATCTGGACAGTAAATGGAAGAAACGCCTCAGGCTCTGACAGTCAAACCACTCAGGATGGACGTCTGTTCAGGAAGACCAGCACCCTGACTCTGACAGAGACACAGTGGTTCAGTGATGGAGAAGTGCAGTGCTCTGTAAAACAGATCAACAGCAAAAAGCCGCCCATCCCAAAATCTATCAAGCCAGTAAAAAGAGGTATGTTTCACAGAGGGTACATTTTGATTTGAAATGAGACCTTTCAGTTCTGTTGATAAAGTTAAATAGTTAACACTGGATTGTCACCTTGAGTACACTGCAGAATAATAATGCTGAGACATACAGGTATACTGCAGAGGCAATCTATCTTTGTACAAATATAAAAAATGTATGCACCTTTCTGTGTATTTTATATTGTAAAATATGTTGGGAGAGGTTCTGGATGTGGCGCATTTTCCTGTCTCTGATGTTAAATGTTCAAACTGAGAAACTTTATTATCCCCCGCCAACACGAAGTGGGAGGGGTATATAGGTTTGACCTCCGTCCGTCCGTCCGTCCGTGCGTGCGTGCGTGCGTCCGTCTGAGATAAAGGGGACAGCTTTACTCAGAAACTACTACAGATACAGTAACCAAATTTGGTGTGTAGCTTCAGACCATAAAGGCCTTGATCGAGTTCGAAAATGAGAAGCGCACGATTGGCGGGGGATGTTGTAGACCATGTCGACTTGTTTTTTTTGCAAATAATCATTAACTTAGAATTTAAAGGCAGCAACACATTGCAAAAAAGTTGGCACAGGAGCCTTTTTACCACTGTGTTACATCGCCTTTCCTGTTAACAACACTCAGTAAACGTTTGGGAACTAAAGAGACCAATTTTTGAAGCTTTTCAGGTAGAACTCTTTCCCATTCTTGCTTGATGTACAGCTTAAGTTGTTCAACAGTCCGGGGTCTCTGTTGTCGTATTTTACGCTTCATAATGCGCCACACATTTTCAATGGGAGACAGGTCTGGACTACAGGCAGGCCAGTCTAGTACCCACACTCTTTTACTACGGAGCCATGCTGTTGGAACACGTGCAGAATGTGGCTTGGCATTGTCTTGCTGAAATAAGCAGGGGCGTCCATGAAAAAGACATTGCTTAGATGGCAACATATGTTGCTCCAAAACCTGTATGTACCTTTCAGCATTAATGGTGCCTTCACATATGTGTAAGTTGCCCATGCCTTGGGCACTAATACACCCCCATACCATCACAGATGCTGGCTTTTGAACTTTGCGGCTATAACAGTCCGGATGGTTCTTTTCCTCTTTGGTCCGGAGGACACAACGTCCACAGTTTCCAAAAACAATTTGAAATGTGGACTCGTCAGACCACAGAACACTTTTCCACTTTGCATCAGTCCATCTTAGTTGAGCTTGGGCCCAGCGAAGCCGGCGGCATTTCTGGGTGCTGTTGCTTTCGCTTTGCATTGTAGAGTTTTAACTTGCACTTGCTGATGTAGCGACGAACTGTACTTACTGACAGTGGTTTTCTTAAGTGTTCCTGAGCCCATGTGGTGATGTCCTTTACACACTGATGTCGGTTTTTGTTGCAGTACCGCCTGAGGGATCGAAGGTCACGGGCATTCAATGTTGGTTTTCGGCCTTGTCGCTTACGTGCAGTGATTTCTCCAGATTCTCTGAACCTTTTGACGATATTACGGACCGTAGATGATGAAATCCCCAAATGTCTTGCAATAGCTCGTTGAGGAATGTTGTTTTTAAACTGTTCGACAATCAGCTCACGTATTTGTTCACTAAGTGGTGACCCTCGCCCCATCCTTGTTTGTGAATGACTGAGCATTTCAGGGAAGCTGCTTTTATACCCAATCATGGCACCCACCTGTTCCCAATTAGCCCGTTCACCTGTGGGATGTTCCAAATAAGTGTTTGATGAGCATTCCTCAACTCTCTCAGTTTTTTTTGCCACTTGTGCCAGCTTTTTTGAATTATGTTGCAGGCATCAAATTCCAAATGAGCTAATATTTGCAAAAGATTACAAAGTTTACCTGTTCGAACATTAAGTAACTTGTCTTTGCAGTGTATTAAATTAAAAATAGGTTGAAAAGGATTTGCAAATCATTGTATTCTGTTTTTATTTACGATTTACACAACGTGCCCACTTCAATGGTTTTGTATGTTGAGAGGTTCTGGATGTGGCGCATTTTCCTGTCTCTGCTGGGGTGGGTGCGGTAATTGACCGGAAGTTGTTGGACTATTTGTTTCTGCCAGTTCCTGCATTGGCAGAGTTCTTGGGGCATTACTTGTTTTCAGAAAAGTAGAACTATCAGTAGAAGCAGGTGGTTTTGAAAGCGAAGCCGACTTAAGAATTACTTTTCCCGGGTGGCAGCTCTCAAAATGCAGAGATACCTTAGATATAAATAGGAATTATGAAAATGGAGGCAAGTTGGTGAGGTTGAGATTGCGACTTCTTTGATTGTAAACACTGGACAGATGCAAGGCTTCAAAATTCTCAACAGATTGCTCTCACTTACAACATGGTGCACACGGTCGGAAATACGGTATTGGATTCACTATAAAATACTCTACTGACAGAAAATAAAATCAGGATTTTGCTATTACTAATATTCAGTGATAATCTCTATATAAATGTTTATATAACCGTGTGTTGCAGAGTCTAAAGCTCCGACAGTGATTCTCAGCAATCCGTCTGAAGATGGTGAGTTTGCCACCCTGATGTGTTTGGTGACAGGCTTCACTCCCCGTGAAGTGTACGTCATGTGGAAAGTTGATAACGGCTCCTTTGTGGAGGGCGTCACCACTGAGCCTGTGCGGGGGGACAGTGGAACCTTCTCTGTCACGAGTTTGTTCAAAGTCCCCTTACAGAAGTGGAAGTCCCAGTCCGAAGTTGGATGCCACGTGAAGCACAGCGGAAATGGAGGGACCCCAACCACCAAATCACTGCAGAGAGCAACAGGTGATTCCACTCAATGAGATGCCTAAATCTCCACATGCACCATGTCCTTGGTGAACAAAAGCCACGATGACTGAACAAGACCTCTTGCATGCAGTATAGTATTACAAACTCATTACAAAGATCCTGTAGCCCTGTGTTCTGTCAATGCGGTATCAACACTAATAGCATTTTTACCTTGATGTTTTCATTCAAATTGTCTATTAAACTGCCAGGTGGTAGGTATTTGCAGTTCTTGTTCACCTCGGGTAACTGACACCCTTCATCCCAGGTCTTTCTTGCTCTGTTAGCTTGTGTTGTTTGTTTACTGGGGTCTCTATTAGCTGTGGCACATAAGAGGGATGATTTGTGTGGCCCACACAAAAAGCCAGAACATGGCATTGTATAGCCTGGAATCCATACTGATAAAGTGCTGGTCGCTCCCAATGGTCACTGACTTATCAATTTGGCCTCAGTCGTATAGCCAGTGTTTAGCCCTTACGTCACTAATGAAGTGAATATATGAATATTCATGTTTTCTGCTCTTGGCTGATTGGATGAATTTTTGGCGAGAACCACCAGTCGAATATGAGTTAGCTGACCAGCAACGGCATTCGTGAATGTTATTTGACACGAGCTTAAAATTAGATTGTGGTTTGCTTGCGTTTACTCTTGGAGTGGTTGTTAGGTTTTGGACAGGATAATGTTTGGCCATATCTGCATTTTGTTTATTTCAGTGGGATTCCCCGGTTTAATAAAGGCTAACTTAAATAATACTCAAATTACATAACGTATTTCACTATAATTGGCATTAGCTGTAGCTCGAAGGGCATGATTGCATCAGCTAGATTAAAGTGATACTCCTCCAAAAAACTATAATTTGTGTATCAAGAACTCACCATTAGATGTCTTGAACGGACGAAGTTGTTCTTCACCTGACGCAACTTCCTGGCCCCTAAAGAGGTAAAATTAAAATTAATTAAAATTAGTTAAAAATTATCCAAATTCCTTTTTTGCTGGATGCAAATGGGGTCACGCAGTAGTAATGGTAAAACTCCACAAAAAGTCCGTTGACAAACATTCAAACCATTGTCCAGTATAATCCAAGTCAGCTTTGTCCACTCGTATCCTCAGAACTTTAGAAACAAAGATATTTTTCGCTAAAAATAATAAAATACCACTGTTCTGATTCTAGTCAGCTTGCACAGTCAATGGAATTCTGGCCTCCCGGCTCGTTCATTGCCCAGAGACTCTGCTGCCACTCAGATGAATACTCGTATAAACACTAGTCGGGAGGCGGGACTTCCGTTGTATGAAGAATTGTGGTATTTCTATTTATTTTTAAGTGTGACTAAAGGGTGGAGGGGGGCACCCTTGCGTCTGTGAGCCAATCACAGATCCTGCATGGATTTTGTGCGAATATTTGAAAGTCAAACGCTGGCCTGCCGACTGAGGTCAGACGTACAAGCAAGTGACTGTTGGGAAGACAATGAAATTGATGGTGAATTAGCTAACCGTAGAACTGCTGGTTCCCCACGGCTGCTCTTCTGTTGTCCTCTAAACATTAACAGCTGCTCTCCCTCTTCATCTCAATGAACAGACATAGACAAGCCCAGTCTGGAGGTGACTCTGAACCCCCCAAAGGTGAGACAGCTGTTCATATATAGTCAGGCCGTACTGGACTGCATCATCACTGGGGGACAGAAGGCGGCTGTGAAGGGGGCCACAGTTATCTGGACAGTGAATGGAAAAAACGCCTCAGGCTCTGACAGTCAAACCACTCAAGATGGAGGTTTGTTCAGGAAGACCAGCACCCTGACTCTGACAGAGACACAGTGGTTCAGTGATGGAGACGTGCAGTGCTCTGTAAAACAGATCAACAGCAAAAAGCCGCCCATCCCAAAATCTATCAAGCCAGTAAAAAGAGGTATGTTTCACAGAGAGTACATTTTGATTTGAAATAAGACCTTTCAGTTCTGTCGATGAAGTTAAATAGTTAACACTGGATTGTCACCTTGAGTACACTGCAGAATAATAATGCTGAGACATGCAGGTGTATTGCAGAGGCAATCTATCTTTGTACAAATATAAAAAATGTATGCACCTTTCTGTGTATTTTATATTGTAAAATATGTTGAGAGGTTCTGGAAGTGGCACATTTTCCTGTCTCTGGTTGGGTGGGTGCAGTAATTGACTGATAGTTGTTGGACTATTTGTTGCTGCCAGTTCCTGCATTGACAGAGTTGTTGGGGCATTACTTGTTTTCAGAAAAGTAGAACCATCAGCTGAAGCACATTGTTGTGAGAGTGAAGCCGACCTAAGAATTACTTTTCCCGGCTGGTAGCTCTCAAAATACAGAGATACCTTAGATAAAAATAGGAATTATGAAAATTGAGGCAAGTTGATGAGGTTGAGAATGAGACTTCTTTCATTGTAAACACTGGACAGATGTAAGGCTACAAAATTCTCAACAGATTGCTTTCAATTACAATATGGTGCACACTGTGGAAAATATGGTATTGGATTCACTATAAAATACTCTACAGACAGAAAATAAAATCAGGTTTTTGCTATTACTAATATTCAGTGATAATCTCTATATAAATGTTTATATAACCGTGTGTTGCAGGGTCTAAAGCTCCAACAGTGATTCTCAGCAATCCGTCTGAAGATGGTGAGTTTGCCACCCTGATGTGTTTGGTGACAGGCTTCACTCCCCGTGAAGTGTACGTCATGTGGAAAGTTGATAACGGCCCCTTTGTGGAGGGCGTCACCACTGAGCCTGTGCGGGGGGACAGTGGAACCTTCTCTGTCACGAGTTTGTTCAAAGTCCCCTTACAGAAGTGGAAGTCCCAGTCCGAAGTTGGATGCCACGTGAAGCACAGCGGAAATGGAGGGACCCCAACCACCAAATCACTGCAGAGAGCAACAGGTGATTCCACTCAATGAGACGCCTAAATCTCCACATGCACCATGTCCTTGGTGAACAAAAGCCACGATGACTGCACAAGACCTCTTGCATGCAGTATAGTATTACAAAGTCATTACAAAGATCCTGTCAATGCGGTATCAACACTAATAGCATTTTTACCATGATATTTTCATTCATTTTGTCTATTAAACTGCCAGATGGTAGGTATCTGCAGTTCTTGTTCACCTCGGGTAACTGACAGCCTGCATCCCAGGTCTTTCTTGCTCTGTTAGTTTGTGTTGTTTGTATATTGGGGTCTCTATTAGCTGTGGCACATAAGAGGGATGATTTGTGTGGCCCACACAAAAAGCCAGAACATGGCATTGTATAGCCTGGAATCCATACTGATAAAGTGCTGGTCGCTCCCAACGGTCACTGACTTATCAGTCTGGCCTCAGTCGTATCGCCAGCGTTTTGCCCTTACGTGACTAATGAAGTGAATATATGAATATTCATGTTTTCTGCTCCTGACTGATTGGGTGACTTTTTGGCGAGAACCACCAGTCGAATATGAGTTAGCTGACCAGCAACGGCATTCGTGAATGTTATTTGACAAAAGCTAAAAAATAAGATTGTGGCTTGCTTGCGTTTACTCTTGGAGTGGTTGTTAGGTTTTGTACTGGATAATGTTTGGCCATATCTGAATTTTGTTTATTTCAGTGGGATTCCCCGGTTTAACAAAGGCTAACTTAAATCATACTCAAATTACATAACGTATTTCACTGTAATTGGCATTAGCTGTAGCTCGAAGGGCATGATTGAATCAGCTAGATTAAAGTGATACTCCACCCAAAAACCATAATTTGTATATCGAATACTCACCATTAGATGTCTTGAACGAATGAAGTTGTTCTTCATCTAGCGCAATTTGCTGGCCCCTGGAGAGTTAAAATTAAAATTAATTAAAATTAGTTAAAAATTATCCAAATTTCATTTTTGCTGGATGCAAATGGGGTCACGCAGTAGCAATGGGAAAACTCCACAAAACGTCCGTCGACAAACATTCAAACCATTGTCCAGTATAATCCAAGTCAGATTTGTCCACTCGTATCCTCAGAACTTTAGAAACAAAGTTATTTTTCGCTAAAAATAATAAAATACTACTGTTCTGATCAGGGCCGGCGCTAGCCATTTTGGTGCCCTAAGCATAAATGCTTTGTGGTGGTGCCCCCCCCTCCTAACCCTAACCCTAACCCCCCCCCCCCCCCCCCCCCCCACACACACACACACACACACACACACACACATACCCACCCACCCACCCACCCAACCCCACCCCCTGACAGAAATTTACAATATCTGAGTATTTGTCAGTTTGCTTTATTTTACAAAATAAGTTGTCAATATTAATGGTTCAAAAACTGAGATAGAGATAAATAATAATGATAATAATAATAATAATAATAATAGTAAAGAGATAAATAATAATAAGTCTTTATAAAACACTAACAATGGCATCAAATACTCAAATAAATAAAAAGAAATAATCTAAATAAAAAAATAATAAATGCCACGACTATTAGCAAATAAACATCTGTTTTTAAACTGTAAGCACAGTTTTGAGTAAGGAACTTTAAATACACATTTTAAAATGCAAGCACCAGTTGTTAGAGGCCCTACAGAGGCACATGTCTGCATTTCCGGGCTGCGAAATCAGCTATCAGGTCATCATATGACAGTTTCTGAGCAATTTCCCATTGATGCTGATGACAGCCAGACCACTTAAATGCTCCTGGCCCATTGATGAGCGCAGGTATGTTTTAATGAGTTTAAGTTTGGAGAAGCTTCGGTCAGCAGAGGAAACTGTGACAGGGATAGTCAGTGCAATCCGAAGAGCAATACACAGATTGGGATATACCTCTTGAACCTGATTTTCAAATTTCAAACAAATGGAAAAACGGATGTAGCTAACGAGACGCTTTATGGACACCAAACTGATTCGCTATCAGCCTATACTCTCCGCAGCTAAGCGAGCTTGTATAACGAAATCGCCACTCACATTTCTAGAGGTACAGCGGTCATCTCTTCTGGGCTCATGACATCCTTCATCTGATCACACAGTTTCACGAATGCTCCCCGAGACATCCTGAAATTCTCTCTCCATTTTGCATCTGAAAATTCATTCAGCACCACTCTCTCCCATCACTCCTAACGCACACACGGGTTTTTGGTAGGAGTGGAGGAAGGCCTATGCTGAGACCAAGAGTTTTACGTCATGTACTTGGAAAGAAATCGAACTATTGACTGAACCATGTAAACCAGGTTTTTCCGATTATCGCATTACTGAAGTACACGTAAACGCGTCAAATCAGATTATTGCCATTACCCGATTATTCCCAGTTATCAGATTATTGCGGTCATGTAAACGTAGCTGTTACAAAATAAATAATTGCTAATTAAAACATTGTCTTACCTGCAAGTGACGCGCGAGCATCATCTCGCTATTTTTTTCTTTTCCGCCCCCGACTCCTGATGCCTTTTCGATGACATGTCCAGATCTCCGGAATAAACTTCTGCCAAATTTGCGATTGAAGCATAATGGAGCAAACTACTAGGGAATGGGGGGGTGGGGGGGTGGGGGGGGCACCAAAGGTAGACCGATGAGAGGGCCGCACAGAAGTTCTTTTTTCGCGTAAATAAGCCTACGTTATTTTTGTATTACTTATATTTATTAACATGCTTTACAAACTTTTATTTTAAATTTTAAATACTGTTATCATTATAATTTTTTTTATGGGCTTGATTTTTTTGGTGCCCCCCCAGGCAGTTGGTGCCCTACGCGCAATGCGTGATAAGCGTATGCCGAGCGCCGTGTCTGGTTCTGATGCAAGTCAGCTTGCACATTCAACGGAAGTCCCGCCTCCCGGCTCGTTCATTGCCCAGAGATTCTGTTGCCACTCAGATGAACACTCGTATAAACACTAGCCGAGAGGCAGGACTTCCGTTGCATGAAGAATTGTGGTATTTTTATTTATTTTTAAGTGTGACTAAAGGGGGTAGGGGGGCACCCTTGCGACTGTGAGCCAATCACAGATCCTGCATGGATTTTGTGCGAATATTTGGAAGTCAAACGCTGGCCTGCCGACTGAAGCCAGACGTACAAGCAAGTGACCGTTGGGAAGACAATGAAATTGATGTTGAATTAGCTAAACGTAGAACTGCTGGTTCCCCACGGCTGCTCTTCTGTTGTCCTCCAAACATTAACAGCTGCTCTCCCTCTTCATCTCAATGAACAGACATAGACAAGCCCAGTCTGGAGGTGACTCTGAACCCCCCAAAGGTGAGACAGCTGTTCATATATAGTCAGGCCATACTGGACTGCATCATCACTGGGGGAGAGAAGGCGGCTGTGGAGGGGGCCACAGTTATCTGGACAGTGAATGGAAGAAACGCCTCAGGCTCTGTCAGTCAAACCACTCAGGATGGAGGTTTGTTCAGGAAGACCAGCACCCTGACTCTGACAGAGACACAGTGGTTCAGTGATGGAGACGTGCAGTGCTCTGTAAAACAGATCAACAGCAAAAAGCCGCCCATCCCAAAATCTATCAAGCTAGTAAAAAGAGGTATGTTTCACAGAGGGTACATTTTGATTTGAAATGAAACCTTTCAGTTCTGTTGATGAAGTTAAATAGTTGACACTGGATTGTCACCTTGAGTACACTGCAGAATAATAATGTTGAGACATACAGGTATATTGTAGAGGCAATCTATCTCTGCACAAATATGTAAAATTTATGCACCTTTCTGTGTATTTAATATTGTAAAATATGTTGAGAGGTTCTGGGTGTGGGGCATTTCCTGTCTCTGGTTGGGTGGGTGCAGTAATTGACTGATAGTTGCTGGACTATTTGTTGCTGCCAGTTCCTGCATTGGCAGAGTTTTTGGGGCATTTACTTGTCTTCAGAAAAGTAGAACTATCAGCTGAAGCAGGTTGTTGTGAAAGCGAAGCCAACCTAAGAATTACTTTTCCCGGCTGGCAGCTCCAAAATGCAGAGATACCTAAGATATAAATGGGAATTATGAAAATGGAGGCAAGTTGGTGAGGTTGAGATTGAGACTTCTTTGATTGTAAACACCTGACAGATGCAAGGCTTCAAAATTCTCAACAGATTGCTTTCACTTACAACATGTTGCACACTGTGGAAAATACGGTATTGGATTCACTATAAAATACTCTACAGACAGTAAATAAAATCAGGTTTTTGCTATCACTAATATTAAGTGATAATCTCTATATCAATGTTTATATAACCGTGTGTTGCAGGGTCTAAAGCTCCAACAGTGATTCTCAGCAATCCGTCTGAAGATGGTGAGTTCGCCATCCTGATGTGTTTGGTGACAGGCTTCACTCCCCGTGAAGTGTACGTCATGTGGAAAGTTGATAACGGCTCCTTTGTGGAGGGCGTCACCACTGAGCCTGTGCGGGGGGACAGTGGAACCTTCTCTGTCACGAGTTTGTTCAAAGTCCCCTTACAGAAGTGGACGTCCCAGTCCGAAGTTGGATGCCACGTGAAGCACAGCGGAAATGGAGGGACCCCAACCACTAAATCACTGCAGAGAGCAACAGGTGATTCCACTCAATGAGACGCCTAAATCTCCACATGCACCATGTCCTCGGTGAACAAAAGCCACGATGACTGAACAAGACCTCTTGCATGCAGTATAGTATTACAAAGTCATAACAAAGATCCTGAAGCCCTGTATACTGTCAATGGGGTGTCAACACTAATAGCATTTTTACCTTGATGTTTTCATTTATATTGTCGATTAAACTGCCAGATGGTAGGTATCTGCATTTGTTGTTCACCTCGGGTAACTGACACCCTGCATCCCAGGTCTTTCTTGGTCTGTTAGCTTGTGTTTTTTGAATATTGGGGTCTCTATTAGCTGTGGCACATAAGAGGGATGATTTGTGTGGCCCACACAAAAAGCCAGAACATGGCATTGTATAGCCTGGAATCCATACTGATAAAGTGCTGGTCGCTCCCAATTGTCTCTGACTTATCAGTCTGGCCTCAGTCGTATAGCCAGCGTTTAGCCCTTACGTCACTAATGAATTGAATATATGAATATTCATGTTTTCTACTCTTGGCTGATTGGATGACTTTTTGGCGAGAACCACCAGTCGAATATGAGTTAGCTGACCATCAACGGCATTCGTGAATGTTATTTGACACGAGCTTAAAAATTTGATTGTGGCTTGCTTGCGTTTACTCTTGGAGTGGTTGTTAGGTTTTGTACAGGATAATGTTTGGCCATATCTGCATTTTGTTTATTTCAGTGGGATTCCCCGGTGTAATATAGGCTCAATTAAATAATAATCAAATTACTTAACATATTTCACTGTAATTTGCGTTAGCTGTAGTTCGAAGGGCATGATTGCATTAGCTAGATTAAAGTGATACTCCACCCAAAAACTATAATTTGTATATCGATTGCTCACCTTTAGATGTCTTGAACGGATTAAGTTGTTCTTCATCTGGCACAACTTGCTGGCCCCTGGAGAGTTAAAATTAAAATGAATTAAAATTAGTTAAAAATTATCCAAATTCCTTTTTTGCTGGATGTAAATGGGGTCACGCAGTAGTAATGGGAAAACTCCACAAAACGTCCGTTGACAAACATTCAAACCATTGTCCAGTATAATCCAAGTCAGCTTTGTCCACTCGTATCCTCAGAACTTTAGAAACAAAGATATTTTTCGCTAAAAATAATAAAATACCACTGTTCTGATGCAAGTCAGCTTGCACATTCAACGGAAGTCCCGCCTCCCGGCTCGTTCATTACCGAGGGACTCTGCTGCCACTCAGATGAATACTCGTTTAAACACTAGCCGGGAGGCGGGACTTCCGTTCTATGAAGAATTGTGGTATTTTTATTTATTTTTAAGTGTGACTAAAGGGGGGAGGGGGGCACCCTTGCGACTGTGAGCCAATCACAGATCTTGCATGGATTTTGTGCGAATATTTGAAAGTCAAACGCTGGCCTGCCGACTGAAGTCAGACGTACAAGCAAGTGACTGTTGGGAAGACTATGAAATTGATGGTGAATTAGCTAACCGTAGAACTGCTGGTTCCCCACAGCTCTGTTGTCCTCTAAACATTAACAGCTGCTCTCCCTCTTCACCTCAATGAACAGACATCGACAAGCCCAGTCTGGAGGTGACTCTGAACCCCCCAAAGGTGAGACAGCTGTTCATATATCATCAGGCCATACTGGACTGCATCATCACTGGGGGAGAGAAGGCGGCTGTGAAGGGGGCCACAGTTATCTGGACAGTGAATGGAAAAAACGCCTCAGGCTCTGACAGTCAAACCACTCAAGATGGAGGTTTGTTCAGGAAGACCAGCACCCTGACTCTGACAGAGACACAGTGGTTCAGTGATGGAGACGTGCAGTGCTCTGTAAAACAGATCAACAGCAAAAAGCCGCCCATCCCAAAATCTATCAAGCCAGTAAAAAGAGGTATGTTTCACAGAGGGTACATTTTGATTTGAAATGAGACCTTTCAGTTCTGTTGATGAAGTTAAATAGTTAACACTGGATTGTCACCTTGAGTACACTGCAGAATAATAATGCTGAGACATACAGGTATACTGCAGAGGCAATCTATCTCTGCACAAATATGTAAAATTTATGCACCTTTCTGTGTATTTTATATTGTAAAATATGTTGAGAGGTTCTGGAAGTGGCACATTTTCCTGTCTCTGGTTGGGTGGGTGCAGTAATTGACTGATAGTTGTTGGACTATTTGTTGCTGCCAGTTCCTGCATTGACAGAGTTGTTGGGGCATTACTTGTTTTCAGAAAAGTAGAACCATCAGCTGAAGCACATTGTTGTGAGAGTGAAGCCGACCTAAGAATTACTTTTCCCGGCTGGCAGCTCTCAAAATACAGAGATACCTAAGATATAAATGGGAATTATGAAAATGGAGGCATGTTGGTGAGGTTGAGAATGAGACTTCTTTGATTGTAAACACTGGACAGATGCAAGGCTACAAAATTCTCAACAGATTGCTTTCAATTCCAATATGGTGCACACAGTGGAAAATATGGTTTTGGATTCACTATAAAATACTCTACAGACAGAAAATAAAATCAGGTATTTTTTATGACTAATATTCAGTGATAATCTCTATATAAATGTTTATATAATCGTGTGTTGCAGGGTCTAAAGCTCCAACAGTGATTCTCAGCAATCCGTCTGTAGATGGTGAGTTCGCCATCCTGATGTGTTTGGTGACAGGCTTCACTCCCCGTGAAGTGTACGTCATGTGGAAAGTTGATAACGGCCCCTTTGTGGAGGGCGTCACCACTGAGCCTGTGCGGGGGGACAGTGGAACCTTCTCTGTCACGAGTTTGTTCAAAGTCCCCTTACAGAAGTGGAAGTCCCAGTCCGAAGTTGGATGCCACGTGAAGCACAGCGGAAATGGAGGGACCCCAACCACCAAATCACTGCAGAGAGCAACAGGTGATTCAACTCAATGAGATGCCTAAATCTCCACATGCACCATGTCCTTGGTGAACAAAAGCCACGATGACTGGACAAGACCTCTTGCATGCAGTATAGTATTACAAAGTCATTGCAAAGATCCTGTAGCCCTGTATACTGTCAATGCGGTATCAACGCTAATAGCATTTTTACCTTGATATTTTCATTCATATTGTCTTATTAAACTGCCAGATGGTAAGTATCTGCATTTCTTGTTCACCTCGGGTAACTGACACCCTGCATCCCAGGTCTTTCTTGCTCCGTTAGCTTGTGTAGTTTGTATATTGGGGTCTCTATTAGCTGTGGCACATAAGAGGGATGATTTGTGTGGCCCACACAAAAAGCCAGAACATGGCATTGTATAGCCTGGAATCCATACTGATAAAGTGCTGGTCGCTCCCAATGGTCACTGACTTATCAGTCTGGCCTAAGTCGTATAGCCAGCGTTTTGCCCTTACGTGACTAATGAAGTGAATATATGAATATTCATGTTTTCTGCTCTTGGCTGATTGCGTGACTTTTTGGCGAGAATTACCAGTCGAATATGAGTTAGCGGACCAGCAACGGCATTCGTGAATGTTATTTGACACGAGCTTAAAAATAAGATTGTGGCTTGCTTGCGTTTACTCTTGGAGTGGTTGTTAGGTTTTGTACTGGATAATGTTTGGCCATATCTGCATTTTGTTTATTTCAGTGGGATTCCCCGGTTTAACAAAGGCTAACTTAAATAATACTCAAATTACATAACGTATTTCACTGTAATTGGCATTAGCTGTAGCTCGAAGGGCATGATTGAATCAGCTAGATTAAAGTGATACTCCACCCAAAAACCATAATTTGTATATCGATTACTCACCATTAGATGTCTTGAACGGATGAAGTTGTTCTTCATCTGGCGCAACTTGCTGGCCCCTGGAGAGTTAGAATTAAAATTAATTAAAATTAGTTAAAAATTATCCAAATTCCATTTTTGCTGGATGCAAATGGGGTCACGCAGTAGTAATGGGAAAACTCCACAAAACGTCCGTTGACAAACATTCAAACCATTGTCCAGTATAATCCAAGTCAGCTTTGTCCACTCGTATCCTCAGAACTTTAGAAACAAAGTTATTTTTCGCTAAAAATAATAAAATACCACTGTTCTGATTCAAGTAAGCTTGCACAGTCAACGGAAGTCCCGCCTCCCGGCTCGTTCATTGCCCAGAGACTCTGCTGCCACTCAGATGAATACTCGTATAAACAATAGCCGAGAGGCGGGACTTCCGTTGCATGAAGAATTGTGGTATTTTTATTTATTTTTAAGTGTGACTAAAGGGGGTAGGGGGGCACCCTTGCGACTGTGAGCCAATCACAGATCCTGCATGGATTTTGTGCGAATATTTGAAAGTCAAACGCTGGCCTGCCGACTGAGGCCAGACGTACAAGCAAGTGACCGTTGGGAAGACAATGAAATTGATGGTGAATTAGCTAACCGTAGAACTGCTGGTTCCCCACGGCTGCTCTTCTGTTGTCCTCTAAACATTAACAGCAGCTCTCCCTCTTCATCTCAATGAACAGACATAGACAAGCCCAGTCTGGAGGTGACTCTGAACCCCCCAAAGGTGAGACAGCTGTTCATATATAGTCAGGCCGTACTGGACTGCATCATCACTGGGGGAGAGAAGGCGGCTGTTGAGGGGGCCACAGTTATCTGGACAGTGAATGGAAAAAACGCCTCAGGCTCTGACAGTCAAACCACTCAGGATGGACGTCTGTTCAGGAAGACCAGCACCCTGACTCTGACAGAGACACAGTGGTTCAGTGATGGAGACGTGCAGTGCTCTGTAAAACAGATCAACAGCAAAAAGCCGCCCATCCCAAAATCTATCAAGCCAGTAAAAAGAGGTATGTTTCACAGGGGGTACATTTTGATTTGAAATGAGACCTTTCAGTTCTGTTGATAAAGTTAAATAATTAACACAGGATTGTCACCTTGAGTACACTACAGAATAATAATGTTGAGACATACAGGTATATTGCAGAGGCAATCTATCTTTGTACAAATATGTAAAATTTATGCACCTTTCTGTGTATTTTATATTGTAAAATATGTTGGGAGAGGTTCTGGGTGTGGGGCATTTTCCTATCTCTGGTTGGGTGGGTGCAGTAATTGACCGATAGTTGTTGGACTATTTGTTGCTGCCAGTTCCTGCATTGGCAGAGTTTTTGGGGCATTTATTTGTCTTCAGAAAAGTAGAACTATCAGCTGAAGCAGGCTGTTGTGAAAGCGAAGCCGACCTAAGAATTACTTTTCCCGGCTGGCAGCTCTAAAAATGCAGAGATACCTAAGATATGAATGGGAATTATGAAAATGGTGGCAAGTTGGTGAGGTTGAGAATGAGAGTTCTTTGATTGTAAACAATGGACAGATGCGAGGCTACAAAATTCTCAACGGACTGCTTTAACTTAAAATATGCTGCACACTGTGGAAAATATGGAATTGGATTCACTATAAAATACTCTACAGACAGAAAATAAAATCAGGTTTTTTCTATTACTAATATTCAGTGATAATCTCTATATAAATGTTTATATAATCGTGTGTTGCAGGATCTAAAGCTCCAACAGTGATTCTCAGCAATCCGTCTGAAGATGGTGAGTTTGCCACCCTGATGTGTTTGGTGACAGGCTTCGCTCCCCGTGAAGTGTACGTCATGTGGAAAGTTGATAACGGCCCCTTTGTGGAGGGCGTCACCACTGAGCCTGTGCGGGGGGACAGTGGAACCTTCTCTGTCACAAGTGTGTTCAAAGTCCCCTTACAGAAGTGGAAGTCCCAGTCCGAAGTTGGATGCCACGTGAAGCACAGCGGAAATGGAGGGACCCCAACCACCAAATCACTGCACAAAACGACAGGTGATTCCACTCAATGAGACGCCTAAATCTCCACATGCACCTTGTCCTTGGTGAACAAAAGCCACGATGACTGCACAAGACCTCTTGCATGCAGTATAGTATTACAAAGTCATTACAAAGATCCTGTAGCCCTGTATACTGTCAATGCGGTATCAACACTAATAGCATTTTTACCTTGATGTTTTCATTCATATTGTCTATTAAACTGCCAGCTGGTAGGTATCTGCAGTTCTTGTTCACCTGGGGTAACTGACACCCTGCATCCCAGGTCTTTCTTGCTCTGTTAGCTTGTGTTGTTTGTTTATTGGGGTCTCTATTAGCTGTGGCACATAAGAGGGATGATTTGTGTGGCCCACACAAAAAGCCAGAATGTGCCATTGTCCGGAATAAAAATAAACACAGAACTGTCTCAGAAAACTGCTCCTTTTGTTGTGACACTCATGGGATAAACAAATGCAGGGAACACGTCAGTCACAGACCGGCTTCACTGAACTCCAAGTCCATGCAAGACCATCTGCTCCAAGTTGCTGGCTGTGTGTCACACAGGCTCCACCACACTACTGCAGATACAGAGGGGAGAGTAATTAGTGAACCGGCTACACCTGTGATTGCCACTTCCCCATCTTTCCCTCCTTTAGCTGTGGCCAGACCAAGCCCCGCCCCTGCCTAATATTTGCTTTCATCACAACTGACTTATCCTGCTATGGAATAGTCAAAACCTTTATTGCTATGTGCAGGAGTCGACTCGTTAGTTCAGTTTCATTTTTCTGCTGTACCAGAGCTGTAATTACTTATTCCACAGTGTCAAAGTTCCACTCAGACTGTTAGTGTCACGTTGCACTTTTCCTCATCAGTCATAATCACCGTACTTGCCAAGTATTTGTGAACTTTTGTTAACTATAACATGTTGTCTGTCTATTTTAGCCTTCACTTCCAATGTTTGTAACTCTGTGACTGAAGGGTACACTAAATTCATCTCGAATTCAAATGTGGTGAATTGAGAAAGCGTCAAATGCCCTAACATGTTTACAACTACTTCATGTGTGTCCAGCTATTGAAATATAAGGTAGAATGTCCTTCAACCAATCAAAACTGACCCATTGCATAATTATGCCATTCTGTATGGTCATCATTATATCAAATACTCAAAATGTAGGATTGCGAGGTTTTCAGAATTTTACAAGTTTAAATTTTCAAAGCAAAGAGTTTAAGGTTGATGGTAAATTAGCCAACAGTAGATCTGCTGGTTCCCCACAGCTGTTCTCCTGTTGTCCTCTAAACATTAACAGCTGCTCTCCCTCTTCTTTTCAACGAGCAGACATTGACACGCCCTGTCTGGAGGTGACTCTGAACCCCCCAAAGGTGAGACAGCTGTTCATAAATAATCAGGCTGTACTGGACTGCATCATCACTGGGGGAGAGAGGGCGGCTGTGGAGGGGGCCACAGTTACCTGGACAGTGAATGGAAAAGACTCCTCAGGCTCTGACAGTCAAACCACTCAGGATGGACATCTGTACAGGAAGACCAGCACCCTGACTCTGACAGAGACACAGTGGTTCAGAGATGGAGACGTGCAGTGCTCTGTCAAACAGATCAACAGCAAAAAGCCGCCCATCCAAAAATCTGTCAACATGATCAAACATGGTATGTTGTTGCACACAAGACAGAATAAGCTGGAATAACTGTGGTTGTGTTTTTTACATTTAACCACTGTTTTTGCTGTAATTATTATAATAATTATTATTATCATTCTTAATAATGGACACATTATGGTAGGGTGCAGTCCGCCTGTCTGTCCGTGAATTTTTTTGCATCTGGTCTCGTCCCGGAGTTTTGTTTGGGTTGTTTTTAAAGTTGCAGTATTGTATATGGGTGTAGCTGTGCTCATACATTTTTGAGAACACAGAGATGTTTTTCCTAGAGCTATTACCCCTTCTTTTACTTACTTTATGTGAGTAACTAGGTGTGGAATTCTTCATGGGTTCTCTCTGAAGGTTACACTTCCACCTAATATGCACCCTATCATGGTTTTTGAAACATGGTTTTTGTGTTTCTTGTGTAGGGCTTTCTCTGTGTCTCTCATTTGGGTCGACATCGAATTCTTTTCACCAGCTGGTTGATTAGCTACGGGCCGCCAGAGCCATGTCGAGAAAGAGTCGTGTCAACGGAGGTCCAAAATTCTTGATCGTCACATGGTTCATGGAGACAGCGAATAGTTCCCGGAGGTCGCTTGCGGGCAATTTAAATGCGTCTGTCAAATAGGCTGCAGAGAGACATACATGCAATTCTCGGTAATTACTAGTCAATAAGTTGCGTTATTTCTGCCTTGTTTACATATTTTAGGCTTGAGTGAATGTCGCCGTCTCACTTAAGTGACACCAATGTTAAAGAACCGCGAAAAAGCAACATTAAACGGCAGAATTTAGAACCTTTGCACTCAATATTGGCAGTATTCGAACACTTTTAGTGCCTTAGAATTATTTAAATAATTAAGATGACTGGAACGACATTGTCATTTTAAAGAGCGTGTTCCTGTTGTCGATTGCTTTGAATTCTTGTTTTTGCTTTTGACTACAGTGCTTGTTTAATCCCATCCTAATGTTTATTATGCAGAGAGAGGGGAAGGAACGTTTCAAAATTGTTTATTTTCTACCATTTCTTCATTTGCTTGGGGTTTTAATCATCCCATGGAAATGGAGGATCTAAGTTATCATTTCAGTAATCGACTAATGTAATCTTCATCACTTTCAGAAAGGACTGACAGGTGAATATTAATGAGTATCAACTGACAGCACAATTAGTCCCTGCATTATTAAAAGCAGCATAATGTTCAGTGTGGCATCTTAGAAAATCCACTGGTAATAATTATAATTTATCTGCTTATAATTTTTATGCACATCTGCACTTATCACTAAACACCAATACATAAGTTCAGAACAACTTTTTCATTGACTATTTGCATGCAGAAGGTATAAATTTATTTAGGCTTGCATGTATTGTAATATTTTTAGGAAGGGCTCATTAAACGCTATATATCCAGACAGAACAAGACACATTAACATAGAAACTTATATTGTTATACGAATACAAACACATGCATTTTCTGTATATCTTTATTTTGCTCGTATGTACTACAATTACTTCATGAAAAAGAAATCTTGAATGAACTCAGAAACATGAATAGCATGTGAAGCAGTTTGTATGTGCCTCTCCTCCATGTTGTCCTTGTATATAATCTCAACCATGGTTTGCTGTGCTGCGTGGGGATGCTCCAATCGCTGGGGGGTTGAGTACAAATGTACAGTTTGTAGACTCAATTCAGCAGGAGAAATCAAACAATCATTCAAAATTACAACAAAAATGTGAGGTGATCATATTCAAACACTGCACATGCATTTTTTCACAACCAAAGACCACACGATTTGGAAGCTTATGGTCCAGTTTATTAAAAGTAAGGAACAGGGAGAGGCTGCACAGCTCAGGGAGTTAAGACTCAGGGTTCAGGGTGAGTGTCGTCTGTCTCATTGCAGGGAGTTCTCTGGCTCTTATTGAGTTGCCTTCAGTTCTTCTGCTGAAAGAGAAAGAGGGGGAGAAAAAGACAGGAGAAAGGGTCAGACACACCTATATGGGCTTGGATGGGAAATGGTGCTGAGAGATGAGGCTGGTCTTTGTTTCCCAACTTAGCTGATGGAACTTAAGTAGCTGTGATCAGCTTATGCTGCTGATGTTTAAGAAAGTATGGTGAGGGGCATCAGTAACATGTGACAGGAGTTAGTATAAAGATGGATCGTGTTCTTTGCAGTCTTTCAGACAGGTAATACAGTTCACCTCAATATTGATACTATTCAGTATGATTCCCCACTTAGTCTTCTATGTTTAATTTTTGAAATTGTTTGGCCAATACTTTCTGTTTTCAATTTTCTATTTGGTCCTCCAGCTTCCCTCCCCTTAACCATCAATCCAAAATTAGCAAAGTGAGCAGCGACACAATATTGACAAGTAATGGTCAATAGAATCTCAAATCCCATAAACTCTAACTATAGATAACTTTTGGTTGACTGAATAGTCGTAAAAAAATGAGCTCAAACAATCAATATTAATAGCTATGTATCAGCAACCGATTACTTTCTGTTTTAAAATTGTGTAACATCGCAGGACTAGTCTTCGTCTCTAACTTCCGGGAACTATTTGGAGACTCCGCGACCCGCCATAACTGTAAAAAATTGGTTCATTGAGTGAACGGAGGTGACGCGACTCTCTCTCTCTCTCTCTCTCTCTCTCTCTCCATGGCTCTGCCGGCGGCACCTGGCTCGGAATCTATTTTAGTTGGAGCTTCGCCACGCCTCTTTGTTTGAGTGTCTGATCTTTTGAGTTCACACAAGCCAGGGAAGATATACTCCAGTAGTTAGCGAATTGTTTGGCAGAGATTTTTAGAGTATTCGTAGAAATGTCTTTCTTAAGTTTCCTTCTCGTTTCCTCTTCTTTATTTGCACCGTTATTTGGCGCTTTGGGAGTTTTCTCGTCCGTTCGGACGGATTTATTTGTGAAGCTTCTGGCTTAGTTCTGTCTTGTGTTTTTACTCTCCTGCTGCGGTTTCTCTCCTCGCTCAGCTCTGGCCTGGACTTTGGAAAGTCCCAGCATTTGGTCTCAATACTTCCTCTGCATTTTTGCATTTAATTGCCTTTCTCAATTGTTTTTCTGACAGTGTGCCTGATGATGAGCATATTTTGAGTACCCCGGAACTCAAATTAATTTTTAAATTAAGGAGATGTGAACTATGGAATATAGAGTATTATAAAACAGGTATTTCCCATCCTTAAATGTGATTGGCTGAGTCGCGTTCCATGCCGATATAAAGTCACGGTAACCCACTCTATTCTGAGGCAGACCCAATGAGTGTATACAGCACTGGAGAGGCTGCCGCAGCTTTATTCTACAAGCGCAGTTGAAGAAACCAATATGGCGTCAAGTGCACCGCACTTCTCAATTTCCCAGACTATAATGGTGAAATCCGAGCCATTTTCTTTCAAATTAAGGGGTCTAGTGCCATATTTTCAACACTTTCTAGAAAAGTGTCAACCAAAATTGCGCCTCGATTCATTTTTTCAATATGTATTCCAGTACTACTTAAGGAAATTCGATTGTATGCCCTTTAAATAACAAAATAATGGCAGGAAATTTTCCATTATAGTCAATGTAAAATTGAGAGGTGCAGTGCACTGGACGCCATATTGGTTTCTTCAACTTTTCGCTCCGACAGCCTCTCCAGCTCTACATACACTCATTGGGCAGACCTGAGCACAAAATATCCCAGGGCGCAACCACCTACTCGGCGCTGAACTGACTCGTTAGGTTATGTCTGTTACGAGACTTTTAGCTCACTATTTCAATGTTAGCGAAGTTTGGCCATTTAACCCACTAAGCAGTTGGCTAGCTTTCTATCTAGCTAGCCATTGCATTACAGAGTTCGATGTCATTTCCGCTTGCTAGCTACGTTGCTATCTAGCTCGCCGTTTCAATATTAGCGATAAATTGATGATTTTTTTTGTTGTGTGTTTATTTTATGGGCGATGTGTAGGGTAACCACATCCATTGTAGTGAATGCTAGCTAGTTGACAAGCTGGCTAGCAAACTAATGCTCAATTCAGCATATTTTCCTGGACACCGGCAAATGTGGAGGACAAAAGTCAATCTTGTTCCCTACTCTCGCTGTTGGTTGTAATGATGTGGCCGATCGGTGCGAGTTGAGAACAAGGAAACTCGAAATCCGAAACGAACGTAAAATTATTTAACGGGGCCTTCGGGAGACCGAAGGAGACATTACAAATGGCCTGCTTTCATAGTATATCTACTTTAACAAATCCAAATAGCCTGATGTGACATAATGGCGCTAGATGAAAAAGCAATCTTAGCGTCTTTGTTGCTTGCCGATCATTCTATCTACTCTATGTTGCTTGGTGGAAGAACGAATAGTTCTCTATTTTACTGTTGCATTATTACAAATAAATTGATTATGTTTCTTATGTGTTTATTTAATGGGCTATATGTAGGGTAACCGTTAAAAAGAGGTGATTTTATTATGGCGGGGGGCTAAGGCACGACATGCTCCGCTGTTATAAAATAACTGTAACCCACTGCTTCTCAGGACTTATTCCTTTAATAAGTTACCTCAATAATACCCTTCTGGTGGCATATATAATCAGGTGCTTGCAATTGGGAACATGCAGTGATAGTCTCTTGTTCACTACTGTGCGTTGCAGGTTCAGAAGATCTTCAGCTGTTCATCACTGAGCTACCTAAGAAAGACGACCCCAATTTTGTCCCCCTGATGTGTGTGGTGACATATATCCCACCCCGAGACATATATGTCATGTGGAGAGTGAGTAACGGCTCCTATGAAGAGGGCGTCACCAGTGAACCTGTGCGGGGTGACAATGGAACCTTCTCTGTCGCTAGTTTGTTCAGAGTCCCCACACTAAAGTGGGATTCCCACTCCAGGGTCGGATGCCATGTAAAGCACATGGTAAACGGAGGATCCCCCAACATCATTACTATCTCTAAAGAAGATGGTAATTCCATTGAATGTAGTCAATAAATCTCCACATGCAAATTGCCCTTTGTGAACAAAAACCTGAATGACTGCACATCACGTCTTGCATTCAGTAATCACAGATATTCTAACAATTGGATAACAACACTGATACCATTTTGAGCCCAAAGATTATTGGTCAGTATTGTCTGTAGGACTGTCAGGTGGTGGGTTTCTGTGGTTCTTGTTCACTGAGGGTAACTGACACCCTGCATCCCTGATGTTTCCTGGTCTGTTTGCTTGTTTTGTTTGTTTGTTTTGATCCCTGAGCTGTTTACTGCACATTCAGCTGTAACTACTCGTGCACGCCTCACAAAATATTAAAAAATTACACAGTATCAGACAAAAACAGAGCCGCATCATTTTAAGACATCTAATGATTATTCTGTAAATGTGTTTCTGTGCTTTTTTTTGTTCTGTGGAAGGTGTGTATGGCTTGTTGTATTGTGCTGTTATGTGCTGTTGTACTGGGCTGTAATGTGCAATCATTGTGACCCTGTTCCTGATGTTTGCTTTTGTAAATGTTCTTGTAGTCACTGTCTTTGTCATTTGTGTGCTCACAGTAAAATGGCCTGCAGGAAGGCTGTGAGAATAATAAATAAATGTAAATGCATACAAGCATTGTTGGGCGTTCCTCCTTCAAGAATCATTACTGATATCTGCACAGAAACCTAGAACTAACTGCTGCTGCCTGGACTCTATATGACAAGAAAGGAATATATGCAGTCAGAAATGCAATCTTTGGTTTAGCTTTGTATGACTGTAATACTGACCCAAGGACCATCACCAGGCTCAAGGACTGAGTAGCTGTGTAAATTCTCCTCGGTGTGATACTGCTCTTGTTCACCCTTGTTTTAGCAATGGGAGGTTTTTACAGAGATCAGGTGATCCTGCTCAGAAAAAAGCAATTTCCGTTTTCTCGCCATAATTCCCAAAACATTTTATAACAGCAAAAAAAAAAAAAAAAAAAATGGTGCCATCGTGAAACATAGAACATTAAAGACAGTGAGCGTTTGAACAAACTGCGACTACAGTATAATTCTGCTCTGCTATTACAGCCCAGCTGAGTTTGTTTTAAGCACGCGAACAACATTTATACTGTTTCTTCTCCACTTGTTCCATTTTAATTCAGTCATGAGTCATGATAATAACACAGTAAAACCACATTGATGCATGTGGCAACTTTTCAGCACAGCCTGTTTGAACTGAAAATGAAAAAAAAAAAAAACGATTCAGGACTTTACAATAACTCATGTGATTCAGATTTCAGGCAGTGAGCTTAATCACCATAAAAAGAGTGGAGTCCAGAAGAAACAGATTTTGGTAATAAATTCAGATCTAGTTTGGCATTTCTCACCATTTTAACCACATAAACATTCAGCTCAAGAGCATTTCTCCTGTCTCAGTCATGTTAATGTCAAGAGTCCCAGCCTGTGTTAGAACAGAAGGTGTGTTGACCAAGAGAGCTTCGATATTTCTATTCTACTAGATGTGTAGTATGTAATGATTGCAAACTTAACTTTTTTAAATGTAGCAAAAATGCAATAGAACAAGTTCACAAGGTGGAAAAGAAAATGCAATGGTGAAAAAAAAATGTAATGATTCAGTATATATGACATAGTTCTTGACCAAAGTGGTCTGGACAGCGATACCTTTACCTATATTGGTGTAAAAATGTAGACACTGTAGAAGGCTACAATCTCTTCAGTAATCGAGGGGTTAAAATCTCTCTACTTCTCTCTTCTTCTGTCTTTCTTTTGTGCATACATATGTGTACACACACACACACACATATATGTATATACACTCACACACATTCTCAAACACACACACACACACATATATATGTATATACACTCACACACATAATCAAACACACACACACACACACACACATATATGTATATACACACACACACATAATCAAACACACACACACACACACACATATATGTATATACACTCACACACATAATCAAACACACACACACACACACATATATGTATATACACTCACACACATAATCAAACACACACACACACACACATATATGTATATACACTCACACACATAATCAAACACACACACACACACACATATATGTATATACACTCACACACATAATCAAACACACACATATATGTATATACACACACACACATAATCAAACACACACACACACATACATATATGTATATACACACACACACATAATCAAACACACACTCACACACACATATATGTATATACACACACACACATAATCAAACACACACACACACACACACATATATGTATATACACTCACACACATAATCAAACACACACTCACACACACAAATGCACACCCGCACATGGTCGCACACAAACACACACGCACGCGCGCACACCCACACACAAACACACGCTCACACATTTTCTCATTCCCCTCAGTCTCACCTTTAGAAACGGAGTCAGTTCTGCACTGCAATGATGAAGGTGAGGAAGAGGATGAGCTCGGCAGTCTGTGGTGCACCACCCTCTCCTTCATCACCCTCTTCCTCTGCAGTCTCATCTACAGCACTGTCCTCAGTTTGATCAAGGTAGTGCGGCTGTGATCTGTCACTCATGCTGTGTACTATACTCCACCTCATCAGAGCTGCAATATATTCCATTATATCTACTACACTCCAGATGGCCTGTATTACTCCTCTCTTTGTTCTGTTGAAATATCATAAATTTTGCTTTTATATGCAGGCGACTACCTGTAAAATATGTCACTTCTTTCATGTACAGGGCTGTGAAAAAGTATTTGCCCCCTTTTTGATTTGTTGCACTACAATGTTTCAGATCATCAAACAAATTTTAAAATTAGACAACGATAACCTGAGTAAATGCAAATTGCAGTTTTTAAATGATGATTTCATTTATTGAGGGAAAAAGCTATCCAAACCTACCTAGCCCTATGTGAAAAAGTAATTGCCCCCTAAACCTAATAACTGGTTGAGCCACCCTCAGTGACAACAACTGCAATCAAGCGTTTGCGATAACTGGCAATGAGTCTTTCACATTGCTGTGGAGGAATTTTGGCACACTCTTTATTGTTTTAATTCAGCCACATTGGAGGGTCTTCGAGCATGAAACGCTTGTTTGAGGTCGTGCCACAGCATCTCAATCAGATTTAAGTCCAGACATTGACTAGGCCACTCCACACCCTTCATTTTCCTTTTTTTAAGCCATTCTGAGGTGGACCTACTGGTGTGTTTCAGATCATTGTTCTGCTGCATAACCCAAGTGCGCTTGAGATCACAAATGATTGGTTGGACATTCCCCTTCAGGATTTTCTGGTAGAGAGCAGAATTCATGATTCCATCAATTACGGCAAGTCGTCCAGGTCCTGAAGCAGCAAAGCAGCCTATGACCATCACTCTACCACCACCATTTTTGACTGTCGGTATGATGTTCTTTTTTATGAGAAGCTGTGTAAGTTTCACGACAGATTCAACGGGATGCACACCTTCCAAAAAGTTCAACTTTTGTCTTGTCAGTCCTCAAAACTATTTTCCCAAAAATGTTGGGGATCATCAAGATGTTTGTTGGCAATTGTGAGATGAGCCTTTATGTTTAGTCAGCAGTGGTTTTTGCCTCGGAACTCTCCCATGGATGCCATTTTTGCCCAGTCTCTTTCTTATTGTTGAATCATGAACACTGACCTTTTACTGAGGCAAGTGAGGCTTGCAGTTCTTTAGATGTTGTTCTGTGTTCTTTTTTGCCCTCCTATAGGAGTTGTTGATGCGCTCTTGGAGTAATTTTGGTCGGCCTGCCACTCCTGGGAAGGGAACTGTTCCAAGTGTTCTCCATTTGTGGATAATGGCTCTCACCGTGGTTCGCTGGAGTCCCAGAGCCTTAGAAATGGCTTTGTTACTCTTTCCAGACAGCTATATGTCAATGACTTTGTTTCTCATCTGTTATTAAATTTTTTCAGATCATGGCATGATGCATTGCTCTTTGAGATTTTGTAGCTTACTTCACTTTGTCAGACAGGTTCTTTTGAAGTGATTTCTTGATTTAACAGATCTGTCAGTAATCAGGCCTTGGTGTGGCGAGAGAAATTGAACTAAAAAAGTGGTTAATCACAGTTAATTCATGATTTTACAAGGGGGTGGGGGATTGGAGTTACTTTTTAACATAAGGCCAGGTAGGTTTGGGCAGTTTTTTCACTTAATGAATGAAATCATCATTTAAAAGGTGCATTTTGTTTTTACTCAGGTTATCTTTGTCTAATATTAAAATTTGTTTGATGATCTGAAATGTTTAAGCATGACAAATATGCAAAAAAATAAGAAATCAGGAAGGGGGTTATTTTACATAATTAGATATGTTTTCACAGCACTGAATAATTATCTCTGTTACCAAGAGATGCCTTTTACAGCCACAAAGAAGATTAATTCTGCTTCAGTTATTCAGCTATTACTGTTCAGGTATTAATGGAGTAACTGCAAAATTCATCTACAATAAGAACATAAAACTTTTGGTAGTCTGATTTAAATTAATATTTTAATTTTGTGCGATTTGTTTTTCAAGTCTTTTGGCAAGTATGACAACATTTTATTCAAAAAATTGTGCATGGATTGAAATTTTAATCTTTATGATCTCCCAATCTCCTCTCTCTTTTCACAGATGAAGCACCTTTTGCCAGTGATGTACAGCAAATGAAGGAAAGGGCTGACACCTGGTTTTATGAATTTACAGAATTTTTTGAGTCCACAGTTTGTGGCACAGAAGATATAGTGTGATGTTTGTATGCGCTGGATCTCTTTCTCAGTTTCTCCATTACTGCCCTGTGTCAGTGTTCAGGCCTCTTTCAACACTTAGTGAATTAAAATGTGCATTAAATCCTGCCATTATACCTGAAGCACAGCACAAGTGGATCAGGTGTTTAGACTTGACTGGCAGTTACATCCTGTGACTCACCTATGACTTCTTTTTTTGGGCCCCAGAAAGCCAAAAAATTTTAGTGTCTTAATTCCATAATATGTTGAATAATAATGTGTCTTTGTTTGCCTTCATTTATTGCTAATATACTATAATATTCATCTATTGTGATTTTGAGAAAACATTAATAAATTCCTATTTTTGAAAAAATGCTAAAATTTCAATTTCAGTTGTTGTCAAAACGATACATATTGCAGCAGTAAATCTGCAATATTATTCTGTTTATATTTTCATCTTATTTCAGTTGTGTAAATATCATTTTGTAGCTCACACATCCATTTGCGAGGTGATTTTATTTGGATTACACTGATGATTTGTTTCCTTCAGGGTTAAAACAATGGCATCACACAAAATAACCATTTCTCACTCGTGGATGTGTGAAGCATAGAAATGAGTTATTGTGGGGACTCAGGTATACAAATGAGTCACACACTCACTGACTCACTCAGCTGTAGGCAGATCGATATGTAAATGTTACTTTGCATTCTACCCCAACTGATATAAAAATTTATTTTTTGTGGACAACTGTTTTTTCGCAATATTCAGCAGTTGGTTGCCGAAATCCTTTGATTTCATAATGACATGACTCTAATGGATGTCATTTGATCATTTTGTCGTGTGGTGATTTGTCTGCATTTTCAATTTATATACTGAGTCAAAAAAAAAACTTCACACTCATACAAAATCCAAAACCAGTGAAGTTGGCACGTTGTGTAAATCGTAAATAAAAACAGAATACAATGATTTGCAAATCCTTTTCAACCTATTTTCAATTGAATACACTGCAAAGACAAGTTACTTAATGTTCAGTTAACTTTGTAATTTTTTGCAAATATTAGCTCATTTGGAATTTGATGCCTGCAAAATGTTTCAAAAAAGCTGGCACAAGTGGTAAAAAAGACTGAGAGAGTTGAGAAATGCTCATCAAACACTTATTTGGAACATCCCACAGGTGAACGGGCTAATTGGGAACAGGTGGGTGCCATGATTGGGTATAAAAGCAGCTTCCCTGAAATGCTCAGTCATTCACAAACAAGGATGGGGCGAGGGTCACCACTTAGTGAACAAATGCGTGAGCTGATTGTCGAACAGTTTAAAATCAACATTCCTCAACGAGCTATTGCAAGAAATTTAGGGATTTCATCATCTACGGTCCGTAATATCGTCAAAAGTTTCAGAGAATCTGGAGAAATCACTGCACGTAAGCGACAAGGCCAAAAACCAACATTGAATGCCCGTCACCTTCGATCCCTCAGGCGGTACTGCGTCAAAAACCGACATCAGTGTGTAAAGGACATCACCACATGGGCTCAGGAACACTTCAGAAAACCAGTGTCAGTAACTATAGTTCGTTGCTACATCTGCAAGTGCAAGTTAAAACTCTACAATGCAAAGCAAAAGCCATTTATCAACAGCACCCAGATACGCTGCCGGCTTCGCTGGGCCCAAGCTCATCTAAGATGGACTGATGCAAAGTGGAAAAGTGTTCTGTGGTCTGACGAGTCCACATTTCAAATTGTTTTTGGAAACTGTGGAGGACGCCGTGTCCTCTGGACCAAAGAGGAAAAGAACCATCCGGACTATTATAGGCGCAAAGTTCAAAAGCCAGCATCTCTGATGGTATGGGGGTGTATTAGTGCCCAAGGCATGGGCAACTTACACATACGTGAAGGCACCATTAATGCTGAAAGGTACATACAGGTTTTGGAGCAACATATGTTACCATCCAAGCAATGTCTTTTTCATGGACGCCCCTGCTTATTTCAGCAAGACAATGCCAAGCCACATTCTGCACATGTTACGACAGCATGGCTCCGTAGTAAAAGAGTGTGGGTACTAGATTGGCCTGCTTGTAGTCCAGACCTGTCTCCCATTGAAAATGTGTGGCGCATTATGAAGCGTAAAATACGAGAACGGAGACCCCGGACTGTTGAACAACTTAAGCTGTACATCAAGCAAGAAAGGGAAAGAGTTCCACCTGAAAAGCTTCAAAAATTGGTCTCCTCAGTTCCCAAACGTTTACTGAGTGTTGTTAAAAGGAAAGGCGATGTAACACAGTAAAAAGGCCCCTGTGCCAACTTTTTTGCAATGTGTTGCTGCCTTTAAATTCTAAGTTAATGATTATTTGCAAAAAAAAAAAAAAAAAAAAAGTTTCTCAGTTTGAGCATTAAACATCTTGTCTTTGCAATTTTGTATTCAATTGCATTTAAGTTGAAAAGGATTTGCATATCATTGTATTCTGTTTTTATCTACGATTTACATAACGTGCCAACTTCACTGGTTTTCGCTTTTGTAAATTTGTAAATATTTTCTTGAAACTTTTAATAAAAGAGTTTTTATTATCACTAGGGGTAAATGCTTTATCAAAGACATCATGACACACATCAACACCGATGTGCAGAGGTACGTAGCACATGTGAGCTTACTTTAAGCTAAAACCATGTTTTCTTGTGTTCCTAGACACGTGAACATATGAGAGATGTGCTACTGAACTCACGCGAGAGTGACATCTCGGAAAAACAAGTTTTTACAGTTAATTATTTGTTGATTTTTAATGCCATGGCTGTCAAATATTGGGCGTGAATGTGCCATTGGCATGCTGAATACGGAAACAAGGGTTATGGGATGCAGTCGACAGACTATCCATGATCTTCGGGCATGTCTCCAACAAACTGGCACCATAGCTGACCGACCTCGTTCTGGTAGCCCACGTGTGACGTCCAAAGCAGAAGACCGACAAATTGTCTGTGTATCGAACCTTTCTTGCCCAACCACGAGTTTTGTGTTTGCTGCCCTGATTAAGACTTGGATTACACCCCTGGGATTCAGATTTTTGGATTGTGGACTTTGTACTGTTGCCTACTGCTCTGCGGGGGTTCGCCCCCTTTCCTAATAAAATACAAGCTTTTTGGATCACTTTGTTCTCGCATCTGGTTCCTGAGCGTAACCTCACAAAAAACCAAGAATCTTGAATCTACAGTTGATGCGTTTTGTGTGTTAATTGAGAGCCAAAGGAACAAACAAAAAATCAACTGCCATTGAATTTAGCTTTTACATCTGCATGGAAGTCCCACACAACTAAATAGCGTATATTGACAACTGGAGCAACAGTATCACAGTTGACACTGTAAATTAAGGACATTTCTTTAACTTTCAAGTAAAGCCCTGAAAGGTTTGACTCTTTCAGTTGTTTCAGAATAGGCTGGAGTGAGAAGAGTTTCCTCTGCAGGTTCAGTCTCTGTTCTGTCCCCTGTGTCCTGTTGGGAAACAGAATTTTTGGGTATTTGCAATATGACATTAGCCAGACGGTTTGATCAATAGGTATTGCATGTGTATTAGGAGATAAAGAGGAGCCGTCTGGTCCGACAGGACATATCACCTATCTTTTACTTCCAGCTGGGATCTCCATTGTCTTCAGTTCTGACAGGACACAATGTGCACTAGCGCCGTTTAGTTGGAGGTTCCGTTTGCCCACATATGGAGCTCACTTCCGAGGGTTGGGAGTCTATTGAACCAATAAAGTTGAGAGGCTCAAAAGAGGCCCAATTGTAGAATATTCCTTTTTATCAATGTGTAAACCATAGGACCAATCAGCAACAACTTCTGGTGACATTAAAGAAATCATATGCAAATATCTGTACTTTTAACATGTGTAAAGTTTCTGATGAATTAAGGATGAAATTTTTTCCTGCTTTTGCCACGAACATCGGAGTCTGCTTCTTCATCGGGACAACGTTCTTGGTTTTTTATTAATTTACCGACAAATTTGGCGCTGCGAGCAGGGTGGAAGTCACTTTTTGGCCCTCTGCCAGGTTTCCCAACCCATACGAAGTGAGGTGAGTACATTTAATTTACCACCATTTAGCTAGCGTCATGGGAAGATAAACCTGCTGAGGTCTGAAACGCTCCACCCAGTGGTACGAATCTTTATTATAGGCTATTTCACGTTGAATTGCCCGTGAGAAGTCGATTCTGTCATCACGTTCAAAAGCTGTGTCATTTTGTTGGAAAGTTGTGCATCATATCGTATTTGTCTGTTGTACTACCTAAAGTATCTGAAGTTTATGTCATGCTCTTTGTTTGATTATTTATATTAATAGCTATACTGATGTGCGTATACCAGAACTGAGGGAAGTCTGGTCCCAGGGTGACTGAGTAATTTAGGACCTGGGAATTAAAAGAGCGGGTTGCAGGGAACCGAGAAATTTGGACTCGCCTCAGAGTGACGGAGTAATTCGGGCATCTGTGGTATTAGGTCTGTTGTCTGCTGTGGGACGCGGCCTGAGAAGCGCGCTCTTGTCTCGTTTATGTGTCCGGTGGCCGAGGAAAGCCCCGGGAATATGAAGTGCGTTCCGAATAACCTGAGTAATTTAGTATTTGGTCCAAGAACGACAGATTAGTTATTCTTGGGGTATTGGGGAGTTTCCTGTGAAAACACTAGACTACCTGAGAAGCGTACTTTTGTCTTTGTTTACGTGTTTGGGGTGACTAAGTAATTTAGGACCCGAGCCCAGAATTACGAAATTCGTTTCGTTGCTGGTTTGTCTTTGAGTGCTGAGGGAAGCACCTGGCTCCAGGTAGCAGAATTCTTTTCTGTACCTGGAAGTATAGAGCTACGTTCCAGGAACCTGAGTAATTTAGACCCCGGTCTACGACGGTCCACAGTAATTCTGTTTGTAGAGTATTAGGTGAAGTGGTTATTCAATCACATTATCTAAGAAGCGTGCTCTTGTCCGACGTGATTTCAATTGACTGCATCGGCGAGTCTGGTGAATCGTACGGCGATTGATGGGGTTCTTCATGTGACATTCATAACTTTTTGAGTTAGTTACTGGAGAAAAAGTACGGGAGAATCGCGTCATCGTTCGTTATTGTCCAATGTTGTGTTTTTTGTTCGTCCTGGGTCTTTTGTTCAGTATAGTGTCAATCTTGCGTTTTTACACTGATGCTGAGTATTTTATGTTTGATGTTTTGTTAGCCAAGTAACACACGCTTACAAGTAAAACCATATTCGCTCTGAGTTTAATATCCCGAGTATTATGAATTCTATTCGGCTTGTAAGTGCAAATTGTAATATGGTACTATTATAATAACTATCAGACTATATAAAAGTGAAAAGCAACATTTAATAGCGCTCCGAAAAACAACACGCATTAACTAAAGATGTCCACCAAAAAGGAAACGCAAAATTCCCAAGAATATGTGTTACTATTTATTTACAGGAAAAATAGGCGATGTAAAAGAATTACATGAGATGTGGAGGACTGGTGGGGATCCGAATGAATCCACCCCGGAGTCACCAGAATGGTGGGCTAAACAAAATAAAAAAATAAATAAATAGCCGCATGTAGTACACTTATATTTGAAACCAAACAAAGAAGGCAAAATGCGATTAAATAACAAATTCGCATACAAACTCAGAATAAAGAACTGGCAAAGACGACTCTTCGCATCAAAGTCGAGAATTGCTTGTCGCCCTGCTGGAAAACCTAAAACAATTGGGATTGATTGCCACCTTTTCAGTCATAAGCATTGAAGCTCAATGTTTGTGGACCGTACCGGAGCGCACAGTTAGGAGGCCAGCCATCCGATATGCTAATTGCTACTTGTGCTTCTGCTCGTTTAAATGACTTACCAGTTGGCTATACTAGGCATTGCATTGATCTGGTGGGCGTTGGTGATAATTCTGTTCGCTTGACCATTGAATACAGAACAGTTAATGCTGTAGCAGATGAACTTGCTCCAATTGTTTCTGACCCTAAGACTTTGCTGCAGATGCGAAACCCACTCACAGTGTGTTTTCTTTTTTAGATATTGCAAATGGCTTCTGGACCTTGCCCATTGCTGAAGACTTGCTCCATGGTTTGCTTTCACCAACGGTGTACACAGTACACCTGGACACGCATGCCTGAGCATTTTCACAATAGCCTCGCGCTTTTCCATTGTGTAATGGCGTCAGTCCTTGCTACAGTGCCATGCTCTCAGTATGGAGGGACACAGAGCCTCCAATATGTGGATAATCTGCTTTTCTTTGCAGGCTTTACTGGAAGCACTGAAAATGAATGTCTTGCTCTGACCTACCATTCTTTCTTTGGTCAGTCTTTAAACAAGGGCATGAAACAGCTGTTCACACTCAGCTCCATGGAGATGTGCAGGGCCCTATTACATATCATTCTTCTCACCTGGACGCTGCGGCCTCCGGTCTCTCCTTTTGTTTCTAGGAAGCGCGGGCTGCTGCCTTAGCAGTGACAGTCTCCGCCCCACTGGACTCGATGGGAAGCCATCTTATTAGCCACAATTATCACACTCATTCATTCTTTTGTTGTGAACCTGGCCAGTTCACAACATGCTTAACTGGACTTTTTGTGGTTTCCTGCCTTAGTCAGGCACCTCAATGGGGGATTGTTCAAACACTCAGCTGTTGTGAACGTGAACACTCACTCGAACGGTAACTCTCAAGGAAATGAACAAAAGTGTTGTCGCAAAAGGGGGAATGGGTTCAGAGTCTCCAGGCTGCACTGACGGCAATGAGACCAACTCTGAATAACATCATCAAACTGTCTCCGTACGAGGTGGTCACTGGCAGAGCAATGTCCCTTGCCCCTGGCCTTTGTGGAGGGTTAAAAGACTGTCTCATGCCAGGTGATGTGGTGTTCTTTCAGTATTTGAACCTGACTGAAATTTTGAAGAACTTGACCATGCTATGTCATTACAGGCTCCAAGAGATGAACAGCAGGAGGGGGAACGGAATGCACAGATATTGGAGTCTGGGCAATGGGTCGTGGTATAAGCCCAATGCCCAAAGGCATTCCTGTTCTGGACAATAATCCTTGAGTCTGTCCTCTGAGCTGCAGGGATCCCACCACTTTTCTGACACTGCCTGCTGTGCTGAACAACGCCTGTTGCGCTGAACATCGTCATCTGCGCTGACATCACCACCTGGATTGAACATCATCTGGGCTGAACAACACCTGATGACCTCCAGGACATCACCTCCTTCAGAAGATCATCTGAACACCACCCGACATTCCCACTGTGGAGTACCATCCCTGTCAAGATGATGATCTTCAACATAAAGATCCCTGTCTTAGGACTCAGAGGGATCTGTGCCATGGACAATAATAACATTTACATGCGACCGGTACACATGACAGCCAAACATGCCATCAAATCAGAGCTGTTATGTCTGTAGACTTTTAAGAAGCAGTGCCTGTACTTTGTAATAGGCCATGTACATGACGCATTTCTGGAATGTTTCTTTGACTTTTCTTGCCTGTTCTTTTCTCTTATGCACAGCCGATCACTAACAGTGGGTCTGCAACTCAAACACATACAGCCTTCTAGTGCCAGTCATTGAGCCGTCTGGTCCGACAGGACATATCACCTATCTTTTACTTCCAGCTGGGATCTCCATTGTCTTCAGTTCCGACAGTTCAGCGCCTTTTAGTTGGGGGTTCTGTTTGCCCACATATGGAGCTCACTTCCGAGGGTTGGGAGTCTATTGAACCAATAAAGTTGAGAGGCTCGGGAGAGGCCCAGTTGTAGAATATTCCCTTTTATCAATGTGTAAACCATTGGACCAATCAGCAAAAACTTCTGGTGACATGAAAGAAATCATATGCAAATATCTGTATATTTAACATGTATAAAGTTTCTGACGAAATTAAGGAATTTTGAACTCTGCATCACGCTGTTGTTAAACTTTTTCCTGCTTTTGCCACGAACATCGGAGTCTGCTTCTTCATCGGGACAACGTTCTTGGTTTTTTATTAATTTACCAACAGTCCACACCTGCAGTCAGGAAACTGCCCCACAAACTGCCGCTTCAGTTAAAGAACTTCCTCAAAGTGACTTCGGATGTCTGGCCCGTTCTGAAATTGTTTGCGGTGTGTTAATGTTCAAGGGTACTGTGTATGGTGCCAACTATAAATGCTCGACATTATTCTTAATAGATGATCATTAATGTTCCACATGACTGTGTAGAGTAGATTTACAGAAGGGATACTGTTGTATGCATTCAGGAAAGAGCTATTTTGAGCTGGTGATGTTAACCGTTTATTAATATTTAAGTCAGAGTGACAGGAGGTTCATGTGCTGGATTATGCAGGAGAGCTGTGCTCAGTTCAGTAGTTTGTATATCTGCCTGGGTAACTGCATGATGACATGATCCAGATTATGAACAACAGCAGGCCATGACATCATTGGAGTTCATAGCTGTCATACATGTTTACTCAGGGTAGCTATATGCTCAGAGCAATTATTTCTGTGATTTGTTTTTCAGTGTATAAAAAGTCATGGTGAAATATGCTCACTGCTGAGTGAAAAACTGCATAAATGTGTGGAGCTCCATTTAGAGTGATGTTGTGCAGTATGAGTAATGCTGATTAGGGCAGTGGAATGAACTCCTGGGCAGAGGTAATGCCTGTGGAAGATTATTAGTGAATATAAAATAAAAACAGAATCAACAGAATAAAACCGCATGCAATTATACAGCAGGGCTGGGGGTAGGAGCGTGAAGATCTCTCTCCTGTCTCAGTCAGCCTCTATATTTGCATTCTCTGCAGCTGCAGCTTGTTCTTTGAGGCACAGAAACCCCAATGAGGGTACTTTAGGATATTTACAGCAGGTGTGTGGTTTATACGAGCGACTGACTGGCCAAAAATAATATTCATACTTCTCAGAACTGATGGGAGTCTGGGGCAGTTTGGAGATAGGAGGGGTCTGTATTCTGTTTGTCTTTGTGTGCGTACATATGTGGGTGGGTGTGTGCGTGTGCGTGCATGTGTGTGCATAAGGCAGCTTGTATATGGGCAATTCCACAGTAACGGAATTACGATCAAGAGTAATTTTCATGTCCTTTTTACCTGCCATCTATTACTCTCATGCAGTAGCTACTTAGCTACTCGCCTGTGCTTTCACCAGTTCCAATGGCATGCCTACTGAGCTGATTAACACAAAGTTTGGGGTAATCTATTTTGTAGAAGGGTATACGAAGGTGAAAGTGTCGGTAACGAAATTACGGCCAGTGGTTGACAGGCACGTGCTTTTGAGGAGAGCCGTGAACTGTCCTCACTATCCTGTGTTGGCAGCAGGGGGTCGCAAACGAGCAAGCTTCGTACATAGTTCACCAATTGGGCATTCCAGATTCGGGTGGGATCAGAGATGCCAAATTAAAAAAAAAAAAAGAAGAAGAAGAAATATTGATGAGAAATTAAAGATTTATCAGTAGTTGAGTTTCTCATGACCATTGCATCACACGATAAAAAAAAAAAAAAAAAAAAAAAAAATTGATTGTTTCCTCTCAGTGCGATATAATTGAGAATTTTGAGAAGTGTGAATTGGGAAGTTAAAAGAAAGTGAGACAACCGTTGTATTAACATGAAACATGGGAAAAAACTTAGACGGAAGACAAAAACAAAAAAATTTTAATTAAATTCAAATTATACTATCTAGGTTTGTTCAATGAGTCTATTATCTGAAGTTAGTTGGTGTACTAGTTGAACCGATTTTATGATGCTAATTGCCAAATGAAATAATAGTTTGTAAGGTAATTTTTCCTAAAATGAATAATTAGAAATCGCAGAACAAACCAGCACATAAACCAAAAACTTTCCCACGGGAAAGCAAAAAGATTATATGTCCCACTAACTAAGTAACCAACCAATAGGAAAAAACCCCAGAGGGAAAAAATCCAATGGAGGTTACAATATCAAATTATTTAGGGGTTTAATTTATAGTGAAACTAAAAATCAGACAAAAATAACAATATAATATTTAATTAAGGTAAATTATGAAGTGATATTCATAAGTCAAGACATTCAGCTATTCATGTCACATGATATGATAGGGAGATTAACTGAGAGAGTGGGGCTGGTACACATAATAGGCTGGTCAGAAGCAGTTTTGTTGGAATTTCCAATTTAATTTAGAAAAATATTATAAAGGCAAATTAGGCTAATCAAGATCAATGCATATGTAGTTCTACCTTATTTTATGAACTTTTAAAGCACACTACCTTTGGCCTTCGGTTTAAGGAACCTATATGCCCCAGTCCATTAATGGCCACATTATAAAATAGAATTTAATTGATTCCTCTCAACATATTTTTGTATCAACTCACACTCTTTACATGTAATTCATAAATCACCATCACAAACAACTGCAGTTTGTCCATATGAAAAAATGTCCTTTTTCCTGAATGAATCCAGTTGATGTAGAGATGTTTGAGGTCCGGCGGCCGCCCGTGTTGGTGCACATATTGCTGGAATTTGAATGTGTGTCCTCAGTGAGTTGCATATCGGAAAAAAATGGCTCCCAGGAGCCAGAAGGGTAGACGGGGATTTATTGTGCCCTGCTGTGTCTCACCTTTGCTTCGCTACCATGTTTGTGATGAAATCCTGATATCCAAATCAGCCAAAAGCATAAGAATGGAGCTTCTGTTCCTCAGGTGTAAATGGCAGAGTTAGGTCCTTGAATCCTTGATGCCTGTAAAGAAAATTTTAGAAACAGCACCCTACCGAATTGACAACAACAAGGGAGACTAAGACAAGACATGACCAAGGTAATCTGTTATAACTCAACCTGTAGGAATCAGAAAGTGTGAAAGTTAATTGGAAACATTTTGGAATGAGAAGCTCAGCATGAGTTGAAATCTTCCTGAGCCAGCAGACTGTCCGGCGGAAAACAATAAATTAGAGAGTTAACACAGTGCCTGCAATCACCCCACAATTCACATGTCCCCACCGTCTGTGTAACCTTACGACACCTCAAGGGGAACAGTGACTGAGGAGGTGTGACTGACATCGGAGATTCCGTCACCCCTGTTTTTCAGAAAGAAAGAACAGATGCGCTAGTACCACAGTTTTAAATGGAACAATGATGTATGGCTTTCCCTTCATATCAGGATAAACAGACAAACATGGAGAAACTAAGTGGTGTGTGTGTGTGTGTTTGAATGTATGTGGGTGTGTGTGCACGTGTGTGTATGTATGTGTGGGTATATACTTGCGTTTGCGCACGCATGTGTGAATGAGGGTTGTAAAGTGGCTCAGATGGGGCCTGTTACCGCGGGTGTTTTATGGCCCCGCAACTCCCCCCCCTCTGAAAGGATGTCATCCCCTGAGACATCTGCTGTACAGCTGAGGCTCTCAGGTGTGAAGGCTGTAAAAGAATATGCAGGGTGGCTTTATGCATCCTTTCAAATCTGAAATAGTTAAAAACATGAAAGATAAATTAAATCATGCGCTCTGTCAGAACGCAGGCCCAAACTTTAAGTCCACTATGTCCTTGTTGAACGTAGTCGACTCTATGGGGATCAGAGAGAGGGCACAAGTAGAGGAATGGCATGCTATGAGAGGCAAGACAATAGAAATATACCAATCTTTGCCAAAAGTGACCAAAATCATCTGGCTCCAGTGCCTTGGGATAAATGCGAATTTAATAAAAATAAAAACGGGAGGAAAATCCTTCCCCCAAAAGGTAATCCATTGTAAGCATTTTGAAATCTAATTACCTACATCAATGAGGCCATAAACTGTCCCCGCTGCAGGCAGACAAATCAGACCCAAATGTCCCACTAGGTATTTAGAGCTCAGATATTTGATACACTGTGGCAATGATGGTATATAACGAATGGTCAAACAAACATTCATTCCAAGAAGTGCATTTGGTGATTAATGAAAACCACACAAAACGTAATTAGACCAAGCAGTTTTGTACTTCAAATATAAGGTTAGACGGCAGGTAAGTTGTCAGTGAATAGCCAGACTCAAGATGGTGGCTACAGGCATGCAGTTGGATGTATAGCATGCAACTTAGTGTTGGTTTCGCCTTCTTCTCCTTCTCGGGAGGAAGACCGGAAACCAGCATTAAAATGTGGCTGTGATTGGCCGATTCGAACAACGCCATTTTACTCGCATTTATGATGAAGACTGTGTCAACCAACCAGCTCACCGGCTACGGGCCATGTCACCCTATTACACGGATTGGCGTGGGGGCTGTATCAGCCAACCAGCTCACCGGCGACACCGGTAAAACCAGGGACACCGTCCACATGCAGGCTGAGCGAGCATCCTGGGGGGAAGTCCACAAAAGTTTTATTGCTATTTGGCCTGGCTCTGGACTGAGCTTATCAGCCATCTCCAGATTCTACATTATTGAGATAATGAATTGAATTTAGCCTTTACATCTGCATCAAAGTCCCACAAAACTGAATAGCGAATATTGACTACTGGAACAATAGTATCACAGTTGACATTGTAAATAAAGGACAATTCTTTAACTTTCGAGTAAAGCCCTGAAAGATTTGACTCTTTCAGTTGCTCCAGAATGGCCTGTTGTGAGAAGAGTTTCCTCTGCAGGTTCAGCCTCTGTGCTGTCCCCTGTGTCCACACCTGCAGTCAGGAAACTGCCCCACAAACTGTCACTTCAGTTAAAGAACTTCCTCAAAAAGACTTTGCATGTCTGGCCTGTTCTGAAATTGTAAACGGTGTGTTAATGTTCAAGGGAACTGTGTATGGTGCTACCTATAAATGCTCTACATTTGCATTCTCTGCAGATGCAGCTTGTTCTTTGAGGCACAGAAACCCCCATGAGGGTACTTTAGGGTATTTACAGCAGGAGTGTGGTTTATACGAGCGACTGACTGGCAAAAAATAATATTCATACTTCTCAGAAATGATGGGAGTCAGGGGCAGTTTGGAGAAGGGAGGGCTCTGTATTCTGTTTGTTTTTGTGTGTGTGCATATGTGTGTGTGTGTGTGTGTGTGTGCGCGCATAAGGCAGCTTGTATGAAGCTATACTTATGAGAAGCAACTCTTGAGAAATCACAGATGTCATGAGGACATTTGGATTTGTGAGGACACTTTTGGAGGTCGTCACAAAAGATTAGGGAGGATTACAGCTAACTGGTTAGAGTTAGCATTACAGTTAGGGTTCGGCATAATTTGGTTATGGTCAGGTCAGGTGTAATGAAAAGTGGTATGTTTTACACAAGATAATATAACGAGGGTACATTTTGATTTGAAATGAGACCTTTCAGTTCTGTTGATGAAGTTAAATACTTAACACTGCAGAATTATAATGCTGAGACATGCAGGTATATCGCAGAGGCAATCTATCCTTGCACAAATATGTAAAATTTATGCACCTTTCTGTGTATTTTATATTGTAAAATATGTTGGGAGAGGTTCTGGGTGTGGGGCATTTTCCTGTCTCTGGTTGGGTGGGTGCAGTAATTGACCGATAGTTGTTGGACTATTTGTTGCTGCCAGTTCCTGCATAGGCAGAGTTGTTGGGGCATTACTTGTCTTCAGAAAAGTATAACTATCAGCTGAAGCAGTTTGTTGTGAAAGCAAAGCCGACCTAAGAATTACTTTTCCCGGCTGGCAGCTCTCAAAATACAGAGATACCTTAGATATAAATGGGAATTATGAAAATGGAGGCCAGTTGGTGAGGTTGAAAATGAGACTTCTTTGATTGTAAACGCTGGACAGATGCAAGGCTTCAAAATTCTCAATAGATTGCCTTTAATTACAATATGTTGCACACTGTGGAAAAGACGATATTGGATTCACTATAAAATAGTCTACAGACAGAAAATTTAATCAGGTTTTTGCTATTGCTAATGTTCAATGATAATCTCTATATAAATGTTTTTTATAACCGTGTGTTGCAGGGTCTAAAGCTCCAACAGTGATTCTCAACAATCTGTCTTAAGAAGGTGGTGAGTTTGTCACTCTGATGTGTTTGGTGACGGGCTTCACTCCCCGCGACGTTTACGTCAAATTTCCCTGAAGTTCCGGCGGTGGAAACGGGCCTTTTGTTCAAAGTCCCCAGACAGATGTTGAAATCCCAGTCCCAAGTTGAATACCATGCATAGGCGCGGGAAATGGGGGGCCGCCCGCCCTTTGCTGCCCCTCCTGATGTCGGCTGCAGGCTCATCTTGGATGTCACAATAATTTTCCTGGTAAAAATGAAAACAGAAAAATAAACACATCAATTGGCTTAAAACCCTTTTGTACAGTCTATGTCAAAAACCTGCGTTTAAAAAATCTGGGTTGAAATTGTAATGTGAATATAGGCCACTAGATAGCAGTATTTACCTTTTTTTATTCAGCCCAGACTGGAGCTAGGTTTAGACATGTCCTGGGCATGTCTGGGGACAGTCCCAGAAAATAAAAATAAGAGGTCTAAATGTGGGTGGGGTCTGCAAAAGAGTATATAATGAGTAGAATTGAGACAGTAAAGTAGTAGAAATTGCAAGAAGAAGGATACATGTGACCAGACCTGTCATTCGGTTCAAGACCTGTGAAGTTTCTTTTGTGGATTTTTGCCTGTGTTAGAGCATTTTCCTCACCCAGGACATCACCAAGAAACCCACCAAAGGGACTGTAAATATTTCTGTTTTTGTATTCAATCTTGGTCAGTAGATTAGTTAGTAGTTAGTTTGTCTTTGTTAAAAATTAAATGTGTTTAAGTTTTAAAACTGTGTCTGTCATCCCTTGCTGTTGCTGTTGGGTTGTAAATGTAATAACAAATTGGGGCCATAACAAATTGGGGGCTCGTCCGGCATAGAACATTGTGAGAGTCATTTATTGAAAATCTAACATTTCAAATTGAAAAATAGTTTTTTTTTTATTTTCCTATATATACAAAAATGTATATATATTGACAGATCAACAGCAATGGATGATTTTTTGGCATCACCAACCTTTGAGGTTTTGAAGTCTTTTAAAAAGACAGAACTGCTAGAAATTTGCAGACATTTAGAGCTGACAGAGGTAAAACCAGCCATGCGAAAAGCAAGACTGACTAGAGAGATAGTTGAATATTACATTGATGAAAATGTGTTTGCACCAGGACATCTGGAACAGTTTCCAGTGGAAAATCCAAATATAGAAATGGAACTTAAATTAAAAATGCTAGAGATTGAAAGGGAAGAAAAAGAAAAACAAAGGCAGTTTGAGTTAGAAAATTTGCAAGACAGAGAGATTTTGAATTAGAGAAATTCGATAGAGAAGAAAGACTCCAAATGGAGCAACTAAAAATTAAAATTGAATCTGAAAATAGATTTTCTGCTGGCCAGGAGGTAAAACTGGTGCCTCCATTTTCGGAAAAGGATGTTGACAACTATTTCCAGTGTTTTGAAAAGGTAGCAAAGAGTTGCCAGTGGCCAAAGGAACACTGACCTCTGATGTTGCAAACTGTCCTCAAGGGTAAAGCTCAACAAGCCTATTCGGCTTTGTCTGCAGATGATTCCTCTGTTTATGAGGTTGTCAAAAAGGTTATTTTGAGAGCTTATGAGTTGGTTCCAGAGGCTTACCGACAGAAATTCAGAGGTCTGAAGAAATCTGAAAATCAGACTTATGTGGAATTTGCTAATGAGAGGAAGGTTTGCTTTGAGCGCTGGTGTTCTTCTATGGAGGTCAAGGATGATTTCAACTCACTAAAAGAGATGGTGTTCGTTGAGGAATTCAAGAACTGTGTTAAGGATGATGTTAAGACCTACCTTAATGAGAAGCAAGCACTGAATTAGCAATCAGCTGCCAAATTTGCAGATGAATATGTCCTCACACATAAGTCCAAATTTCAGTCTAGCAGTAATAATAGATGGTCCCAATTTCAGAAAAAGGGTTACGGTGATACCCAAGATTCCTCACCCAAAGACAAATCTGGTGATGGTGCTCAGAAATCCAGTAACAGGTCTGATCAAAGTGTGAAAGCTGACAGTGACAAAAGTGGTCTAGTTTGCAGTTATTGCAAGAAATCTGGTCACGTTACAACTAACTGTTGGTTCCTTAAAGCTAAGAAAGAAAAAGAAAAGGATACCAAACCAAATGCCTTTGTGAAAACAAGGTTAGAAACCCCTGTAGTAGATGACCGATCTGCTAAATTGCCTGCTTCTTGTGGGGCTAAAAAGCCTGATACTGCTGACTTTGTGAGGGAGGAATTTCTTCCATTTGTCTCAGAGGGATTTGTGGCTCTGAATGAGCATACTACTCCTGTCCCCATATATATCCTAAGGGATACCGGAGCTTCTCAGTCACTTTTGTTGATGGACTCCTTGGAGTTACGTGATGAGACCACTTCAGGGGATTTCATACTTGTACAAGGTATTGAAGGGAGGACTGTATCTGTACCCCTGCGCTCTATATTCTTGAAGTCAGATTTAGTTACAGGACAGGTAAAGGTGGGACTTATGTCAAGCCTACCTATAAAGGGTGTTTCTCTGTTGCTAGGCAATGATCTGTCTGGGGGCAAAGTAGTTCCCCCTGTACATCTTACTTCACAGCCGAGCACTGAAGATGGGGATGAGGACCCATCTCTGTATCCTTCTTGCGCAGTGACTCGTGCTATGGCCAAGAAGGCCAAAGAAGAAGATGTTGTGGTGCCGTCCAGCACATTGAATAGTCAGGACTCAGGTGGTTCGCCTCATGACTCTGATTGGCCTACTATGGTTTCTCCGTTTGAGAACTTATCAGACACTTTTATCAGTTCATTGTTCAGCCAGCCAGATGGGTTTGGTGGTTCTGATGTGTCTGGGGACTTGTCTCTGTCCAGAAAGCGGTTGATTGAGGAGCAAACTAATGATCCTGAAATTTGTGTACTAAGGAGGAGAGCCCTTCCTGATAAAGAAAAAGACGCAGTTCCAGTTGGGTATTATCTCAAGGATGGTGTGTTGATGTGGAAGTGGCGCCCTCCTGATATCCCTGCCAATGCAGATTGGGCAGTGGTCAAGCAAATTGTTGTTCCGAAGGTCTACAGGAATGAGATCTTAACAATGGCTCATAGTTTACCTTTAGGAGGTCATCTTGGTGTTAACAAGACTGTTGATAAGATCATGAAACACTTCTTTTGGCCTGGGCTTCGGAAAGACGTTTCCAACTTTTGCAAAACCTGTCACACTTGTCAGGTAGTTGGAAAACACCAGTTAGACCCACCTGTAGCTCCATTGCAGCCTATCCCAGCATTTGGGGAGCCATTCTCTAAGGTCATTGTTGATTGTGTTGGTCCATTACCCAAGACTTGATCTGGAAATCAGTACTTGTTGACAATCATGTGTGCATCTACCAAATTCCCCGAAGCCATACCTCTACGTAACATCAAGGCAACTGCAATCTCGAAGGCTTTGATAAAGTTCTTCACGTTGTTTGGCCTTCCCAGGGAAATTCAGTCAGACCAAGGTAGCAATTTCACTTCAGGATTGTTTCAGCAGGTTGTGTATGAACTAGGTGCAAAGCAGATTCTTTCTAATGCCTATCATCCAGAAAGCCAGGATGCCTTAGAGCGGTTTCATTCCACTCTCAAGACAATGATGAGGACTTATTGTTATGACCATGAGAAAGACTGGGATGAAGGTGTTCATTTGCTGTTGTTTGCAGCAAGAGAAGCAGTGCAGGAGTCTACTAGATTCAGTACGTTTGAGCAAGTGTTTGGCCATGAAGTGAGAGGACCTTTGCTATTATTGAGTGAACAATGACAAGAGGAAGAGCCGCAGATCAGTCTGTTAGACTATGTTAGCAAGTTCAAGGAAAGATTGTGTGCAGCTTGTGACCTAGCCAAAGAGAACTTGAAATCAAGTCAGGGAAAAATGAAAACTTGGTATGATCATAAGGCTAGAAGCCGTGAGTTTAAACCAGGAGACAAGGTCCTTGTGTTGTTTCCCTTGCAGTCCAATCCATTGCAGGCTAGATTTCATGGTCCTTATGAAATTCTGACAAAACTCAATGATCTCAATTACATTGTGAAGACTCCAGATAGGAGAAAACCAAAACAATTGTGTGACATTAACATGCTGAAGCCTTATCATGACAGAAATGCTAGGGTTGCAGCTGTCACTTCAGATTCTCCTATGGCCGAGATTTGTGAAGATGAGGGGGAGTTTCAAGATGATGAACCTAGAATTAAAGCTGAAGTTCTTTCATGTAAATTGTCAAATTCTGAAGTGTTGCAAAATCTTGATGTAAAACTCCAGCACTTAGAACCCTCACTGAGAGATCAGTTTGAGAACCTCAACCTGATCAAGAAATATGAGGATCTGTTTCCTGATGTTCCAATGAGAGTTTCTATAGCCTCTCATGATGTAGATGTTGGTGATGCCAAACCAATAAAACAGCATCCGTACCGGATGAATCCTGAAAAGAGAAAGATTGCTGAGAAAGAGGTTGAGTACATGTTAGAACATGATATTATCAGACCCTCCAACTCAGATTGGAGTTCACCCTGTGTGCTAGTTCTAAAACCTGATGGAAGTACTAGATTCTGTACAGATTATCGCAAAGTCAATGCTGTAACTAGAACTGATGTGTTTCCAATACCTAGGATTGAGGATTGTACTGATAGAGTAGGGCAAGCAAAGTTTCTGACCAAGATTAATTTATTGAAGGGTTATTGGTGTGTGCCTTTAACAGAGAGGGCCAAGAGCATCTTTGCTTTTGCCACACCATCTGGGTTGTACCAGTATGAAGTCCTACCCTTTGGAATGAAAAGTGCCCCAGCCACGTTCCAAAGGATGATTCAGTCTACAATCGCCGGATTGCCACACACAGGTGCATACATCGATGACCTGATCACATGGAGTGACTCCTGGGAAGAACATCTAAAAGATGTAGAGACGTTGTTCCAGCGCCTGACCCAGGCTAACCTGACTGTTAACCTGAACAAGAGTGACTTTGGTTGTGCTACTGTCTTTGCGCTTTGCGCTGCTTCCTTGGAATGATCGGGTACTACCGCAAGTTCTGCAAGAACTTTGCTTAGATTGCTCTCAGTCTAACTAACCAACTGAAGAAAGGCATAAAGTTCACTTGGGATGAGGCATGCCAGAGAGCCTTCGATCGCCTGAAGTCTCTGCTGTGTCACTTCCCCGTGCTCAAATCTCCTGACTTCAACAAACCGTTCTCCATCGCGGTCGATGCTAGCGACCAAGCTTGTGGATCTGTGCTCCTAGAGAGGAGTGACTCTGATGACATTGAGCATCCCATGGCATACTTCTCCAGGAAGTTCAATCGCCACCAAAGGAACTATTCCACAATAGAGAAGGAGCTGTTGGCTCTGGTTCTTTCTTTACAACACTTTGAGGTTTATGTTTGTACAGGGCAAAAGCTAATGGTTGTGTACACAGACCACAATCCGTTAATGTTTTTGAGTAAGATGAAAAACAAGAATCGGAAATTGTTGAATTGGGGTTTGATTTTACAGGAGTTTGACTTGGAAATTAAGCATTTGAAGGGTACAGACAATGTAATTGCTGATTGCTTATCCCGTGTTTGAATATGTATATATATATCACGTGTTTATTTGAATATTGTATGATATATATATATAGACAAGTGTCCACTTAACCATTTTGTATTGAAAAGAAAAATTTTGCCTTTATGAGTCAAAATTTTTCCCTTTTGGAATGGAGGTGTAATGTGAATATAGGCCACTAAATGGCAGTATTTACCTTTTTTTTATTCAGCCCAGACTGGAGCTAGGTTTAGACATGTCTTGGGCATGTCTGGGGAAAGTCCCAGAAAATAAAAAAAAAGAGGTCTAAATGTGGGTGGGGTCTGCAAAAGAGTATATTAGGAGTAGTTTTGGAGGTCGTCACAAAAGATTAGGGAGGATTACAGCAAACTGGTTGGAGTTAGCATTACAGTTCGGGTTCGGCATAATTTGGTTATGGTCAGGTCAGGTGTAATAAAAAGTGGTTTGTTTTACACAAGATAATATAACGAGGGTACATTTTGATTTGAAATGAGACCTTTCAGTTCTGTTGATGAAGTTAAATAATTAACACAGGATTGTCACCTTGAGTACACTGCAGAATTATAATGCTGAGACATGCAGGTATAACGCAGAGGCAATCTATCCTTGCACAAATATGTAAAATTCATGCACCTTTCTGTGTATTTTATATTGTAAAATATGTTGGGAGAGGTTCTGGGTGTGGGGCATTTTCCTGTCTCTGGTTGGGTGGGTGCAGTAATTGACCGATAGTTGTTGGACTATTTGTTGCTGCCAGTTCCTGCATAGGCAGAGTTGTTGGGGCATTACTTGTCTTCAGAAATGTATAACTATCAGCTGAAGCAGTTTGTTGTGAAAGCAAAGCCGATCTAAGAATTACTTTTCCCGGCTGGCAGCTCTCAAAATACAGAGATACCTTAGATATAAATGGGAATTATGAAAATGGAGGCCAGTTGGTGAGGTTGAAAATGAGACTTCTTTGATTGTAAACACTGGACAGATGCAAGGCTTCAAAATTCTCAATAGATTGCCTTTAATTACAATATGTTGCACACTGTGGAAAATACGATATTGGATTCACTATAAAATAGTCTACAGACAGAAAATTTAATCAGGTTTTAGCTATTGCTAATATTCAGTGATAATCTCTATATAAATGTTTTTTATAACCGTGTGTTGCAGGGTCTAAAGCTCCAACAGTGATTCTCAACAATCTGTCTTAAGAAGGTGGTGAGTTTGTCACTCTGATGTGTTTGGTGACGGGCTTCACTCCCCGCGACGTTTACGTCAAATTTCCCTGAAGTTCCGGCGGTGGAAACGGGCCTTTTGTTCAAAGTCCCCTGACAGATGTTGAAATCCCAGTCCCAAGTTGGATACCATGCATAGGCGCGGGAAATGGGGGGCCGCCCCCCCTTTGCTGCCCCTCCTGATGTCGGCTGCAGGCTCATCTTGGATGTCACAATAATTTTCCTGGTAAAAATGAAAACAGAAAAATAAACACATCAATTGGCTTAAAACCCTTTTGTACAGTCTATGTCAAAAACCTGCGTTTAAAATATCTGGGTTGAAATTGTAATGTGAATATAGGCCACTAGATGGCAGTATTTACCTTTTTATTATTCAGCCCAGACTGGAGCTAGGTTTAGACATGTCCTGGGCATGTCTGGGGAAAGTCCCAGAAAATAAAAAAAAGAGGTCTAAATGTGGGTGGGGTCTGCAAAAGAGTATATAAGGAGTAGAATTGATACAGTAAAGTAGTAGGAGAAATTGCAAGAAGAAGGATACATGTGTCCAGACCTGTCATTCTGTTCAAGACCTGTGAAGTTTCTTTTGTGGATTTTTGCCTGTGTTAGAGCATTTTCCTCACCCAGGACATCGCCAGGAAACCCACCAAAGGGACTGTAAATATTTCTGTTTTTGTATTCAATCTTGGTCAGTCGATTAGTTAGTAGTTAGTTTGTCTTTGTTAGAAATTAAATGTGTTTAAGTTTTAAAACTGTGTCTGTCATCCCTTGCTGTTGCTGTTGGGTTGTAAATGTAATAACAAATTGGGGCCATAACAAAATATTTTTAAATCATTCATTATGTATTGAGGAGACGCTTTCTCAAAGAAGCGGACGGCGCTGACACAAACGCATTGGCAAGCAAAAACGGCGAACAGCAAGCAGAGAGGGATATCTGATTTTTACCTCCAAACAATACTTCAGAGAAAACTAAAGTATATGATACAAACACCTCCGTTACTCGTGGAAAGTGATGAAAGAACAATACAAATGATGGAAGCAACACTACTATCATCGCAATAGCTATCACTCAGGACTAATGAGCTTGTCGCTCCGGTAGAGTGCTGTAGCCTGTCGATGGTTTCTAGGTCATTTCCTCATTTATAATTTCTTACTCATTGTACGATTATATTTTGGTCTTGTTAATTCAAATAAGAAATTGTTTGATTGTGAATCAGGTGATATGATACTGGGAGGGGTTGTGAGCCATCATGTATGAGACAGGCAAATCCCAGCAGCATCACCAGGTGTTGGGGTTGAAGAGGTTGAAACAAATAAGGCAACAAAAGCATGGTAGCTTTTTTCATGACACATGCGTTCAAAACAACAACTTATTGGGATAAAATGTAGAAAAAAATTCAGGCTCCAGAATGACAAAATGATTAGAAATTCTCATTTTTTGTAATCGGTTATATATGACGAATATTCTTTGATTCCAGTACCCATTTGCACCCTTAGTTGCTATGACCACTGTTGCAAAGACCAATGGCAAAAGCACTCATGCTGTGCTATTCAAAAAATAATAACAATAAATACATTTGTTTTTAAATTACGTCACTCTTCTGCGTTCCGTTGGCAGCCCCCCCTAATTCAGACATCTTCCCGCACACCTGATGCCACGTGAAGCACAGCGGAAATGGAGGGACCCCAACCACCAAATCTCTGCACAGAGCAACAGGTGATTGCATGTGCGTACCGGATTAACAGCGTTGCTCTTCATTTCCCCACGAAAACATTTGCCAATCCGCACAGCCATTGGCTATTTGTGCTGTGTAATCAGATCGGCAATGTTATGAAACGGTGCCGGAAATAAGCACCCACGGAACGCCATTTTTATCGATGGCGTTGGTCAATTCCGTACTTGTTATGGTTCTGCCTCGTGTGCTGTCTTGTCTTTGTGATGATTACTTTTATATTTCTGCTTCTACATTTTCTCCCATGCTCCACTCTCTCGATTTATTTTACAGCTTTCATTCGGAGTCTGAGGATTGATTCGCTCTTGCCCAAATTCCAGTGATGTCGTTTAACAGCCTTCAGTTGCCTGCGCCTCGTTGTCCAATCACGTTTCCTCATTTGGAATCGGCTGCAGTATTTCTATCAGTACTTCCACCTGTGCTTAATTATGGGTCTCGCTAAACTCTGAGTGAATGCATTATCTGATAGGATCATTACTAACCCGTACTAACCAGCACTCATTTGAGGGTGATTGTATATATTTTGTCAGATAGTATTAACCTTAATTAACTCATTAGCATGTGCAAGCATTTCTAGCTATTGTGTAATTTCTTGCTAAGCTTTCCCTGATTAACTACGTATAAAGCTTAGATTACTTTATCTAAACCATCTAGTTTGATTGATTGTCTCAGCATCTTGTCTTGAGTCATTATTGTTAACCCGGTTCACATGAATTTGTTAATTAATCCCACGTGTTTCTGCTTCCTTCTGAGATTGCCTTCCGAGTCCCTGCCTCCTCCCATGTGTATTTCTGTGGGTAGGAGGGAAGTGATCCGCAGAGGGAACTTTGTTAGCTTTGCGTTACATTGTGAAATCTCAGCTCCTGTGCCTTCCCGATTATTTCCTCTGTGCAATTCCTGAGCCTTGTGTATTTTGTTGCGTCCACACCTTATCTCCCTGTTGTATAAGTCCCCCAGTGTTTCTGTCAGTTAGTTAGGTTAAGTTTTTGTTTTCTAGTTTAGCCACTCTTGGAGTGTGTACTTCTGTTTCCCCCTGGCTGGGGCAGTGTACCTTAGTCTTCCCTTTCTGTTCAGTGCATTCGCACGGTGTTTTATTTCTGTCCTGTTTGCCAACTCTTCTCCTTTAGTGTTTTGTCTGTTTACAATAAACGCTTCTGTTCCTGCATCTGGTGTTCCCCTGACCACTTCCTCACCGTACTTCCTGGGCTGAGGTAGCTAGCCTAGCATCTCCCATTGAAAGTCATAGGGGTGGTACATCCTCGTTCTCTCCAGTTCTATTATATTACCTCCATGACACACATACACACACAAACACACATACACTCACGCACAAATAATCAAACACACACACGCACACATGCTCACACACACCCACACAAACATATACACACCGACACACGCGCACACATTTTCTCATTCCCCTCAGTCTCACCAGTCCTGCTCTGCAATGATGAAGGTGAGGAAGAGGATGAGCTCGGCAGTCTGTGGTGCACCACCCTCTCCCTCATCACCCTCTTCCTCTGCAGTCTCATCTACAGCACTGTCCTCAGTTTGATCAAGGTAGTGCGGCTGTGATCTGTCACTCATGCAGTGTACTATACTCCACCTCATCAGAGCTGCAATATATTCCATTATATCTATTACACTCCAGATTACCTGTATTACTCCTCTCTTTGTTCTGTTGAAATATCTTAAATTTTGCTTTTATACGCAGGCGACTACCTGTAAAATGTCACTTCCGTCATGTACAGGGCTGTGAAAAAGTATTTGCCACCTTCTTGATTTCTTTTTTGTTTTTTGTCACACTTAAATGTTTCAGATCAACCAAAAAATTTTAATACACGTGTTTGCCACTAACATGGCAATATCCCCCCCCCACCTCAATTTTATGTGTCCGTCTGGACGGACGTACGTATGGATGGCGCCCCTTCCAGCTGCCAATAGCCGTCACCGAATGCGAGTCACCACCTCTCTGGGTGAAAAAAAAAACAACGCATTTTACTGTAATGAAACAGGTGCTGAAATGCTATAATTATGTGCCTGCAGCAATGCCGACACATATTAAAATCCTGCATACTTTTTTATTATTATTATTATTATTATTATGTGCCTGCAGCAATGCCGACACATATTAAAATCCTGCATACTTTTTTATTATTATTATTATTATTATTATTATTATTATGTGCCTGCAGCAATGCAGACACATATTAAATTCCTGCATACTTTTTTATTATTATTATTATTATTATTATTATTATTATTATTATTATGTGCCTGCAGCAATGCAGACACATATTAAAATCCTGCATACTTTTTTATTATTATTATTATTATGTGCCTGCAGCAATGCAGACACATATTAAAATCCTGCATACTTCTTTATTATTATGTGCCTGCAGCCATGGGCGCCTAACTTTGTGTAAAAGTGGGGGGGGGCAAAATCTGATCACAGGGAAGGGTGTATGAAAAACCTGGTGGCAATCCACCCACAGCCCCAGATAAAACATATCCTCATAAACTTATTGGTTACACGGGGGGACAAATGAAAAAAAAAATGTTTTTGGTGCCTCAGATTTTAGACGCCCCCCTACAAGCGTTGAAGGCCCAATGCCTGGAGGGGTCTGGGGACCCTTCCCCAGAAGAATTTGAAAATTAAAGTGCCAAATATGCATTTTCCTGGCATCTGGGAACGAATTCAAGGTCTTATAGTTAGCTGAAAAAAGCTTTTTTTTCATTAACAATTATCTCTATTTAAGGTACAAGTTTCCACTTGACTCAGCAAAGACAATTAAAACAAAGGGACTTGGGACCTATTTTGATAGAAGTGGACAAATTGTGAAACTGATCTAAGCATCCATCAGGATAGATCATGGATTACACATTTAAAACACAACACTAAAGTTGTTTTCCTTCATTGAGAATGGTATTTAATTCACTTTGAAGTGAATTTCATACTTGCACATTAGGCATATTCAGTAGGCATGCAGAACTACAAAATCATCCTCTGGAAATTTTTAATTCTCTCTGAATGGGTTGATGAAGAGCATTCTTCAGGGGTATCTGCAGGCGTACATATCCATCACTTTGTCATAATCAAGTTTAAGATCCAGTTGCACTGCCACAAATGTTACTCTCAGATATAGGGCTGTTATCACTACTTAAACGTTATAGCTCATCTTATAGTTAATCCATATAGGACTGCATGTAACAGACAGTGCACACTTGTCAGAGTTGAATAGTCACTTGCTATTTTACACATTCAGCTATAGAAATCATTAGTATTGAAGAGGCCTAGTTGCTCCGTGTTAAAATATAGCATTTAAACTGTAGTGCAAAAAATACTCAGAGGATTAACTTAACTAAAGGTGTCAATTTCACAACGTAAATGCTTTAATAAAAGTAGAAGTTCTGCATTTAAATTAGGAGTGAACTCATCCATAAAACCGTGTTTCAGTATGGCTTGCTTGTGAAGATTCAACAACTGATCCTGGTGTTCCATCTAGTGATAGAATATTGTAACTGCGTGCATAAATTTGAAGCTTCATATCCGCTGGCATCAACATCTGTACAAAGATACCTGCTGAGCACCGTTCTTAAACGCGCCAAATCCAGATAATCCTTATGATGAATTACATTCATATTTTAATTTGTAACGAGTAACGAAGTGGCCAGTGTCAACGTAACAAAGTGAAAGTATACTTTTTATATTTTAAATGCAGAAAAGTAAAAGTCAAAACTCAAGTAAAGTACAAATCCTCAAGAAAAAAAAAAAAAACTACTTGAGTAGGCTACTGTTCGTTACTATAGGGGAGCACGGGGAACCTCCTAACGCGGGGTTAAATTTAACTCTGACTTTTTAAGTAGTTGCACAGGGTCAAGCAGGGGGTGCTTCCGGTCAATATAGTGTGTTGTCAGAAGACAGTCTCCCGCGAATTTTAAGAAGGATTGGACGGATTTTCGGCGAGATACCTGGTTGAAAGTGTTTTAATGGCGTATAAGTAAATATTTTTATTGTACTAATTTTTCGATTTCTGAGCTGTGTGTAGGAGTCACCGAATCCAACCGCATATTGTCTTAATAACTGTCCTGTTTCCTAAAACACAGGTCTGTTTTTGAGATTTGTAACCAACTCATGGCAAGAGTTAGCTTGGCTTGAGAAAAGCTAAACACGGCAGAGTTCGTTGTAACACTGCGTTATAACTAAGCCGCCTGTGATGAAAAGAGACACTTAACTAAAAAGAACTCATTCCCATAACTTTTTATTAAAGCCAATTTTTATTCCATGGTGTACGTTAAGCATGAACTTAAAAAGGGTGTCAAGTTTCAGATTAGCAATGTATATGATGCAGCTGAACTATTGTTTTAACTGCTGTTGACAAAAATAAATTTGTCTGTCTGACAGTCTCTCTTCATGACAAATGGTCATTAGTGCTAAGTTATCAAACACGAAGACGGCTAACGTAACTAGCTAGGAAACGAAAAGTCATGATAACACTAACGCACATTTACACTTTTCCCTCCACCTTCAAGGTTACACAGTTGGTTCTTCAGAGAAAAATGCCTCTAAAGGCTTTTTCCTTTTCTTAACCCATAAACTGTATAGTGTTAGCTGAGCAAATAGGCGCTTCATGGCGTTTTTAGTTCGTGGTTCACTTCATCCCAACGAAACCCGAACCGTGGCGCTAGTTCTGCTGTTGCGTTAGTGCAGTGACTGCTCTGTCCTCGCCGCAGTCCGGGTTGGAATATCCCACTTGGGTTGAAAAGGGGGTGGAAAATAATTCAAATGCGATTATTTAAATGCAAATAAAATGTATTTATTTTATTTTTAATTAAATATGATTTATTTAAAATCAAATTTATTCAACTAAATATCATATAACAACGCTGTGACTTTAAAATAGCTGAAAAAAGTGGGGGGGCAAAATACTAGTTTTGCCACCCCACTTTTCAAAGTGGGGGGGCATTTGCCTGACTTGCCTATAGGTGTAGGCGCCTATGGTAGTTCTGTATCGCACAGAACTCCTTCAATAATCTCCATTTTACAGTAAAGCTGTACCACTAAATAAAATGACTTCAGATGTGCAATAAAGTGTCAATTTCTCATCCAACAGGCTCCTGGCTGGCTCGCCATGATATGTAACACTCCTTCCAGATTAGAACCCGTTATTTAGCCCAAGCATGACTATGCTGTAACTAGGATCTGATTATAACGTGACTAGGTTCGACTGCTGGAGCCCAGGTGGATGAGAAACGACAGGACAAAGACGTTGTACGAAAAGCCAGCGCTGTATTGAACAATATAGGTTATGGTCGACCAAGAATAAATGAAATAAAATAAACAATTACAAAATACACTTGAGTACCCAATATGTGATCACATGAAAGAAATGGCCTAGGTTGCAACCGTCCAAGCATTAAATGGAAATTCCGAGTATGAGATCTATAGAGTGCATTCGTTTGATTTGGCTAGTCAGTGGAATACAGTACAGTATCTAAATCACTAATACCCAAGTTCAATATATCAAAATCAAAAGAAAGTTCAGATCCAGCTAGGTAGAATGTCCTGTAGATACTGCTCTGGCTTGTACACAGTAGTCGGTGATTGGAGAAAGGTTTGTCCCACCACTCAGAAGTTGTTTCCAGTCCTCTCCCAGGAAATAACTAAAAGTCACTTCACCTGTTCTATTATTCAAGGCGTAGGTATGAATCCCTCGATGGATGGCTCGCCACCTGGGAGTGGGCTGTAGTACATTTCTTTCAGACACAAAAAACCTGACCTGATGATGAGGTCAGAATATATAAAATGAGTTAAGTTATTCTTACAAAACACAGCTTTAAGCTTTCTTTTTTTTTCCACACAGTATAATTTTTACACAGTGCAGCTTTAAGCTTCACCTACACACATATGCACAAACTCCGTTTTAGGATTCGCCATTTCAGAAACACAATATACAATCATAGGAAAAGAAATGAAAATTGACCGCCCACCAAAGAAAATGTCTCCCGCGCCCTCCGTCAGAGGTAGAACAGCTTTAGTTGAGACCACGGGGACAACAAGTGACTAACACATGCGGAACACTAACTGAGCGTCTGCTCTCAGATGCAATTATATATCGGCAATAGCAAATAACAACAGAGTAACTTTAGCTGCACATTAACTGAGCGCCTGCTCTCGGTTGTAATTATGTCAGCAACAGCTAATAACAAAATAGTATCGTTAGCTGCACATTTCGCCAGCTATACGTCTACGAGATAGTTCTGTTCAATGGTGAAATGCTAATCGTAAAATGTAAACATGAACAGTCACGTTGCAGCTAGCAACATGCACATTTCTCCGGCTAAATGGCTTATTGAGTTTCACACCAAACGGACGAACTCACCAAAAAAAAGTATGAAAAGTCCCCCACTACAATGCACAGCAGCTACACACGATAAAATGACTTCAATTTCTCCGGACAAAAGACAGTCTTTTAACGTACAATCGATCGATTCTCTCTTCGGAGTAAAGTTCTTCTCAAGTTCGGCGGAGTTCGCTTCTCACATCAGTCTCTCCCACTGCGGCATCTAACTGATGCTCGCTCTCATCACCATAGCAACTGCCCTAGCAGGGGCAGTCAAGAGATTGCGCAGGCCACATCGTTGGAGATAGAAAGCTGTCAATCATGTCATACCATACATTCACATGAGTTGTTCTTTTTGACTATACCATGAAATGAAATACAATTCTTTTTCTTTTTTTTCATTGTAGTTGAAATCTAATCAGTGTTTTAACTTATAGAATAATCAACACTTTTTTTTTGGAATCATGATATTTATTACAACTCTAATATTAATTTATTTACTAGTTTATAGCTCTGTATACTACCAGTATGAATGATATTTATTATCCAGTTACTCTAGTATGAGTTTATTCATTTTAGTATCTTATAGCACTAATGTGAAGTGACCTGTGCTACATAAAGATTGAAGATGGCTTGCACTGAGAACGCAACTAATGTCTCTCGTCTCTGATTTCTTGCAGGAAAACAGGACAAATAACATACATTCTTCTGCTCACGGACTGTCCCTGCATGAGGCCCGTAACACATGCGCTGAACCACTCCACATTGCATGTGTATTATATACATGCATAAGCCAGACGATAAATGTGTTGTGATTCTGCATTCGGCATGTCATGTTTAAGTTCTGTGCCTGGCCTAGCCACGTTTAGGATTTCTGTGTTTAGTGACCACTGCCTGCCCTTTGACCATTCTTAGGATCATGTATTGTGTTTTTGGTAATTTAGATTTCATGTTTTATTATTTTTTCATGCCTCAGTTTTCATGCCATGTTTTCATTTCCATGCATTGCACTTCGTCTACCCTGTCTTGTCTTGTGTAGGTCTTTGTCCACGGTCCCTAGACTTGCGTGCCACTCATTCGGGTGATTTATTGGTTTCTGGGTTTTCAATCTTCCTTCATTATCTCGTGTGCTTCCTTCCTCTTTCTTTTACTATCTACTAACCATACTAACAGTTTGTTGTTTTCGATAATTCCTAACCCTCATTAACATTGTATATTTTTACTAACTTACTAACATGCATCCAAAAAGGTTCATACTGTCTGTAGTAACTAATTTACGTTAACGTTCTTATTTTTCGAACAGAAAAGGTGACATGTTTCGACGGGATACTCCCGTCTTCTTCAGAAGAGTCACCGATGTTACGAGTGACGCGTCTTATCAGCTGATGTTAGCGAGGCGTGGCCGCCCTGTCAGATTTGACAGGGCGGCCATGCCTCGTGCTGTCCGGCCGCTCCTCCAGGATGGTACTCCAGGTGTGGGAAAGCGTGTATGCCCCCTCGTCCCCGTTCATGGTCCTGTGGGCCCGCTTCCTGATTTCAATTGCCTCCATGATCCAGCGTTCATGTTGATTGTTCTGAGTGCGGATGACTTTGGCCTTGTCCCAGTTCATAATATGATTTTCCCTCTTGCAATGGTCTGTGATTGCTGATTTAAGGTTTACCTGTAGTGCTTGTTCCTTAACTGAGCGTGTCTGTCTTGCTGTTGTCTCTTTCTCGCATTCTTTTTGGTGTTCTTTTTTACGTGTATGAAAAGGTCTACCTGTTTCCCCAATGTATGTTTTATGGCAAGACTGGCATGGGATTTCGTATATGACGTCACATTTGTTGCAGTTGTCAATTTGGTCTTTCGGGTGTACCAGTAGTTGTCGTAATTTTATGTATGGTTTTACCGGGGTGTTGATGTGGAATTTTCTCATGGCCCGTTGAATCCGCTCTGTGACGCCTCTTATGTATGGTAACGTAACGACTCCTTTGGTTTCGGTATCATTTTTACGTTTCTTTCTGGATGCCCCGGGGTTTTGTTTCAGCTGTACCTGTAGTTTGCCTGTGTTTATGGCCCATAGTGGGTACTGGCATTTCTTCAGTGCGTTAGTTATATGTACCTCTTCCTTTTTCTTGTCTGTGTCTTCTGTGATGATGGATGCGCGATCAAACAGTGTTCTTACCATGGAAAGTTTGTGATTTATGGGGTGTTCAGATGACCAAAGCAGGTATTGATCAGTGTGGGTGGGCTTCCTGTATATTTTAATTTTAATGTCTCCTTCATTAGTGTGATGTATATTTATGTCCAGAAACGCTATGGTTTTGTCGGTCTCTTCTTCGTGTGTGAATTGTATTTTCCCAGTGCGGTCCATACTGTTTAAATGATCTGTGAGTTGTTGCGTATGTCCGGATTTTATTTTTTCTAAGATGTCGTCCACGTATCTTTTCCAGAGCGTGGGACGATTACTTTCGGGTGCCGATGCGATGGTCCTCGTTTCTAGGTCCTCCATGAAAAAACCACACATGATGGCAGACAGCGGGTGACCCATGAGGAATCCTTCTTTTTGTCTGAATATTGTGTTGCGGAATTTGAAATAGGTGGATGTGGCGACGAACCTAAGCAGTTCTGATATGTCGTGTACTGAGAGATTTGTGCGCTTTTTTAATGATCTGTTCATCTCCAATCTGTTTTCCACTATGTTTGAAGTGGCGTCTACAGGCGTGCGAGTGAATAAAGAAACCACGTCATGCGATATAAAGATTTTGTCTGCCTCTACTTTGGTGTCTTTGAGTTCTTTGGCTAGCTGTTTTGAGTTTTTGCAATGCTTGTTAGATTGTCCCAAAAGGGGTTGTAATATTTCTGCGAGGTATTTGGATAGGTTGTAAAACATACATTGGGGAAACAGGTAGACCTTTTCATACATGTAAAAAAGAGCACCAAAAAGAATGCGAGAAAGAGACAACAGCAAGACAGACACGCTCAGTTAAGGAACAAGCACTACAGGTAAACCTTTAATCAGCAATCACAGGCCATTGCAAGAGGGAAAATCATATTATGAACTAGGACAAGGCCAAAGTCATCCACACTCAGAACAATCGACATGAACGCTGGATCATGGAGGCAATTGAAATCAGGAAGCGGGCCCACAGGACCATGAACCGGGACGAGGGGGCATACACGCTTTCCCACACCTGGAGTACCATCCTGGAGGAGCGGCCGGACAGCACGAGGCATGGCCGCCCTGTCAAATCTGACAGGGCGGCCACGCCTCGCTAACATCAGCTGATAAGACGCGTCACTCGTAACATCGGTGACTCTTCTGAAGAAGACGGGAGTATCCCGTCGAAACATGTCACCTTTTCTGTTCGAAAAATAAGAACGTTAACGTAAATTACGAACATGCACTCGGGATTGTATTGCTGCTCATACTAATTGACTAACGATCTCTCAGCAGTCGCTCAATTCTAATCTCCGCCTCCTTGCCTATCCCTAATTATCTCTGCTGCAGTTTTCCACTTATATCTCATGCTTTCCTTTTCTTTAGACTATGCTGTTGTTTGTTCATAGGATTGTTTTGTGATCCCTGTCTGCGTTTTGGCATTTGCCAAATTCATGTAATTAGTTTATTCCTCATGTGTCTCTCCCTGATCATTGTTACCATTGATTGCACCTGTTCTCCCTGGTCATGTGTTTACCCTGCATGTGTATATAAGATGTCTGTTTGGTTCACTCTCTTGTCAGATCGTTCTCCCTAGTTTTCTCGTGCCACGTTTCTCGCCTTGATTTCTCAGTGTTTATCTTTCTGACTGGATTGCCCGACATTTGATTTTTGCCTGTGTGATTCTGGATTACTGTTGCATCTGTGTGTTTTGACCATTTTTCGACTACGAGATCTCTGTTTGCTGCCCTGGTAACGATTCGGATTACGTCCTGTGGATTCTGGCTTGTCTCTCTGATAGTACCATTCCTGTGTACCAGACCCATTTCTGTCCGACTACGATTACTGTGATTGCTGCCCTGGTTTTTGATACTATTTTTGCCCAACTGGATTTCGACTTTTGGATTGTGGACTTTGTACTGTTTTTCGCCCTGCGGGGGTCCTCCCCCGTTTTACCAATAAAACAAGCTCTACTGCATTTCCTGGTTGTCGCATCTGGTTCCTGATCGCAACACAACATTACGATCTGACCAGTATGGAACCAGCGAGCTCCAAGCCTCTTCAGGCTGCAGTAGAAGAGCAGGGCGCCCAGTTGGAGATACAGCAACGGCAGCTATGAGCTTTGATACAACACATGCAGGTTATAAGCAATCAGATAGCGGATATTGCTCACTCGCTGAGGAGTCCACCGATCATCCAGACACCCCAGCCGCCGGTCGTCTCCATGCTTGCACCCACTCCAGCCCCTGCACCACCCGCTCCACTCCACGAGCCACGCCTACCTCCCCCGGAGAAGTACGATGGCGATCCAGGGTCCTGCCGGTCATTCCTCACTCAGTGCAAGCTGATATTCAACCTACAGCCCTCTACTTTTCCATTCGAGCAAGCTCGAGTGGCATATGTGATTACACAGTTGACCGGCAGAGCGAAGCAGTGGGCTACGGCTACCTGGGAAGCGGGATTACCCTGTGTACGGTCGTTCGACAGCTTCGAGGATGAGATGAAGAGGGTGTTCAACCGTTCCAAACATGGGCACGAGGCCGGGAGGGAGATACTCCGAATACGCCGGGGAGGTCGCACAGTGTCCGATTACGCCATCGACTTCCAAACCCTGGCTACCAACAGTGGATGGCATGAGAGGGCACTCTACGACGCGTTCATCGCTGGTCTTTCCGAAAGGATTAAAGATGAATTGCTTCCATGTGACCTACCCGAGAGCCTAGAGAGTGTCATTAATATAGCCATTCGTATCGACTCCCGGCTGGAGGAAAAGAGGCGATCTACGTTCCGGTCCAGACCACCTGTGACACCATTACCACCGCTCTCCAACCCTGTCAAGCCACCCCCTGAGGCTGAACCCATGCAAGTCGGGCGAGCGAGGGTTTCCAATGAGGAGAGGGAATGCAGACGTCGGGAACGCAGATGCTTTTACTGTGGCCAAGGGGGACACTTCATCTCACGGTGTCCAGAGAGGAGGCGACACCCACGAACGAGGAGAGGAGCGGTAGTGGGCGTTAGTCCTGTGGATCACTCCTCTAGGAACCAGACCTGCTTTCCTGTTTCCCTGGAGTGGCCTGGGGTGGAAGGAAGACCACTGCCCTGATAGACTCCGGCGCTGAGGAGAACTTCATTGACCTAGATCTAGCCCAGAAGTGGGGCATTCCTGTGGAAACGGTCTTTCCGGATCGAGCGGTCAATTCCCTCAGCGGCCAGAAGATCGGTGGGATCTCTCAAGTTACCAGCCCTATCAAGCTTAGCATTTCCAGTAACCACTATGAATACATCAAGCTGTTCCTGATCAAGTCACCCCATGCCCCAGTTGTCCTGTGCCCGTGATAGACAGTGATAAGCACGAGATCAAGGAGTGGAGTCCCAGCTGTGCCCAGACATGCCTCAGCGACGCCCAGAATTATGTCACGCTGCTACCACAGATGAGATCCCGAACCTGGAGAAGGTTCCCATAGAATATCACAATCTCAAGCAAGTATTTTCCAAGTCTCGGGCTACCAGTCTCCCTCCGCACCGACCTTACGACTGCGCCATCGAGCTCAGGCCGGGAACCATGCCACCTAGGGGGCGCCTTTTCTCCCTGTCACGCCCCGAGACTCAAGCTATGGAAAAATATCTCTCGGAATCACTCGCTGCTGGAATCATTCGCCCGTCCTCATCGCCAGCTGGGGCAGGATTCTTCTTTGTGGGGAAAAAGGATGGCTCTCTCCGCCCCTGTATTGACTACCGAGGCCTTAATGATATCACAGTGAAGAACAGGTACCCTCTCCCCCTCATGAACTCTGCCTTTGACCTGCTTCAAGGGGCTAAAGTGTTTACCAAGCTGGATTTACGCAACGCTTATCATCGGGTGCGTATTCGTGAGGGGGATGAGTGGAAGACGGCTTTTAATACGCCCACAGGGCACTGGGAGTACCTAGTTCTTCCGTTCGGGCTCACTAATGCTCCAGCTGTGTTTCAAAACCTAGTGAATGATGTCTTATGTGATATAATAAACAGATTTGTGTTCATTTACCTTGACGACATACTGATCTTTTCCAAGTCACAGGAAGAACACACCCAACATGTGAGACGAGTTCTTGGCCGATTGCTGGAGAATCAACTGTTCGTCAAGGCTGAAAAATGTGAGTTTTCCGTCCAGACTACCTCATTCCTGGGATATGTCATCAGCCCTGACTCTATTCAAATGGACCCTGTAAAAGTTGAAGCAGTCACCAGCTGGCCCGTTCCTCATGACCGTAAGTCCCTCCAACGTTTCCTGGGTTTTGCCAAATTCTACCGCCAGTTCATTAGAAATTATAGTTCAGTTGCTCACTGCTCTCACCTCATCCAAGATAAAATATCAATGGTCCAAGCCAGCAGAAGAAGCCTTTTGTTCGCTCAAGTCACGATTTACTTTTGCACCCATACTAGCCATTCCTGACCCCAAACTCCAGTTCGTGGTGGCGGTGGACGCCTCCAATGTGGGAGTAGGAGCTGTCCTTTCCCAGAGGTCCTCCAAGGATGACAAGATTCATCCATGTGCCTACTTCTCCAGACGATTAAGCCCTGCAGAACAAAACTACGACGTCGGGAACCGGGAACTATTGGCGGTAAAGTTGGCACTTGAGGAGTGGAGGCAGTGGCTGGAGGGAGCCGAGCTTCCATTTTTGGTCTGGACTGACCATAAAAATTTGGAGTACCTCCAGACGGCCAAGCGACTGAACCCTAGACAAGCCAGGAGGGCCCTGTTCTTCTCACGTTTCAACTTTCACCTTGCTTATCGTCCTGGTAGTAAAAATGTCAAACCTGATGCTCTGTCACGATGTTTTGAAACTGAGAAAGACCAAGTTATTCCAGACACCATTCTCCCCAGGGAGACATTCATCAATGCTGTTTTATTGGACATTGAATCTTAAGTTAAGAATGCTAGTAATGATTCTGCTACCTGTTCTGATGATTCTGTCTGTTCGTTCCTGCCCACCTGCGCTCCCGAGTCCTGGATTGGGGACACACGTCCAGCCTCTCGTGCTATCCCGGAAACAAGCGGACGTTGGATTTCATCACACAACGGTTCTGGTGGCCTGAGATGAGAAACGACGTCCGGAAGTTTGTCTCCGCCTGCTCGGTCTGCGCCCAAGCTAAGGTATCACACCAACCCCCTCACGGTCTACTGCAACCACTACCCACTCCACACCGCCCCTGGTCACACATAGCACTAGACTTTATTACTGGTCTACCCCCTTCCAATCACTTCACCACTATCCTCACCATTGTCGATCGTTTTTCCAAGGCTGTTCATTTTGTCCCCCTCATTAAACTACCATCCGCACAAGAAACTGTCAACCACATCATCCAACATGTTATCAGATTACACAGCATCCCTACTGACATCACTTCTGATCGCGGTCCACAATTCACAGCCAAATTTTGGAAGTCATTTTGCAAATCACTCGGCACCTCAGTTAGCCTATCCTCAGGTTTTCACCCCCAAACTAATGGCCAGACTAAGCGGGCCAACCAGAGTATCGAAACCGTCCTACGCTGCATCTACCTCAAGAACCCCTCCTCCTGGAGCCAGCAACTCCCATGGGCAGAATACGCAATCAATAGTCACACTTCATCAGCCTCTGGTCTCTCCCCTTTCAAAGCCTGTCTCGGTTACCAACCCCATTGTTCCCATGCCAGGAGGAGGAGGTTGCTGTACCTTCAGCCCGCGAATTTGTGCGTCGCTGCAGACGTACTTGGAGAACCACCCGGGAAGTGCTGCTCAGGTCGGTTGCCCGCATGAGGGCCCAAGCAGACAAGAGACGCGTCGCTGCCCCATCATACCGACCTGGGCAGCGCGTATGGCTGTCCTCCAAGGACATTCCCTTGAGGGGGAGTGGGGGAAAACTGTTCCCCAAGTTCCTGGGGCCCTTTACCATTGAAAAAGTCATAAGCCCCTCTGCTGTCTGCCTCCGTCTTCCCCTATCCATGCACCATATTCACCCCACGTTTCATGTTTCACAGATTAAACCTGCAATTACCCACCCCCTGTCATCTGGACCTGATCCCCCACCTCCCGCCCGCATAATTGACAGAGGCGAGGCATTTACTGTTCACGGTTTGTTGGACTGTCGTCGACTAGGTCGCAGACTCCAGTACCTCGTCGACTGGGAGGGCTACGGCCCTGAACACCGCAGTTGGGTGCCTTCCCGGCACATTTTGGATAAAGAACTCATCAAAGACTTTCATGCCACTCATCCACGACCATCAGGTTGAACGCCAGGAGGCGTTCTTTGGGGGGGGGTACTGTTGTGATTCTGCGTTCTGCATGTCATGTCATGCAAGTTCTGTGCCTGGCCTAGCCATGTTTAGGATTTCTGTGTTTAGTGACCACTGCCTGCCCTTTGACCATTCTTAGGATAATGTATAGTGTTTTTGGTAATTTAGATTTCATGTTTTATTTTATTTTTTATTTTTTTTACCTGGGCAGTAATTTGCTGCCCTGGTAACGATTCGGATTACGTCCTGTGGATTCTGGCTTGTCTCTCTGATAGTACTATTCCTGTGTACCAGACCCATTTCTGTCCGACTACAATTACTGTGATTGCTGCCCTGGTTTTTGATACTATTTTTGCCCAACTGGATTTCGACTTTTGGATTGTGGACTTTGTACTGTTTTTCACCCTGCGGGGGTCACCCCCCTTTTACCAATAAAACAAGCTCTACTGCATTTCCTGGTTCTCACATCTGGTTCCTGATCGCAACACAACAAAATGCCTGTAAAGTGAGAAAATCGGGAGGATTTCAGAGGCGCCTATAAGGTCGGGAGGCAGCCTTATTTCTCCTGGAGGGTTGGCATCTCTCCCCTCAGACAGACATTGATTTTACACCCGGTTTTCATGAAAATAGAGTTGACTGCCAATGGGGCATACCTCCATTGTTGCGCCCAACTTGGCGGAAGTCCAGATGATGCAACCAGCCCCAGCAAAGTAGTAAATGCCTACAACTGAAAATTCTGCCGCAAGTGCTCCAATAAGTGAAGCGTTAGTAATGCCTCTGGGGTTTTGTCCTCCCACAAAATTTTCTGAATCATTTCAGGGTTTCCCGCAGCGCTTTGTAGTTAGGGCGGCCGCCTTGACAACAAATGCCCCCCGCCTTGACTTCGTCCCCCCGGGAAAAAAACAAAAACAAAATTCTGCTGCATCCATGCATGCAAACACAGTAAAATAAGACCGCATCGCGATTAGGCCGAATAGCGGCCGGCATCTGTTGAGTAAATATGTTACTGCGCCATTTATCACCTGTTGCTACGCCAATATTATTTTTTTGTGTCTGGAAGAAGCTAATTATTGGGATATACAATAACCTGTTGGTATCGTGGGAAGGATATGTGGAGGTAAGATAATTATTCATCTAAACTAAACATTTGAATAGTGTCTCCTATCAACTGCTTGCCCACATATTCTGTTTCATTAAGATAGGCTATATAAAATTTGTTTAGTTTCTTATCAAGGCTACCGATGTGTTTGGGTGTGACTTTCTGCTGTTTGACAATTGCACATGGTTTTCTCTCATGTACAGTAATGGATGGGAAAAAGCAGTCGAAAATATCAGGGTACTTTATTCAAAGAAGCCGGCCTACTTCAACATCTGCGCGTAATTAGATTTCATAATTACAAGATAAGGTGTATATATTTTTTATCCTGCGAATGCAATGCGCTTCCGTACATAATACCGTTCTCCTCTCCCTAAACATAACCACAACCGCAGAGCATTTGGGGAATTGAAGTCAAAACAGATAACATACATTTTCTGCTCTTACCATAGACTGTATAAAAAGATGGACGCAGCACCCCTGACTGAAAAATGAAGCCCATGCGGAAGTACCGTAAAATGGCATTCTATTTAATGGCCAGCAGATGGCGATGTCCGTGGCTGCAGAAAGAAGTTCAATGCTCTAGTATTCTATGAGAAAATGACCATACTTCCCCACCTGATTTTTCATTTAAATTATTTTTCACATTATTTTATGGTAGCTATAGCAAGTTTCAAGTCTCCCTCGATATATCATGATGTTAATTTTTGTAAATGATGGTCCCATATAGACGAGAAAAAAGGATAAAGCCAGAATATGCTTTAGGGGCGTGGCTTTCCTCTGGTTCTCGTCTTATACAGTCAGATCCAGAGCCACGGTCCTCCCCGGAACTTCAATACACGCTCTTGTCCAATAGGAATCACATCCGGTTTCAAAATGACAACATGGCGCAATTCAAATTGCCAAAATCGAAGCATCCTTTATGGTATGCTGAAACCAATGGGTGACATCACGGTAGCTTTGTCCATCTTTTTATGCAGTCTATGCTAATTTTCGTTTAACTTTTAGGGACGGATGTGCGCATTTTACGCGCTTTTCATTCTTCCTCGATAATTTTGGCTGTGTTCATTCATGTAGCTTGAATTTTACAGTACAGCTGAATCATGAAATCATAATACATACATTTTATTATATCTGAGTGTCAGTCATTAAAGTTAAAAGACTGTTGACTTTGTCACTTTGTTATTGCACTTTACTCTTTATAAATAAACAAAGCAGTTAAAGAAACAAATAAACGCTTACTGTTGCAGCCCCCCCCCCTGGTCACCGTCCCCCCCCCCCCCCCCCCCCCCCCCGCCCCCGGGTCACCACCTTGACTAACCGATTCTCTGCGGGAAACCCTGCATTTTGTTATTTTCTAACCATTCAAGCAACATAAAGCTTAAAATAAACAGCAAAATATTATTATATACAGTTCAATGGCTGAACAGTATGAATTGCCACTAGCCAAATGGCAGTTGTTTGCTCTGTCATGTTGATTGCAATTACAGGGCTTGCATTTGCATTCTGATCTTTGAAAATGTCAATAAAGTACTAAATTAAGCATTTCAACGCCCTTTACATACTTTTATGTACAAAACCATTTAAACCATCATTTTCCCTTGGAATTTTCATTCCTTTTAAAGTTGGGAGTTTTTTTTTTCTTTTTTTAGCTTTATTTTGTTTTCTTTTATCATGGTAATTGTATAATGATAAAATACTTATAATTGTGGTTTTCTGAAGCTTTAAACTTATGTTCAGCAGCTTTAACCTTGTATTTTCAACAACTTGAACCGCATATTTTCGGCAGCTTCTAGCTTGCCCACGCAGTTTCCCCTGGAACTGCGATTTTCCAGTTTAAATCGCCGTCTCAGAGGAATTCCCCAGAAGGCACACACGCGCGCGCCTGCAGATAAAATCAGAAGCACGAGTGGAAAACGCGCATTTGTCAAACGGTTCTCTGCACTGATGCGCTAGTAATCGCATCACTAACTGGAGTTTAGACTTAAGATAGTGACGAGTTTGGATGTTTCCACGCGCTGCAATTTGAAGGTGACGCTGCCTGCTAATCCATCAAATGCAGTGGCAAAACAAAGCGTATCATTGAGCTCTGAAATTTTACAGACGCCAGCCAGACTGAAGGTACGCGTAAATATTCTCGCAATTGAAGGGGCTAAAACGTTTTCCTAGGTGAAAGGGGCACTTGGCGGTCTGCCGACTTAATCCTGCGCCCGATAAATATTTGTGAAAAAGCACTTATACAAATAGCCAAAACATGACAAATAATTTATTCACAAAATAAATACTGATAGATGGAGGACATGCAGTAATTTCGGCTGACATTAATCAAATGGACGGAAAATTTCCATTGTTATATTAAGCACAATTTTGTTGGCAGCTTTCGTTTTAAAATGCGTGTATTCAATTTGAATTGAGTTCAATGCGGACAGTTTTACATGTGTGAAGTACCGCGACGTTCGTAGAATTGACTATTGCGATTGGGTTATATTGATGCAGAATCCGGTTTTTTTCCCCTTCATACACTCTCAAAAGAGATGAGTCGAAAATAACACAAAACGTGTTAATTTTTAACACACCTGTGTGTCTAGTTAAGAACAACACATTTTGTGTTGTTTTCAACACAATCAGTGTTGATTTTTATTTATTTATTTATTTATTTATCTATTTTTTAGTTTTTTACATATTTTGTGTTGAAATCAACACAAAATGTGTTTATTCGTGATGAAAAATAACACAGAGAAATGTGTTATTTTTCAACACATTCATTCTAAGAGTGTACACTGCAATTGCGGCTCATTAATCGAAAAAAGATGACAAAATTAACATCATTGGCTTCTGTTTACTTGGAGAAACTGAAGCAGAAAGGTAAATGAACATGCAATATTAAAAATAAACTGCCTAAGGAAAAAAAATTGTGAAAACAAATGCATTTATTTGCACTGATACGGACATGATAAAGTAGGAAAATGATCATGTTGTATGGTCTTAGTGTGTTACATCACAGGTTTTTAGCATTCATCTCGGTTGTGGCATTACATTATTTTCCCTTTAATGATTATGAAAACTAAAACTTGCAAAATTACTGAGAAAAAATACTTACGATGATAATTTGGGTTAAATTTTTTAAAAATTGACAAATTATTTCACAGGCTGTGAAATATAAAGAAAAGTAAAATATATGTTTCCCAGACATTTGAACAAGATAAATTATATTTAGGAGATAGAAGTTTCCTCTCTATATGTGATCTAACAGCATCCAGCGATGATACGGTGGGGTACATTAAGTTCAGAAAATTAATTTACTGCTTGTCTGTGACTGGACAGGAAAGCAATTTTGAATAACGTTGATTTAAACACAGCAAATACGCATCCCGATGACCGATTGCCGTCTTGCTTAATCGGAGAGAACAAGCAGCACCTGTTCGTTACGGACAGCAAAAAGTTCAGGGTTGCATCAACACTTAAAGAGTAGAGTTAAATTGCAGATGGAGAGGAACCGTGTCTTCAGTTGCCAATAACGATAATTTGAAAACCCGTCGATAAAGGAAAATAATTGAGAACTGGCCAGGACTAATTGTCATAAAGGCCGTGTCAAAGTCCCTCCCAACTCCCAGTTAAATCTACGCCCCTGGTTGCGGGCTTTTGTCACGCGCAAGACACACAACCTCGTGCCCGGTTACCTTGGTATGTAGTGTCTTGCGCGTGATGGCGGTTACTACGCGCCGGCGGAGACTGCTTCCCGGCCAGTAACTCAACTTTTTATATTGACAAATACTAGTAGAATATCTACACCAGGTGTCAGGTCATTTCGGCGCAGAGTTATTTCGGACCCTACTATCAAGTCATTTCGGCACTTGGCCTCGGGTCATTTCGGAACTTGTGATGGGACGCCTCGGTATTTATTCGGCATTCTGCTTGTTAATATTATTCATGGTTTATTTTTCTTTTACAATTAAACTTAGCGTTTATGATGTTGTTTCAAACAACTGTCCTTTATTCATGCGTTGTCTTCACTCTCCAAGGACATAATGTGTGAGTCTCTCTCTCTCTCTCTGGTTTTGAGTGCCGAGTGTTATTTTACAGAAGTGCCGAAATTTCCTACAGAAGTGCCGAGGCGTCTCGCGCAAGTGCCAAAATACCCTGCCAAGTGCCGAAATACCCTGCCAAGTGCCGAAATAACTTGGTGCCGAAATGACTACAGGTGGGCGACCAGATCTCGTCATTTATTTTGAGTTTATCGTTATTTATTTTTAAAATGTTCAGTATTTTGAGCTGGGAAATGACCTCAATATTCCACGCCAGAATGTACACAATATCGCAGATGTCATTTCCATAACCGGAACTGGGCAACTGCCACGGTTTGGTCTGCAGCAGACGATATTCTCACCCATTTGGGACATACATACAGGACCAGTTCTCGCCACTCAATGTCCCGCTCAATAAATGCAATATAAAAAAAATTCGATGATAAATCGATAATGTAATGTAAGAAGAAAATGGGAAAATATATTTTTTAAATATACACCGGTCATAAGGTACGCATGGAGTGTGATGATGTGACCACCCCCTCCCCTGTCAACTCTACATACTTTGAGATATTGACATTGGAAGTAAATAGTCATGCACTGCGTCAAAACTATCATCCGCTGATGAAAAGGAACAAGACAAATCCACATCAACGCACTCGAAGTCAGCATCCGCCATTGTTACTTCGAGTCTACCCTCTTCAGCAGCCCTCGGCGTGTTCCGCCCGTGACGTCATGCGGTGACGAAACTGTCCAGCCTCGCCCGCCTCCGTTTTTCATGCGGTCACCGAGTGGGTCGCATAAACATCAAAATAATGCGGAATAACCGCATTTTCGGCCCATTTGGATATTGTATTCTTTTTCTGTAATGTAATTTCTATCAGTTTATAACAAACAAGGTAGGTGGCTCGTATTTCCTCTTTAAAAGGAAAAACTTGGAGGATAGCGAAAAACGCACTCACAACATAATCGTCTTCTGTAGTTTATTTAAAGCAGTCTGCGTTCTGGTCTAAGCCGAAACGCGTCATGTGACTGTTTCCAATGAACCACAGCAGACGATTATCTTGTGAGTGCGTTTTTCGCTATCCACTGAAAATTACAGCTCCTTGCACTTTATCCAGGGTAAAATCAGTCTCCAGAAACACCTGCATTCTTCAGTCTCCACATTACACTCCATTTGTTATAGCCACTGTGAATCCCGATTCGCATTGCGCGGGAGCTTCTTCCGGCAATGCGCAGTGAGACATGCAACTCCAGTATTGTGAGCTGCAGGGTTAAGTTGCCTTCAAATGCCTTATAATTTTGTGGTGTAATGTAAAACAATGCCATCAAAAATAAATTAGACTGTGGTTGGTTCTACCAATTAGTCGGAGCAACTGTTGCTAATTGGGAGAAGTAAACTGCGAGAGGTTTAGGCTATTAAGCAGTGAAAGGTGAGGTTGCTGCCGGCCTTTATCGCTGCCGAGGGATCGCGACTGAAATTAGGCCCAATGCCATTATAAACAGGATAAGTACTGACATGCATCATTACAATGCAGCTCTGACCATTTAAACATGAACCAAGGCAAGTATCAGCAGCAATGCCTGATAATTTGTCTCTGAAATGTGCAAAAGGGGCTGTGGGCAGCCACATTTCAACGTTTGCCGTAAGCAGTAAATCATCGGTAGGGGATTCTCTCATTCGAAATTAATCCTGTCGCAGAGCCGCAGATTGCCACCTCCTAGTAGCACCAACTCTGGAATACTGGGCAATACGTTGTTTTTGGCTTTTTATGCAGACATATTATTTTGAGGGAATGTTGATAACTTTAGCTCTATCAACAAAATTACTACAACTATTGCTGAGCAACCGAGTTGGAAGGTTTAGTTGTAAGCTGGGTGTATGAATGGTGTGAAAAGAACATTGTTTCATTTACATGGCCACAGATACCATTCGTCCATCCTATACCGGCTTCTTCCTCACTAGGGTCGCAGGGGAGCTGGAGCCTCTCCCAGCTGACTCTGGGCGAAAGGCAGGGACCTGCCTTGGACAAGTCGCCCAACCATTGCAGGGCGCAGACACCATTCACACTCAAATCTGCCATTCTAATGGCAATCTGCTGAGATGTAAATGAACGTGGCTTTTACAGGGAATGACAGATGACATGATTGGTTTATTTTATGTCATGCCCAGAATGGACCCATGATCCAGTAGAAGGCTCAGCACAGCACCTCTGAACCATGTGCCTTACTTTGCACTCAAATTATCTGCCATTAAAGTTGAAAAGTGAATTTTGACTCAGCCTGAATGCATTAGTGCAACGCATTTCAGACTCTGCACTTAAATCAATAAAATATTGCCTTCAATATCTTGTCTTCATAAAGTCTGCAATTAAATACATGTCGAAGTAAATGAGACATCAGTGCTTTCTGTCTTTACATGCATTGTCCATATCATCCAAGGTTTTTCCAAGTCAGGGTTGTGAGTTGTTTCTTTCTTAAACTCGCTTCCGAAAGAGCGCACGCACTGGCCACATCAAGATCTTGATGGTGCAAGATGGTGGGGCTCATTGGAAATTCAGACTTCATTTTGGGAAACACTACAGCATTTCTCTATGGCGGCCTCCAAAATCAACACAAAGTGAAAGTTCCATGCAGTTGTTTTAATTTCATCTTCAGAACCTATTTAAACGGACAGTTTGGATTTTTTGAAGTGGGGTTGTATGGGGTTCTAATCCATAGGCAATGTATTACCAACAGTAGATGGTGGTTGGCAGGCCCCCAGTTGGCAGAACCCGGGAGGAGAAAAAACATGGACACTTGCTGTGGACGGGGCCAGAAAACAAGTGTATTTTAACCACCTAAATGTAGGCAAACCAAAAAAATCAGTATCCGTTCAATTGTACACCATGTCTAATTTTTTTCCACTGCTTTACTCTGCCGTTGGACAGCCTCCATTTTTTGCACTACATTTTGGTAACCGTGGCACTTCCGGTATTCCTATGCCTTCCGCACACTGTGTTTACATTCCTACGCATTCCGCACACTGTGTTTACATTCCTACGCATTCCGCACACTGTGTTTACATTCCTACACATTCCGCGCACTGTGTTTACATTCCTACGCATTCCGCACACTGTGTTTACATTCCTACGCATTCCATACACTGTGTTTACATTCATACACATTCCGCACACTGTGTTTACACTGCAAATCAGCTGTTTTGGTCAGAGAGAAGCTGTTACCATTGCGAGATCAGACCATATTTTCACTTTGGAGTATAAAAATGGAACATTCTTGTGCTTTTACACGCTGTTCTAACAAAGCAGTCGCCTGGTCACCAAATAGATTTCACTGTATTCCAGTGAATGATACTGGCATTAGACAGCTGTGGCTAGTTGCACTAAATAAGGGCATCAACACTCCATGGGCAGCCTTGGCACAACTTTGCAGTGTTTGCCGTGATCATTTTTTTGAAAACGATTAGGTAAAACCACCGCCAAATATGCTAGATTGAGACTTGATGAGACTCTTTACCGAAACCCTGGGTCTGGGAATTCATGTGAATTTTACAGCTGTTTTTTACAGCGTGCAGAATTTCAACAACATATTAGGTGGTCAAAATGTTTTGGCTCATTGGCATTCATTCAGATAAACAACAGAATTTTGGTAACATGTTGCTGCCCTCCAAACTATAAAGCTATGAAAGTCTGAATATCCAACTGGAAGGCTGCAGAACATTCAGATGTGTGTCAGATGGCTGTATCCTTAATTTCCATTAATCTTTTTTTCTCAGGGCCCAAAGGAAATAGCAGTCGGACATCCTGAATGCCGCACGCGTGCAATGGGAATTCCTGGCACTTCGATCGCAAATGACTCCATTATTAGACCAGCAGGATTTTACGTTATTGGATTCACAACTTTAAAGTTTGCTGAGTTGTTTATAATTTTCCTTGGCTTTGTTTACATTGTAACAATTTTATTCAATGCATTTATCATTGTCATTATATGGATAGATAATCGATTACATACTCCAAAGTACATTGCAGTGGCTAATTTAGGGGTTGTAGACCTTATGTGCAGTACATCCTTTATTCCTACTACAATCAAAACTGCTGTAACAGGAGACACGTTTATGTCCTATAATGGGTGTTTAGCACAGATTGTCATTTATTACAGTTCTGTAATGTTGGAGTCACTTTCACTTAGTGTTCTTGCCTATGACAGGTTAATTGTGATATGTTTCCCACTGAGGCATAGTTCTATCAACACTCCCATAAGAATGATCAGTATTATAATCACAATTTGGGTGTTTAGTGAAAGTGTCATGACGTGTTTGGCTTTGATATTGAACAATCTCTCTTTCTGTGATTCTCTCACTGTGCCCAATTATGTCTGTGAGTATTCGGCTGTGCTCGATCTGGCATGCAATGATTCTACACTACAGTGGGCAGCTGCCTCTTCATTGAGTATATTGAGCTTGTTTGGTTCGCTTAGTTTTATTATTTTGTCATACGGCTGTATTTTAAGAGCTGTACTCAGAATGAAGAATGTGGAGAGTCGGTATAAAGCACTTGCAACTTGCTCTGAACATTTCATAGTTGTGGCAATTTTTTTCGGACCGATCATGGCACTATATATAATAGGACTTTTCTTATTTCGCCCTGATCCAAACCTTGATATGGTGAACTTGGCTTTGGCCACATGTATCCCCTCCTGTGTGAACCCTATCGTGTATTTTCTGGCAACTAAAGAAATCCGGGGCAGAATTCTCACTATACTCCAGAGAGTTAAAGTTAGAGCTGGGGTAAGGTGGATGTAGACTTAAACTGTGGATGTACAGTTGAACTGTATTGATTACTTATTTTCAAATGAATAGCATCACATTTAAGTTTGGTTTTTGGACTCAATTACCTCTAATTTAATATTTTTTTTCCCCTCAGAACTGAAGTTGATTAAATCATCTTGTCTGCATATAAAGTGTTGTTTCAAAAATTCCTATTAACTTTTGCATACTTTTATTCTTATCACTTCGATCATGAGTCATGCTGCTGACTCAAAGCATTAATAGAAGACAGACTTCTAGGTGCCCCCATTAGAGGTCTGTCGGCTTGACTGCAATGGTTCGTTGGAAGGCTTAGGTGGTTATAAATGTCCGTAAAGGGCAAAGTCAGATGCAGCATTGCTGTAAATCATTTTTTAAAAATGAGTATAAAGATAAAAAAGAAACACGAGCCGTTCTGAAATGGGCGGGAAGCTATGCAAATGAGGCGCTGCTCTGATTGGCTGCCTGGCCGCTTCGATCCAAAGGGAGGGTGTTGAGAAATAAGCCTCTGAGAAGTGATTTGTTGGGAAATTGACCACGACAGGGATCTGGTCAGAGAACCCAAAATCATTATCTTGATCCAGGCATTTTAATTGTAGAATAGAACTACAATCATTCTAATGATTACAGCTCAATGCTGCATCATTTCTTGTTTCTGAAAGTAAAAAGAAACAAGGAAAACATTCTGTTAGTTTAACCTGACACTATTGGTCAACATAAACTTAATACATTTAAGGACTGTAAAACATAAAATAAGCATATTTGTTACGTGAAACCAAACATAAATGGCAACAGTGACCGCTATTTCTGCAGTAACGCATTGGCACCATGTTACCTATGTATTCATGGTAATACAGGGCATGCTAACAAGGCTAAACAGCTAGCCTAATACTAATCACGGTATTTCACTAATAGGCTAATTACAGAAACGAAATTCACTGACATTACAATGGCTCACTCAGAATGCACAACATCGACCAGACAGTGCAACAACCTACATTTAGAAAATAATCAAGGTATTGTGTTACATGAGTCTTATAACAGTACAATTGCAACTGACATCGTCATTGACTTCTGCATTGGTGGCTATGAAAGAAACAAAACAAAGGTCGCGCAGGAAAGACGGAAACAGAAACCAGCGCATTGTTGCAAATCAGTATTTCAAAATACAGGTCTCTGAACATAAGAGTCTCTAGACTTGAAGAATTCATAACAGAGGGCGCATGCCCGAAAAACCAGGAAGCCAAAATTGCAGGTATCTCGGGACAGCTTTCCGCGGCATCTACTGCTGTAAGACCGTTCATGTTTGATCCCAAATCCGACCCCAAATGGAAGGAGGATTTTATTGAGGTGTAGCACCAATGAGTGGTAAGTCGAAATTTTAGTATTTCGTATTTAGTATTTTCGTCTTGCCTTGCATGAGTGGGGTTGAAGCTGCACTGTTATGTAGTCATGTACCTACTTATCCAGAAGAAACTTGGCTGAAATCTCCTGATGACCATTTCTCCCAAAACGAAACACAATTCCGACACCAAGCTATAGAATGAGCTTGTGGCAAAACAGACACAGACAGCATAAGCGTTGCTTATGTGGAGCTATCAATTCGATAACTAGCACCGGAAAGAATTCCGTATCGAATCCACATATTGTTAGGCTTTTTATTCACCATTACAATTTTTAAAGGGGGATGAAATTTCGCAGCGGCAATGCAGAGAAATCATCTGTGATACCAGACACACTATAGCTTGTACTTTTCGCGATTGCTTTCACCACGGTAGCATCAGAGAGCTAGCCCAGATATTGGTGAAGTATCCGGCTGACCCTGGTCGTGGACAAGTAAAATGATGGTTTCACAGCTGTTGTAAACAATTCCAAACCTGTACCCCAACCTCTGCGAAACCTACTTCTGGTCTAACTGCAGCCTTTTCAGACCAACTCTGCAGGCACATGCATACCGGTTGGCTTTAACTGTTGCGACTACGGTCATGTAACATTATGACAACTACCACCATGATGCTAACCAAAATAACACAAGCATACCAATCAGAGTTACTGCATATAAGCTACCTAGGAGCATTTTTCAGAAGCACGGCACACAAACTAACATGCGAGAGTAACCGAGTGGTCATAACGGCTACAGCCACAAAGGTTACTGTGCAATACAGGTTTGATTGACCATAAGTTACCTTAGCGTGAACAGTTACTTACAGCGCCCTCCAAAAGTATTGGCACCCCTGGTTAAGATGTGCTCGTTAGCTTCTAATAAATTCAGCTTTTTTCGAAATATAGGACCATAATGTAAAACAGAGAAAAATCCAACCTTTAATTCAAGTGTATTTATTCAATGGGGAAAAAAATCCCACATTAAGAAGTAATTCTTTTACATCAAATCATGTGTGCCACAATTATTAGCACCCCTGATGTTACTACTTTGTCCAACCCCCTTTTGCCAACAAAACAGCTGCTAATCTTCTATAATGTTTCACAAGATGGGAGAGTACAGAAAGAGGGACTATTCCCTTCCCTCTTCGACTATTCCTCTTTGCACAATCTCTCTAAATCATCCAGTGACCTGGGTCCTCTCCTCTGCACTCTCCTCTTCAGCTCACTCCACAGGTTTTCAATGGGGTTAAGGTCTGGGGACTGAGATGGCCATGGGAGGAGCTTGATTCTGTGTCAGGTGAACCATTTCTGTGTAGATTTGGACACATGTTTAGGGTCATTATCTTGCTGAAAGACCCAGTTACGACCCATCTTCAGCTTTAGGGCAGAGGCCACCAGATTTTTATTCAAAATGTCCTGGTATTTCAAAGCCTTCATGATGCCATGCACCCTAACAAGGTTCCCTGGGCCACTGGAAGAGAAACAGGCCCACAGCATCACGGATCCTCCCCCATACTTCACAGTGGGCATGAGGTGCTTTTCTGCATACTCATCTTTTGTGTCCCGCCAGATCCACTTAGAGTGTTTGTTGCCAAAAAGCTCTATCTTGGTCTCATCTGACCAAAGCACATGGTCCCAGTTGAAGTCCCAGTACCGCTTAGCGAACTTGAAACGCTTGTATTAATGATTGTGAGAAAAGGTTTTTTTCTGTGCATGCCTCCCAAACAGCTTGTTGGCATTCAGATAGCGCCTGATGGTTGTTTTGGAGAATTTGTGACCCCAAGATGCTGCCATTTGTTGCAATTCTTTAACAGTGAGCTTTGGAGAACTTTTTATTTCTCTTACCATCCCCCTCACTGTGCGTGGTGGCAAAATAACCTTGCGTCCTTGTCCAGGCTTGTTTACCACTGTTCCAGTTGTTTTAAACTTCTTAATGATTCTTCTGACAGTAGATTTGGGCAGGTGCAGGCGAGTGGCTATTTTCTTGTAGCTATTGACTGACTTGTGAAGGTTGACACACATCTGCCTTACTTGAATGGTGGGTTCCTTTGTCTTTCCCATGTTGAAGAGTGGATAAGAGGAATGGCCTCTGCGTCACGTCATATTTATACCCCAGGGAAACAGGAAGTGATTAATTACTAATTAAATGTTCCTAGATACTCTGATCAACTTTGTTAACTACTGTAGAAATGACAGAAATACTTCAATTACATTTAATTCCTTGGAATTGTAAGGGGTGCCAATGATTGTGGAACAGGTGATTTAATGAAAAATAATTATTTCTTAGTCGGGGATTTTTTTTCCCCTTAAAATTACTTGAGTTAAAGGTTACATTTTTCTTCAATTTTCAGTGTGAGAGTATGTTTCTGCAATAAAAATAGAATTTATTTTAAGGCTTTTAACACATCTTAACCAGGGGTGCCAATAATTATGGAGGTCACTGTATGTGGAGCTAGCGAATCGATAACTTCTACAGGATAGAATTTCGTAACCAGTCCCCACCTTTTTTCGCTTTTTATTAAACAGACAATTTTTAAAGGGGGATGAAATTCCGCAGCGGCAATTCAGAGAAATCATATATTATACCAGACACATTACAGCTTGGACATTTCGTGATTGATTTCACCGCGGTAGTATCAGTGAGCTAGCCCAGATATTGGTGAAGTATCCGGATGACCCCAGTCATGGATAAGTAGAACAATCCTTTCACAGTAGCAGTGAACAAACCCAGACACATACCCCAAGCTCTGCAAAACCTACGTCTGGTCTAACTGCATTCTTCTCGGCCCAACTTTGCAGACACATACATCACCTCCCCGGTTAACTTCAACTGTAGTGGCTACAATCATGCAACATTATGATGAAACTGCCACATTGATGCTTACCGAAGTAACACCAGAAGATCAGAATCTCTTTATTGTCATTGTACCAGTGCAACGAAATTGAAGTAGCAGCTCTCACAGATTCAATAAGTATAAAATGCATAAGTTAAAACAAGATAATAAAAAACAACTGTAACTATTAATGATAATATAATAAAATAACATGACACTGTACTGAAAATATAAATATATGCTACACAGGAATATTGCACAGGCCTCAGAATATTGCACCAAGAGGGTGTATATTGTGAATGTTCAAGTGTTATGGAATCGTGTGGAGTTTAGTGCAATGGCAGCTCTGGGGTAGAAGCTGTTTTTCAGTCGGATTGTTTTTGCTTGGGCTGTGGGCTGTCCTGAGGCAGCCTATGTTGTAGATGTCCTCAAGAGATGGAAGAGGGCAGCCGATGATCTTTTGCGCTGTGTTGATGACCCTCTGCAGGGCCTTCCTTTCTGCTGCCGTACAGCTGGAGAACCACAGCGAGATGCCATAGCTCAGCAATGACTCCACAGTGCAGCGGTAGAAGGACATCAACAGTTTCTCTGTTAGGTTGTTTTTCCTGAGTATCCTCAGGAAATGCAGTCTCTGTTGTGCCTTTTTCAGCAGCGCTGTGGTGCTGTGGTGTTTGCTATCCAGGACAGATCCTCTTGAATGTTATTGCCCAGGAATCTGAAGTCTGAGACCATCTCCACTCCATCCCCATTTATGACAATAGGCTGAATGTCTGGTTTCCTCCTCCTGAAATCGACTATCAGCTCTCTTGTCTTGGAGGTGTTGAGAATGAGATTGTTCATGGAGCACCAAGCTGTCAGCCTTTCCACCTCCTCCCTGTATGCAGTCTCATCTCCTTCTGAGATAAGTCCTGCTACCGTCGTATCGTCCGCAAAATTAATGATGGCGTTGCTCAAGTAGGTGGGGGTGCAGTCATGGGTATAGAGGGTGTAAAGAAGGGGGCTCAGCACACAGCCCCGTGGGGAGCCCGTGCTGATGCTCAGAGCTGAGGAGATATGGGGTCCTACTCTTACCCTCTGGGAGCGGTCTGTCAGGAAGTTGTGAATCCAGTTACTTGTGTGCTGTGCGAAACCCAAGTCCAGTAATTTGGTGACCAGTCTACTTAGTATGATAGTATTAAAGGCAGAGCTAAAGTCTATGAAGAGCAGCCTGGCGTCGCTCCTTTTATTTTCCACGTGTGAGTGTGGTGTGTAGTGCTGTGGCAATGGCGTCTTCTGTAGACCTGTTTGCCCCGTATGCAAACTGGTGTGGATCAAATGTGGGTGGCAGGCTTGTTGTGATGTGACTCCTAACCAGTTCCTCAAAACTCTTCATAACAAAGCAATCAGAGATAGCAGACCTGGCCCCAGCCACGGGCTGACAGACAGACTGACAGACACACACACACACACACACACACATACAGACATGATCATTGCTTAACCTGGCCCCCTAAGGGAGGGGCCAGGTAATTATGGGTGTGAGTGCCACTGGTTGTTAGTCATTGGGGGTGCTGGCATTGGTCCTTTTAGGTAGAGGAATGATTGTGGAGGACTTCTGACAGCGTGGGATCAGGCACTGGTTGAATAGGTCAGTGAACACATCAGCCAGTTGGTCAGCACAGTCCCTCAGCACCCTACCAGGCACACTGTCTGGTCCTGCAGCTTTTCTAGGATTCACTACCCGCAAAGTGCGCCTTACCTCCGATGCCTGCACTGTGAGATGTGGCTGCTGGGGGCTGGTGAATAAGGCCTTAATACCATTGGTGTCCCAACCTCAAAACGGGTAAAGAAGTGGTTTAGCTCATTGGCCAGTGAGACGTCACCGTTGGCTGCAGTCTGGTTGTTGAACCTGTCGCTGGTGATGTTTTGGACCCCTTGCCACACCTGCCTATTGTTGTTGCTGCTAAAGTGGTTCTCAATCCTCCTCTTGTATGCTGTTTTGGCCTCCCTGAAGCCTCTCCTCAGATCAGCTCTGGCAGCCCTGTATTGGGCTTCATCCCCAGACCTAAAAGCTCTGTTCCTCTCTTTTAGCAGCACTTTGACCTCATTTTTTATCCACGGCTTCTGGTTAGGGTACACCCGGATGTGCCTGTCCACTGTGATGTTGTCAACAGCACAGTTGAGGTGTACACTTCCAGGTCTTGGTGTTTGAAAATGTCCCAGTTGGTATTATCGAAGTAGTCCTGTAGCTGCTGGGAGGCATACCGATCAGAATTACTGCAGATAAATTAACCAGAAGCATTTTTAAGTATCACGGCCCGCAAACTCACATGCAGTAGGAGGTAACCGAGCGGTCATAACAACGACAGAGACTAACGTTACCCTGCAATACAGGTGTTACAGACAGTAAGTTCCGTTACCGTGAACAGTTGTACTAAGCATCCAAATTACAGACAAGTATAAAAATTAAGCTTCAAATGAGGTTTACGTTCATACACCACAGTTGAATGTCCCCTGATATTACAGATATATTGCAGATTTAGGACACATACATTAGTAAAAGTAACTTAGCTACGTTAGCCGCAGTGCTACAGCCACAATCAACAGGCTATCGTGTCAGGTAGTCCGATGCAGCAAAGCAACTTTCTGCTGCTTCCGCGACTGTCCGTGTGACCAATCCAGGCTTTATTTTCAGAGATTTTACAAAGCCTGCGTTTGAGGCCAATTGTTAGTGCCATCATTAGCGGTCCAATTAACCACCACATTAGCTTCACTTACATGTCATTATTTACTGTTATATCATTACTTGCAGCTTGTGACTCTGAGCGCTTGATCGATGCAACTGTTTCAGGTTTGAGAAGCAGCTAAAACGTTTATCCTGTGCCGAATTATCCTTTATTAGCAAAGCTGTCTTCGGTGAATTGCGGAGCACAAACAGCTAACATTCCCTTTGACCTTGGCTGTTTGCCGCAAGCAAACCAAAAAGCTACCCACTGATTTCTGGTGGCATCATCTTTTGGAAGAGAAAATAGTTGTGCTTTTCTTTGCATCCAAAAATAATCACATGTGCAGCTTTGGGAGAGATACTGACAAAACTGCACCTCAAATGATGTGCGGTATTTCTTTTGCATTTCCAAGAGTGTAGACGCTTCTAAGGCATAATATGATCTGCAGTTGTTTGTGCCTGCTAGAATAGATTCCGGGGTGGACAGGTCCAGCACATTGATTGGCTCTGGCTAGGTCTGTATTAATTGGACGGCACAACTTGATGTCAGATCTCGTGAATATCTCGGGAGGAGCTTTTCAGAGAGGAAATTGCATTCAGGAAATCACGTTCTTGGATTACGGCAAAACCTCTGTACTTAATGTTTAGGAACTTTACAGAGGTTGAGTATGGACATCCAACATTATAACACTACTTATATGTATTTAAAGAAGGATCAGCATAATAGGTCCCGCTTTACGTGAAAAAAGCTTAACGTGGCTCAATGTACCAAAACAGCGACCAATAATTTCCAAACAAGGGACATTTCTTGTCTGGAGCATTTTCTCCAATCAAAGAATTTAAACCGAAGATGGAGGAATATGGGAGTTATATCACGTTAAGCGTTTTCCCCTCAATTGACATACACTATAAGGAACAAGAGTGCTCTGAGAGCACAACTTCCCCCGCCTGAATGCTTATAATCAGGTTAAGTGTCTAGGTAAGTAATATTTCTTGTTATACAAGCATGGTCAGCATAAGATCAAGTCTGTGGAGATATACAGATGGATGTGCGGTTCTTTGATTGTAGAATGTTTAAAGCAAATGAGAGAGGTTTGTAGCTCACCATTCGATGGATAAGTGAATAGTTAAAAACTGAGATTGAAGGTGATTACAAGCTTTATCTAAACGCACCTTGAATGTTACAGTTACCTGATGCTGTCTGAAGATACTCTATAACAGGGGTTCCCAAACTTTTCCAAATCAGGGCCCACTTGAAAATCTAAAAAGTGTCCGCGGCCCACCTTTGTCCTATAAACAGTATATAGACGAAATTATGCATTCTCAGAACACTCAACAGCAACAATAATTGTTGTTGTTATTGTTAAGAAAATAAAAAAAATAAAAAACAACAATAATTGTCGTTGTTGTTTTTTATTTATTATTATAAAGATTCAGGATTGAAATAAAAGCAGGGGGATAAAGGAAGCCCAAACTTTTAATCTGTGGTATACACATAAGACAGAATTAATTATCCAACACAGTACGTGCTCCTCCGATTATGACCCCCGGTCATGATGACCAGAAAGCTACGTTCCGATCATAAACTATATAAGGTTCCTAAAATATTATGAGGTCAATAACACTCAATACATTATTACTTATAAATATTTTTTATAATTGTGCAATAAATATTTTACAATAAAAATCATAAAAAATCATATTTGCAAAAATGAATCATGTTTTTAATGACTTCTCACGGCCCACCTGCAGTACCACCACGGCCCACTAGGGGGCCGCGGCCCACACTTTGGGAATCACTGCTCTATAATATTCTCACCACCAATGGCTTGTGATCTGAGAAGAAGCACTCTAGAGTTCCCGCTTCAACCTTGGCTATACGTCCAGCATAAACATGATCTATTGTTGTCCCATAGTCTGTTGTAGGGCTGGGTATGAGTTGCTCAAATCCATGTTGTGTCATGTGCTGTAGCTAGTGCTTGGCTTCTGAATTACAAGGACTGTCACTGATGTCAATATTGAAGTCTCCAAGGCATAAACACTGATCTGAGGACAAGTTATGCATTTTTTGCAAAGCACGAAGTAGGGAAGAAAATGGTGTCTTTGGGGGCTTGTAGACTGCACAGATGGTAGAGTTTGCAAAATGAAAGATGGATAATTCAATACCATCAACATTTGTCAACAGTGGACTTTTTGTTTTCAGTGTGTGAGAGTTGTTGATGTAGACAGCAGTTCCATGTGGAGGTCTGGATTCTGTATATGTTTGTGGAGATTCATCCCTAAACAAACTGAAGCCCTGAATCTGGTACTGTTCATCTGTGTCTCTATCACACAGATGAGATTCAAGAAAGATATTCATGCTTGCTTTCTCAACACAGTAGTCACTGCACACATCTTCACAATGCTTATAGAGTGAGCGCACATAACTCTTCTAAACATAAACCGAATCACATAAAAACATTATATGTGAATCAAAGATGTATCTGCATCAGGTTTCAGACAATTTCTCACAAAATTGTAAGAGGAGTTGATTTCAGAAGATCTGTACCCCCTTCAGGACGGACAGAAAGACGGACGAACGGACAGACAAATGGACGGACGGCGCGTATCAGCAATGTTTCTGCATCAGTGCTACAAAGTTACAGGAAATTTCTCCCAAAACTGTAGGAGAAGTTAATTTCCAAATGCAACCACCCACTCCGTAAACGAAGCAAAGTCAGGCTTTGATGATCAAGGGCAGTAACTCTTCTAAACATAAACCAAATCACATTGAAAGGCGATATGCGTGTCAACAATATATCTGCATCAGGTTTGAAGAGTTTCAGACAATTTCTCCAAAAATTGTAAGAGGAGTTGATTTTAGAAGATCTGTACCCCCTTCGGGAAGGACGGACAGACGGACGGACGGACAGCCTGTGCCACGACATATCAAAAGCTACGACATTTCTTGTCCGGAGCACTTTCTCCTTACAAAAAATTAAAATCGAAGTCCAAAGACAGACGTGACATCACATTATGCATTTCCCTCATTGACGCACATTATGAGAATAAGTCTTAACGTGGCTTAATGCTCCGAAACAGCAACCAATCATCACCAAATTCTTCACTGCTGTTTCTTGGCAGTGGCACTTACATCATTAAAAAAAATCAGAACTTTAGTCCATAAACAGACGCTATGAACGTTAATCTTTTTTCCTCAATTCAGCGCATAACAAGGAAAAAGCTTAACGTGGTTAAATGTTCCAAAACAGTGACTAACTATCACCAAATACTCCTCAAACATTTCTCGTCTGAAACATTTATTCCTGTCAAAAAAAATCAAAGCTGAAATCCAACTAAAACAGACATTATATCGCATTAAGCGTTGACGTGGCACTCTGTTTCGTTCAGTGTTTCGTGCCACAATTTTGAAATCAGTCTTAGCAACTAAAAATTGGAACGCGAGTGAAGCAGGATGACCTTATTCAAGAATTTTTCCAGAGAAAACATAAAATTGCAAGTTTGCACGGTCAAAAAAAAAAAAATGTCACTTCCAACAACTCTGACTTCAAATCTGAACTGCACAAGTCTTGTCATGCGAATAGAAGCCACTAGATGGCAGGTGACCTTTCTTATGTTATGCCCAGACTGGAGCTAGGTTTGGGCATGTCTTGTACATGTCTGGGACAAGTCCAAGAGAATTAAAAAAAAAAGAGGTGTAAATGTGGGAGGGGTCTGCAAAAGAGTATATAAGGAGGGAAATTGAGGGAGTGGAGTAGTAGGAGAAATTGCAAGGAGAAGGATACATTTGACCAGACCTGTCACTCTTTTCAAGACCTGTGTAGCTTTTTGTGGATTTTTGCCTGTGTTGGAGCATTTTCCTCACCCAGGACATCACCAAGCAACCCAACCAATGGGACTGTAAATATTTTTTTTGTTGTATATATAAATCTTGGTCAGTAGAGTAGATAGTAGATTTGCTAAAAGTGTTTGTTAAATTAAATGTGTTTAAGTTTTAAAATTTTGTCTTTCATCCTTTGCTGTCATAAATGTCACAGCAAATTGGAGCTATAACAAACTGGGGGCTCGTCCGGGATAGACCATTGTGTGAGTCATTTATTGAAAATCTAACATTTCAAATTGTAAAATTGTTTTATGAATTTTCCTATATATATATACATACATACATACAAGTGCTGGTCAACGAATGAGAATAATTTGAAATAGCGCAATCGTTAAATTTTCTTGATACATTTTTTGTGCAGAAAGCAAATCAGGTGTTCACCGCGCCTGTCCTACTTCTTAGAGTATTCACAGAACTCACTACCTGTAAAAAAATTTGCTCAGCTGAGCTTTCCAAAAGGCCCATTTAGGCCATTTAACTGTGACAATGTTGTTTTATTGAATTAGAATAATTGAGAAACCGTTGCACTGAATTAGAATAATTTTTACTATAATTAGAATCATCACTTTCTCAGTATTTTGTGGCTGCCCCCTTGGCTTGTATGACTGCCTGAAGTCTCCGCGGCATCGATTTGACCAGCTTGTCACAAGTTTCTGCACTCACAGCTTCCCAGGCAGTGGCGATGTTCTGCTTCAGTTGGTCCAGTGTAGTCGGCTTTCTGTCGCAAATTTTCAGCTTGACGATGGCCCAAAGGTTTTCTTTTTTTTTTTTTTTTTTTTTAGCCCACCACCACCCCCCCTCGTCGGAGGACAACTTTATTTTTTAATTCAATTAATGTGCAGACAGTGCTTTCTCCAACCTGACCCACATCCACCCTATCACTAATATTTTGGATTGCCTAAGCATTTTGAAGTTGTTAGTTTACAAAAAAAAAAAAAAAAATGGATAAGTAAATAAAAATAATAACAAATAAGTCATGTGAACAGAAAATTGGGCAAAATGGAACTATTTACAGATGGACGCGGAAAGACTGGGTGATGGACAGACATATAAAGACAATGGACAAGCAGACGCTGACAGACAGACAGACAGACTAATGGACAAACAGACAGATACAGGCAATCGACAGGGACAAGATATTCAGATAAAATAGATCAACAGGTGAAGACACATAAACAGGTGGATGCTTTGACAGACATACTGACACGTATATAAAGATCATATTAGTGAGTGATACTGTTTGTTAATGCTTGTGTGTGTGTGGGTGTTTGTGGGTATGAGAGAGAAAGGGAAAGGGTGGGGGTTGGGGGGGGGGTAATTGAAGTGTAGGTGTCAAGCGTAGGGGGTGAAAGTGGCCCAAAGGTTTTCAATAACATTGAGGTCAGGCGAGTTGGCCGGCCATGCCAAAACTTCAAGCTGTTTTTCAGCGAACCAATCTTTGGTCGACTTTGGCGCAAGAGCCAGTGCAAGATCCTGTTGAAATATGAGGTCTTCTTCGCCAAACTGTCCCTCAACAGTCGGAATCAGGAACGTTTCCTGAACATCTTGGTATACGGCAGCCTTGACAGTCTTCTTGAGGAAGCAGAGTTTCCCTACACCCCGAGCGGACATGCATCCCCAGACCATAACGCTCTGGGGAGACTTGACGTATCTTTTTACGCACTCGTGATTGTAGGTTTCGCCACCACGACGCCAGACACGAGGACCTTGGTCACTGAAGGAGATGTAAAAGCGTGATTTGTCACTGAAGACCACTTTCTGCCAGTCTTCAGCAGTCCACTCGCCGTGTTCTTTGGCCCACTTCAGGCGTTTCTCCATTTGTTTCTTGTTCAGCATCGGTTTTTCCTGCGGGAACGCGAGATTTGAAGCAGAGTTCGCGCAGACAACGGTAAGAGGTTGATTTCGAGACGTTAGCGCTGGTCTGCTCATTCCACAAGTCGCTGAGCTCAGAAGTGGACTTGAACCGGTTGCTGACTGCGATCTTTCTCAGCTGCTTGTTGTCACGAGTAGAAGTTTTTCGGATGCCGGAACAGTTGGTGCGCTTGCTGCAGTCTTTCTTTAGAGCTTTGCAGATGGAAGACTGGCTGATGCCAAGCTGCTCAGCAATTTTAGTTTGGGTCAAGCCTTGTTAGCGAAGGGCTTGAATTTGAGTCACTATTCCCGTTAAGAGGTCGCGCTGCTTATCCATGATTGATTTTACAACTTAGAAATGCACAATGAACACTCTTCACAGAAAACAAAAATTCGAGCACTTATTCTAATTCAATGAAGTGACTTATGAATTATTATAATTCATTGAAACAACAGTGTCACAGTTAAATGGCCTAAATGGGCCTTTTGGAAAGCTCAGCAGAGCAAATTTTTTACAGGTAGCGAGTTCTTTGAATACTCTAACAAGTAGGACAGGCGCGGTGAACACCTGATTTGCTTTCTGCACAAAAAATGCATCAAGAAAATTTAACGATTGCGCTATTTCAAATTATTCTAATTCGTTGACCAGCACTTGTATATATATATTGACAGATCAACAGCAATGGATGATTTCTTGGCATCACCAACCGTAGAGGTTTTGAAGTCTTTTAAAAAGACAGAACTGCTAGAAATATGCAGACATTTAGACCTGACAGAGGTAAAACCAGCCATGCGAAAAGCAAGACTGGCTAGAGAGATTGTTGATTATTACATTGATGAAAATGTGTTTGCACCAGGAGATCTGGAACAGTTTCCAGTGGAAAATCCAAATGTAGAAAATGACCTTAAATTAAAACTGCTCGAGATTGAAAGGGAGGAAAGAGAAAAACAGAGACTTTGAGCGGGAAGAAAGAAAGAAAGAAAGAAAGGGAGAAAAAGAAAAGCAAAGAGAATTTGAGAGATAGAAAGAGGAAAGAGCAGAAAGAGAGAGACAGAGACAGAGAGTTTTTGAATTAGAGAAGTTAGATAGAGAAGAAAGACTCCAAATGGAGCAACTAAAAATCAAAATTGAAACTAAAAATAAATTTTAGGCTAGCCTTGAGGTAAAACTGGTGCCTCCATTTGCAGAAAAGGATGTTGACAACTATTTCCAGTGTTTTGAAAAGGTAGCAAAGAGTTGCCAGTGCCCAATGGAACACTGGCCTCTGATGTTGCAAACTGTCCTCAAAGGTAAAGCTCAACAAGCCTATTCAGCTTTGTCTGCAGATGATTCCTCTGATTATGAGGTTGTCAAAAGGGTTATTATGTGAGCTTATGAGTTTGTTCCAGAGGCTTACCAACAGAAATTCAGAGATCTGAAGAAATCTGACAATCAGACTTATGTGGAATTTGCTAACGAGAAGCAGGTTTGCTTTGAGCGCTGGTGTACTTCTATGGAGGTCAAGGATGATTTCAACTCACTAAGAGAAATGGTGTTAGTTGAAGAATTCAAGAACTGTGTTTAGGATGATATTAAGACCTACCTTAATGAGAAGCAAGCACTGAATTTGCAATCAGCTGCCAAATTTGCAGATGAATATGTTCTCACACATAAGTCTAAATTTCAGTCTAGCCGTAACAAAAGATGGTTCCAATTTCAGAAAAAAGGTAACGGTGATACCCAAGATTCCTCACCCAAAGACAAATCTGGTGATGGTGCTCAGAAATCCAGTCACAGGTCTGATGAAAGTGTAAAAGCTGACTGAGACAAAAGTGGTCTAGTTTGCAGTTATTGCAAGAAATCTGGTCATGTTACAACTAACTGTTGGTTCCTTAAAGCTAAGAAAGAAAAAGAACAGTATACCAAACCAAATGCCTTTGTGAAAACAAGGTTAGAAACCCCTGTAGTAGATGACCGATCTGCTAAATTGCCTGCTCCTTATGGGGCTAAAAAGCCTGATACTGCTGACTTTGTGAGGGAGGAATTTCTTCCATTTGTGTCTGAGGGATTTGTGGCTCTGAATGAGCATTCTACTCCTGTCCACATATATATCCTAAGGGATACCGGAGCTTCTCAGTCACTTTTGTTAATAGACTCCTTGGAGTTACATGATGAGACCGCTTCTGGGGATTTCATACTTGTACAAGGTATTGAAGGGAGGACTGTATCTGTACCCCTGCGCTCTATATTCTTGAAGTCAGATTTAGTTACAGGACAGGTAAAGGTGGGACTTATGTCAAGTCTACCTATCAAGGGTGTTTCTCTGTTGCTTGGCAATGACGTTGCTGGGGGCAATGCAGTTCCCCCTGTACATACTTTACTTCACAGCCGAGCACTGAAGATGGCGATGAAGACCCATCTCTGTATCCTTCCTGTGCAGTGACTCGTGCTATGGCCAAGAAGGCTCAAGAAGAAGATGATGTGGTGCCGTCCAGCACATTGAATAGTTCGGACTCAGGTGGTTCGCCTCATGACTCTGTTCGGCCTACTATGGTTTCTCCATTTGAGGACTTATCAGATACTTTTATCAGTTCTTTGTTCAGCCAGCCAGATGGGTCTGGTGATTCTAATGTGTCTGGAAACTTGTCTCTGTCCAGAAAGTGATTGATTGAGGAGCAAACTAATGATCCTGAAATTTGTGTACTAAAGAGGAGAGCCCTTCCTGATAAAGAAATAGATGCAGTTCCAGGTGGGTATTATCTCAAGGATGGTGTGTTGATGCGGAAGTGGCACCCTCCTGATATTCCTGCCAATGCAGATTGGGCAGTGGTAAGGCAAATTGTTGTTCCAAAGGTCTTTAGGAATGAGATCTTAACAATGGCTCATAGTTTACCTTTAGGAGGTCATCTTGGTGTTAACAAGACTGTTGATAAGATCATGAAACCCTTCTTCTGGCCTGGGCTTCGGAAAGATGTTTCCAACTTTTGCAAAACCTGTCACACTTGTCAGGTAGTTGGAAAACACCTGTAAGACCCACGTGTAGCTCCATTGCAGCCTATCCTAGCATTTGGGGAGCATTCTCCAAGGTCATTGTTGATTGTGTTAGTCCATTACCCAAGACTAGATCTGGAAATCAGTACTTGCTGACAATCATATGTGCATCTACCGGATTGCCTGAAGCAATACCTCGATGCAACATCAAGGCAACTGCAGTCTCGAAGGCTCTGATAAAGTTCTTCACGTTGTTTGGCCTTCCCTGGGAAATTCAGTCAGACTAAGGTAGCAATTTCATTTCCGGATTGTTTCAGCAGGTTGTGTATGAACTAGGTGCAAAGCAGATTCTTTCTAGTGCCTATCATCCAGAAAGTCAGGGTGCCTTAGAGCGGTTTTATTCCACTCTCAAGACAATGATGAGGACTTATTGTTATGACCATGAGAAAGACTGGGATGAAGGTGTTCATTTGCTGTTGTTTGCTGCTAGAGAAGCAGTGCAGGAGTCTACTGGATTCAGTCCGTTTGAGCTAGTGTTTGGCCATGAAGTGAAAGAACCTTTGCTATTATTGGGTGAACAATGGCAAGAGAAAGAGTCGCATATTAGTCTGTTAGACTATGTTAGCAAGTTCAAGGAAAGATTGCGTGCAGCTTGTGACCTAGCCAAAGAGAACTTGAAATCAAGTCAGGGAAAAATGAAAACTTGATATGATCATAAGGCTAGAAGCCATGAGTTTAAACCAGGAGCCAAGGATCTTGTGTTGTTTCCCTTGCAGTCCAATCCATTGCAGGCTAGAGCTCATGGTCCGTATGAAATTCAAACAAAACTCAATGTTTCAATTACATTGTGACGACTCCAGATAGGAGAAAGCGAAAACAGCTGTGTCCCATTAACATGCTGAGGCCTTATCATGACAGAAATGCTAGGGTTGCAGCTGTCACTTCAGATTCTCCTATGGTCGAAACGTGTGAAGATGAGGGGGAGTATCAAGATGATGAACCTAGAATTAAAGCTGAAGTTCTTTCATGTAAATTGTCAAATTCTGAAGTGTTGCAAAATCTTGATGTAAAACTCCAGCACTTTGAATTCTCACAGAAAGATCAGTTTGAGTGGTTGATCAAGAATTATAAAGATCTATTTCCTGATGTTCCAAGGAGAGTTTCTACAGCTTCTCATGATGTAGATGTTGGTGATGCCAAACCAATAAAACAGCATCCATACCAGATGAATCCTGAAAAGAGAGAGATTTCTGAGAAAGAGGTTGAGTACCTGCTAGAACATGATATTATCAGACCCTCCAACTCAGATTGGAGTTCACCCTGTGTGCTAGTTCCAAAACCTGATGGAAGTACTAGATTCTGTACAGGCTATTGCAAAGTCAATGCTGTAACTAGAACTGATGTGTTTCCAATACCTAGGATTGATGATTGTATTGATAGAGTAGGGCAAGCAAAGTTTCTGATCAAGATTGATTCATTGAAGGGATATTTGTGTGTGCCTTTCACTGAGAGGGCCAAGAGCATCTCTGCTTTTGCCACACCATCTGGGTTGTACCAGTATGAAGTCGTACCCTTTGGCATGAAAAATGCCCCAGCCACGTTCCAAAGGATGATATGGTCTACAATCGCTGGATTGACACACACGAGTGCGTACATCGACGACCTGATCACATGGAGTGACTCCTGGGAAAAACATCTAAAAGATGTAGAGACGTTGTTCCAGCGCCTGACCCAGGCTAACCTGAATGTTAACCCGAAAAAGAGTGACTTTGGTTGTGCTACTGTCACCTATCTTGGCTACGTCATAGGCCAGGGTAAGGTGGCACCCATAAATGCTAAAGTCCGAGCCATCATGGACTTTCCAGTTCCTGACAACAAAAGAGCTTTGCGCCGCTTCCTTGGAATGATCGGGTACTACTGCAAGTTCTGCAAGAACTTTGCTGAGATTGCTCTCAGTCTCACCAACCAACTGAAGAAAGGCGTAACGTTCACTTGGGATGATGCATGTTAGAGAGCCTTCGATCGCCTGAAGTCCTTGCTGTGTCACTTCCCCGTGCTCAAATCTCCTGACTTCAGCAAACCGTTCTCCATCGCGGTCGACGCTAGTGACCAAGCTTGTGGATCTGTGCTCCTACAGAGAAGTGACTCTGATGACATTGAGCATCCTGTGGCATACTTCTCCAGGAAGTTCAATCGCCACCAAACAAACTATTCCACGATAGAGAAGGAGCTGTTGGCTCTGGTTCTATCCTTACAACACTTTGAGGTTTATGTTTGTACAGGGTAAAAGCAAATGATTGTATATACTCACCACAATCCATTAATGTTTTTGAGTGTAATGAAAACAATAATCAGTGATTGTTGAATTGCAGTTTGATTTTACAGGAGTTTGACTTGGAAATTAAGCATGTGAAGGGTACTGACAATGTAATTGCTGATTGCTTATCCCGTGTTTGAGTATGTGTATATATGTCACGTGTTTATTAGCATCTTGTATTGTATATATATGTATATAAGTGTCTACTTTACCATTTTTGTATTGAAAAGAAAACTTTTTCCTTTGAGTCAAACTTTTTCCCTTTTGGAATGGAGGTGTATTGAGGAAAATTAAGAAGCCACTAGATGGTAGTATTGACATTTTTTGTTAAGCCAGTCCGGAGCGAGGTTTTGGGCATGTCCTGGGCATGTCTGAGAGGGGAAAGTCCCAGAGAATTGAAAAAAAGTCTATAAAAGTTGGGAGGTGTCAGGAAAAGAGTATACAAGGAGTAAAGTAGTAGGAGAAATTGCAAGGAGAAGGATACATTTGACCAGACCGGTCACTCTTTTCAAGGCCTATGAAGCTTTTTCGGATTTTTCCCTTTGTTGGAGCATTTTCCTTTCCCAGAACGTCGCACAAAGAAACCCCATCTCTGTAACTATCTCATTTTTAAATATTATCAATCTTGGTCATTGCTTTATTTTATTAAATCTGTTCAAGTTTTAAAATTTTGTTTGTCATCCCTTGCTGTCCGATTTGCCATAAAAAATTGGGGCCATATCATATTGGATTCACAACTTTAAAGTTTGCTGAGTTGTTTATAAGAGAGATTTATCTTCATTCACCTCCTGTTGAATTCCCCCTGGTATTACTCTTGCATATTTAGGACACAAAAATTAGCTAACTTGAATCTTGAAAATTATCAAGGTCTCAACAATATGGTCAGGCAAGCTTTTCTGCATCAAAATTACTCTTTGGGTGAAAAAATATTTCCTAATATCAGTTGGTCAACTTCCATTTGTGACCGCGAGTTCTACTAACAACACTTAGCCAAAGGAATCCCACATAATTCAATTTGGTAATCCCTTTAACATATTTAAAGACCTTAATCAGATCACACCCTAAGTCTCCTTTTCCTAAGACTAGAGAGATTAAGGATCTTCAGCCTCTTTTCATAGCTTTCATCTTTTGCTACGTGGAATTAGCTTAGTGGCTCTTCTCTGAATTTCTTCTCAAGCCTCTATATCTTTCTTAACGTATGGTCCCCAGAACTGTACATAATACCCTGGATGTGGTCTGACGAATGTACTTTAGAAGTACGACCTCCTTGGATTTGTACTCAATACTTTTTGCAATGTATCCGAGCGTCTGATTGCCTTTTTTTACTGCTACGGCACAATGGCTCGAACCTGTGAGGGTTTGGTCTACAATCACCTCCAGATCTTTTTCATGTGGAGCACATTCCAGTTTTGAACTTGCCATGAAGTAATCCTGTCGAATGTTGTTATTGCCTCCATGTGCAACTTTACATTTCGCTACATTAATTTCATTTGCGAAATTTCTGCCCAATTCTGGATTCTATCCATATCATCCTGAATCACGTTAGTTGACTCTAAACTAATTGCCAAACCTCCCAATTTAGTATCATCCGCAAATTTAACTAATTTGCTGTCAATATTCCCATCAAGGTCATTAATGTAGATGAAGAACAGCAGGGGTCCCAAAACCAATCCCTGAGGGACGCCACTCCCCACCATACCGAGCTCAGATGAGATACCACTGACCACCACTCTTTGTGTTCTGTCCTGTAACCAGATTTGAATCCACTTCAGAATACCTCTTGTAACTCCAATGGAGCTAATTAAAAAAATTTGTCTCTTATGCGGTCCTGTATCAAATGTTTTCTGAAAATCACATATCCGGGAAGATATGCCTGCTCAGCATCTGATATAGAATGATAAGTCCCAGAAGCAAACCGTTAATGTTGATGCCACCCTGCGTATTTCAGAAAGTACTAACACTAACACTTAACAACTAGCCAACGGGCCATTTTGAACGATCTTTTGTCATAAAATAATGGACTGGGACAATCACACGATCCAACACAATAAAAGTGCATACCGCTCAGCAAAGGGCGACAGTTCGTCATTCTCGGGCGACGCAAAGGGCGACGGTTCGTCATTCTCAGGCGACCATTATCATGCGACCATTTGAAGCAGATGACGACTAATTCGGGGGAATAAAACCTCATTTATCTCGTCTTTGAGAACAAAAATTCCACATTTTTTTATTTTACAATATTTATTTACTATTTATGATTGTTTAAAACAGCATTATGATTTAGCCATGTGTTCCCCTTTAAGTGAAACATACTGGAATATGCACCCTCTGATTTGATGTTGTTTATTTGTAAATCTGAACAGGGGCTATTGTAAATTTTGTATTTAGGACTGCCATGCCCAGCAATGCTACTTTAGCTTTCTGGTGCACATGGAATATTTTGCCTCTAATTTCTTTGGTTGCCAATGAATACACTATGGGGTTCAGACAGGAAGGGATACATGAGGCTACTGCCAAGTTTATCATTTTGAAGTCTTGATCAAGGTGGAATAAGAAAAGTTCAATGATATAGACCGATATAGTTGGGCCGTAGAAAACTGCTACGAGAACTAAATGTTCTGTGCACGTTCCAAGTGCTTTGTACCTGCTCTTCACTTTCTTCATTTTAAACACAGCTCTCAAAATACAAGCATATGACACAATTATTAAAGTAAGTGGACCAAATAAGAGCAGTATGCTCAGACAGGACGCAGCTGTCCACTGCAGTGTATTATCATTACATGCAAGATAGAATACAGCTCCATACTCACAAACAAAGTTAGAGACAATGAGTGAATCACAAAAGGACAAGTTGTTCAATATCAAAGCTAGGAACATCATAATGCTAACACAAAATGTCCAAACTGTCATTAAAATAAAGATAATTCTTATGGGAGTATTGACTGAGCTATGCCTTAGTGGGAAACATATCACAATTAACCTGTCATAAGCAAGAACACTGAGGGAAAACGATTCTAACATTATAGAACAGTGATAAAAGAAAGTCTGTGTCAAACATGCATTGTAAGACATGAAAATGTCCCTTGTTAAAATGGTATAGATTGTGCTGGGGATAAAGGATGTGCTGCACATGAGGTCAACCACGGCTAAATTAGCCACTCCAATGTACTTTGGAGTGTGTAGGCGCTGGTCGATCCATATAATGGCAATGATGAAGGAGTTGAACAAGAGTGTAACACTGTAAACAAAGCCGAGGAAATGCATAAATAAATCCGCAGACTTTAAAGTCGTAAATCCGATGACATAAAATCCTTCTGGTCTTATGATGGACTCATTCGTGATGAGATCGGCAGGGTTTCCCATTGAGCCTGTGCGGCGATCGGGATGTCCTCGTCACCAACGTGTCTCTCAGCCTTGAGGGGAAAAAAAATGGCAGTTAACCTTACAGCCCTCTGACAATTCAAGCTATTGCTGCACAGCCTTTTAATTGATGATTTAATTTGGACCTCAGTTGCCTGTAACTTCAAAGCATGGAAAGCCGCTACTTGACAACTTTCTGCCTTGCAAACTCAAATTTCTATACGTATAAAAATCATATAAAATATTTAATTTATAATCAAAATGGAACTACTTTTAATACATACACAAGCTAAAATAGATTTAGTACTTATTGTACTTTAAGGAGACAATATGATTTCCATTTTTAATTCAATCATAAAACCACTTCACTAAGTGCTTCCTGGCGAAGTGGATTCTGCATGTCACGATAAAGAGCTTAAAACGTAGCCATAACTATTCAGGGGAACGTTTCATGAAATCTCAGATGCTAACTTGCATAGTTGGACCCATTGACTGTGAATTGACAAACTATATATGTACGTTATACGCTTTTGGGAAACGCACCCCAGCATAGTTAAATCCAACTCATATTTACCAGCCTGGTGATTGTGTTTGAAAGGTGCATTCCAGAAAGAGTGAGTCTATCAGAAGTAAAGATAGCGGGGCCTTCACCACTCTATGAAAGTTTGTGAGTAACAATTCCTAAATAATGTTTCTCAAAGTAAAATTGCAAAGAATTTGGGGACTTCATCGTCCACGATACATAATACAATTGAATGATTCAGTGAGTCCAGAGAAATCTCTGTACGCAAGGGGCAAGGCTGAAAACAACTACTTAATGGCCATGATCTTCAGACCGTCAGGTGGCAGTGCATTAAAAACAGACAGGATTTGGTTGTGGAAATCACTTCATGGGCTAAGGAATGCTTTTTCTGTAAACCTTTTTCAGCGAACATAGTTGTCACTATATCACTGCGTCCACAAATGCAAGTTAAAACTCCATCATGTGAAGAAAAAAATCATATATAAACAGTAGTGATTTCTCAGGGACACCAAGCTTCCCCAATGTTTTCAGAACCGTTGCTGTCACTTCAGTAAAATCAGTTTATTGAACAGTTCCGATATTTCTGTGCACTGTTTCAGCCATCTCTGGAGTGTTTTACAATAGCGAGACAAGCCCCTCTAAATGTTATGAACAAACCCAAAACCAGTGAAGTTGGCACGTTGTGTAAATCGGAAATAAAAACAGAATACAATGATTTGCAAATCCTTTTCAACCTATATTCAATTGAATATTCTGCAAAGACAAGTTACCTAATGTTTGAACAGATAAACTTTGTAATTTTTTGCAAATATTAGCTCATTTGGAATTTCCCACAGGTGAACAGGCTAATTGGGAACAGGTGGGTGCCATGATTTGGTATAAAAGCAGCTTCCCTGAAATGCTCAGTCATTCACAAACAAGGATGGGGCGAGGGTTACCACTTAGTGAACAAAAGCGTGAGCTGATTGTCGAACAGTTTAAAAACAACATTCCTCAATGTGCTATTGCAAGAAATTTAGGGATTTCATCATCTACAGTCCGTAATATCGTCAAAAGGTTCAGAGAATCTGGAGAAATCACTGCACATAAGCGACAAGGCCAAAAACCAACATTGAATGCCCGTGACCTTCGATCCCTCAGGCGGTACAGCATCAAAAACCGACATCAGTGTGTAAAGGACATCACCACATGGGCTCAGGAACACTTCAGAAAACCACTATCAGTAACTACAGTTCGTCGCTTCATCTGCAAGTGCTAGTTAAAACTCTACAATGCAAAGCGAAAGCCATTCATCAACAGCACCCAGAAACACCACCGGGTTCGCTGGGCCCAAGCTCATCTAAGATGGACTGATGCAAAGTGGAAAAGTGTTCTGTGGTCTGACGAGTCCACATTTCAAATTGTTTTTGGAAACTGTGGACGCCGTGTCCTCTGGACCAAAGAGGAATAGAACCATCCGGACTGTTATAGGCGCAAAGTTCAAAACCCAGCATCTGTGATGGTATGGGGGTGTATTAGTGCCCAAGGTATGGGCAACTTACACATATGTGAAGGCACCATTAATGCTGAAAGGTACATACAGGTTTTGGAGCAACATATGTTGCAATCCAAGCAACGTCTTTTTCATGGACGCCCCTGCTTATTTCAGCAAGACAATGCCAAGCCACATTCTGCACGTGTTACAACAGCATGGCTCCGTAGTAAAAGAGTGTGGGTACTAGAATGGCCTGCCTGTAGTCCAGACCTGTCTCCCATTGAAAATGTGTGGCGCATTATGAAGCGTAAAATATGACAACGGAGACCCCGGACTGTTGAACAACTTAAGCTGTACATCAAGCAAGAATGGGAAAGAGTTCCACCTGAAAAGCTTCAAAAATTGGTCTCCTCAGTTCCCAAACGTTTACTGAGTGTCGTTAAAAGGAGAGGCAATGTAACACAGTGGTAAAAAGGCCCCTGTGCCAACTTTTTTGCAATGTGTTGCTGCCTTTAAATTCTAAGTTAATGATTATTTGCAAAAAAAAAAGTTTCTCGGTTTGAACATTAAACATCTTGTCTTTGCAGTGTATTCAATTGAATATAAGTTGAAAAGGATTTGCAAATCATTGTATTCTGTTTTTATCTACGATTTACATAACGTGTCAACTTCACTGGTTTTGGGTTTTGTATTTTTTTTTGGGAATTCCTCCCCTATTTGACAGCCATACAGTGTAGAGAGACAGGAAAGCCAGGGAGAAGAATGGGGGACAACATACAGCAAACGACCCAAGCTGGACTGGAATCCAGGCCGCTGCGGGAAGGACATGGCCCCCACGGCACACGCACCCAGACCGATGAACTGCTGGGTCGCCCCCACTAAATGGCATCATCTTAAGGATAAATTTATTGGCGACATAATTGCATAGCCTACGTATAGCTATGTAAGCCAGTCCAGCCAGCAACATCTGATTGAGTCTGTGAATTAATGCTTCCTTAATGCATTACCAAATCTGTAAAATACATTGTACTGGGTCCTCTGACTTGGCTTCCTGAAAATTTTTCCCCACACCCACGCCACTGTATATAAAGAAGATCCAGAAATGCTGTGACCTTCACTCCCTCCACTGAGGTAAAGCAGAAGACTGTCCTGTGGTCTGATCAATCAATGTGAAATTCCTCACGGAAATCATGGACGCTTAATATTAGCCCTACAGATGAAGAAATAGTAAAAATACTCACTTCACCATAACCTTTGAACATAAGGTTAAGGGAAAGATCTAGAGCAGAGCATTTTGTTTTAGTCACAGACCTCTAAAAAAACTGAAATGTGGATTTAGCCATCAACATTTCTCTGACCTCAGTTAAACAATGAATATGACCTACCACTTGAAAACGGTGAATGAGCCTACTTATATACTGTCCATGCATAAATGTGTTTTATGAGCTTCATTGATGAACAATTAAGATGTATATTATATATCAATATCTATATATATAATATATATATATATATTTGTAATGTGTGCCGAGATATTTATAGGTTACCAATTTGAAATGGAATTTTAAAAGTAACTGAACCCCCAAACCTCTTTTTCAAAACCAATGTATATAATTCATAAAGAATTAAGTGTAACCTTAAAACAGTATCTGGTAAGTTTGCTAAAACCATTTGTTTCCAGAAAACCCCTCACCATGTGAATAGAAAACTGTTGTATTTATACCCTCTTTTGGTATATCATTGTTCAGTTGGCTGAATAGTAAATCGCAGCAGGGTAGTGACTAAATCCTGGCGACTTGTGCTAATACTTTAGTTTGCCAGCTATAATAGACTGAAAAGCATGAATGGGTCTAAGGTTTTCAACAAATTGGATCTAAAGTGGGGTTACCACCAGCTGGAATTGACCCCGGCATCGCGTGAAATCACAACATTTGCCATTCACAATGGAGTTTATAGATATAAACGGCTAATCTTTGGAGTTTCTTCCGCTAGCGAGCAGTACCAGCACGAGATTGGAGCTGCACTAGCTGGAATCGAGGGCGTAGAAAACATCTCGGATGATATCGTCGTCCATGCAGCGGACCAGGTGACACATGACCTACGTCTCCAGCCTTATAACTTCAAGGTCGTTCATGTCCCAGGAAGAGCGAACATTGCTGATCCATTGTCACGGCTTCTGGGGAAGACTGCCATGAAAGAAAGGCATGCGCACGGATCGGAAGAGTATGTACGATTCGTCACTGTGAATGCCACGCCCAAGGCCCTGACAGCCAGAGAGGTGGAGGAGGCCTCAAGGTCGGATGCTGAGCTAATAGAGCTAAGAAAAGCAATAGACACAGGACTCTTTGGAAAATCCATGGCATACGCACCAGCAGTAAGTGAGCTTTGTACCATTGGCTACATTGTGCTAAGGGGCACGCGTATTGTGCTTCCAATTGCCTTACGTTCAAAAGCGCTGATGCTGGCACATGAGGGACATTTAGGGATTGTGGGCACAAAACAGCACCTAAGGAGCAAAGTTTGGTGGCCAGGAATGGACAAGGCTGCAGAGAAATATTGTAAAGCATGGCACGGGTGCCAGATCACGTCGCGACTCGACGCACCCGAACCCCTCAGACCAACACCACTTCCGGAGGGGCCATGGCAAGACTTAGCGGTAGATTTACTTGGACCCTTACCAACGAAACACTCAATTTTAGTTGTGGGTAGATTATTACAGTAGATATTACGAATATGATGTACTTACCTCTACGACCACTGACAAGGTGATTGACAGCCTTGAAAATATATTTAGTCGACACGGACTGCCAGTAACCCTGAAATCAGACAATGGGCCACAATTCAGATCCAATGAATTTAGAGGGTACTGCACAGAAAACGGAATCGCACACCTTAAAACGACCCAAAAATGGGCCCAAGCTAATGGCGAGGTGGAGCGACCGAATGGCTCAATTATGAAACGAATCAGAATCGCACAATCCGATGGATTGGACTGGCAGAAAGAACTCAGGCGATACGTCACAGTGTATCGTGGGGTTACGCACAGCACAACAGGGAAGAGTCTGGATGAGAGGCAAGCTGCCTGAGATCACACCAGTGTTCATGGATCTGGAAGTGAGAGATCGAGATGTGGAACGGAAAGAACAGTACAAGCTGTATGCAGATGAGCTGAGGAGCGCGGAATACTCAGATGTGGCTGTGGGGGACCAAGTCCTGATGAGGCAAGAAAAAGTGGACAAGTTCACCACAACCTTCGATAAAATGGCACACACAGTCATAAGTAAGAACGGAAATCAACTGACTGTGGAGTCTCCGGATGGAGCACAGTACAACCAGAACACAACCAATGTGAAGAAGTACATCTCCAACCAAGGTGAGACAGAAGAAGCGAAAAGCGGCAGTTCTGGGTTATGCCTGGGACAACAGCAGGTTGAGAACACCTTCAATGGTCCAGTTGGGCCAGCCGAATGGAACAGTTCACAAACACCTCCTCTCAGGCCTCAGAGGGAGAGAACACCTCCTGAGAAACTGAAAGACTGCATGAATTTGCATGAATTCTTGCCCTGGGTGAAATGAGTTTGTCAACACAGGCACTTATTGTGTTAGAAAAAAAAAGTGTTTTGACTTTGTTTAATGTGGATAGTTAATATTGATGTTTATTTGGGAAGCATTGCTAAATCGGACTGACGCGAGACTAATGATTTGAGATGGGGAAAACGTAAGGAATGAAGTTAAAAGAAAAAGAAAATGTATGTTGACAAATGTGTTACACAGAATATTGATTTGGAGTAAGTTCATATCCAAGTAAGGGGGAGATGTCACATACTGAATGTGTACACTACAAATCCCACTACCACCTTTATGTTGAATGTACAACTGGGGGTACAGGAAATGAGGTGTAAAGAATGGGACGAGGAAGTTCAGTAAAAGGCTGCACGAAGTTGTAACGCGGTGTCTGTGTCGTGATTTAGGCTAGGTTTACATGATGACAGTGTGAACAGAAGACGTAAAAGTGGCGTCGCGTCTTCACTTTTTATTTCGCGTTCAGACTAGCGTTCTCGGGAGGAAATCTGAGTGCATACGGTGACACAAAAAGTGTGTAGAAATCGATTGGGTATGCATGCCAGACGGCTAGGTGGTGCTGTGATACACTAACACAAACGCCGCCATTCCTACGCGCATACGTAGAATCTTCCTTCTTCTCGTCACTGTGCCTCGAAATCACAAAATATGGCTACCGGTAACAAGAAGAACTTCGTCTGGTCAGGTAGATCCTCCTCTGTTCGCCAATAGCATGTGTACAGATTCTGTACATTTGTAGTAACGATTCCTGTACATTTATTATGGCTGTCAGAGTAGCCTGAAGGTCCGAAGCATGGATGTAATCCGACATGTTTGTTTACTGCGTGACGTAAACGCCTACGCGACGTGAGCAGAACAGCATTTGAGCCAGTTTTGCGTCTTGGCCAGTTTAGACGGAAACGCTACGCCGGAACGTATTCAAGTTTTCCACTTTCGAGGGTGGTTTGAGATTTTTGCGTCTTCAAGCCCCAAAAACGTTGTCACCATATAAACAAAAGGCACTTCGGTTGAAATATTTTGTCGTCTTTACTCGCAAGCATCTTCGTGTAAACTGGGCCTCAATTCAGTGGGGTTAAAACCGTATGTCAAGCCGGAGTTAACTCTCTTGACATCCAGTGTCTTAGATAAATGAAAATTACCGACCCCAGAAAACTTATCAACCTCATTTTTTGTTATCGTTAGATTAATTGATTTATTGATTATCGCAACAGGCTGAGGCATTGCTGAAGGATTGAAAGCAATGGAATTGCATAAAGACATTTCAAATGGTATTATTTGATTTACACAATTTAAACGATCATGAAACACATGCATTGTTTCCAATCCCCGAGTAAAGAGAAGCGGGAGAAGTCCGGAGTCATAATCGCTTTCCATGTTACCTGTGGTGAGTCCACCTTTACTCAAGTGAATCTGAAACTTCAATGCAGAAGGATTTTAACTCCGCGGGAGAATCTCGTTAATGAAAGTTAAGTGAAAAATTGCGGACTACAGTGAATAAGCCGAAAAAAAGCGCAAGACGTAACACCAAATGCGCGAGACTTGGCATCTCTGGAACCTAAACTGCAGCCAGCTAATTGACTAGAAACGCAACTGGGGCAGCAGGAAAAGTTGCTCTGATTGCTGTCGATATTGTAAGTCCCTCCCAATTTTTGATTTTCTGTTGCTGAAGAGAGAGAAGTGACACTGATGAGTCTGGCGGTGTTCCAAAAGTTGGACTATTTCCAGCCGAGAGTACCGTGGGAAAAAGCTGTGCGCTGAGAGCATTTTGTGCGCCAAGGACGTTGAGCGCTGTTAGTGCTTTACTTCATAGTATTTGCATTAATAGTTGACGCTGGCAGTGCAAAAAAACACTTCCTGTGGACACATGCCTTATTTATCACAATGCCAGATTGCGTCCATGTGTATTCCCCCACGCTCTTGTAGGCTTTGAGACCCAAAGGAGTAGGACGAGGGATAGCTGATCACGTAATTGTAGATGTCGGGATACTCCAGGACAGGAAAATTGTCTGATACGGCTGACTCAGTTCTTGTGAAAAGCATACCTGAGGCAGTAAAAGAGTTGATAGTGTTTAAGCTTTGGATGCTTCATTTATTTGTAAAGTGTGCAGTGAACTCTGATCGCTTGAATCGGTGCTAGTGCCATTCATTTTCGCTCAGGCAAAAGTGGTTTAAACAAAATGAGTCACGTGACATCCAGAACTTTTGACCAGATAGACACCTGCCGCTTTTTCTCCGTCTCACCTTGTATCAGTGTACGAATCTTGGGTAACTGAGTTTTCGTTTTCCATTAAGCAAGCCAACTAGGCAAAAGTTTGATCGCCGCTGCTTCACTGGGCAAGGGGACAAGAATGTTGTTTGATATGTCATGAACATTATTATTTGGTTAACGCGCAACTAAACCATGCATGATTTTTTCGCTCGACTGCAGTGATAACTTAGAGCCGCAGAGGTGAAACATCTAGCGTTACAGTATTTACACATCATCTGCACAATTTCATAGATTTTTTTTAAAAATTTGCATAATTCTTGATTTTCTTCCATGGCTCATTGACCATCATAGCTGCCAGAGTTTCAATTCATCTAATAATTGGTTTCAAAAACCGACCTTTGGTCCCCGCCTTTGCCCCTACCTCAGCACATTGCACTTTTTTTTTTTTGGTTATGTAGTTGGTGGAGTTTGGCTACAACGATGGGTTCAGTTACTCTCTGAAGGTGCATCTGTATTGCACTCCAAGCAGTCCCACTGCAACTTCAGGTTTAACGCAGACCTTGAGCTGAGGCCTGCTGTTAACCAATGCTATTGTCACCAAAGCCAGTGTGACTTTAGAAATTTAGACCCAACCTTCTACATAAGAGTTGTATTTATATCCCCGAACGCCGAATGGCGTTCCGGGGGATATATGGTTTTGGTACGGCCGCCACCGCACTACGTGTTAACGCGATAACTTCAGTAATATTTCAATTACAAATTCCAAATTTTGCATATAAGTAAGTATCATAAAAAGGAGGAACTGATTTGATTTTGGACAATTTACGATTTCTAGATTGGCCACCAGGGGCCAAAAACTGATTTCAGTGTTAACAGGATAACTGCAGTAATATTTCAATTAGAAATTCCAACTTTTGCAGATAAGTAAGTATCATGAAGAGGAAGAACTGATTCGATTTTGGACAATTTGCTATTTCTAGATTGGCCACCAGGGGCCAAAAACTGAAAAAAATCACTGTTTCGCGATAACTTCAGTAATATTTCAATTACAAATTTCAAGTTTTGCACATAAGTAAGTATCATAAAGAGGAAGAACTCATTTGATTTTGGACAATTTACGATCTCTAGATTGGCCACCAGGGGCCAAAAACTGATTTACATGTTAACGCGATAACTGCAGTAATATTGCAATTAGAAATTCCAAGTTTTGCATATAAGTAAGTATCATAAAGAGGAAGAACTGATTTGATTTTGGACAATTTACAATTTCTATATTGGCCACCAGGGGCCAAAAACGGGAAAAATCACTGTTTTTATCATATCTCTGGAAATATTTGTCTGATTGACCTCAAATCAAGTGCAAATAAGGTCATGACCTGAGGATGTGTCCCTCGATGACATTATACCTGTTTGGTTCAAAATTTTGACACAAGGTGGAGCTTTGTCACATAAAATTCACCATTTTTGCTATATCTTTAGAACTATTTCTCAAATTGACATGAAACTATGTGCAACTGCAAGGTCATGACCTCACAACGTGTCACATGATGACATCATACCTGTATGGTTCAATATTTTGCCACCAGGTGGCACTTTGTGATGGAAAATTACCATTTTGGCCATATCTTAAGAACCATTTGACCGATTGACCTAAAATTAAGTTCAAATGAAAGTCTATTCAAGGATTGAGGAATTGGAGGATTGGGGGCGTTCGGGGATATATCCTCAGGCGTCGCCTCCGACGGCATAAGCCTAGTTTTTGCATGTTTTCTTTATAACTGAACACAATTGCTTAAAAATAAAACTTCAAGTAAAGGAATGTTAATCAGGCATATGTATGGCAGGCATTTTTAGCTCAATTCACTTGTTTATCACGTGACGGCACATAAAAATGATAAGTGGCTGAGGTGTTAGAGTAGAGTTTATTACGCATTTTTAAGATAGAGAGCCATTTATGTTCACCAGTTTTATTTTGGATTTTCTTTGATTGGTCATTCTGTCATTATTAATATTCACTAAATATTGGTCAGCGCAATAGTACTTTATTTGGTTTAATTGGTATTGCTATTTCAATTCATGCTGAAAAACAAAGCTTCTGTTCCAGTAGGCTGTTGGAATGGTCCGTAATGTTGGCTGTTTTCATTTAGCACGACTTAAAAGCACAAATTAAACCATTTTCGATTAACAGCGTAAAAAAAGATAAAATAGCTGAACTGAACCTATTCTTTACCTCATGTAATTTCCATTTTGAATCTATTTTAGAAACACAAGTAGTCCATGAGAATTTTAATCTTCTGGATTAATCTATGAAAAAAAGATATTTTTGCCGAAGAGATTTCCAATCCCAATGAGACCTATCAAGTTTATTACAACGTATATAAAACTATGCGTTAGAATGCATGATGGTTTGGGCAAGTAAAAGCATTAGCCTATTTTGTGGTCATAGCTCAACTTCACAAGTGCAACAGCAGAATTTGCTGGGGGAGCATGAAGAGGAGGCTCCAAATGGAGTTTACAAATATCAGCCAATTGCATAATCAGAAAAAACGGCCAATTGTTGGTCGAAGAAGATTTGTTTTAGTCGGGAACAAGCCCGACAAAGGCCACACTCCACACACATTACAACAGCATTGCTCAATTGTGAAAGAGTCTGGGTGCAACACTGGCCTGGGTGCAACACTGGCCTGCCTGCAATCCAGACCTGTCACACACATGTGGTGACATGTGGTGCATTATGAAAGGAGGGGTCAAAGTGCTCAGCAGCTGAAATACAACATCAAACAAGAATGAGCAAACATTTTGCTTTCAAAACTGCTGTATTTGGTCTCCTCAGTTCCCAAACACTTTCAGTGTTGCTAAAAGAAGAGGCGATGCAACACAGTGGTAAAGATGCCCCCATTCCGACTGTTGTAAAATGTTTTGCGAGCATCAAATTCAAAATGAGCACATTTCAATTGAATATGAAGTTTAAATGATTTGCAAATTATTGCATGCTGTTTTTATTTACATTTAGCAAACCAACTTTTTTGTAAGTGGAATTTTACTGGGACATGGAAATAGTCTAGCCTAGATGTGACAAAAGCATGAACCAGTTTCTCTGCATTTTCTAAGAATAGAATTACCCTTTTTTTTTTTTTAAATTGGCATAGAAATTTCAATCTGTGTCAAGAATAATGCCTGGGTCTATCAAAGTCATATCGAGGGCTGACTGCAATAAATAGTTTTGTCCAATACATAACATCTGGACATAGCTGTTTATTGCTGTCAGCCTCAATATTTTCTCCAACTGTTCAGAGAAACAAAGTTCAGAGAAAGAGCAGACCTTTTCTCATTTTCTTTTTTTCAAGCCAAAATAATTTATGAATTGGTAACACTTTACCATTAGGGGACATGAATCATGTAGTTTACTTTACTTCATGCATGATTCACTCATGAGTTCATCATGATTAATGCATGATTTCATGCATGAATGCATCATGACACATGAGCTAAAATGAATTCATGCTTACACAGTAAAAAATGGAGTGTCAATATTCCAGAGTAAACCCATTTTCCTCTGGATAGAGTACTTATAGCACTATGCAGAGTGAAATCGTCTAAATGGAAGTGTCAAAAGTGAGAGTCAATTCCCACTTCCACACAAGGACGAAATCTACTCTGCAGGGTGATGATTCCCTATAGTGTCAAATATTTTTACACACCTCGTTGTTAATTTTGACACAAAATAGAGTAAAATTAACTATAAAAATCTTACACTGGCTGTAGAGTAAAATTTACACTGATTTTGAGTGGGACCAAATGTTATCTGACAGAGAGTTAAATTCAACTCTTAAAGAGTAAAATTGACACTATGATTTTTACTGTGTACTCATGTCTGAATTCATGCAATGACATCATATCAACTAAGGCATCACTTACTGTTATGAATTCATTATGAGTCGAAAGTAAGTAAACATGATCATGGTGAGTTCATGGTTCATTAAAGACAGTCGTTTCACTTTTGGCAGAATCAAAATAGACGTTTTCATCATGTTTGTGACCCTTGAACTAAAGTAGTAGGTATATTAGCTTGTCATTTTTGTTATTGAATGCCATGAATTAAAGCTGAATTTCTCATTAATTCATCATGTTTGTGGCCCCTCGACTAAAGTGATGAACAAACGGTGGCTTTTATAACAACTGATTTGTGAAATGCTATTGGGAAAGAATGAAGGTTCAAGGATATTTATTTATCACATCCATAGAGATACTCGCATAAAATATGAAGTGAAATGATGTAAAAAGTCCAGAGAAAGAAAGAAAGAAAGAAGGGCAGGAGGTGGGGGATTAACAGCTCAGATCAGACTCACTGCTCATTGATCCATAACAGCAGGCCAGGAGTCATCTTAACCCTTAAATGCCCCCTGTGACAAATTTGTCACACGATTTTGGGGGTTGTCAAAACCACTGACCCCACATAAATTTTGCAACCTATTACCCATAATGACATATTTAGACCATCAGTGCTGCCATTTGATGCATAAAAGTGGAACTCACACTCCAATGGCTGCACCAGCTAACCTTTCCAATATGGCCGCCCCCATGGTGGAATCCACTCGATAGATCAGCACCCAGTCATCACAGGATAAAGTAGACAAACAGTTAAGCTAATGAAAAATAAGCTATGCCTAATATTTCAGCTATATGTCAACCACCAAAACAATGATGGACAAAAGTTCTCTTTATATCCTAGAAACTTAGAGTGACATATATGTCACAAAACTAAAATTAGGTCAAAGGTCATCAAAAATTTAAAATTACTATTGGGTTGTTATTAGCCCCTCCCCAGGACATATTAACCAAATTCATAGATTTTTCTTTCAACTTTTACTATAGTTGGGCATTTTAGGGTTAACGTAGGCTAGCCTAGCCCAGGCCCAGCGGCCAAATCAAGATACATGAAGTAAGAGTAAGTAATGGATGAAAATGTCTATTTTGATTCTGCCAAAAGTGAAACGACTGTCTTTAATGAACCATGAACTCATCATGATCATGCTTAATGACTTTTGATTCATGATGAATTCATTACAGTAAGTAATGCTTTAGTTGATAAGATGTCATTGCAAGAATTCAGACATGAGTAAACATGAATTCATGTTAACTCATGATGTGTCATGAGGCATTCATGCATAAAATTATGCATGAATCATGCTGAACTCATGAGTGAATCATGCATGAAGTAATGCATGATAACTACATGATTTATGTCCCCTTATTATAAAGTGTAACCTATGAATGTAACAGCATATATTTAGAAAACATCCAGGCTTTCTTATCTACAGTCCATGGCTATAGCTGTGTACTATAAGCTGTTCACCAGGTTTCATTGAAATATATAGCTCTGTATCTGCATAAAAATGAAATTTAAAGCCGTGATTTTGTGTGATCTTACCAAGAAATAACAAGTACAAGAAACATTACCTGGTCCTGGCACAGATCCTGAAGGAATATCATGTTTTTCAGTAGTCTGAAACGTTTGTAATTGAATCGGTGAATTCAATAAGGGCCAAACTCCACACATTTTCAATATGAAGTTGAGGGCCCTTATTGAATTCCTCGATCCAATTCTTTCAAGTAAATGAACAGGTTCCTGTTATGAAAGTATGATCTAAACTGAGACAGGGTTTGTCTGTGAACTCCAATGCAGTCTTGAAGTGTTTTTTCATGGAATATCGCGGTTCTTTACATTAAAAGCTGTACCTAGGTCAAGGAGAACAAGCTCAGGGACAGAATGAAGGTTTAATGATTGAAGGAGATCATTAACAACCTTACCAAGGCCTTTCAAAGCCCCCACAGGGCCTTAAGCCATTCTTGGAAGTTTCATAGATGCATGGAACAATTGAAGTCAAGGCAAGGTCTGGAAGACCAAGAAAAAGTTCATGTAGATCTGGCAAGAAATTCTCAGAAGCACCCACGCATCACTCCAAAAGAGCTGCAAAAAAGAGGAGCAGACACAGGTCTAGTTGTTCACAGGACAACAATACAGCGAACAACAAAGACCTTGCAAGAAACCTTGGCAGAGTTGCAAGAAAGAAGCCTTTCCTACGACCTCAACACAAACTTAAGTGTCTGAAGTATGAAAAAAAGAACCTTGAGAAACCTCAAGCCAATTGAAACAATGTGCTTTGGACTGACGAAACCAAAATCAAACTTTTTGGCCACAACCAAAGAAGGTATAATTGGAGAAAAATGGGTGAGGCAATTGTGGAGAAGAACACGTTACCAACTGTCAAGCATGGAGGTGGATCCATGATGCTTTGGGGTTGTGCAGCAGCTGGGGACACAGGCAGTAATGTGCAGATGGAATGGATTCCACCCAATATCAAGACATGCTAGAGGCTAATGTTCAAAGCTCAGTCCAGAAATTGAAGTTGAAGGGACGTTGGGTATTCTAGCAAGACAATGACCCGAAGCAAACCTAAAAATCCACCATGAAGTACCTCCAGGGAAGATGGATGAAGGTTTTGGAATGGCCATCACTGTTCCAGACTTGGATATTTTCGAAAATCTGTGGAGAGACCTCAAAATACCGTGCATGCCAGAAGGCCGAAGAATATTTCTGAGCCAAAGGTGATCTGTCAGGAAGAATTGGGGAAAATTCCAAAGTCTGAAATTGAAAGACTCTCAGCTGGCTACAGGAAGAATTCGCAAGCTGTTATAGCTGCCCGAGGAGGAGTTACAAAGTACTAGCTGACAGGGTTCCCAAACTTTTACACAAGGCCCAAAAAATAATTCTTGCTTTAAAATGTGATTAAATGTGTTAGGTTTAACTTCGTTGCATTTAGAATTCAGGTTTGCTTTCAATCACTTGGAGATTAAGTGTTACAGACATTTAAACCAGGGGTGCCCAGATTTTTTGCACCCCACAGTTGGTACCAAGTTACTTAGCAACATCCTTTTCTAAAAAATTTAGATTGGAAGAAAAGAGGAGAGATGGGCCTTTTGTTTTTGTTTCCTCATGAGAGGCTTCATAACACCCACTTTCAGAATATTTGGTACATATCTTGTCAATAGGGATGAGTTTATGATTTTATCAAGTGTTGGCTTAGCATAAGAAAGAGTCCTTCAACAAGTTTTGCTGGGATAGGATCAAGCATGCAGGTAGTTGGCTTTGCAGACATATCGAGATTAGGCAGCTCATCATTTGCAATTTGGGTAAAAGAGGCTGTTTCATTTCTGGTCTCTGTGAATAAGCACTAGTCTGTTCAGAAAAAGTGGGAATGATACCTAGAGATGTGGCCCATTGTAAGATTTTTTTGAGAGATGGTTGGGAGATTTTTTTTGCTAGCTTTCTATGCTTGGTGAAATACTTTCAATTTTATAACTGCTGTTTATGCTACAGGTTTTTTGAAGAGAGCCTCAGGGCTCAGGTGGTGTTGTTGTACCAAAGAACAAGATTCTTTCTTTTTTTAATGAAAACTTATGAAGCTCAGGCTAGACTGCCCCATCTGCCAAAAAAGCAGTGCAAAAGTTCTGTAGCAGTTTACCCTCTGTACGGCATAGGCCTATTTATGAGTGAATATCTTTCGAAGCTGAATTTAGACTCTTGTTTTATCATGCATAGATTACTTTGAGAGGGAAGCTGTCTTTAATAGCCAATGGATAGTTCTTATCATTGGAAAGCAGGTTAATAAAGGAAAATGACCAAGAAAAAGTCAGCATTAATGTTCTGTACACACCCAGTTTAAAGTTCTGGCAACAACATTGCTTTGGCATGATCTTAAAGATTAGCCAAATGTTAGTTCCTCTGACTGCCTGTGCATTGTAGTAGCTTTGGAAAGTAACGCGCCCAATGAATTCTGGTAATTGTAGATTTTCTATATTTTGTCCATAACAAAATACCACTGCTCTTTTTCTCCGTTTTCTCAGGTCATGGTGCACTAATTTAAAAAAAAATTGCTGCATATACAGCAAAATTTTGCGAAAAGACCATTCTTTGCAGTGGTGGAATTTTCCTTTAATCGCTTAATTGATCAAACAAAAATGAGTTGCCAAGTATTTACATGGAAAATTTCAGAAAAAATGGACTGTCAATAGCTCTGCTTCAATGCCCCTCCAAAGATTAACTTTCTGAATCCTTGACATTTTTCATCTTTGATTTTGTCATTTGGAAATGGAAAGGTCTTTGCTTTGGCTGAAGTCGATATGACATATTCTTCATACGTCACAAAATGTCCCAAAAGACACTGCAATCTGCAACTGCTGGACTTGATTAGATTAAGTATTTTAATTGTACATCAAACAACTTATTTTTTCTTATGCTTTTATAAAAGATGGTTTCAATTTTCGCAGCAGTGGTCTTTGATTGTTAGACCCCTTCATTGCTCACAGTTCTTGCTCGCTTATGTCATGTCATGTTATACCGCCAAACCAAACACGCAAGACTGTGATTCATATCAAGTACATTTGTTGCGCCAACATATTCTGTCTTGAAACGCACTGGTGAAAAAGCAACTAGCTGTGCCAAACCAGACTTTTGTTACTCCAACTGATGCTCTAAGATCAGTCCATCACCGCTGACACATGCGGAACGTATATGCCTTCTGATTAAAAAATAAACACAAAATTCTAGCTCTTCAGGCAAGAATCAATGCAAAAATACCTCGTCACCCTACATCAACCGTGTGAGGTTGTGCTGGAGTCTCACCACTTCGATCGTCTCCGTCTTTAAGCGCATATTTGGCCTGGTATTAAAATGATTAAAGCTTCTCTCTTGCATTTTCTAGTTCCGCTGTTCGCTGTAAGCTTTGAATAGGCCCTTCTGGCACTTTAACCAAGTCTTTGATAAGCAGGAGGAAACATTCAAACTTGATCTCTGCCTCTGGATGAGCAGCAGGAAACTGGACGGATCAAAGGCGCAGGACAGAGGTAATGCAGCAGAGAAATGCTACCCACCGATTTACCACGGCAGCCGTCACTGAGGAAACTCGATATTCTAATGAGTCACGACCTCCATGGTGCGAAATTTATCTGCTTGTTTTGTAGCGTCAGCGGGGGGGGGATGGGGGGGGGGCTTTGGGGGAGACGTGATCATTTGAGAATATGAGAATTGTCCTGGGGCATGAATTCAAATCCCCAAATACCCTCCATCACATTTGTACAGATACTCAAAATACGAATACTCTCTTTGGTACTCTGTGCTCCCCCTGGATGCAGAATCACAACTATGGCCACTTCTTGCTCAGTTCCTTCACCAGAATATTTCACCTTCCACAACAAGCCAGTTCACTTGCATTTGAACATTACTCACCTAGTTAAGTAGAAGTATTTTGGGGGTATTATGTGTGTAGTAGTAGACATGGTATAGTATATGGAGAAAAGTTATTGTATTACTGGTATTATTTTTTGTATGCTTAAGACCTTACTCGCTCACTCACTCACTTCAGTTATGGCCATATCAGCCTGCTATCGCAGGGAAATATTATAATTATAGTATTGTTGATACAGTACAGTAATTGTGTTTCCAGTATTATTTTCTCTGTGCTTAGGACCTTGGTAAACTGCTTGCTCTCCTACTCAGGGCATGTCATTGAAGTTGAATATGCCAAAAATGCTGCGTGAAATTTCATAATTCAGACACCGTCAGAAATACGAGCATTGAGGAAATGGTGTGAAACTTACGATATTTGTTTGACCCATATGCGTCATAAGGTGACGGTGAAAACACCAAGAGTGACAGTGACTGAGGTGCCGCTGGCCCTCGTTATGACTTGAAAATCACAAGAAAGAGAACCTGCAATGACAACTCAAACAGATTTTTTCTTCACTAATTAGGTCCAGAAAGTTCTTTTAATAATCCACTGTGTAATCTTAACACTTTCATGTGTTATGGCCCCAATTTGTTATGACATACATACCGTATTGCAAAAACAGGTGCACGTGCACTGTTATAAAGTGACTGAATTTCACAATTAAATTAGCGTATTGTCTCCTTGTTATTTCAACTTTCAGTAGAGTCCTGCTCGCATTTAACTGTGGTTTACAGTTAACATACACGGAACCTATGTTACAAACTGATTGTAAAATTACGGTTGAAATAACTTGCAAAAAAGGAGCCAGTTAAATTAAATGGCAAAGTGCCAGTTCGTAACAGTGTACTTGTCACCAAAATTACCCTGTGCCCTCGATTGCCTGAGGGACAACCTGTCTGTATTACGAACAATCCCAGGGTCCAACGTGTTTGCTCGCACATTGAGGTGCTGGACATGGCATTATTTAAGGATAATTGCATGTAAATAATTATTCCTGTTTTGAAGAACAGCTGGTCACAATGGAATTAGCTTCGCCAATATAATGTGCTGTGGTCTATCGCCCACCTAAACACCACAAACACTTTATTCAGGAGTTCCCTGAGTTCTTAGCTGAGATGGCCACTAGATTTGAACAGCTTTTAATCTGTGGGGATTTTAACATTCACGTTTGTTGTCCGTCTGATCAGCTGGCCACTGATTTCAAACGTCTCCTGTCATCTTTCGACCTTACTCAAACTGTGGATGGTCCTACACATAGAGCTGGGCATACATTGGATTTAATTATTTCACATGGGCTTGTGGTGTCACTTGTTGAAATATCTGAGACTCCCATCTCAGATCATTTCCCAGTTATTTTTGAAGTTCTTGCTCCTCCACTTGTCGGAAAGCCTCCCGTCCCAGCATCTGGACGTCCGATTATTACTCATTCAACAACTGCACTGTTTGAGACTGCTTTTATAGGCTCTGAGTTTTATGCCTATGATGGAATTAATCCAATTGGATGCCCGGATCTATCATTACCTATCATCTTTCCACTTGGCTTGTTCTGAGATCCTGGACACTATTGCCCCTTTTAGGTCCAGGTCCACTGATCCCTGGTTAAATGACTCAACTCGGGCTCTCAGACAGCGCTGCAGACAGGCAGAACGACGCTGGAAGAAGGATAGGCTACACATCATTAGAAATATTGAGAGACCATCTCACTCAGTATCAGAGCACCGTGAAGGAGGCTAAATCCCAATATCTGTCGGATATAATCTCAATAAATGGTCACTGCCCCCTTGTGTTTTTTAGCACTATAAATTCTGTTGTGAGCCCCCACACTAATCCTGTCTGACGCCACTGTTTCTACATGTGAGGACTTTCTGCGCTTTTTTGCGGACGAAGTACAGTCTGTGAGAGCACTATGCAGCAGCAGCAGCATCCCTGACCAGCTTGCTACAACCCCGCTCTCTCCAGTTTTTGACCACTTTGTGCCCATTTCCCTCTCATCCCTCACTGATGTAGTTAAGCACATGAAAACGACAAATTGCCCTTTGGATGTTTTCCCAACTAAATTGCTAAAAGAGGTGTTTTCTACTGTTGGGCCTGCCCTCTTGGTGCTAATGAACACTAGTCTTAGCTCAGGATGTGTCCCAGTTTCTTTTAAACATGCTGTCGTGAGACCACTTCTTAAAATATTAGCATCAAGATTACTTTTTTTATCTAATTTTAGACCTGTTTCTAACTTACCTTTTATCTCTAAAGTCCTTGAGAAAATTATTTTTATACAGCTACAGGCATTTTTAGAAAACAATTTTATCCAGGAAAAATTTCAGTCTGGCTTCCGATCACGGCATAGCACGGAGTCTGCACTGCTTAAAGTTCACAATGACATAGGTATGTCTGTTGACACGAAACGTCCTGTTGTCCTGGTGTTGCTTGACTTTAACGGCAGCTTTTGATACGGTTGACCATCCTATTCTCTTGTCCCGCCTGAATAATTATGCTGGCATCCGTGGAACTGCACTCAAGTGGTTTGAGTCTTACCTGACCAACAGAACATTTTCTATAATGATTGGCGACTTGACCTCCTCTGTTGCCTCTTTGTTTTGTGGAGTTCCCCAGGGCTCCATTTTGGGCCCTTTGCTATTTTCCCTCTATATGCTGCCACTGGTGTCGATTATAGCGAAGCATAATTTAACATTTCACTGCTACGCTGATGATCTCCAGCTGATCTCCAAACAAAAGTGATGCTCTTCAGTCTCTCACAAATTGCATCAATGACATCAAGTCATGGCTTGGGAAAAATTTCCTCCATTTAAATGAGGACAAGACTGACTGTTTTATTTGGTGATAATGTTCTTGTGGATTCAGATCCTGTGTCTTCACAGCTAAAACATTTGTAAAGAACCTCGGGGTCATTTTTGACAGCGGTTTTACATTTGTCAAACAGATTGACAATGTGGTCAGAGCAAGTTTTTATCAATTACGTCTTTTATCTGAAGTGAAGCCTTTTTTAAATCGTGCCGACCTTGAAAGGACTATTCATGCTTTTATAAGCTCACGTATAGATTACTGTAATGCTCTCTATGTCGGTGTTTCCCAGTCTGCCCTTAGCCGCCTTCAGTTGGTGCAAAATGCGGCAGCTCGTTTCCTGACGAACACTCCAAGGCGCCAGCACATAACACTAGTCCTCTCTTCCCTCCATTGGCTCCCAGTTTCCGCTAGGATAGATTTTAAAATTTTACTTTTTCTTTTCAAAGCCCTTAACGCCCTTGTGCCTATTTATTTGACTGAGCTTCTCTCTGTTCACAACCTCAACAGGGCATTAAGGTCTTCTAATCAGCTGCTTCTTGATGTCCCCATGGCCAGGTATAAGCACTGGGGTGATCGAGCTTTTTCAGTGGCTGGACCCAGACTCTGGAACAAACTCCCCCCCGACATACGTACTATTTCTGACTTTGGCTTTTTCAAAGCCCGGCTCAAAACTTATTTTTTCAGACTGGCTTTTAATGCACAGTGATGTGGTGACATGTTATTTTATTTCGTCTTGTTTTATCTGTTTTTATCTGATTTTATTTTCCTGACTTGTTCTATTGTTGCTTTCTTTTAACCTGCTTTGATTTCTCATCTTATTACCTATTTTTAACTGGAAAGCACTTTGGTCGCCTTGAGTGTTGTAAAGTGCTCTATAAATAAACTTTGATTGATTGATTGATTGATTATTTAAGACGAAGGATGTCAGAGCAGAGACACTGAATCGACCAGTTAACCAAGGCTACTATGAACTTGTACAATTTAAAGTAATAAAGTGCATAAATTGTTAAAATGGGCTGTATTCATGAACCAGTCACTGAAGACACAATCAGTACCATGCCACAGTACGATTGTACCCTCTCCCCTTGCCGGTCAGACTAATAGGCTAATATTGTAACATCGTAGCGCGTTGTAGGATGCACTTTGGTGATTTCAAATGGGGAACAATTTTAAGAGGCGCCAATATATTTCGAGGGGCTTTATTATTATTATTGAGAAAGGGGTTTAGAATATTAATTTCGTGAATGCTACGACTGCGTGTGCCCAAGCAACCGGGTGTCATTAGTAACATGGATTACTACGTATAGCAGTGCGGTACCAAATTTCATCCCAATTTCATCCTGAATCTTCTATGATGATATTCCTCTTTCGTGAAGCAATAATTTCCATTCCGTGGGCTGAACATTGGCATTAGCCCTGGTGCATTTGGCAATATGTGAGGCTGGACTCACGTCTTGTTGCGCCAGAGGAATAGCATGGCATGATGGTTTGATAATAAAACCCAAGAAATACAATAAAATTTTGCCCTTGGTATGTTTCATTTTCTGTTAGTGTGTGCAGCGTGTGCATTACTTTTGGCGCTGTAAATGTTCAACAAGCCAGTACTGAGCTTTTAAGGGGGCTATCCCTCAGCCCCGTTACATCCACTGCCGTAACCAAAGTCAGGGGCTGATTAAAATGGCTTTAAAGCGGGATTTTAAAAACTTATTTATGCTGTATCTATGTATTGCTGTAAGGGTTAACACAGATTTTTAAAGCCAGTACGCTATTACCCACTCAATTAATATAACTTATAAAAACGTTTCCATTCCCCTTTAAGTACCCTCTTGCTCTGGATCGGATTTGGGTTAGCAGGTGTGCCAGCTTCTCCACCATAGTTCCGGCAAGTCAGCGATCAATAGCAGATTGAAGCAGTAGACTACGCCATCCCTTGACTTTATACCCTCAGAGCAAGGGGAACTCTGTCCCAAGAATCCACCAGGCAAGAAGTTTAGAAAAAGTATAAAAATACAATTTTTATTAAATATACATTAAAACCCAAGTGTTGCAATAGGTTAAAACACAAATAAACAAATATGCTGGGGGAAAGAGCTTCTACAATACCCGGCCCGCTTACCAGCCTACTTGGCAAAACAGTGGCCATACTACGGGCCAGTCTCCATATACACACGTGAAGGGAAACAAACCCCTAGAGCGGAACACAAATAGTCCAGAGTATTGACACACGGCAACCCCTGTTACACACGAGAGGGGGGAGAACAAACCCTTATGGTACCACACAGTGAGGAGTTAAGCACACTGGATCAGATAGAGCTCACACACTCACACTGTAACACTCAGGTGACTGGTAACAAGAGGAGACTGCATGCCCTGCATATGCAGTCGCTAATAGCTAGCAGGGCTGGGCCAGAACCAGGTTCTAAAGGGTTCTAAAACAGACAACAAAAAAAAAAAACTGAAAAAAACAAACAAGAAAAGAAATAACGCCCCCTCAGCCTGCGGCTCACCGTGCACGTCAGTTACTCATCCCTCCAAGACAGAGGGGGGAATCACTACAGAGACAGAATCAAAATGCAGCAGCAGCAGCTAGCACCATGCACTCACACACACTTCGTACATTCAGAAGAAAATGACTTAAAAGAGAACAGCAGCTGAACAGCGCAGCATAGGAATCTGAACAGAAAAGCAAAAACAAAAAACCATTCAGTTATTATACACAGTCAGTTATTGCCCAGTCACTGTTTGAAACACCCATTTAAAACATCCATGCCAAGTGTTAGGCAACTTCACTATAAAGTTGGTTCATGCCCCATGTAAATAATTACCAATACCCCCCGGGGGTAGTAATAAACAGTGCATAAAAGAGGATGTATTACAACGACAATACTATTTCTCATGTGATTTGCAAAATACTGCGGCTATATTACGTTACACACACACACACACACACACACACACACACACACACACAGTCTGAAAGGCTCCGGAGACAACCCCACTACTCAGGCCGCCACTTGTTGCACACCATGAATACGCATAGGCAGTCGTGCATCCGTCAACAGTTGCACTACTCAGGCAAACGCCGGCTAAGAAGAGAGATAAGGGATATTACAAACCAACAACTAAACGTATTACAAATCTAAACTGCGGCGTACAACGTTAGCATACCCTGATAAGCAGCATCAACATTCCTGCACTGAAGTAGTGGATAATGCCGCACGCGTGGGGAACGAGACTCCCGGATACTCCTTCCTAAGCCGACAAAACAGCTTAAATTTAGTGCTCAGTAATATACCCCATATACTGTAGGCTACCCCCACTAAAAGAGAAGAAAACCGCAGGCAAACCTTATTGTGAAAACGCCAGCCAAACGCTGCCAGCCACTCAGCTCAGAGCTAACACCAGAGGAAAGCTACTTGGCGAAAGGACCCCAGGCGCCTAAACAAGGTGCCTATACAGATGCCAGCGCCTAATTACTGACCAATCACGTCCGTGTTAAAGACAGCACATATACAGGAAGAGGGGGAAAAAATAGAAAAGGGAAACAAATGACAGAACTACCCTCTTCTCACCCCTACGAGAGATCAGTTATGTGAAAATGTGTTTGACCCCATGTTACGTAGGGAACTTAAGAGGCTGGTACGGGAAGATGGCAGCCTGTCCCTCGTAGATGTACGCACTGAGGCAATTCAGTTGGTGGACGGGAGCCAGGCAGTCCGTGACTGGGGCCATCGTGCCCTGAGCCGCGCTAACGAGCCCCAGGTTGTGTCCCAGTGTGCGACTAATGGTGCTCAGAATTCTGAATTTGCAGAATTGAAAGACATAGTCCATAAACAGCCAGTGCAACTGGAAATGCCGGTTAGACAGCTAGGGCAGACTAGCAGTACGGCACAGACCCCTCCACCGTACCAAGTTAGCTGGTTTAAATGCACTGCAGATGGCCAGCCAATCTGCCTGCGATGCGATAAACCTGGACATATAGTGCATTATTGCCAGACCATACCGCCTTCCCAAGGCAGTTGGTCAGCTCCTCCTAGGCCCAGTGTTGTTGCCGGTAATCAGTTAGCAGCCCCTGAAGAATCCATGCAGTCACCGAAAAACTAGTACCCTCCAGTGTGCAGAGCCACGCACTGGGAGAAGAGGATCCTGGCTTTCGGTGCTCACAGTCTGATGATAAGTTGATTCGGACTTGCCTTCTTCTATATGTAATTATGGGAGATGTAGCTGTGCCATGTTTGATTTACACTGGGTCCATGGTTACCAGCATCACTGAGAGTTTTTTTCAAGACCATCCTCCATGCCTCTAAGCTCTTCAAGGTTGAAATCCATGAAAATTCAGCAGTCTGCGTTGGGGTGGGGACCCTTACTTTGGTTCCAGTTACCTGCCCTCAGCTAGAGGCCGCTGAATTCCTACTCGAGCTAATAGGCTTCGAAAATGTCCAGTGTCTCCTTATTAGTGTCTCCTGCACTCATCTCTGCCAAAGAGGGTCTTGGGTTTGCTCCCATGGTTAATGTCGGCAACTTGGAGGTGTGGCTTCCCCCTCGTTGTGCGGTTGGTACGGTACAGGCTGTGATGTCGACTTCAGCTGGAACTACTATGCCCATTTCTGTCGAGCCCTTTCGGGAAGATTATGAAGCTTATCCACTCAGGATGCCACTGACTTCATCATCCTCACCTTAAACAATTATCCCAGCAGCAAGCCTCTGAAGCACATACCCTCTTTGCCCAGTTCAGTGGCATCTTTTCTGAAGGTGAGAGAGATCTTGGGTGCACATTTTCGATCATGCATGAGATCCTGGTGTTGGATAATGCTCCTGTTCGCAAGCCTTATTATAGAATTCCGCCATCACAGTACGTGACTGTATAGGCACACATTCAGCAGCTCCTTGACAGCAAGGTGATCAAAGAAAGCACAGCCCCTACTCCTCCCCCATTGTCCTAGTCACTAAGAAGGATGGCAGTCTCCGTCTCTGTGCAGTTTGTCGGCAGCTGAATGCGAAGACTCGTCGTGATGCATATTCCCTCCCGTGAATAGAAGAGTCTTTAGATGTCCTGTCTGGGGCTAGGTGGTTCTCCACATTGGGTCTGGCGAGTGGTTACAACTAGGTCCCTGCTGCTAAGAAAGAAAAACCCAAAACTGCCTTCTGCACCCCATTCTGCTTATTTCAATTCAATAAGATGCATTTTGGGCTTTGCAATGCACCTGGCACGTTTCAACATTTAATGGAGTGAATGTTTGGTGACTGTAGATTCCAGTCTGTTCTCCTGTACTTACACGATGTGATTCTCTTCTCTGCTACAGTAAAGCAACATCTCGACAGGTTGGGGGAGGTGTTCTGGAGATCACAACAACAGGGGCTGAAAGTCAAACTATCAAAATGTCGTTTTTTTCCAACATCAAGTGAGCTACTTCGGTCATGTGGTCCCGGCAGAGGGGGTGTCGACACATCCAGGGAAGATTGAAGTAGTAAAAGACTGGAAGAGGCCTGGTCACTTGGCGGAGCTGCGCTCATTCCTCAGTTTGCAAGCTACTGCAGGGGATTTGTTCAGGGGTTTGCAAAGCCTGCTGCCCCCCTTCATCACCTGGTAGGGAAGTTTGCTGGACCATGAAGGAAAGGCCAGAAAGGATACCTCTGGCCACGGCATGGGACAATGCCTGCAAGCAAGCATTTCAGTCCTTGAAGGCAAAGCTCACCTCTGCCCCCGTTCTCGCCTATGCTAACTTCAGGGAACCTTTCATTCTGGAGGTTGACGCCAGCCACGGGGGCCTTAATGCAGTTCTTTCGCTGGAGCACGATGGAAAGATTCATCCAGTTGCATTTGCCAGTCAGAGACTTAAACCTGCGGATAAAAATATGGAAAACTATAGTTCCATGAAGCTTGAGCTGTTGGCAGTGAAGTAGACCGTAACAGAAAAGTTTAGAGAATATCTCCTTGGAAACCGCTTTACCATCCTCACTGATAGTAACCCCCTGAGCCATCTGCTGACTGCCAAACATCAAATACCGGCCTGGTAAGAGCAATTGGAATGCTGATGTGCTGTTTAGGCAGTATCTGGAGCATTTCACCAACAGCAACGAGGTCCCTGCCCTCGGAATATTAACTGGTGCATATCCAACACTGACTCAGGAGGGTCATTCCAGTGAGATGATTGCCCTATCTGGGCGCACATCCCTGACCTATGCCTGTTGCTGGGTGCTGATCCAGTCATAGGCCCAATGCGCAAGTTTTTTCTGGAGGGACGCTGGCCAGGTCCAAAAGAGCATGCTTTGTTTTCCAGCCTTTGTAGATCACTGCTTTGACAATGGGACCGCTTGTTTGAGCAATACGGGCTGCTCCACCATGTCGTTCGTGCTCCTGGTGTGGGGCCTGAGACACTTCAGCTGCTGCTCCCACAGTGTCTGCAGGAGGAAGTCCTGCGCAGTGTCTATGGTGAACAGGGGCACCAAGGTACTGAGAGAACTCTGCAGCTACTCTGGAGTCAATGTTTTTGGCCAGGGATGGCGAAGGATGCAGAACGATGGTGCCACCAATGTCAACTGTGCTTGCTAGGGAAAGCTGTCCAGCCTAAGATCCGTACATACTGGAGCTCGTTTCAGGCCATTCGGCCCAATGAGATCTTAGCCATGGACTTCACTGTGATGGAGTCACCAAGTGTTTGCTGAGAGAATGTGTTGATACTCTCAAATATGTTCACCAAGTATTCCCAAGTCTTTCCAGCTAAGGGAAAAAAAGAGCCTTGACCGGGGCCCGCTTGTTAGTTGAGCAGTGGTTCTACTGGTTTGGACCCCCAGCACGCATACATTCGGACGAGGGTCACAACTTTGAAAGCCTGCTCGTTCAGTAATTATGTGAATGTACAGCATTCAAAAGAGCCGAACCACACCTAAACCCCTTTGCGCAGAAGCCAAATCTGGCTTTTTAGGTGTTACCTGATTTAAGGCTTTATATTTCAAAATTGCAGCTTCACAGACTGAAAAACTTTGGGTGAATTGAGTCTAGACACTTGAAGCATTTAGACTCCCATCGTATTTAGGGGGCCAAGCCCACGGGGCTTGGAAACCCTATTGTTTTTGTTCGGATTATTATTATTATTATTATTAGGGGGCCAAGCCCGAGGGGCTTGGGGTGCTGGGAACCCTATTGTTTTTGTTCAGATTTTTATTATCCATCCATCCATCCATTTTCTACACCCGCTTATTCCTCACCAGCTGACTACGGGCAAAGGCAGGGACCCACCCTGAACAGCTTGCCAATTTTTATTATTATTATTATTATTATAGTTATTTTTATTTTTCCATCGGTAAAAGTGGTGCTGCAGGCTAAACTGTGCTAGGGAGGGTGGTACAATTTGGAGGGTTGGTCCAGAACCCTGCAGTCACCTCAGACGCCGAAATTCACATATGGCCGACAGCAGGTGGCGCTAAAGCTGAGCACAACGCGTTTTGGGCTATAACTCCCACACCGTATGTCTCACATTCAAAAACTTTATATCCCTAGATTCCCTGAATAACCTTAAATCACATGGGCTAGGCCCCGCCCGTTTTTGCCTATAAGTTTTTTTTCGCAAAATCGCAAAAAGTGGAAAATCTTCTTTTTCGAACTCCTTGGGATTTTATCCGATCAGTAATTTGGCCTGTACACTCTGAAGCCTCATTTGATCTAGCAAACCACCCAGAACACCACAGCAACCGCCTAGCCACGCCCAAGCAACCACCCAGAACACCAAAGCAACCGCCTAGTAATGCCCTAGCAACCACCCAGAACACCATAGCAACCGCCTAGCAACGCCCTAGCAACCACCCAGAACACCATAGCAACCGCCTAGCAACGCCCCAGCAACCACCCAGAACACCATAGCAACCACCTAGCAACCACCCAGAACACCATAGCAACTGCCTACCAACGCCCTACCAACCACCCAGAACACCATAGCAACCGCCTAGCAACCACCCAGAACACCATAGCAACTGCCTAGCAACGCCCCAGCAACCACCCAGAACACCATAGTAACTGCCTAGCAACCACCTAGAACACCATTGCAACCGCCTAGCAACGCCCTAGAACCACTCAGAACACCATAGCAACTGCCTAGCACTGCCCTTGCAACCAACCAGAACACCATAGCAACCACCTAGCAATGGCCTAGGAACCACCCAGAACACCATAGCAACCGCCTGGCAACGCCCTAGCAACCACTCAGAACACCTAGCAACTGCCTAGCAACGCCATAGCAACCACCCAGAACACCATAGCAACCACCAAGCAACACCATAGCAACCACCCAGAACACCATAGCAACCGCCTAGCAACGCCCTAGCAACCACCCAGAACACATATCAACCACCTAGCAACGCCCTAGCAACCACCCAGAACACTTAACAACCGCCTAGCAATGCCCTAGCAACCACCCAGAACACCATAGCAACCACCTAGCAATGCCCTAGCAACCACCCAGAACACCATAGCAACCACCTAGCAACGCCGTAGCAACCACCCAGAACACCATAGCAACTGCTTAGCAACGCCCTAGCAACCACCCAGAACACCATAGCAAATGACTAGCAACGCCCTAGCAACCACCCAGAACGCCGTAGCAACCGCCCAGCAACCACCCAGAACACCATGGCAACTGCCTAGCAACGCCACAGCAACCACCTAGAACACCATAGCAACCGCCTAGCAACGCCCTAGCAACCACCCTGAACACCATAGCAACTGCTTAGCAACGCCCTAGCAACCACCCAGAACACCATAGCAACCGACTAGAAACTGCCTAGCGATGCCCTAACAACCATCCACAACCCCATAGCAACTGCAAAGCAACGCCCTAGCAACCACCCAGAACACCATAGCAACAGACAAGCAACGCCCTAGCAACCACCCTGAATACCATAGCAACTGCCTAGCAACGCCCTAGCAACCACCCATAAAACCATAGCAACTGCCTAGCAACGCCCTAGCAATGACCCAGAACACCATAGCAACTGCCTAGCAACACCCTAGCAACAACCTAGCAATCTGTTTATCATTGTTGTGTATCGTCCCCCAGGCCCTGTAGGATGTTTCTTCGACGAGCTGGACGTCCTGCTCAGCACCTTCCCTGACGACGGCACCCCACTGATTCTCCTGGGAGACTTCAACCTCCACCTTGAGGCCTCTCAGTCTGCCGTCTTTCTTCCTATCCTCCACTCCTTTGGCCTTTCCCTCCTGCCCTCACCCCCAACTCACACAGCTGGAAATCTCCTCGACTTGGTCCTCCTGCATAACTGCTCCTCCTCTGATCCCACTGTAACCGCTCTCCACCTGTCTGACCACCACTTCATCTCCTTCTCCCTCCCTCTCCCTTTCTCTTCCCCCACTCCATCCCCCCCTGTTACCGTTTGCCGTCTCCTCCGTTCTCTCTCCCCCTCTCCTCTCGCCTCCCATGTCACTGCTTCCCTCCCTTCCCTTGATTCCTTCTCTAATCTCCCCACTGAATCTGCTGCCTCCTCTCTATTCTCTGCCCTCTCATCCTCACTTAACACTCTCTCTCCTCTTGCCTCCAGGCCAGCCAGATCATCCCCACCCAGCCCCTGGATGTCAGAAACTCTCCGCTCCAGCAGGAAAAGCCTTCGAGCAGCAGAGAGGAAATGGAAGAAATCCAGGGCCCCGGCCGACCTGTCCCACTACCAGTCCCTCCTAGCCGAATTTTCCTCCCCAATTACCAGTGCTAAAATTAAATTTTATCATTCTAAAATCCAGAATTCAATCTCTAACCCTCGCCAATTGTTTTCTGTCTTCTCTTCTCTCCTCAGCTCTCCGCCTGTCACACCTGCGACCTCCATCACAGCAGAGGACTTCGCAGCCTTCTTCGAGGATAAGATTGTGTCCATCCGCAACTCCTTCCCCCCCTCACTCCCCTCTACCTTGCCCCCCTGCCCCCTCCCATCTCCTCTCTGCTTTCTCCCCCCTCCCCTCCACTGATGTCTCCCAGCTGCTCCTCACTCACCGTCCTACCACATGTGCTCTCGACCCTATCCCCTCCCCCCTCCTCCAGGCTATCACATCCAACATCTTCCCTTTTGTCACCTCCCTTATTAACTCCTCTTTGTGCTCTGGATGCTTTCCCTCTCCATTCAAACAGGCTACCATTTCCCCTCTCCTGAAAAAACCCTCCCTTGATCCCAGTCTCCCTCCTCCCCTTCCTGTCAAAAACTCTTGAACTCTTGTTGCTAACCAACTCTCCTCTTTTCTTGCAGAAAACAACCTCCTGGACCCCCACCAGTCGGGATTCAGAGCTGCCCACTCCACGGAGACCGCACTTGTCTCTGTCTGTGAGGCGCTTCACACTGCACACGCCACCTCCCTCTCGTCCATCCTGATCCTCCTCGACCTCTCTGCCGCATTCGACACTGTCAACCACTCCATCCTCCTCTCTTCCCTGTCTGCACTGGGGATCCGTGGTACAGCCCTCATCTGGTTGAAATCGTACCTCTCCGGTCGCTCCTACCAGGTTGCCTGGGCTGGTGAAGTATCAACACCCCGCTCACTTGTCACAGGCGTCCCCCAAGGCTCAGTTCTTGGTCCACTCCTCTTCTCTCTTTATCTCCAGTCTCTCGGTCCTGTCATTTCTGCTCATGGTTTATCATATCACTTTTATGCTGATGACACTCAACTTTTTCTCTCTTTTCCCCCTGATGCCCAGGTCTCCGCCCGCATCTCCGCCTGCCTACAAGACATCCGGAGCTGGATGGACAACCACCACCTGAAGCTCAACCCAACGAAGACGGAGATGATCTACATCCCTGCTCCATCCTCCCCTCTCCTAGACCTGACCATCACCCTGGGGGATACCACCATCTCCCCCTCGCGGGGTGTGAAGAACCTTGGGGTCCTGTTTGACGACAGGCTCTCCTCTGCTGTGAACATCGCTGCAGTGACCCGGACCTGCAGGTTCTTCCTCTTCAACATCCGTAGAATCCGGCCCTTCCTCACCAGCTACTCAACGCAGCTCCTAGTCCAAGCGCTGATCCTCTCCCGCCTGGACTACTACAACGCCCTCCTCGCCGGCCTCCCAGCATCTGCCATCAGACCCCTGCAGCTCATCCAGAATGCTGCAGCTCGTCTGGTCCACAACCTCCCAAGACACTCCCACGTCACCCCCCTGCTCACAAAGCTCCACTGGCTCCCTGTTGCTGCTCGCATCAAATTCAAGACTTTGGTGCTAGCCTATCAGGGAGTCAACAAGACTGCTCCAGCCTACATCCAGAGACTGTTCAGACCCTACACCCCTGCCAGAGCACTCCGCTCTGCTACTTCTGGTCGCCTGGCTCCTCCCCCTCTCCGCTCCTCCCCTTCCCACTCAAGGCTGCTCTCTGTCCTGGCACCTCGTTGGTGGAATGATCTGCCAATCGAGGTCAGAACGGCAGAATATTTGAGCATCTTCAAGCGCCGCCTGAAAACCCACCTCTTCAGGCTCCACCTCTCCCCTACTCCACTGCCTTGATTCCTGTCCCTACATCCTTTTGATTTGTTGCACTTTATTCTGTTTACCTTACTTCCTGACTGTATCACTTGATTTGGTTTCCCTTCATTTTGTTGCACTGCATTGTCAGTTTACTTGATTTTCCTGCCCCTTTGTTGCACTTGACCTGTTGCCCTTCTATTGCACTTATTTTATTGCTCTTTGTTGCACTTGCCTCTGCACTTAACCTTGTTGCCATTTTGTTCACTTGCCCTTGACCTTGCCTTTTTGTTATTAGTCTAGATCTGTGACAATGGAACGTGTTCTGTCACTTACTGTTAGCACTTTTACTTGTCTCCTAGGAGGTCTGCACTTTTGTACTGTTCTTATGCACTTTTGTACGTCGCTCTGGATAAGAGCGTCTGCTAAGTGCATGTAATGTAATGTAATGTAATGTAACCACCCAAAACACCACTGCAACCGCCTAGCAACGCCCTACGAACCACCCAGAACACCATGGGAACCGCCTAGCAACCACCCAAAATACCATAGCAACTGCCTAGCAACGCCCTAGTTACCACCCAGAACACCAAAGTAACTGCCTAGCAACCACCCAAAACACCATTGCAACCGCCTAGCAACCACCCAGAACACCACAGCAACCGCCTAGCAACGCCTTAGCAACCACCCAAAACACCACTGCAACCGCCTTGCAACGCCCTACCAACCACCCAGAACACCATAGCAACTGCCTAGCAATGCCCTGCAACCACCCAGAACAGCATAGCAACTGCCTAGCAATGCCCTAGCAACCACCCAGAACACCATAGCAACTGACTGGCAACGCCCAAGCAACGACCCAGAACACCATAGCAACTGCTTAACAACGCCCTAGCAACCACCCAGAACACCATAGCAACTGCCTAGCAACACCCTAATGACCACCCAGAACAACATAGCAACTGCCTAGCAACGCCCTAGCAACCTCCCAAAACACCATTGCAACCACCTAGCAACGCCCTAGCAACGACCCAGAACACCATTTCTCACTCGTGGAGGCGTGAAGCATAGCAATGAGTTATTGTGGGGACTCAGGTATACAAATGACTCACTCACTCACTCAGCTGTTGGCATATCGATAGCTAAATGTTACTTTGCATTCTACCCCAGCTGATTTCAAAAAATTGATTCGACAAGGACATCTGCATTTTCACAATATTCAGCAATTGGCTGCTGAGATCTTTTGATTTCATAATGAAAAGAATCTACCAATCTGTACATCTGCATGAAAGTCCCGCACAAGTACATAGCGAATATTGTCTACTGGAGCAACAGTATCACAGTTGACACTGTAAATAAAGGACAATTATTTTACTTTCGAGTAAAGCCCTGAAAGATTTGACTCATTCAGTTGTTCCAGAATAGGCTGGAGTGAGAAGAGTTTATTCTGCAGGTTCAGCCTCTGTGCTGTCCCCTGTGTCCATACCTGCAGTCAGGAAACTGCCCCACAAACCGTCACTTCAGTTAAAGAACTTCTTCAACAACATTTTGTATGTTTGGCCTGTTCTGAAATTGTAAACGGTGTGTTAATGTTCAAGGGAACTGTGTATGGTGCAAACTATAAATGCTCTACATTTGCATTCTCTGCAGCTGTAGCTTGTTCTTTGAGGCACAGAAACCCCCATGAGGGTACTTTAGGATATTTACAGCAGGTGTGTGGTTTATACGAGCGACTGACTGGCCAAAAATAATATTCATACTTCTCAGAACTGATGGGAGTCAGGGGCAGTTTGGAGAAGGGAGGGGTCTGCATTCTGTTTGTTTTTGTGTGTGTGCATACATGTGTATGTGTGTGTGTGTGTGTGTGTGTGTGCGCGCGCATAAGGCAGCTTGTATATAGCTATACTTATGAGAAGCAACTCTTGAGAAATCACAGATGTCATGAGGACATTTGGATTTGTGAGGACACTTTTGGAGGTCATCACAAAAGATTAGGGAGGATTACAGCTAACTGGTTAGAGTTAGCATTACAGTTAGGGTTCGACATAATTTGGTTATGGTCAGGTCAGGTGCAGTAAAAAGTGGTATGTTTTAGACAAGATAATATAATTAGGGTACATTTTGATTTTAAATGAGACCTTTCAGTTCTGTTGATAAAGTCAAATAATTAACACAGGATTGTCACCTTGAGTACACTGCAGAATTATAATGCCGAGACAAACAGGTATACTGCAGAGGCAATCCATCTTTGAACAAATATGAAAAATGAATGCACCTTTCTGTGTATTTTATACTGTAAAATATGTTGGAAGAGGTTCTGGGTGTGGGGCATTTTCCTGTCTCTGGTTGGGTGGGTCAGTAATTGACTGATAGTTGTTGGACTATTTGTTGCTGCCAGTTCCTGCACTGGCAGAGTTGATGGGGCATTACTTGTCTTCAGAAAAGTAGAACTATCAGCTGAAGCAGGTTGTTGTGAAAGCGAAGCCGACCTAAGAATTACTTTTCCCGGCTGGCAGCTCTCAAAATACAGAGATACCTAAGATATAAATGGGAATTATGAAAATGGAGGCAAGTTGGTGAGGTTGAGAATGAGACTTCTTTGATTGTAAACACTGGACAGATGCAAGGCTTCAAAATTCTCAACAGATTGCTTTCACTTACAATATGGTGCACACTGTGGAAAATACGGTATTGGATTCACTATAAAATACTCTACAGACAGAAAATAAAATCAGGTTTTTGCTATTACTAATATTCAGTGATAATCTCTATATAAATGTTTATATAACCGTGTGTTGCAGGGTCTAAAGCTCCAACAGTGATTCTCAGCAATCCATCTGAAGATGGTGAGTTTGCCACCCTGATGTGTTTGGTGACAGGCTTCACTCCCCGTGAAGTGTACGTCATGTGGAAAGTTGATAACGGCCCCTTTGTGGAGGGCGTCACCACTGAGCCTGTGCAGGGGGACAGTGGAACCTTCTCTGTCACAAGTGTGTTCAAAGTCCCCTTACAGAAGTGGAAGTCCCAGTCCGAAGTTGGATGCCACGTGAAGCACAGCGGAAATGGAGGGACCCCAACCACCAAATCACTGCAGAGAGCAACAGGTGATTCCACTCAATGAGACGCCTAAATCTCCACATGCACCATGTCCTTGGTGAACAAAAGCCACGATGACTGCACAAGACCTCTTGCATGCAGTATAGTATTACAAAGTCATTACAAAGATCCTGCAGCCCTGTATACTGTCAATGGGGTGTCAACACTAAGAGCACTTTCACCATCATGTTTTCATTCATGTTGTCTATTACACTGCCAGGTGGTGGGTATCTGCAGTTCTTGTTCACTGAGGGTAACTGGCATCCTGCATCCCTGATGTTTCCTGGTCTGTTTGCTTGTTTTGATTAGATCTCTGTGGGCTGTTAACTGCACATTCCTGTGGACCTCACAAAACAATAAAAGATTATATTCTATCGAACACGGGCATTCAATGTTGGTTTTCTGCCTTTTCGCTTACGTGCAGTGATTTCTCCAGATTCTCCGAACCTTTTGAGGATATGACAGACCGTAGATGATGAAATCCCTAAATTTCTTGCAATAGCTCATTGAGGAATGTTGTTTTTAAACTGTTCGACGATCAGCTCACGCATTTGTTCACTAAGTGGTGACCCTCACCCCATCCTTGTTTGTGAATGACTGAGCATTTCAGGGAAGCTGCTTTTATACCCAATCATGGCACCCACCTGTTCCCAATTAGCCCATTCACCTGTGGGATGTTCCAAATAAGTATTTGATCATTCCTCAGCTCTCTCAGTCTTTTTTGCCATTTGTGCCAGCTTTTTTGAAACATGTTGCAGGCATCAAATTTCAAATGAGCGAATATTTGCAAAAAATTACAAAGTTTACCTGTTCGAACATTAAGTAACTTGTCTTTGCAGTGTATTCAATTGAATATAGGTTGAAAAGGATTTGCAAATCATTGTATTCTGTTTATATTTACGATTTACACAACGTTCCAACTTCACTGGTTTTGGGTTTTCTAGATGAGGAACAGCAGGGGCCCCAACACCGATCCCTGAGGGACACCACTCCCCACTGTACCTAGCTCAGATGAGATACCACTGACCACCACTCTTTGTGTTCTGTCCTGTAACCAGATTTGAATCCACTCCAGAATACCTCCTGTAACTCCAATGGAGCTCAATTTAAAAATTAGTCTTTTATGCGGTACTGTATCGAATGCCTGTATAATAAGACTATGTAGGCAATGTCTGTGCCAATTACAAGAAGTAATGTAGGCATTTCTTTTTTATTTCTTATTCTAGCCACCATGGCATTAAAGCTGTGCAAACAAACAAATTGCCACAATAATGAAATAATAAATAAAGAATTTAGCGCTTCAACCAGCGTAATCAGAGCATTGAAAATGTGCCCCTCCTACACCAGCCTGTTTGTTCCGTGGAAGACAGGGAAGAAGACAAGTAAATAGAACATTCTAGTCACACAAAAATAACGAACAAAGACAGTTTATATGATCTCATTTAGAAATTGTGCGCTTGAAATTTCAAAATACTCTGTTGTCAGGTTGGCAACTACAGGACAAGACAACGCTTTAACAAACAGAGGATTCTTACCCCGCACGCGGAAAAATCTGCGGGGCACTGTAAAAGCCAGGCTCTCTGCACACCGGAGAAGTGTGCACACAACAGGTGGTGAGCAACCATCATCCCCGGTGCATTTCACTGCACTTTCTGCAGTGGAAGTACATGGAGAATTACTTGGAGTGGATACGGATGAAGGAGGGTCACGTAAAATGATCATTTATATTTGCCTATACTCAAAGTATCACTGTGATAGATACTGGAAACAAGCTTAATATAGTTTCAAATATTTATTGTATTTTTTGGCATTTCAAGCAGTCGCGCAGTACATAGGCGTCATGGGCCGAGCCAGGGAATTTGGCGCAGATGCTTAATATGCGCGTATCATGATCGCACACAACCTGAACATTAATGCTGTGCCGACTTATACGGTCTCTGTACTTATTGTTATTAGTGGAGGGGGTTCTGATTGCAACGTGAGTACAATCAATGGCTCCCACAACACTGGGGAACCTGGCGACCCGGTAGAACCCCCCCCCCCTTAACTCTCCGTCTTTCAGCTGGTGTTTCGGGGAATTTGGAAGTGGCTGATGTGGTGCAGCACAGCGTCAACCAACTGTGTCAGACACCTTGACACAGGCGCCTGTGATATGTGATATGCAATATTCCATTTTGCCTTATGTTGGCGCTTAACCTTACTACAGCCCTCAAAAGCGCTTAACAGAAAAAGCGCGAAAGCCAGGGGGAGAATACGCGTAAGTGTTATTTGCCTGAGAAACGCCCGGAAACGCCCCGATTTTGGCCTTGCTCCGCCCACAGTGCGTAACTGCCTTCGGGGCGCGTAATGCACAGACTTAAGTCGAGGGGAGAATAAGCATAGGCTGAAAAGCGCGTAGCTACACGCTTTTTTCGACTTACGCACATGGGAGAATAGACCCCTTAGTGAATTAAAATGTCCATGAAATCCTGCCAGTTTGAGCATGCCATCATACCCACAGAGCAGTAGATACTGTAACTCAGTGTAGCTCAAGATAGAAAAGGTTTTAAGTTGGCAGTGTTGCGCCTGATTGACTGAGCTTTATAGTAAGAAGCACAGCTTGAGTGGATCAGGTGTTACACTTTACTGGTAGTTACATCCTGTGTCCTGTCTCAGCTATGACTTCTTTTTTTGGGCCTCTGAAAGCAAAATGTTTTAGTGTCTTTATTCTTCTACATATCATGGAATTTGTCTTTGTCTGCCAAAATTTTGCCTTTGTATAATATGCATGAGATGTACAGTAAATTAAGAAAAAAGTTAATAACCACCTATTTTTAAAGAAATGTTTAAAGAAATTTAATCAGCACTACTCAAGAGGACACAATTTGCTGGAATGAATTTGTCATTTTGCTCCAGATTTATCTTAATATTATTTTGATTGTGCAAATAAAAAAAATTTGATAGCCATGAACAGTTGTGTCTATGTCATACAGTAGCTTACATATCCATTTGCGACTGTCATAGTCCAGACCAGGAATCAAGCGCGGAGACAGACTTGCAATAGAACTGGAGAATTATTGGCAGCAGTATTGTAATGACAGGGACGGAGAAGAGGAGAAACAGTTCAGCACAGGTGCAATAGGCAGTGCTTCGGCTGCGGTTGTAGGCCAGTGGCTTCGGTTGTGCAGCCAGATACTGAAGCACTAACCAGCATTGGACTGCCAGCGAAGAAGAGGTTGATGCCTGGGAGGAATTCGATCCCAGACCTAGCCCTGGCTCAGGGTTGGAGGCCTGTTCCTGACAGACTCAGTAAAGAGAGTAGACTTACAAGGGTTCACAAGAACATGGTCCCAGTCTTGAACCCTGATTAGGATCGGAAGCTTGTTCTTGAAAACTGGAGTGGATGAACAGGATTGAATTAAGCCAACTTGAACTCAGTCTATATCCTCGACCCTGATTAGGATTGGAAGCTTGTTTAAAATTGCCTAATGTAAAAGTTCGAAGAAATTTTGGCTGACCCTAAAGAGCTGGTTGCATGAAGATTTAAGATGAAGTTTAACTTGCATATATGATTTCAGTGCAAAAGCAACTTTAAATTGAAATTTAAAATTGAAATTATTTGTATAGTGCTTTTCACCGATAAACTGTCACAAAGACGCTTGACAGTCAGAGATGAGTTACTGAAATGGTAGTGCCCAGCCTATTCCCACTACAGCAAATGAGCCAAAAAAACTCCTAGTGGGGAGAAAAATCCTCAAACAGTGGTGAGAAAAAACTCCCCAGTGGGAAAAATCTTAGGAGGAACCCGGCTATAGTGGGGAAGCCCATCCTCCGCGGGCTAGCTAGTTAATAACAAGATAAAGCAAAATAGGATAATGACAATACAGTTCCATTAAAGTCCATCTAAACAGTGGCATCAGTTGCTCCAGGAAGTAGCATGCCGAGGATGGTGAAGAACTGGATCAGGACCGGATCAGGACAGCAGGACAGCAGCAGGCAGCGCTCATGGTGAGGGACAGGGCTCGGATGATCCAGGACTCAGGGTTGTGGAGGGAAAAATCCTCAGAAAGAGACAGAAAAAAGTGGGGTGAGGCACTGGATAAAACTACTGCGTATTAATAAAAAAACAGTCCTGTGTCATGTGCCAAGTGAGAATTTAGGACTGGTCAGGAAACAGTCAACACCCCTCCAACCACTTCCTGCGGCACAGAGGCCCTACACTTACTCCAGGCTGGAAGATCACTTTAGATTTTCTAAACACTAGTACCATATGGACCTCCCCGGTGACTAAGGCTGTAAGCAAGCCCCACTGGCACTGTTAATGCATGCTTAGTGCCACCAGTTCAACATGGATTTGCTTAACACTACACCAGTACCACATAGACCTCCCCAGTGACTAAGGCTGTAGCAAGCCCCACTGGCACCGTTAATGCATGCCCAGTGCCACCGGTTCCACATGGATTTACATAACACTGGCTTCCAATATCGTGAACATATCATAAAACAAGGTTGTAGTCAGTCCCACCAGAGCCAACACATAACTAATCATGAACTAATCATAGGCTTGACTGAAAAGATAAGTTTTCAGCCTACTCTTGAAGATAGAGGGTGTGTCTGAAGCCCGAATTTGTCTAGGGACATTGTTCCATAAAATTGGTGCTTTGTAAGAGAATGCTCTGCCTCCAATTGTAATTCTAGATATATTTGGAAGTAGTCAGCACCTTGTGAACGAAGTAATCTTGGTGGGGAGTGAGGAATGAGAAGACTGCAAAGATATTCCGGGGCCAAGTCATCTAAAGCTTTGTAAGTTAGTAATAGTATTTTGTAGTCAATTCTGAAATTTACAGGCAGCCAATGAAGATTTTTGAGCACCGGGCTAATGTGATCATATTTCTTAGTCCTAGTCAGAACCCTAGCTGCAGCATTCTGCACTAATTGAAGACGTTTCGGGGTCGAGCGAGTGCGACCAGACAGTAAGACATTGCAATAGTCCACAAATGCGTGAACCAATTTTTCAGCATCTTGAAGAGACAACATTTTTCTAAGTTTAGATATCTTTTGAAGATGGAAAAAAGCCACTTGAATGAGATTGTTGATGTGTGCCTGGAAAGAGAGTTCTGAATCAAGAGTCACTCCAAGGTTTTTAACGACAGCTCTGGCAGAAACAGAGAGGCCATCTAAGTTAATAGAAAACTTAATGAATTAGTCCCTAAGAGATTTGGGACCCAGTACCAATATTTCAGTCTTATCTGGGTTTAGTGAAAGAAAATTTTACGTCATCCAAGCTTTAACAGCTTTAAGACACATCTCTAATCTAGTAACTGGATCATTTTCACCCGGTTTAAAGGATATATAGAGCTGTGTGTCGTCTGCATAACAATGGTATTTAACATCAAGTCTGCTTTTGATATTTCCAAGGGGAAGCATGTATAGAGAAAAAAGCAAAGGGCCCAGAACAGATCCTTGAGGTATTCCAAAGTTAACCTTGGAATACTCTGAACACTTGTTATTTACCCGGACAAACTGAGATCTATCAGACAGATAAGACTTAAACCATGAAAGGTTTAAATACCTCATTAGTTAGCAGGAAAGAAGAGAGCTGTTGGGCGACACATTTTTCAAGGATCTTAGATAAAAATGTGAGGTTTGAGATTGGCCTATAATTGGCTAGGACTGTGGGATCCAAATCTGGTTTTTTAAGCAGCAGCTCGATTTCTGCCATCTTGAATAAAGTGGGAACAATACCTGAAATCAAAGAATAATTAATTATGTGAAGAATTGGGCCGCTACGAATGGGCAGGAGTTCTTTCATTAGCTTTGTGGGAATGGGATCCAAGATACAAGTAGATGATTTGGAAGTAACTGATAACTAACTAAGGAACTAATTTGGCTAGTTCACTCAGGGATATAGGAGAAAGGGATTCAAACTGTTTTTTGTGTAATGTGGAAGACTCCATATCATGAGAAAGGCCGTCGCAAACTGGTAAGGTAGCAGTGATCTTCTCTCTAATTCCAATAACTTTGCCATTAAAGAAATTTTAAAAATCATCACTGCTGCAAGAGACAGGAATGTGAGGATTACTTGCAGCATGATTGTTGGACAACTTAGCGGTTTTGAACAAAAATCGAGAATTATTTTTATTTTCCCGCATGAGATTTGAAAAGTAACAGGACCTTGCATAAGAGAGAGCATGCTTATATGCAACAAGGCTATCTTTCCAAGCACCATGGAATACCTGGAGTTTAGTGGAGCGCCATTTGCGTTCTAGTTGACAAGATTTTTGCTTCAGTGTCCTTGTCTGGTCAGTATACCATGGGGCTGGCCTCTTCTTCTGAGTTATCTTTTTATATTTCAGTGGCGCGACTACATTAAGGGTACAACAGAGAGCATCAGCAAACTTTTCTGCCTTATCGTTAATACAGAGGGCGCTGACTGGATTCTCAAAATAAGATGGAAAAACCTCAGTGAATTTTGTAGAAGTTGTTGCAGTAAAAGTACAACCAGTGTTTCTAGTTTCTAACAATGCAGGGTGGGTCAATTGTAAGCAGAATGTGATAAGAAAATGGTGAGACAAACTTGGATTATGTCAATGAATCCTGACCTGCCCAATGTTAATGCCAAAGCTTAAGATCAGGTCTAAAGTATGAGCATGAAAATGAGTTGGGCCAACAACACTGAGCGAAGCCGACTGACTCCAAAATGTTAGTGAATGCGGATGTTAGAGAGTCATCTGCCCTCTCAAAGTGCAGGTTAAAGTCGCCCAATATAACTAACTTTACAATCCAGCAACAAGCTCATGCACTAGAAGGCTTAAATATCCTTCACTCATTCATTAGGAAACAAGCCAGTAACAAGATTCAGCCGCGGGGGAAGACCTGCACAAGATGTATGCCAATCATAACATACATACACCTCAGAGACACACATTCTGCTGAGTTACAAAGAAGGATTTGCAAGAAGGTTGTTACAATGAGATGATTTATTTGGATTGCACTGATTCTTTGATGTCCCCAGAGTTATAACAGAGCTATTGCATCAAGTAAATATATTTTGGTAATAATTAGATGGTGTTATGTATGAGAATTTTATGTAAAGCACAACATATCATTTGTAAATGGAGATTTGTTACATACTATTTGTGCTGCCTTACTGGTCAGCTGTTTGTTTATTTTGTTAATCGCTTAGCACCCTCTAGTGGTATGTCTATAGCAAAACATGATCTGATGCAAAAATACCACTTGTTTGGAATGAAATAGACTTGTGTTTTCTTGAGGTTTCTGGCATCTTCTTGCCTGGAGGGGGCCGGATCACCCAGGACTCCTGTAGATCTTTCCAGAATGTTCCTAGTCTATATAAATGCTGCGATTTTGGACAGTTGAAGAGGTTTTTTAGAGTTATAAAATGACACAGTGGATTATTTAGAGAAATTTTTGGACCTAATCAGTGAAGAATAAATTTGTTTAAGTCGTCATTGCTGGTTTTCTTTGTTGCGATTTTCAAGGCATAAGAACTCTAACAATTCACTGAAACCAAACTGATAAATGAACGGCTACAATGAAAATTAAGGCAGCAGGCGGACCTGATATAATTAGAGAGCGCCGGCCTACAGTAACGAATAATACTAAAATCAGAACAAATGATTGCTTTTAAGCAGTGGTGTAGTCTTTTTTTTTGTAGTCATTACAAAATTACAATAATTATTAAAATAATTATTGGCACCCTTGGTTTAGATGTGTTAAAAGCCTTACAATAAATTCAATTTTTATTGCAGAAGCATACTCTCACACTGAAAATTGTAGAAAAATATAACCTTCAACTTTAAGGGGAAAAAAAATCCCTGACTAAGAAATAATTATTTTTCATAAAATCACCTGTTCCACAATTATTGGCACCCCTAACAATTCCAAGGAAATAAACGTAATTGAAGTATTTCTGTCATTTCTACAGAAGTTTACAAAGTTGATCAGAGTATCTAGGAACATATAATTAGTAATTCATCACTTCCTGTTTCCCTGGGGTATAAATATGATGTGACACAGAGGCTATTTCTCTTATCCACTCTTCAACATGGGAAAGACAAAGGAACACACCATTCAAGTAAAGCAGATATGTGTCAACCTTCACAAGCCGGCAATGGCTACAAGAAAATAGCCACTCGCCTGCACCTGCCCATATCTACTGTGAGAGGAATCATTAAGAAGTTTAAAACAGCTGGAACAGTGGTAAACAAGCCTGGACGAGGATGCAAGGTTATTTTGCCACCACGCACAGTGAGGAGGATGGTAAGAGAAATAAAATGTTCTCCAAAGCTCACTGTTAAAGAATTGCAACAAATAGTAGCATCTTGGGATCACAAAGTCTCCAAAACAACCACCAGGCACTATCCACATGCCAACAAGCTGTTGGGGAGGCATGCACGGAAAAAACCTTTTCTCACTCACAATCATAAACGCAAACATCTGGAGTTTGCTAAGCAGTAATGGGACTTCAACTGGGACCGTGTGCTTTGGTCAGATGAGACCAAGATAGAGCTTTTTGGCAACAAACACTCTTAAAGGGTCTGGCGGAACACAAAAGATGAGTATGCAGAAAAGCACTTTGTGCCCACTGTGAAGTATGGGGGAGGATTGGTGATGCTGTGAGCCTGTTTCTCTTCCAGAGGCCCTGGGAACCTTGTTAGGGTGCATGGCATCATGAATGGTTTGAAATACCAGGACATTTTAAAACAAAATCTGGTGGCCTCTACCCGAAAGCTGAAGATGGGTCTTCACTAAGTCTTTCAGCAAGATAATGTTCCCAAACATGGGGCCAAATCTACACAGACATGGTTCACCAGACACTGAGTCAAGCTCCCCCCATGGCCATCTCAGTCCCCAGACCTCAACCCCATGGAAAACCTGTGGAGTGAGCTGAAGAGGAGAGTGCAGAGGAGAGGACCCAGGTTGCTGGATGATTTACAGTGACTGTGCAAAGAGGAATGGTCGAAGATCCCTCTTTCTGTATTCTTTCATCCTGTGAAACATTATTGAAGAAGATTATGTGCTGTTTTGTTGGCAAAAGGGGGTTGTACAAAGTATTAACATCAGGGGTGCTAATAATTGTGGCACACATGATTTGATGTAAAATAATTATTTCTTAATTTTTTCTCACTGAATAAATGCACTTGAATTAAAGGTTAGATTTTCCTCTTTTTTCATTGTGATCCTATATTATTATTATTTTTTATTAGAAGCTAAAGAACACAGCTTAACCAGGGGTGCCATTAAGTATGGAGGGCAGTGTAACTGTTTTGACGATGTACAGTAACTAAAGTGATGGTCAACTCACAGTGGCGATTGACTGGCCAGCTGATTTTGGGATCAGAGACTGGTTATGGTAAAGTCCAGCATTAGATAGATTTATTCATGCAAATATTGGTTCAGCATTAGCGCTTGACATTAGCTAATGATACATTTACGCTAGCTTGCGCAACAGCAGTGAATGTTATCTAGCTAATGAATTTATTTAGAATGAACAATAACATGTAATTAGGACATATTAACTGGATTGGGTGAAGAGGAGTAGCTTGAAGATGTCATAGTACAGAATCACTTGACATCAACTCACGTTCAGCCATGTGTTCATAAGCTATCTCAGAGTTTTGGAGTCAGAGCAGCCCCGTTTGGATTGCAGATAGTCGGCTATGGCTCTGGGGTCGTTGGGAAGGTGGGGGCGGAGCATGGACAGTAGGCTTGATTGGAGGAGGGACTGAGCCGTTTCTCGATTGTTATGCTAGGGTAGACCAACTCACTTTCTGCAGGTATAGGCCTACTGCCCCCTTGAGTGTGTAGAATATGAATTTAATTTTTGGCTATCCATTACACAGGGCACCTTTAAGGTCAGTGTTGGTTGGCATCGATCGGCATCGGATTTCCGCTGGTTTGTCGACGTTGGGCCGACATCGACAGGAGCAGTTCTTTCACCAGCGGATTTTCGACATTTTTCCAATGTTGGACCAGCGGCAATGGCAGCATTTTCACTAGCGGATTCCCGACAGTTTACCAACGTTGAAACAACCTCATTTAGGTCGCTATTACAAAACCCAAAACCAGTGAAGTTGGCACATTGTGTAAATCGTAAATAAAAACAGAATACAATGATTTGCAAATCCTTTTCAACCTATATTCAATTGAATACACTGCAAAGACAAGTTACTTAATGTTCGAACAGGCAAACTTTGTAATTTTTTGCAAATATTAGCTCATTTGGAATTTGATGCCTGCAACATGTTTCAAAAAAGCTGGCACAAGTGGCAAAAAAGACAGAGTTGAGGAATGCTCATCAAACACTTATTTGGAACATCCCACTGGTCAACAGGCTAATTGGGAACAGGTGGGTGCCATGATTGGGTATGAAAGCAGCTTCCCTGAAATGCTCAGTCATTCACAAACAAGGATGGGGCGAGGGTCACCACTAAGTGAACAAATGCGTGAGCTCCTGGGTACATTCTCCCTCTCTCAAACACCTCGGCAATTGACCTCTGTCGTACGGCTGTTGCTGCTGTGCTAGAGGGAGCTGCCTGACTAGCCTCCTGTCGTAGATTGGTCAGTAGCATTTCGTCATGCTGAGGTTTATGATTTATGATCAAGTGTTTATTTAAATTTGTGGTATTTCCACAATATCGGATCATTTTTTGGCACACACTGCACTTAGCAACATTGTCGTCCACGGTGTGGAAGTAACTCCACACCACACTTCGCTTGCGGTCTCCCATGGCAGCCCCGCGCCGCTTTAAAATCTCACAGTAGTGAGCCTATCGCGGGATGACGTACTACCCCACGTTTTGTGAGAACGCGGAAGGAAAAGTAGTGCCTGACAAATGGCAATGGTTGAATAATGAACAAAGCACATATGAATTTGAACTAAATAAACTGAAAGTTGAGTCAGTAATAAAACGTGACTTGCTATCGATAATTTAATACCAGGATCGATCCATATTAAATACCCCATCAGGATCGAAATATCGATACTTTGGTATCGATACGCCTATCCCTAGTGAGCACCCTTCATAAACAACACAACAGTTAACATTGTAGGCTACTTGTGTACTGCAGCATTGATGGCTCGTGTCTATTAATCATTTGCTCAAACGGCATCCAGTTGAGATTAAAGGCTGAGAGACGTTGAATGCATCTCCTGAATGTGGTGAATATTTCCGAACCATATCATCCTATCAAACCATAGCGTGCCAATAGCTCATAATGGAATGTACTGCAAATATTAAAACACTACTTTGTTACGGCATTAGGTTCGCTTGTCAAGAAACCTATGCAAATAATGAACGAACTGAACTTCATAACTCTCGGCCGGGTCTTCAGCATCAGAAAAGAAATATTGTTTGGAGGAAGTGACAATTAAGAACAACTCAGGAACATAGTATTGCTATGTAAATGACATAACTATGGGTAAACTGCTGCTAAAATGGGCTAGCTAAGTACAAGAATTAACGTGCGGGGACTGACGTTAGCCAGCTTTTTGAACGCGAAATATTTAGCTCGCTATAATCATGGCTACATATGGTAAGTGAAACTAATACCTTCAAACAATTTTAAAATGGGATCAATGAAAGATTTCATTTTGTGAAAAACTTTATTGCTTCGATAAGATTGTTGTCATCTTTGATTTCTGTAGCCTAGTTTACGGTAGTTGAAAATCAGTTAACGTTATTAAGTCAAACAGGCAATCAAAGCTCATAGTCAGCATTAAAAGTTCCGCCTCCAAAGTCTCAGAAGACAAATCGACAAGCGAGCATTTATTGAGATTGCGAGCATTTTTTGACATTATGAGCGTGTGTTGAAATTGCGAGCGCGGTGAGACTGCAGACTGCGAGCATTTATTGACATTGCAAGCATTGAGATTGCAAGCATTTTTTGACATTGTGAGCGCGTATTGAAATCACGCGTGTGGTGAGATTGCGAGCATTTATTGATATTGCGAGCATTTTTTGATATTGTAAGAGCATGTTGAAATTGCGAGCGCCGTGAGATTGCGAGCATTTATTGATATTGTGAGCGCATTTTGAAGTTGAGAGCGGATACTGAGGGTCGTACACCTACGGTTTTCACGCACTCTCGGTTTTCATGCGCTCGAGTTTTGAGACTAATTTAACGCCATTATAGGAGAGACATTAGTTGCATTCTCCTCGCAAGCCATCTTCAATCTGATGAACGGAAGCCTAGTGCAACTTCAACATAACTAGAGTCTGCTTAAAAAAACTGCTTCCTCTTGAGGGAGAATTATATAACTGCACCCTTCTGATTAGAACACTGAAAATCATTACCACAATGGATTAATCAGGACCTTTTTTGCCACATAATTAATCAACAATTGTGACAATAAATTTGTCGGTGTCACACACTGCCCTACAAAAAGAAATGGCTCCGGACATTTTAACTTTGAACTCATGCTTCACATTACCCCAAAAATTCCCAGCTCAAAATACCCTTCTCAGCTTTTCTAAAATGCGTAAATAGGCCTGTTATAAAGTATTGGCAGAGTGTGAGGGTGTCACAAATATGAGAAGTTATACAGCACTGGAAAAGGTAACGCCATGAGGTGGTATGGTAGTAGGCCCCAAGGTGCCATATTTGGTACTTCTTGAACCTCTACACTACTAACTGATGGAAGTACCTGAACAGAGGGATGGCCTAGTGCATTGTATATTGTTGGATGCCTGTCTCTAGTAGACCGTCTGGGCATATGTTCGTCAGCGTCATGGATCAAGTCAGTGCCTGTCCCCCCTGGACAGGGCTGCTCAATTTCACTTTCACTACCTGTGGTTGGTGCCTGAAAGACCCCAGGCTCCTCAGTCCTTGCGTATTCTTCTTCTCCACCGTCTCTGTTCAGGTCCATGGCTCCACCATGCTGTACTGGTTCCATTTCTCTTTGTCTTCTGGCTACTTTTATAGGTGTATTTTCCATGAGTACTGACCCTCTTCTCCTCAAGGGTTGCCCACAGTCGATGGTTTGGCTGGACTCAAAGAGAGCTGGACCCCTAAAAGGAGCACCAATAGGTTCATGGCTAAGTGTAACGTCTCTTTGGCCTTCACTTCACAGGTTATATCTTAGTTCATAGTAGATAGAGTTGTCATTGTCATCAGAACTCGTCTCAGGGTCAATGGATTTTGACTTTCCCCTTTTCTCAGATGATGTTTTAGTTCCCTTTTTCACTGCTGGTAGGTCAACAGGAAGGTCATTCACAAGATGCAACAGATTGCAATGCAGGACGCGTGACTTTTTTCCATCCATTTCTGTGACCACTTTGTAGACTGGGTTGTCGCTGATCTGTTCTTTCACAACATAGATAGTGTTTTCCCAATATGACCTTAATTTTCCCGGACCACTCCTTTTAGTCATGTTTTGTACCAGCACTCGATCACCTTAGTGCAACATGACTCCTTTTGTGCGTTAGTCATAATATTTCTTACCATGAGCACTCAACCTCCTACTGTTTTCTGATGCTGTCCAGTAAGCCTCTGCCATCCGCTCTGCCCACTTCTGGGCATAACCCCTTGCTGTCAGTGGTTCCTCATCGCTGGTCGTCCTGAACAGCAGATCGACTGGCAACCGTGGATGCCGGCCGAAAAGCAGGAAAAAAAGTGAGTACCCAGTGGCTTCATGGCAGGTACAGTTGTATGCATGGATGATTTGAGGGAGGCAATCCTTCCATTTGTCCTTTTTCTCCTCACTCAGGGTCCGCTGAATCTGTAACACCGTGCGGTGAAACTGTTCAGCCGGATTGCCCTGAGGATGATAAGGAGTCGTGTGCGAGTGTCCTACTCTGCTCGGTTGTTGCAAAGTCCGGAAAAGTTCATTCTCGAACTCGCGCCCTTGGTCGTGGTGTAGCTTTAAGGGGAAGCCAAACCTGGGGATATAATCATTAAAAATCTTCTCCGCTGCCGTTTTCCCACTCTTATTGCGGGTAGGATAGGCCTGAGCATACCTAGTGAAGTGGTCTACTACAACTAGTATGTACTGGTACCCTCCCCTACTTAGCTCTAAGTGCAAATAGTCGATAGAAACAAGCTGCATGGGCAAATTGGGGGCTATGCTAGACATTGGGGCTTGTGTGTGAGTCACTGGCTTCTTTTGCTTGATGCAAGGACACTGTCTTGTCACATAAGCCTCAATCTCTCACCTCATGTCGGGCTAGTAAAACCTTTGCCGTGCTAAATGGAGGACTCTTTCAGCCCCAATATGGCCCAAATCGTCATGCAAATGCCTGAGAACTAGACTTGAAACAAGTCGGCAAGACTAACTTGCATCTGTCTGCTGTCTTTCGGTAAAGAACCCCATCCTCAAAGTGAGGCCTTGTCCATTGATGCATCATTTTCCTGCTAATGCCTCTCACACTAAATTTCATGTCATCTGTGACTGTTTTGTTCAACACCTTCATTTTCAGGATATCACCTATCACTGGGTCTGTTCTCTGAGGTTTTTGCAGGTCAGCTAGACCTATGGGTAGTACCACTTCTCTACCACTTAATTTAAGCTGATCACCTTGCGCCAGAGCCAGGGCAGCAACCCAAGAAACATCTCCACGCTTACCTGCACCACAGCCTTCCCATATGGCAGTGACAGCCTCTTTAGGGAGTTCCTGTGTGCACTCAGTGACATATTTGTTTACCTCAAGGGGGCACCTTTAAAGAGTGTCAGCATCAACATTTACTCTACCGGGTCGGTACCGTATGTCAAATCTAAAATCGGAGAGTTCTGCCACCCACCTGAAGCCCGCTGCATTTAACTTTGCGGCACTCATGACATAGGTTAAGGGATTATTGTCTGTGTAGATTGTGAACTGTGGCGCATAAAACAAATAATCCCGAAATTTCTAGCAAACGGCCCACTTTAAGGCGAGAAATTGAAGTTTGCTAGAGTGGAGTCTGTAATTCTGTTCAGCTGGTGTGAGCGTTCTGGAGCTATATCCAATGACCCTCAGCTTTCCATTTTGTTTCTGGTAAAGGACAGCTCCAAGTCCGTTATCTGAAGCATCCGTGTGGAGTACAAAAGGGAGCTCAAAGTCGGGATCAGCGAGAACAGGGGGTTTTGCCAGCATGTCAGTCATCTTACACAGCGTTTCCCGGTGTTTCTCAGTCCATTCAACTGGAGTTCTGGATGGTAACTGTGCACCCTTACCCTTCTGCCTCCTATGCTTCCCCCGAAGCGCTTTGTTTTTCTTGGACTGCAGAAGCTCATAGATGGGTGACGCCATCCTGGAGAAATCTTGGATGCAAGAGCGGTAATAGCCCAAAAATCCCACAATCCTCCGAACATCTCCGACAGTGAAAAGTGTCTCATCCTTCAGAGCATATACAGCCTCTAGATCTTTGGGGTCGATGCGCACGCCCTCGGCTGAAACCAGACGGCCTATTTATCTCACCTCTCGCTTAAACAGGTCACATTTTGTGGGCCTGAGTTTAACTCCATAACTCTGTAGAGCCCTCAGGACCCTTCTCAGCTCTTCAACATGGTCTTCAAATGTCCTGGCATAACACAGTATATCATCCAGGTATTATATACAACATTCATCACGAAGGGGAGCGAGCGTCTCCTCCATACTGCGTTGAAACGCAACAGGGGCGTTAGTCAATCTGGTCACACTTTATTTGAAGTGTTGCTCATAAAGGCTTTATACAGCATGTATAATGCCTTCATAAATGAGACATAATGTCTGCATAAATCATACATAAGCGAATGTCATGCTTTGTAAAGGGTGAAATAACACATCCTTATTCAACATGTGATGCCAGATGTGACAATGACAATGTCACTTAACTGACAATGTCACCCTTTATCGCAATTAGCCACTAGCTGAGTGACATCGTCAGTTATATCACATCTGGCATCACATGCTGAAGATGTGTTAGGATGTGTTATTTCACCCTTTACAAAGCATGACGTTTACTTATGTATGATTTATGAAGACATTATGTCTCATTTATGAAGGCATTATACATGCTCTATAAAGACTTTATGAGCAACACTTCAAATAAAGTGTGACTGTCAATACAAAGGATATACGCACCCACGCATATAAACCCCAGGGGGTGATGAATGCCGTCAGGTGGCGAGACTCCTCCGCTATGAACCCCTGGTGATACGCCTTCCCCTGATCTAGAATGGAGAACCAGCTGTACCCACCTAAGGCATCTGTGAGATCTTGGATACTCGGGAATGGGTGTCGGTCTGGGACAATACGCTGATTTAAGAGATGATAATCGACACAGAGTCTGGGTTTTCCATCTTTTTTCGCACGCAGACAACAGGTGCTGAGTAAATAGATTTGGACTTTACAATCCACCCTCTCGCCAGAGGATCCTCAATATACTCCTTTACCTCTTTGTAAAGAGGTTATGGGATGGAAGTATAAGATTTCTGAATTGGGGTGTTGTCTTTGAGGGTGATAGACATTTCCAAACTAGATATACTGGCCATATCATCGTCTTCTCGAGCAAATACTCCTGACTCTTCCCGCAACATTTTCCTCCATTTAACTCAAATGGTTAACATCGACTGGTGGGTCCCACTCCAGGGCCATACTACACACTTGGTCCAGCTGAATGTCAGCAGATCCTTCCCAGTTGACTGCCAGGTGAACGCACAACTTTGTCAAGTTTGGTTCGTCCGTTTTAGATATTGGCTCAACGCTCCCAAGATCGGGCTTATAGAACAGGGTCACATCATGTCTGGTGTGGTTATACACGGTTTATATAGCGAGTAGCGCAAATGATGTAAATGTGAACGTAACAGTGTAGCTCCTTAGGGTAGTTAGCGGGAAGAGAAAGTGACGGTGAAGGCGAACAAAGCAGCAGCGATTCAGAAACATTCGCATTAAGTTGACAGAAAATGTACAATTTTGTCAGTTTACTGCTACTGCTTCTCAAGCCAACAGTCTTATTCCATATTAGCAGTGGCGTGCTGTCAGATGTCAGGAAGGCCTTCAGTAACATCACTGTTTCCCGCATAATTGCTCTTAAACTGTTTGCAATCAGGTTTGCCTGATTAACAATCCAACAGTTTATTAACTGAACAGCCACCACCGTGCATGACACCGTGCATGACACGTAATGATTAAGGAATGCTAATGACAAAGCGATTACCTATTGGCTATGTTGATATCATTGATATGACTCCACAAGGATAACAATCTGCAAAAAAATCAGAAACTTTCGCTGACTTCGCAGCGATTATTTTTGTTATCACTCAGCTATGCATCGTACCTTGCAACGCACTTCAGCTGTCACTACATTCAGACTATAGAATGGCTTATTATGGCTTATCATGGCTTATTACTCAATGAACCTCGCAAACTAATTTACGCAAATCCAGAAATTATAAAGACGTAGGCAATCAATATTTTCCATAGTAATTGATGTGCATAAGTAAACGCCATATATTTTCGTAGTTCAAAGTATAACGGCTTTCAAAAATAAATTAGATTCTCGTCGGCTCCACCAATCAGTCTGAGCAATTGTTTCTAATCGGGGAGGTAAACTGCAAGAGGTGTCTGTCATTAAGAAGTGAAAGGTGATGTTATTGCTGGCCCTGTGTTTCTGCCAACGGACCGTCACTGCATGTTAGCCATATTTATACCGCCATGCTGTTAATTCTGTTCATACAATTATACTTGTCATATTTATATTGTTTATATCTTTGCCACTGTCTTTTCTTTGATATATTTTAGCTTGTATATATTTATTTTTCTACATGTTGATATGACTATCAATGATAGTCAATTATACTTCAATTTTCAGATGAGTCTGTTAAACTGGGTGGTTAGGAAGAGAAAGGAGGATGGTTACCATGGAGGAGCTGAAGTTAGTGAAGTAAATTGAAGCACTGATTACTAAAACCCCACAAGTCAAGTCAAGGGTGACTTATGGGGTTTTAGTAATAGGTGCTTCAATTATGGAAGCAAACTAGTCACCTTAAATATGAGTTTCTCTTGGATGTTAATGTACAACTGTTTATAGCCAAAATGATTATGTAAGTGAAAGTGCTGGTTACAACATGTTGCTGAAGTTGTGAAGTGTGATGTGGAAAAGAAGATCAGTAGTGCAGGTGAGAGGAGAGAGAAGCAGGAGGAGGTCATGAGCAGGGAGAGGAGCGAAGAGAGGAGCAGGGAGAGGAGTGAAGAGAGGAGCAGGGAGAGGAGCAAAGAGAGGAGCAGGGAGAGGAGCAAAGAGAGGAGCAGGAAGAGATACAAGGAGAGGAGCGAAGAGAGGAGGAGGGAGAAATGAAGGAGAGGAGCAAGGAGAGATGAAGGAGAGGAGTGAAAAGAGCAGCAGGGAGAGATGCAAGGAGAGGAGCGAAGAGAGGAGCAGGGAGAGATGAAGGAGAGGAGCGAAGAGAGGAGCAGGGAGAGATGAAGGAGAGGAGCGAAGAGAGGAGCAGGGAGAGGAGCAAAGAGAGGAGCAGGGAGAGGAGTGAAGAGAGGAGCAGGGAGAGATTCAAGGAGAGGAGCGAAGAGAGGAGCAGGGAGAAATGAAGGAGAGGAGCAGGGAGAGATGAAGGAGAGGAGCGAAGACAGGAGCAGGGAGAGATGAAGGAGAGGAGCGAAGAGAGGAGCAGGGAGAGATGAAGGAGAGGAGCGAAGAGAGGAGCAGGGAGAGATGAAGGAGAGGAGCGAAGAGAGGAGCAGGGAGAGATGAAGGAGAGGAGCAAAGAGAGGAACAGGGAGAGATGAAGGAGAGGAGCAAAGAGAGGAACAGGGAGAGATGAAGGAGAGGAGCAAAGAGAGGAGCAGGGAGAGATTAAGGAGAGGAGCGAAGACAGGAGCAGGGAGAAATGAAGGAGAGGAGCAGGGAGAGATGAAGGAGAGGAGCGAAGAGAGGAGCAGGGAGAGATGAAGGAGAGGAGCGAAGACAGGAGCAGGGAGAGATGAAGGAGAGGAGCAAAGAGAGGAGCAGGGAGAGATGAAGGAGAGGAGCAAAGAGAGGAGCAGGGAGAGATGAAGGAGAGGAGCGAAGAGAGGAGCAGGGAGAGATGAAGGAGAGGAGCAAAGAGAGGAGCAGGGAGAGAGGAAGGAGAGGAGCGAAGAGAGGGGCAGGGAGAGATGAAGGAGAGGAGCAAAGAGAGGAGCAGGGAGAGATGAAGGAGAGGAGCAAAGAGAGGAGCAGGGAGAGATGAAGGAGAGGAGCAAAGAGAGGAGCAGGGAGAGATGAAGGAGAGGAGCGAAGAGAGGAACAGGGAGAGATGAAGGAGAGGAGCAAAGAGAGGAGCAGGGAGAGATGCAAGGAGAGGAGCGAAGAGAGGAGCAGAGACCAGAGCGAAGAGAGGAGTGGAGAAAAATGCAAGGAGCAGGGTCTAGACACAGGCAGACTAGTTGGGACCCTAACTGGGTTGATACCCTCAAATTCAAGCCTTGGTTGTACCACATACAAAGCCATGGTGAGTATTTAACACAACATAACCTGAATGACAATATTTATACTTTTGAGAAAAGGAGAAAAAAAAGATTAAAATCCTTTATGGCCTGTAGGAATGTTCTGTCGCTTGTGCCGGCAGCACAAGAAGGCACCCAAAAGAGGTGTGGAAAAGAGACCTTTCATTGAAACTGGGTGCCAGCTATATCATGTGGACTATCGGGACAAACACATGAACACTCAACAACACCAGGAGAGTGTAAAGCAACATTCCTCACTGTAAGGTAGGTAACACCTTGCATAAATGACCTCTTAACATATTAAAGTCAGTTACCAACATATTGACATGAAGTTGTACATTTTTCTAAGAATGTTATGTTTGATTTTTATAGGTGCCATTTTCTTGTCCGACAATTTAAAATGCATTATTCATCATAATGCAGCTATTTAAATTTTCAATAGGATCAAATTCAGCTTGGCTGCCTTTGAACCAGTGTTAGTGCTGGAGCGTGAGGCGGTAATTGGAGTTTTTAAGTGCCTGTATCATATCACAAAGAGAGAGCAGACACATTGCACCAATTACCCTGCTCTTTTGGACCTCGCAGAACTACTAGGATGTGAATACTTCAAAATGCTCAAGGTGAGTTGGAAAGGTAAAAGTTACCACTATATTTTATTTTACATAACCAATTTTGAAATATTTGATCTCAACTTCTTAAGATTGGGAAAAATACAAATTACACATCGCATCGTATAATTGATGAGATGCTGGGAATTATAAACACTGTGGTGGAAGAACCCATCCTTGAGGAAATCCGCACATCTGTGGCCATCGGACTGGAGGTGGATGAGACCTCAGATGTTGGCACTGAACGACAGCTAAATCTGCATGTGAGGCAAGTTTGACTGTGGAAAGAGCAGATTATGTTTGCAAATGTAATACAATTTAAACCATTTTATTTAATTTATTGTTTATATCAAGATTGTCTCTGTCTTCATCAGAGACATGGAAAAAGAAGGACAACTGTACTGCCAGTTTCTCGATTAAATTAGTATCCCTAATGGGACAGCAAACACCATTGTGGCAGCCATCAAAGAGGTTCTGACCAGAAAGGAAATTCCCACCTCAAAATTATATGGGTTGGGAACAGATGAAGCTGCTGCCATAACTGGTATGCATGCATTTGTAAGACTGATTCGATGATGGAGCACGCATGCCTCAAAGTTAAGTAACTGATGTTGTTGTGATGTGATGCAGGGAGAGTGAATGGGGTGGCCAAACAACTGCAGGACTCCTTCCCCTGGATGCTGCCTGTTGCCTGTGCTGCTCATTGGCTTGCTCTGTCATGCAAGGATGCATCTGCCACTGTACCCTACATGGCAACATTTAGAGACCACCTCCAGCAGCTCCACCTCTATTTTCATAACGGTGCCAACAGGACTGCACATCTGACCATGGCAGCGCAGACCTTAGACCTGACTGATCTGAAAGTGAAGTTATGATGACTGTATGATGCTTTGGATTTAAGCATCTGATAAATTAAATTGTAAAATAATTACATCCCCTCCTTGAATCGCCACCTTATCGTGGTGGAGGGGTTTGAGTACCTGGATGATCCTAGGAGCTATGTTGTCTGGGGCTTATTGCCCCTGGTAGGGTCTCCCAGGGCAAACAGGTCCTAGGTGACGGGTCAGACTAAGAGCGGTTCCAAAGCCCCTAATGAAGATGAATACATCAAGGACGTTTACGTCGCCCGGATTGGCGTCACCGAGACCCCACCCTGGAGCCAGGCCTGGGGTTGGGGTTGGTAGGCGAGCGCCTGGTGGTCGGGTCTCCACCTACGGGACCCAGCCGGGCACAGCCCGAACGAGCGACGTGGGCCCGCCTTCCAGTAGGCCCATACCCCGCGGGAGGGTTCAGAAGGGGTCGATGCATTGTGCTTTGGGTGGCGGTCGTGGGTGGGGGCCCCGACGACCCAGTCCCTGGACACGGAATCTGGTTCTCGGGACATGGAATGACACCGCGTTGGGGGGAAGGAGCCTGAGCTTGTGCGAGAGGTCGAGAGGTACCGGCTAGAGATAGTCGGGCTCACCTCCACGCACTGTCTGGGCTCTGGAACCCAACTCCTTGAGAGAGGCTGGACTCTCTTCTACTCTGGAGTTGCCCGCGGTGAGAGGCGGCGAGCTGGTGTGGGTTTGCTTATAGCCCCCCAGCTTAGCCGTCATGTGTTGGAGTTTTTCCCGGTGAACGAGAGGGTCGCTGCCTTGCGCCTTCGGGTCGGGGACAGGTGCCTCACTGTCATCTTGGCCTATGGGCCGAATAGCAGTGCAGAGTACCCGACCTTCTTGGAGTCGGTAGGAAGGGTACTGGAAAGTGCTCCGACTGGGGACTCCATCGTTCTGCTGGGGGACTCTAACGCCCACGTGGGCAGCTACAGTGTTACCTGGAGGGGTGTGATTGGGAGGAACGGCCTCCCCGATCTGAACCCGAACGGTGCTCTGTTATTGGACTTCTGTGCTAGTCACGGTTTGTCCATAACGAACACCATGTTCAAGCATAAGGGAGTCCATCAGTGCACGTGGCACGAGGACGCCCGAGGCCGGAGGTCAATGATCGACTTTGTGGTCGTGGCATCTGACCTTCGGCCGTATGTCTTGGACACTCGGGTGAAGAGAGGGGCTGAGCTGTCAACTGATCATTACCTGGTGATGAGTTGGATCCGCTGGCGGAGGAGGAAGCTGGACAGACTTGGCAGGCCCAAACGTGTTGTGAGGGTCTGTTGGGAACGTCTGGCGGAACCCTCTGTCAGAGGGGTTTTCAACTCTCACCTCCGGGAGAGCTTTGACCGGATCCCAAGGGAGGCTGGAGACATTGAGTCTGAATGGACCATGTTCTCCACCTCCATTGTTGACGTGGCTGTTTGGAGCTGTGGCCGTAAGGTTTCCGGTGCCTGTCGTGGCGGCAATCCCCAAACCCGGTGGTGGACACCGGAAGTAAGGGATGCCGTCAAGCTGAAGAAGGAATCTTATCGAGCTTGGTTGGTTCGTGGGACCCCTGAGGTAGCTGACTGGTACCGGCAGGCTAAGCGTGCTGCGGCCCGGGCAGTGGCGGAAGCAAAAACTTGGGTATGGGAAAAGTTCGGGGAGGCCATGGAGGAGGACTATAGGTCGGCCCCGAAGAGATTCTGGCAAACCGTTCAGCGCCTCAGGAGGGGAAAGCAGTACCCTGCCAACACTGTTTACAGTGGAGGTGGGGAGCTGTTGACTTTGACTGGGGATATTGTCGGCCGGTGGAAGGAATACTTCGAGGACCTCCTCAATCCCACTGATACGCCTTCCGTAGAGGAAGCAGAGGCTGGGGATCCAGAGGCTGACTCATCCATCACTCGAGCTGAAGTCACTGAGGTAGTTCGGAAGCTCCTCAGTGGCAAGGCACCGGGGGTGGATGAGATCCGCCGTGAGTACCTCAAGTCCCTGGATGTTGTAGGGCTGTCTTGGTTGACACGCCTCTGCAGCATCGCGTGGCAGTCGGGGACAGTGCCTCTGGATTGGCAGACCGGGGTGGTGGTCCCTCTATTTAAGAAGGGGGACCGGAGAGTGTGCTCCAACTATAGGGGGATCATACTTCTCAGCCTCCCGGGTAAAGTCTATTCCAGGGTGCTGGAGAGGGGAATCCGGCCGATAGTCGAACCTCGGATCCAGGAGGAACAATGCGGTTTTCGTCCTGGTCGTGGAACACTGGACCAGCTCTATACCCTCCGCAGGGTGCTTGAGGGTGCATAGGAGTTTGCCCAACCAGTTCACACGTGTTTTGAGGACTTGGAGAAGGCATTCGACCGTGTCCCTCGTGGCATTCTGTGGGAGGTGCTTCGGGAGTATGGAGTCCGGGGCCCTCTACTAAGGGCCGTGCGGTCTCTGTATGACCGGAGCTGGAGCTTGGTTCGCATTGCCGGCAGTAAGTCAGACCTGTTCCTGGTGCATGTTGGACTCCGGCAGGGCTGCCCTCTGTCACCGGTTCTGTTCATTATCTTTATGGACAGAATTTCTAGGCGCAGCCAGGGGCCGGAGGGAGTTCGGTTTGGGGACCACAGGATCTCATCTCTGCTTTTTGCAGATGATGTTGTCTTGTTGGCTCCTTCGAACCAGGACCTTCAGCATGCACTGGGGCGGTTTGCAGCCGAGTGCAATGCGGCTGGGATGAGAAGCGGCACCTCCAAGTCCGAGGCTATGGTTCTTGACCGGAAAAAGGTGGCTAGCCCCCTCCGGGTTGGAGGAGAGCTCTTGCCTCAAGTGGAGGAGTTCAAGTATCTTGGGGTCTTGTTCACGAGTGAGGCAAGGACGGAGCATGAGATTGACAGACGGATCGGTGCAGCGGCAGCAGTAATCCGGTCATTGTACCGATGTGTTGTGGTGAAGAAGGAGCTGAGTCGAAAGGCAAAGCTCTCGATTTACCAGTTAATCTACGTTCCTACCCTCACCTATGGCCATGAACTCTGGGTCATGACCGAAAGAACGAGATCTCGGGTACAAGCGGCTGAAATGGGTTTCCTCCGCAGGGTGGCGGGCCGCTCCCTTAGAGATAGAGTGAGGAGCTCTGTCACCCGGGAGGAGCTCAGTATAGAGCCGCTGCTCCTCCATGTCGAGAGGGGCTAACTGGGGTGGCTTGGGCATCTCTATCGTATGCCCCCTGGACGTCTTCCTGTGAAGGTGTTCCGGGCATGCCCCACCGGGAGAAGGCCTCGGGGGAGACCCAGGACACGCTGGAGGGACTATGTCTCTCGGCTGGCCTGGGAACGCCTCGGGATACCCCCGGAAGAACTGGAGGAAGTGTCCAGGGAGAGTGAAGTCTGGGCATCCCTGCTTAGACTGCTGCCCCCGCGACCCGGCCCCGGATAAGCGGTAGAAGATGGATGGATGGATAATTACATAATATTTATGACTTGTGCCTGCTGTGCCTGCTTATGCTTTCATCCAATGACTGAAATATTGACTGCGAGGTGAAGGACACACGCTGGCTGTCACAGCATTCCGCCATAAAAAACCTCCAGCGCAACCTCTGTGCAGTCCTGGCAGCCTTGGCTGAGGAGTCAGAAGGCAACAGGTGCCCATTAGCTAAGGGGCTCTATTCATTCCTGGCCACATACAGGTTTGTGCCAGCAGTTTACCTGCAAGCAGATGTGTTGCCACACCTTACCTGCTTGTCGAAACTCTTCCAGAAGAAAAATGTTAATTTTCTTGCCGTGAAATTGCAGATAAGAATGAACTTTAATTGCATGATGTATTTCAGTTGCACTTACTATCTGCAGCTTTTACCGCCTACAGTATATGTCATCCCTGTCCTTTTATTGGGTCCCTGCGACAGTGGCTGCTCTGAGGAGAATCAGGGATGCTGGAGACATCAGCTTCCTGGATCATTCCTGTCCCGACTTAACCTTGATGATCCTGCAGGACTCTCTGCTTTCAGAATAGTTAGTGAGGAGGAGAGGAACCGGAGAGAAAGAGGCCAGGAACTGTGCAGCAGAGAACAGTTCTGGACCAGATTCAGGAGCCAGGTAAGTGTTGGAATGGCTACCAATTACTATATATTAAAGCAAATAATTTGTTCGCTTTTGTTTGTTATTTTCAGGTAATGGAACCACATCTGGATTCCTTGATCGATAGCTTGGAACGGCGTTTCTTTAATCTGGATCTGTTGGGAGCTTTCCAGGTTCTTTGGCCTCAGGCAGTCAGTGGGTATGATGCAGAGATTGCTGCAAACCTGAGAGTCCTGTCTGAAAAGTTTCAGATAAGCAGCGAGGTGCAGCAGGAATGGGCTTCTTTCAGGCAACACATTCTTTGTGGAGCATTCCAGGTATGTAGATAAAAGTTAGTGACTTTTCTTGGCATGCTGTGTTCCTGCATTAATTTTCATGTAATTTTGTTCTAGGACATAAAGTAGCAAGAGATAATGGAGAAGTTGGCTTCTCAGATCAATGAGTGGGGACAGCTCTATCCTGGCCACAGTAAGCTGGCTGCCATTGGCCTCACAGTACCGGCCTCCAGTGTAAACTGTGAGAGAGACTTTTCCACTCTGAATTGGGTCATCTTAATCAAATTCATTATTAACTGATTTCTGGCTTCACCCTCATGATTTCCACAAGTACCCTTTGTATTCATTGTATTTCTAGGTGAAGACTGACCTGAGGAACAGGCTGCAAGGAGAGCATCTGGCCATTTGCATGCGTGTGAGCATCAATGGCGCCCCCTACTGCTGAGTTCAACTATAGACGGGCTCTGGAGCTTTTTTACAAAAAGCCCAGAAAAATTAAATGTTCACAGGCTGGATGTAGGCTGTGTAAATAAGTCTTCTGGTTTGTAAATGAATAAAAGGTGTGAGTAAATTTCTGTGTTGTGACATTAATTTTTTTATTTTCTTCAGATAAATGTCAAAATCTGTAAATTGAGACGAAATACAAACATGTTATAATCCTGTCTATAAGGATTCCAAGGTCATTCAATTTGAAACTATTTTCACGCACATGAATACGGTTCGATGTCGCGTCCTCATGGAGATGGACTCAGTAGCACCACTGCTGAAAAAAATTTTAGGGGAAACACTGTCAATCTGCTTACAAAGTCCGTAGTAAATGATATCAGATGCATTGTCCCCCACCTTACCCCCATATACTTTGAATTCTCTATGCTGGAGGAATGATAGATCTCTCAGGGAAACCATTTTATAATGTGTTATGTGGTTTGGTTATGTTGTCGAGTGACTATGAGCTCTGCCCACAGCTCTAGAGCATGGCGTGTGTATAGCACAGGGTGTAGGACTGTTGAGCTTGAGGTGTGGTTCTGAACTCAGCTAACCTCAGCTACCCAAAGCCTCATAGCTAGCCATCAGCGTCTCGTACTCAACTGCCCGTGGATCAGCAGAGTCGATACGAAATGCATCTGTAGGATTACCCTCAACACATTCTTGTTCAACCACAACAGTAGGAGTGAGTTTTGGAGTCATAGAAACAACATCATCATCTGATACTTTAGGCTTACTCACTCCAGTGGCCCGGTTAGTGATAAATTCGGTCATTGCATCTCTCAAAGACAGTAAATGAGAAAATCCTTGGTCCTCTCAGTCAAGTAATGTTTTACAATTTAGGTAAGTGTAAATGTAATCATAACAGCTTTCCTCATCACCCTGAATCAGCTTCAACAGATCAAGGTCAGGCACTGGTGTGATGTTCTCAACTACCCAGAAAAGCTCCTCAGCTGTCAATGTGTTAAGAGTTTTCTTTATCTCCCAGGTCAGCTGCTTTCCGTCACAATCTGCCAAGTTCTGTCATTTAGTCAGCAGTATCTCACAATATGGTCACCTCGAGCAAGCAGCATAGCGCCCCTCCAGTTGGGGTCCCTCTCACAACCTGTTGTCCCAAAGCTGCCTCAGCCGCTCATCTGCCGCTACACTGCGCCGGTCCTGTGATGGCTGTTTTGGGTTCGTAGATTTAAGGATCAGCATCAACACGAACCAGACGCCAATCCCAGCGGTGCCTCCAAAATTCTGTTATGGGCCTCACGCAGGAACGGTCCGTGAGCAGAAGAATGGGCTGCACCTGAACCGGAGGGGTACCTTTACACTGGGCCAACGTATGTTGAAGGTAGCACAGGATTATTTTAAGTAGGGACTTGGGGGGGCAGGGAGGTTAGTGAGTGTTACACATAGGGAAATTCAGACTGCCCCCATGGAAGCTGACGGCATTACATGCACCTTTGCTGAAATATTTTTAAAGCATCAAAGCGCAGTGGGGGGCTTGAAGCAGCGGCTGCATGGGAAATCAAGGGGGAAATGCATTAGTAATGTAATGTTTTTATTTAAATGTAAGAAGCGTAAAAAATACATTTCCAGAGCTTGAGGCCGCCATGATTAGTGAGGGCTATGCCATAGCAGGGTTATTATAGTTGACGAAAACTAAGACTAAAACCAAAACTAGCAGTGAAAAAATAATTTAGTTAACTGAAATAAAAATAAAAATGGCAATTTAAAAAAAAATGAAAACTAAATAAAAACTACAATGGACAATACAAAACTAACTAAAACTAAACTGAATTACAGATAAAATTAGCTTAGTTTTCGTTGATAGTTTCGTTTTCTCCCTCGATTACTGTCCTGTTCAGTCAGAGTTAACCGGATGCTTCCACAGGGAGGAAGCATAGCGGCTATTGGCTGCCGTAGTTGCTGCATGCGTCAGCCGAAGATGATGCTTCACGTGCACAATTCAGCCAAAAGGGTCGAGCTGCAAACGCACGGAGGAGTGGAGCTCCACTACTTCTCTAATGCAGCGCCGTCATAAGGGCCCACAGTAGACGCCATGACAAAATTATTTTGCATAGATTTACCTAATATTGATACTAATGCATCAGAGGTTAAACAAAGCCATTAAGGCATGCATTATTGATTAAATACATTTCAGTAACCCCTTCTTTAAAAATGGTTCAATCCATGCTTCTTGCTCGTATTGGAAAATTGTTTGTGCGTGTTTGCTGGCGAGGTCGCGAACTAAGGCAGCAAACAGGAATCACAGTCCTTGCGAATATGATGTCCAAGAGCAAACAAACAAACGCACACAAATCTGGACGCCAGAAAAGACTAGAGAGAGGACAGGAAGAGCAAAGCAGGGGTCCAGAACATTACAAAATTCTTTTCAAAGAGAGTTGAGAGTGTTAAACTAGCTTGCTATGTTAGCTGTTCAGGCTGGCTATTCAGCTGCTAACGTTACGTTAAAGTAACATGCAGTCAGCTGAGTAAATTATCGCCTGTCAAGAATTACATTACTCAGTTATTAACGGTATCATCTACAGAAAAGATCGGAAAGGTTATCATTCGCCAGCCATCATAATATGCCGTCAAAAAATTTGGTAGCAGCAGCCTAGGTGTAACTTAAATAATCCCTGGTCAAGGGTGACTATGGGGGCATTATTGTAGCAAAACTATTTACAAATGTGTAAAAAAAATCTGTGTCTGTAACGAGATTCACAAATGTGCAACCGGATGCACAAGTGCGTAAAAACAATTTGTATTACGATCCACAAATGTGTAGAAGTATCCGTGTCTGAATCTAGATCCACAAATGCGTACAACAAACTCTGTGTAAATATCAGGCACTGGGATTGGATGGGTTCTTACATGTGACTTTTGCTACAATTTTGCCGCGGAAGATCCACAAATGCGTACAGCGATTCACAAATGCTCGGGTAAGCACTCGTTCACAGACCTCAAAAGGACCTCATTAAAATGCAAACCACGTGATTTCAATGAACTGGTATATTCACTAAACTCGGAGAAGCCAAGCGTCACGCATTCGGCGTAGGTCTTACGCAATTTTTAGGCTTATTCACCGTAGTCCGTAATTATCCATTGAATGCCGAGTGAGATTCTCATGCGAAATTAAAATCCTTGTGCATTGAAGTTTTCGTTTCACTTGCGTAAAGGGGCACCTCATCAGAAGTAACATGGAAAGCGATTATGACTCCGGACTTCCCGTGCTTTTCTTTACTTCCAGGGTTCATTCGCATCCAATTGTCTGCTGCACTGTTAATGTAGTGCTTCAGAGGACCAAAATCGCTTCTGTCGAGCGGCTGAAGACGGTGGTCTAGTGGCTTCTCCAAATTGCCAATTCAGGTACCTTGCCTGCCAAATCAGATTTCTCAGCTATAGAACTGTAAAACCCATCTAATTTTACTTATATGTCACTACAGGCATACATTCCCAAATACAACTCGTTTTTAATTTTTAGAATTTATAATTTTTTTATTTTTAAAATTATGTCTACCAGTCCTGTAGCCTATACACTTTCCCATTCAAAGACAATAAACACCGAGAAAATGAAGTCTTTAAAAATGGTTCAATCCATGCTTCTTGCTCGTATTGGAAAATTGTTTGTGCGTGTTTGCTGGCGAGGTCGCGAACTAAGGCAGCAAACAGGAATCACAGTCCTTGCGAATATGATGTCCAAGAGCAAACAAACAAACGCACACAAATCTGGACGCCAGAAAAGACTAGAGAGAGGACAGGAAGAGCAAAGCAGGGGTCCAGAACATTACAAAATTCTTTTCAAAGAGAGTTGAGAGTGTTAAACTAGCTTGCTATGTTAGCTGTTCAGGCTGGCTATTCAGCTGCTAACGTTACGTTAAAGTAACATGCAGTCAGCTGAGTAAATTATCGCCTGTCAAGAATTACATTACTCAGTTATTAACGGTATCATCTACAGAAAAGATCGGAAAGGTTATCATTCGCCAGCCATCATAATATGCCGTCAAAAAATTTGGTAGCAGCAGCCTAGGTGTAACTTAAATAATCCCTGGTCAAGGCTGACTATGGGGGCATTATTGTAGCAAAACTATTTACAAATGTGTAAAAAAAATCTGTGTCTGTAACGAGATTCACAAATGTGCAACCGGATGCACAAATGCGTAAAAACAATTTGTATTACGATCCACAAATGTGTAGAAGTATCCGTGTCTGTATCTAGATCCACAAATGCGTACAACAAACTCTGTGTAAATATCAGGCACTGGGATTGGATGGGTTCTTACATGTGACTTTTGCTACAATTTTGCCGCGGAAGATCCACAAATGCGTACAGCGATTCACAAATGCTCGGGTAAGCACTCGTTCACAGACCTCAAAAGGACCTCATTAAAATGCAAACCACGTGATTTCAATGAACTGGTATATTCACTAAACTCGGAGAAGCCAAGCGTCACGCATTCGGCGTAGGTCTTACGCAATTTTTAGGCTTATTCACCGTAGTCCGTAATTATCCATTGAATGCCGAGTGAGATTCTCATGCGAAATTAAAATCCTTGTGCATTGAAGTTTTCGTTTCACTTGCGTAAAGGGGCACCTCATCAGAAGTAACATGGAAAGCGATTATGACTCCGGACTTCCCGTGCTTTTCTTTACTTCCAGGGTTCATTCGCATCCAATTGTCTGCTGCACTGTTAATGTAGTGCTTCAGAGGACCAAAATCGCTTCTGTCGAGCGGCTGAAGACGGTGGTCTAGTGGCTTCTCCAAATTGCCAATTCAGGTACCTTGCCTGCCAAATCAGATTTCTCAGCTATAGAACTGTAAAACCCATCTAATTTTACTTATATGTCACTACAGGCATACATTCCCAAATACAACTCGTTTTTAATTTTTAGAATTTATAATTTTTTTATTTTTAAAATTATGTCTACCAGTCCTGTAGCCTATACACTTTCCCATTCAAAGACAATAAACACCGAGAAAATGAAGTTTTGCTCCACTGGAGCAGATTTATTTTAAAAAACAAATTAATAAGATTATGAATCCAAAAAAGGTTAAGGAATGAGGGGGGAAAGTGAAAAGAATAGAAACCCCAGCAATTATTTATACAAGAAAAATACCAATTTAGCTTTTGTAAACCGTCTTCTCAAAGCTTACCAATCCAGCAACGAACCTCAAATCTTTTGCTTCGTAATGTTGTAGCCTCACCACTAGGATACAACTTCTGACTGACTCTGATATACTAAATTGCTGGTACTATAAATGAGTCGGGAAAACAAGTCACTCACCTTGTTTGTACTGTGCTATCAGTATTCAAACGTTTCTGTCAGGAAACGACTTTGAAAATGACAGTTTATTATTTAGCAGATATCAAAATGTAAGTCTCATCTCTTACATTTACTCATTTACTTAGACTTTACTCATCTCTGTAGACTGAAAAGTGTAGGCCTGCTGTTCTCTGAGTGTGGTGTCGGTTTAAAATGACGGGATATAACGCTGGATTCTCTGCACTTTCCTTTCATTTGAGGTATCGTTTGTGTGCATAGCACAAATTCAGGAGAAATTCTGATGATTCAGTGCTGATATGATTTTATCCTATGTTTTGTGACATGCTTATTTACTTGCTTGGTGCTTGAATTGTGTTCAGTTGAGGCAAAAACGGTCTACATGCGATTTTTGCCTAGTTTCTTCGTGTAAAGTGCATATGCCACATGAAAGAAAAATTAATTAATACCTTACTCTTTATATATAATCATACCTTTGGTTGTCTTTCACATTTCAGCGATGAATAGAAACTGATGCATTGCGCTGGTAACAATTCAGCTGGTGTAGTGGTTAAAACCACAATCAATAGTGTATTTGATATTGCTTTGTCCTCAGGTTGCCTGGTTCGAGTCCTGCTGCAGTCACTAATATAATACTTAACTTAACATGTAATGTAGAATTTCACCTTTGTTCACAGTGTCATCAATGTAGAAGAAAAAAAGAAAACGCATAGTAAAAGAAGGTCAGAAGGAGTTGGAGAGAACAGACGCAGAGTGAATGTCACCATGCTAGCGCCTAGCGGTGATAACTAGGATTACTGCAAAAAGTTTTATTTCCTCGCGCTGCATGTACCCCTACCTTTTAAAAAATTTCCCCCATCATTCTAAGCCCCCTTCTCATGGTACTCACTCTCAACCTTCATCCAACCGAAATCCAACGTTGTGGTACAACTACTACACAACGTTGACACAACGTCATCATGACGTTGCCATGAAGTTGTCATAAGGTGGCTCGTTGCAAAACAACCTTCATCCGACCAAAATCCAACATTGTGATACAACTACAATACAACATCGTCACAACCTAAACACAACGTTGATACAACGTCGTCATGATGTAATAACGTTGTGGCTTGTTGCAAAACAATGATTATTGCAAATGCAAAGCCAGCCAGGGCAGTCTGTCACGAAAATTAAAAAATTATTTAATTATGAGACAGATATCGCATCTGCTTCTTGAAAAAGAGAAAGCATTTCCGAAAATGTATTTGCTTTATGAGATTAGTGTTTTCGATTTTGTTTTGTTAGTGATATTGCTGGGCCTTCATGGAATGCCTTCATGGACTCGAAAATGCAAACACAAAGTGATGGATTACTTCAGCATTTTCCTGATGTATACAAATAACTTGTGTGCTTCTGGAAAACGAAAAAGCATGTATTTGCTTTATACGATTAGCGTTTTCATTTTTGTTTTGTTAGTGATATTGCAGGGCACTTCTCAAAAATGCAAATGAGGAATGTATTTTCATTTTCCATTTGTTATGAAAATTGCGTACATTGACTTGAAAATGAAAATGCAAAGAGGAGGATTACATTTGCATTTTCATTATGATACAAATAATGCGCTTGTATCTCGAAAAAGAAAATGCACTTCCAGCTTCCAGCTTGCCCACAAATGATCCACTGACTCAACTTCTTCACATCAGAATGTACATAGGTTGGACCCCTCAATTCCCCAAATATGCACCATCTTTTGAGTGGCCAAAAATTTTTATATTAATTTAAACTGAAAAAATCGTATTGATGAAACTATTGTTGTTTTGTAAATTAAATTGAAAACCTGGTGCTGTACTGCCTGTGCTGACTGTACAACAACAGTCTATGCATCTGTCAGCTGTGACTTTACTGGTACATGTGAAAATATTGGTAAAGGTGCAGTGTTAAAGAGTGGATATCTGAGTGCTTTCTATATTGTGGGGCTATTATCTCTGTCTTAGACACTCTCCTACCCTCACCTTCCACAGATGGACAATCCAGATTCAGAGAGACAAAATCCTCCTCAGAATTTTGTTCCAGCCACCTGCTCATTAGCACAACCCTTCAGCCAGGAGGGTGAATTGATCAGTGAGATCGGCTGGCTGCGTTCAGGGATAGAAGTTAAACATGGCAGGACTTTTACTTTCTGACCCTTGGAGTATCCACCTCTGAGCAGGAAACTTTCTGGATTCACTATGAATAATAATGAAGTCATCAGAGAGACACAGAACTGAAATAATGGGTAAAAATTAGAATGGCTGTATTGGTCTTAACCCCGACTACAGCTCTGACTGCTCTATTTAAACAGTGTTAAAACAAAAGATTAAACTGTCCTACTATTCTTGCCACAATTTATGCTGCTGTCAATGAATATAAGGTTAATATGAACTTGTGCCTCCAGTGACTTATCAAGATCTTTTTTCATTATATATACCACACATGCTAGCCAAGATGTCAGGAGTAAATTTTTGTCTTTCACTTTTGGATTTGGCAAGCAATAGTCTCTGGTCTGTGTTTGGTCACTGGAGGAGAGGAGATCCTGAGAGAAAATGTTTCACTTTAAATTAAATGAGAAAAATATCATAACTGCATTCACTGAGTTTTATTTTTCTACCCGACATTTGTTATAAATCTTACTCTTACTCCTATACCTAAACACTCATGTTCTGGGTAACATCCATTTTTTGCCATGAAAAAAGAATGTATTTCAGGGAGTCGTGATGCAAATCATAGTTTCTTGAGTCTGAAACAACGTAACCAAAAGCCCTGTTACTGATAATGTGACCCCAAGTAATTCTGATGGAATCAGGCTGTACTTCCGCAATTTGCTCCAGCAGGGGGCAGCAGTGCTCTTCATATTGGATATTCTCACCCTCTGAATTCATCTCGCTTTCCTCCTCCCTCCAATCCCCACAGATTTTAACTAATTCAGTTATAAATGTTTCCTATAAAAGCCGCTGAGATTCTCCCCCCAACACAGTAACATCACCTGGAAGACAGAGAGGGAGATCTGTGTGATAATGGGAGCTGTTGTAGCTTTAGCAGTGTTTCTGGGGGCTTTATCATGTGAGTGTATTTTATCCGCAATTCCTTCAGGTTAAATATTTTCTTATATTTACATTTTAGTTCCACTGATTTTCTTTATTAATAATGTCAATCAAAATTTTATGCATTTACTGTTTTGCTCATTATTACATATTTCATTTATCATTATAATCCTTTTCATCTTTCATACAGATGTCCACTGTGCTGAACTCACACAACCAGACTCTATGGTTGTAAAACCAGGACAGTCTCTGACCATCTCCTGTAAAGTCTCATATTCAGTTACCAGCTCTAGTACAGCTTGTATTCAACAGCCTGCAGGGAAAGCACTGGAGTGTATTGGAGTTATATATTATGATGGAGACACAGCTTATAAAGATTCACTGAAGAGCAGGTTCACCATCTCCAGAGACACCTCCAGTAACACACTGTCTTTACAAGGGATCAGCCTGCAGACAGGAGACACAGCTGTGTATTACTGTCCCGATACACACACTGCAGCAGAGCACTGCTAGAGCTGTACAAAAACACATCTTACTGAGAGTCACCTCTGAACACAAATTATACTTTCATGAGGAGCTCACTGATCTCATGTTCACCATTATAATACGATAGAATTGCAAGATTGTTTAATTTTTGTTAATTGTTACAATATGATTGTGCTTTTTTATTTGCATTGAAAGAAAAACGTTGAATTGAAAAGGGATCCAGTTAATCCATGTCCTTTATTTTAGATAAAAAATCAGTTTGTCCTCATCATTCTTCTCATAATGTATTTGGTTTGTCACATTTTAATGATCCTGAAAGCTACTCACATGAGTCAAAGACAAGCATGGATGTTTCCAGAAACCAGGCTTCAATCCTGGAGTTCAGTCCGAATAGCAAACAGAAAAGCACTAACTAAAATCAATGTTATTTCCAGCATACTGATTTTCTAAAATTAAAAAATTAAAAACAAGTCATGATCTAATTAAATAATAATCAACACACATTAAGGGTAAAAATCACTGCTCTGAATTGCACATTTAGAGTCACACTGCATTGTGGAGGCGTTACATGTTTTAGCAGTCAATGACTCATTGTTTTGCATGTACATAAAGAATCAGAAAATTGTTAAAATAGTAAATTTATAGCATATAAAGACGACGGTGAAATTATACAGTCTATCTCTCGTTATATTGATTTGTGATGTAGTGAGTACTGGGAGGTCCTGGCTCCACTGTCCGACCCCCACCTGCCAGGAAACTCCCTGGATTCACTGTGAATAATAATGCAGTGATCAGCCATGGAAGAGAGACACACAGCTGTAATGATGGATGATCTCATAACTGCTGTATGATCTGAACCCCGACTACAGCTGACTGCTCTATTTAAACAGTGTGTGATCTGCCCTCCCAGTGAGGAGGAGTTCATGCAAACTCTGCTCTTCCCTCTACATTTACCTCTCTGCACTGAGGGAGGAGGGACTGTTGTTGGAGACTGACTGTAGGACTGTCATCACAGACTGCAGTCACACTTTCATCATGACTGTTACAACCAGCCTGCTAGTGATTATTGCAGTATTTGCAAGTATGTTTAATTGTCATTTAACTTAATATTTACTGAAATTGTTTGTACGTGTTCACACAGTGTTAGTTCTATTCTTGAATTCTCCATAATTCACCTATTTTACAGGAGTAAAATGTCAGACACTGACTGAGTCTGAACTTGCAGTTAAAAAGCCTGGAGAATCTCATACACTGACCTGTACAGCCTCTGGGTTCACATTCAGCAGCTACTTGATGGGCTGGATCAGACAGGCTCCTGGGAAGGGACTGGAGTGGTTGGGAAATCAGTATGACAGCTCTAATGTGCACTACACTGATTCAGTTAAGGGAAGATTTAGCATCTCCAGAGACAACAGCAAGAACCAGCTGTATTTACAGATGAACAGGCTGACAGCTGAAGACACGGCTGTGTATTACTGTGCCAGGGAGACATAGTGAGAGAGAGCGAGGAGAGAGCTGTACAAAAACCTCTTCCTCTTTATCACATGGACATACAGCAGAGAGACCTGGCCTGAACTCTGCTGTACTGATACTCTGGGTCTGCAGGTTTTTGTAATGTCAAATGATATGTTGCGTCCTCAGTGCCTTGTATTACATATTTGATGAACACTTAGGGCTCTAATTTCTTGGCGCAGCACAGGTGGCGTAGGGAGGCGCAGCTCACGCAGTGGTAATTTCGTCCGGCGCAGCCCGCGCAGTGGTAATTTCGTGAGGTGCGCAGCCGTTGGTAGACTAACGTGCGCTGAGATGGGTGTGGCGGCGTAGTAGGGGGAGGTGTCACATATTCTTCAAGACGCAGTGACAATTTCGTAGAAAAAGTCTCCGCTGGATTTGTGCAGGAAACTCGCCAGCTCCAACCTGGTTTAATTTCTGTGCAGTGGCAATTTGGCTGACCGCGGGCAGTGCGCACACATCACCGAAATCTCACAGGCAGGTTTCCAGAATGTCAGGCACATTTCAATGCAATAAATAATTACAGGAAGCACTATTTAATGTAACTATCTGAATAAGGACATAAATTATAGTATCTATATCGATTGTCCTGATGTCAGATTAAAGGCGGTCGGCACGCGTAATGAAAACTTGACCTGACTTAATCAACGCAGCTAAATCTGTGATGCAAACTAAGGACTTCACATCTTTGTCAGCCAACCACAAACTGGATATATGTATAGCATGCTTGCGTTCTATGCTCAGTAAAGCCACTTGCACACTGGACGCGAAACAATTTTTTTCGCATGACTGATTACAGGCAAAGTCAATGCAAAGACGCCATAGTCGGACAGGGTATTAATATAGACGTGCAAACTTGACCATGTTTGTGTTCGGCCTTCACAGAATGCAAATTGATTTGTTTTCTTCCTTTGAAGATTACTAAAATCTTCTGAATACACTGATTATAACACTTTAGATGTGGAAGATCAATTAGACCCTGACAACCAGTTTTTGTCAGTTAACTCAAGTGATTGCAAATATTACACTGAGGATGAATATAATAACTCTGTTAAAACTGAAGGGACATTCTCAATTATTCATTTTAATAGCAGAAGCATGTATGCGAATTTCAGTACATTTAAAGAATACTTAAAACAGTTTGTGAACCCATTATAGCAGTCTCAGAAACATGGCTTAATGAAGGAAAAGGTGTTGATTTTGAATTAAATGACTATAATTTAAACTTTGAACAGAACAAACAAAGCAGGAGGAGAAGTTGCTATATATGTCCATAAGAAATTTAAATTTAGAATATTAGAAAACATGACACTAACGATAAATTATTTACTTGAATGTCTATCAATAGAAATAATCAATGAAAAAAAGAAAAATATTATAGTCAGTTGTCTATATAGGTCACCGGGTTCAAGTCTGGAGGTATTTACAAATTGGGCTGAAAAAACTTTTTCAGCAATAAGAAACAAAATATTATTTATTTGCGGGGATTTCAATATAGATTTGGTAAATTTGAATAAACATAAAACTACTGAGGATTATATTAATAGGATGTACAGCATGAGTTTATACCCTACTATATTAAGACCAAGTAGAATTACATCACATAGAGCTACCCTCATTGACAACATCTTTACAAATAATATAGAGTCGACAAATGTCAGTGGACTAATGGTTTGTGATATAACCGATCACCTGCCTGTATTCACTGTGTACAATGATAAGGGTATATTTCAGAAATCACCTCAAAAATATATTTATAAACGAGTAACAACTGAAGATTCAATTAATCTACTTTATCAGGACTTAATAAATCAAGTCTGGAATACTGTACATAGCATGAATGATGTGGATGGTGCTTTTGAAACACTTTTTGGAACTTTTCAGTGCAGCATATAATAAAAATTGCCCACTTCAGCAATTTAGTTGCAACCATAAATCTATAAAATACCCATGGTTAAGCAAGAGCTTACACAATGCTTGTCAGAAGAAAAACACTTTATATAGACGGTTCATTACACTAAGAACCAAGGAATCTGAACATCGCTACAAAACATATAAAAACAAACTCACAGCTATATTACTCACAGCAAATCATTCTCCTGGATAATGCAATTAAAAGTCAATAAAACTTCATCTGTATTTTCAACAGTTTATTTGGTTTGTTATCCAATAACTGTTCACTGGATTTAATCCAAAATCATATGGAATGTAATGTTAGCGTATGTTTGCTATTTTTGATTCTCCTCCAGGAGGGGGCAGCAGTGCTCATCATAACGGACTCTGTGATGCTGAAAATTTATTTTGTTTTCTCCCTCCCTCCAACCCCCAGAGATTTAAACAAATTCAGTCTCCAGTCTTTACTATAAAAGCCACCGAGATTCTCCCCCAACACAGGAGCATCACTTGTAAGACAGAGAGGGAGATCTGTGAGTGATAATGGGAGCTATTGTAGCATTAGCACTGCAGCTGGGAACTTTATCTTGTACGTGTGCATGTTATATTGTTGTGTTAATTTCTGTGTTGAATATAATTCTGAGATCATGAATATTATAATATTCATAACATGTTAATATCTCGACAAAAAATCATTCAAATGGTACCATGCTGGGCAAATTGTTTGTCCACATGGAGTTTATGAAGTATACCAAAGGACATTTTGATACGTTGAACAGTTTGTCCACAGCAAGAAATAATATAATACTGTACAGTGTATTATGAACATAACATTTTTTATTTCAAAAAGTCTTGCATGGATTTTCAACAAAACAGGAGACCACTTAGGTCATGCTCCTGGAATAAAGTGTGAATTTTTTCAGAATTTTGCGACATTGCGACAGGCCGTGGTGAAAGTAAAAGTCCCATTTTGGTGTATTTTGGTGGCGCTAGAGAGCTATTTTGTGTCTTTGGTGGAGAATTTTTGAGATCGTAAAAATGTTTGAAGCCACTATTAATTAACTGCAAAATTTGGTTTGGTTTTGAGCATATTTAAGGGGTCAGATTTAGGTTGGAAATTGCGTACGCGTTGAAAAAAGGCAAAGTGGCTGGGGACCCCATCTTTGACGCTTCATAAAATCCAAACCGTTCAACTTTTGACAAGTTTGTGCAGTAATTTTCATCGACAGAGTGTGCTTTGTCATCTATTAGCATTTGGGGTTGATACGATGAACGCCCTGAAAGGAGTAAGCGTTTGTTCGAGAGCAAATTTAGGGGCAAATGCCAATTTTGATATGCAAATCGCAAACTTCCTGTTAGATTTTGTTCAGGGGTGTCGATTGTTCATTTTTAGGTTTTTATGAGATGAACAATATAGTGTTGGTTCCATCTGTCTTTGACTTTCCTACCGGTCGTGGTGGGCATCTAAGTGCCAATATAATTTTTACATTTTATCAAATTTTTCGCCAGACAAGAGGTGTGTGCCAAATTTAGGTCGAAAGATGCGTAAGAAGAATAAAGAAAGAAAGAAAGAAAGAAACAAATAATAAGAAACAGTAAAATAACAATAGGGTCCTTGCCAAGGCCTTGCAAGGACCCTAATAAATAAAATAAACAAGATCCAGAAACACTGCCACCTTATTTGATCCTGAGCTCATTTATGATGTACCCCATGAATATGCATCAAAGATCAAATGAAATGATGCAGTCGGTAATGAAATCTGAATTCATAAAACTTACCCTTATTCTCCTTTGCCTCGTAGTTTCATTCCACAGGCAAACTTTTTTATTTTTTCAACTTCCATTAAATCAGCACCTCTGAGTCATATTATCCTCCAGCCCTTGAGTTACTGTGACCAGCCACACAGCAGCCCAGAATAGAACATCACACCTCGCTGACTGACACTTTTGAGCTTTTCCATCTTCTCCTGAAGATGCTGAAGCATTTATCTCAGTTCAGACAGAGGCTATTACGTTGCCTGAGACAAAGTTGAAAACTATCCTGTGGTCTGACCAATCAAAATCGGACTTTTTTAGAAATCAACCATGCCACATCCTCTAGGCTAAGAAGGAGAGGGAACATCCGGCTTTTTGTTAGCGTACAGTTCATAAACCAGCATCCATGATAGTATGGGGGTGCATTAATGTTTGTGGCATGGGTAACTTGTGAAGAGAGAATTAATGCTGAACAATATATAAAGGTTTTGGAGCAACATATACAGCCATCCAAACATCTTTTCTCTGGTAAGGCTTTGTTTATTTGACTAAGAGGATGCCAAACCACATTGTGTGTGTTAAAATATCCTGGATCCATAAAAGAGGAGTGAGGGTGCTAAACTGGCCTGCCTGCAATCCAGATGGGTCATTCATTGAAAAATTTGGTGCACAAATGTGACAAAAGAGTCTGGAAAAGTGTTGAGAGGCTGAAATCTAAAATCAAGCGAGAATGAGATAACATCTTGCTTTCAAAACTACAGTAATTACCTCCTCAGTTCCAAAACACTTACAGGGTGTTGTTAAGGGAGATGATTCAACACAGTGGTAAACATGACCTCCTCTCAACTTTTTTGACACGTTGCTTGCATCAAATTTAAAATGATCAGATATTTTTCAAAAACAATTGAATTTCTGTTTCAACATTTGATATGTTGTCTTTGTACTATTTTCAATTTATGATAGAGTTTAAATGATTTGCCAATCATTGCAGTCTGTTTTTATTTACATTTTGGACAACGTCCCAAATTTTCTGGAAACGAGGTTGTATGACATTTGAGCAAAAATTGATGGAATCTGAAATGGGTAAAATTGCACAGTAGTCTGAAGTTAAAAAGAGTAAATTACTTAATCCAGTGATCCCCAAACTGGTTCCTGGGGAAACCACAGTATTTTCATGTTTTTGCTCCAATTCCAATTGCAAACTATAAATTTTCATGAGTTGTGAATTGTTCTTAATTGGCCTATTCATGGTTATTGGAATTAATTTGCCCTTTTGGGCCACATCACATGTCAGAAATAGTTATGCATGCTACAAAGAATCAAAATTCATTTTCAGGGGGAAAAAGTTTATAATGCAAGTGGTCTGCAGCCAGTATAAGCCTTGAATTAAATTTAATACGCTATCAGGATTATGACATTGCAAGCTGCAAGTTGCTTTTACGTTGTTGGTTCAGGTTTTTTACGATAATTCCCCATTGTCACAAATACAGTTTTAACAAAGAGTATGAAAAAGCTGGGATATAAAATACAGGAGAGGTCAATTTTATTCATGAGAGAGGTGAATCTATAAAAGTAAATAATGTACCTTGATGTGCAGCCTTCGGAGTGATAGACTGAGTGCACTTATTATGAGAGATATGTTCCCCACTTAAACATATACAATACCTGTAGGGTGATTCTCGCGTTGTGTGTGTGACATATGGAAGGTAATTCTTGTCATTTTTCAATGCACTACACTTAAATTGGGTTGCAGACAGGGATCAATATAGGACAATCACAGGATACCTGGGCTTTCCTATCAATGTGGAACATCAACTTTATATTTGGCTGAAGTCCCACATGACTCTTTCGACCTGCCACCTAATCATTCCCTGATTTAATTGGCTGTGCAAATTGCCCCCTCCCTCCCCACCTCAACCCCCAGGCCTCCATTGAAAAAGAGATTTCAATCTCAACGGGACTTCCCTGGCTAAGTAAGGGTTGAATAAAAATAAAAATATTTGCCTAACACGTTGGAAGTACAGGACCAGAAAGAGGCCGCGTTGTGTGTGTGACACAGAAAATGGGTCAATAGCTACATTTAATTTACATTCCAAAAGTTCTGTGGTTTGAACGAAGATTACAACACTTTGGCTTGATCAACTTCCTGTTTTCATTAATTAAATCTGACATAAAAATAGCTATCTCATTTGCATACCATGACCTCATTTGCATGTGTTATGTTTGTGACCTTACGTGTGTGACCGCGTGCAATTCCTGCAATGCTTAAGTCCATTTCATTTAAATAAAATCATATCTGTGGCAACTGTAGGTCCTTGTGAAAAAGTATGAAGGTGTTTAACATGCATCCTTTGTACTTGCCAATGTTCGTGATAAGAATACTGGGTTTGGCAGTACTGTGTTGCGTATTATACTTGCTCCTTAAAGGGCGTGAAAAGCGTTGTAACAAGCTTACGTTTCGCTTGGATGATTGGAATTGTAAACAGAAACTTTCCGTTTGAGTGAATGTTCAAACCGTAAAATAAGCAGTTTCTTTAATGAGTACATGTGCTTGCTGATGTGGCTTTGGAGAAAAATGGTTGAAACTGAACTTTATCATGGAGAAATGTTTTACCATTGATGTCCAGTTGTGCCAATATTGATAAACTCATGCTAAATTCAACCAGAAAATCATGAACTCATATTGAATTTCATGCGTCAAAAGTTGACTTGTGTTAAAAATATGAATGTTTTATGATGTGACAGTGCGCCATTTTGAGGGCTGTGTGTGTTTAAGGAGCCACCTGGAGAGCTGTCTTATTTGGTTTCCTCTTTCGAAGCCAAATAAGATTTAATGCTCAGATGAGAAATACTTGTGGTCCAGGAGTTTATGGTCCCAGAAATGTGTTGTTTTAACCCCCAGCCATTTTTCAATCCTTAGTATTACTTTTTTATAATAATTTTAATGTAGAATATTTATGAAGATTTTTTATGTTTGCAGCTCCTTATCTCCACTGAATATGATGGAATACTAAATGCTGCAAGTGCATTCTCTCAGTTGAGCAATATTGTCCCTTTGAATATCAGCTGGCTCTATGTCCACTTTTCGCAGAAATGGAGTTAAGCATACCAGGCATTCTAAAATCAGTTTTATATCAGGTTTTATATCAGGTTATATCAGGTTTATGTCACTTAGTGCTTCGCTCCTACCTAAAGTCTACACCATATTAACACATAGAAACGTTTAGTTCTATATCCTGAGTGGGGCTCGTTTCAAATCAGGTGGTTCTATGTCCAAGGAACCACCAATCAGGGGTTGTACCTGGGGCATGTGACATTCGCTCAAAATGGCCAAGGAGCACATGTAAAGCACAAAATGAGAACTCCTCAGAAAAAATTGTCAGATTTTGATCCCTTCTGAAAGACTAATGAGAGTGGCTCATTTATAAACTTGTGTATTTAATATACATGCAGTTATTTTACATGTGAGTGTATGAAGCATTTTGATGCCAAATTTTGCATTTCTTATATATACTTAATTTTTCATGCTATTGATTCTGGTCAATGGGCAATGCTGTCCAGTGGTGTCACAGGTTCAAATGAGTAGGTGTCTCATTCATCAATCTGTTAATTTGATGCAATACTTTTATCTATGAGTGTATAAAGCATTTTCAATACTCATTAATCCTCAGTCTTATAAACGTCGTTCATGGTGTCCCATTACATTTTTTGTGAAATAAATATAACATACAGGTTACCATTCATTGACTAAAAAGTTAAAAACGTGGTTAGCACTACTGCCTCACAGCAAGAAGGTTGTGGGTTTGAATCTGGCTTGGGGCCTTTCTGTGTTTGCATGGGTCTCTTTCAGGTACTCCAGCTTCCCCCACCCACAAAACATACAATATAGGACCTGTACTTCATACTATAGGATTCTGTACTGATTATCGCAAAGTCAATGCTGTAAGTAGAACTCATGTGTTTCCAATACCTAGGATTGATGAATGTATCGATAGAGTAGGGCAAGCAAAGTTTCTGACTAAGATTGATTTATTGAAGGGTTATTGGTGTGTGCCTTGAACTGAGAGGGCCAAGAGCATCTTTGCTTTTGCCACACCATCTGGGTTATACCAGTATGAAGTCCTTCCCTTTGGCATGAAAAATGCTCCAGCCACGTTCCAAAGGATGATACAGTCTACAATCGCCAGATTGCCACACACGGGTGCGTACATCGACGACCTGATCACATGGAGTGACTCCTGGGAAGAACATCTGAACGATATAGAGACGTTCCAGCGCCTGATCCAGGCTAACCTGACTGTTAACCTGAACAGGAGTGACTTTGGATGTGCTACTGTCACGTATCTTGGCTACGTCATAGGCCAGGGTAAGGTGGCACCCATAAATGCTAAAGTCCAAGCCATCATGGACTTTCCAGTTTCCGACAACAAAAAAGCTTTGCGCCTCTTCCTTGGAATGATCGGGTTCTACCGCAAGTTCTGCAAGAACATTGCTGAGATTGCTCTCAGTCTCACCAATCAACTGAAGAAAGGCGCAACGTTCACTTGGGATGAAGCATGCCAAAGAGCCTTCGATCGCCTGAAGTTTTTGCTATGTCACTTCCCCGTGATCAAATCTCCTGCCTTCAACAAACCGTTCGCCATAGCGGTCGATGCTAGCGACCAAGCTTGTGGATCGGTGCTCCTACAGAGAAGTGACTCTGATGACATTGAGCATCCCGTGGCATACCTGATGCGAGATCAGGTAGACACCAGGAGCGAGGTGAAGGGGAATAAGGAGTTTATTGAAATAAAACAAAACTGGCACGAGCGCCAACAAAAGTCTTGGCCCAAAGGGTTGCAAAAAACAAACTAAAGAAAGCTTCACAGAGCTATAAACTGAAGAGCAAAAAATGACAAAAAACAAAAGGCACTGGAAACTCCAGGCAAGATAACCATAAACAGAAAAGAACAATGATGCTAGGAATACAAAACGCTATATACAAAACGACAAGAACTATGATCATGAAGAGCAGACTAGAACATGGACTTAGAAAAGGAACTAGGAATGAAATTCGAGACACAGCCAACTTCCACCGCATCCAGATAAAGGGTAAGAAATCATGACATGAGGGGCAACACCTGGAGAAGGAGAAACAAGAGGCATGGCAAGATCATTAGACATGAACAAAGATTGATTGACATGACTTGATCATGAAGAGAATGAGCGTGCTCAGCTTAAGTACCAACGAAGTATGCAGATTGAAGGAAGCATGAATGTTTCTAGAACAGAAAAGCACAGCAAGATCTTGAAATAGCAAAGCAGGAATCATGACAATAAATTCCCTGTCTAAATTAGTAGGATTAGTAATGTGCCTGTCTAAGAATTACACCTCCCTGTGAATGTTAGTAAATGTTAGTAACTAAAAAACAGTTAATTGTCAATTAAGCTTAGACAGCCCTGAATCCAGCACAGCGCAGAAGGAAGGGGGAAATACCAAAGTCAACCAGAGCTCTGAAATGTGCAACAACGAAGGCACGGGGCGGAACGCAGTCAAGCGGTGGAGTGGCTTGGCAGACTGGCAAAAAGCAAAACATGGAAAAGTAAAAACATGGACAATGAATGTGAACTATGAAATGCAACAACCTGATACAAGAAACTGTTAAAACTGTGACATGAACTATGAAATCCTGGTACATGAAACGGTTAAAACCATAAACAATACTGTCCTGGCCAAAGGCCAGGACCCCGGAACACAACAATACCTCTCCAGAAGTTCAATCGCCACCAAAAGAACTATTCCACAATAGAGAAGGAGCTGCTGGCTCTGGTTCTATCTTTACAACACTTTGAGGTTTATGTTTGTACAGGGCAAAAGCCAATGATTGTGTACACTGACCACAATCCGTTAATGTTTTTGAGTAAGATGAAAAACCAGAATCGGAGATTGTTGAATTGGAGTTTGATTTTACAGGAGTTTGACTGGGAAATTAAGCATGTAAAGGGTACTGACAATGTAATTGCTGATTGCTTAACAGGTGTTTGAGTATGTGTATATATATCACGTTTATTAGTATATTGTATTATATGTATATATACACAAGCGTCTACGTAACCATTTTTGTATTGAAAAGAAAAATTTTGCCTTTATGAGTCGAAATTTTTCCCTTTTGGAATGGAGGTGTAATGTGAAAAGAAGCCACTAGATGGCAGTATTGACTTTTTTTTTGTTCAGCCTAGACTGGAGCTAGGTTTGGGCATGTCCTGGGCATGTCGGAAAGTCCCAGAGAATTAAAAAAAAAGTCTAAAAGGTGGGAGGGGTCTCAAAAAGAGTATATAAGGAGGAAAATTGAGAGAGTAAAGTAGTAAGAGAAATTGCAAGGAGAAGGATACATTTGACCAGACCTGTCACTCTTTTCAAGACCTGTGATGTTTTTTTTGTGGATTTTTGCCTGTGTTGGAGCACTTCCCTGTCCCAGGACATCACCAAGCAACCCCATCTCAAGGGACTGTAAATATTTTTTTTTCCTGTAAATGATCAATCTTGGTCAGTAGTGTAAATTGTAAGTGAGTGTCAGTGCTTTATTTTATTAAATTTGTTTAAGTTTTGGAGTTTTGTCTGTCATCCCCTGCTGTCTTATATGTCATACCAAACTGGGTCCATAACATTTCCCAATGTTGAAAAGTAGCTTGCTCCTTTTCCACAGTAACCAGTCCGCCGATAGCCTCATTTTCCGCGACGTCACATACGGGTTGTGTACTCTGAAAGTACCCCAATTCCGAAATAGTTTAAGTGTAAATTGTGAATAAAATCGAAACGCAATGACTTTCAAATCACACTAGCCAGTATTTTATTCACAATAGAACAAGAAATAATATAGCAAATGTTGAACCTGAGAAATTTACTATTTCATCCTCAAAATGAGCTCATTTCAAATTTGTTGGCTGCTACATGTCTCAAAAAAGTTGGGACAGTGAGATATCTTGTACACAAACAGACAGACTAATCAACAGGGGCAAAAATATAACCTTGGAAGAGGTAAAAATATCTAGCCAAGGCAGTAATAATTTTACATATTATTGTTTGAAATAATTGCTTTTCTAATTCACAAATTACGCCTGTTTGCAGTGCTTCAATTTCAGCATCCAGGGATGCAGTTTAGTGACAACACAGAGTTACCTAACCCTGAAGTATTCATGCAGATCTGGTGTAAGTGAAACCAATCCCATTAAATTTATCACAATTACTATGCAGCTGAATGGAGCTAAAGTAAATACTTATTTTTCATTAGCTACAGTATCTTGAGCAGTACTTGGCATTTCTAATGTTCCATTTTTGCTTTGAAAATAAACATAACTTCCATTATCACCAGAAATGACTTGAAAGGTTGATTGGTTCGACAGTAGCAAATTACTGCCATGAATAATACTACTATATGTATAATTAGCTGTTCGGCTCTCCGTTTGAAATGGTTTTTTTCCTCTCTCTATCTTCTTTTTGTCATGGTTTCAATCAAAGAGGGCCATGTGAGCAGCATAGCTTCCATACATGTGCATATGCACTGCTCGCATAATGAAGAGATACCTTGACCAGTCTCGTAATCAGCTTCAGAAGCACGACATTGCACATACCTGTCACTGCGCCCCTAGTAGTGTAAACAGATATTCCATCCCAGATGCAACAGGGCACAGTGCCAGCGGACACTTTACTTTTTTCTAAAAATCAATTCTGAAACAAGCCATTTTAAAAAAAAAAAAAACTTTTATGAAAAAAATTCAAAGGAAAATTTGATTTGTCTGATGAAAGTTTAAGTACCGAAACGTCACAATAAAACTTTTTGCTATTTGCAAGTTAGACAGTGTGCGGGACTCCTTTGTTTTCCTTTGAACTGTTTATCCTAGTCCGACGCACCTGTCGTTAGAAATAGATGTGCGAAGTGTCTACTCTTATGAAAAAAAAAATGAAACCAAAATTTCAATCCATGAACCCATCAACCATTTTTAATGATAGTTTCCCAAAATGCAATCACCTAACTTACAAACCCCAATTCCAATGAAGTTGGGCCATTGTCTAAAACGTGAATAAAAACAGAATACAATGATTTGCGAATCTTTTTTGAATAATAAGTGAATATTTCCCAAACATTATTAAGTTTATGGAATGAGCTACCGGTGCACATTAGACAAGCCTCGTCACTGCCCATAAAGCTTTCAACCCTGCATGAGACTCTGCTCTTGTTTTAGTATTTTTATCGTTTTGCCTTGTCTTACTGTTTTTAATTGTTTTTAAAGTGGTAAACAATTATCTGTGTTTATTCCTGTTTCATTTTATTATTTTTATTTTACTGTTTTTCTATTGTTTTGCCAAATGATGTGCAGCACTTTGTTTCAGCTGTGGTTGTTTTTAAAGTACTATATAAATAAAGATGAGTTGAGTTGTGTTGCGTTGTTGAGTTTATCAGTTTGTACATGAAATATCTTGTTTTTGTAGTGTACTCAATTAAATATAGGTCGAATATAGGGCCAGGTAGGTTTGGATAGCTTTTTCTCTCAATGAAAGAAATCATCACTTAAAAACTGCATTTCTATTTACTTGGGCTATCTTTGTCTAATATTAAAATTTATTTGATGATCTGAAAAATTTAAGTGTGACAAATGTGCAAAAAAAAGAAAAAAAATAAGGAAGGGGGCAAATATCTTTTCACAACACTGTATTTCATTACCATTTTAATTTTCAAACTTTATACTAAATGTTTGATTTTAATTTGATCAACAATTTTGGAAAGAAAAAAAAGACAATAATTATTGTTATGAATGAGCCTACCTTTTACACAGTGCTGTTTAGAGACAGTAAAGTGTGAAATGTCTAATCCAGCCATGCACCTGTTCAATTACTCTAAACTGTTTTGCTAAATGAACGCTTAGTTGTTCTGAATTTACTATGACTAAAAATTCAGTTTTTAAAATAAATTTGAATAATTAAAGTTGGTGCTCACAATGGACACTGCAGTTAAAAACAGAAGAGAGACTGAGGGAACAGGCAGTATGTTTTTGCTGTGGAATAGATCACTGTGTACGCTGGGATGGGGTGGACACGGTGGTTCAGACCCATACAAAAACCTCATCCTGCAGAAAGTGTGCCAATTATTCTAATCTAAAGATGAAGAACCTACTAAAACATCACTGAGGCGTGCCCCTGCGTGTGGTGCATCAAACAGGTGAATAACACAGAGAAAATCTTTATTTTCACACTAATTAACAAGATCTAAAAAGAAGTGGTACTGCACAGCTTCAGTGCGCTACTCAAAAAGAAGCAACGGTCTATATTCATTGCTAATTAAGTAATTACACCATTCTAATTTAATCATTAATTTGCACTATGATTCACCACATTGTATTGAGGGGTTTCACCTAATGTGGAGAGCTACAGATTTTTAAAACATATTTGAAGCGATCTTGAGAAAGGACAGGTTTTCGTGCAGCCTGCACCATGGAATTCAGCACTGTGATGCTTTTGACTACTGGGGTAAAGGCACTCAAGTCACCGTTACCTCTGGTAAGTCCTTTAAAATTTTTTATACAACTCTAATCACGTCTTTCTGTTAAATTTTATCAAGTTGACCAGACCACATTCTCCTGAACAAGTTATGTTGCTCAGTTTTTCCTTAAAAAGTGTTATCGCTTGGTACTCTCTGCGATTCTGAGAACTTAAAACTTTAAAACTTCATTTAAATGAAATTGTTTTTCAGTCGGCTTTTGGAATATTTCGGGTCTTGTTCAGCTCTGTAAATTTTTGATTAACATGTTTCAAGCTGTTAATCGAAAATCTAGAAACGTTACCTCCAAAGAGTCTGTGGTTGAGAAAGTTACAATTTTATGATGAACTGGCAAATATAGGTTCAGTGACAACTCAAAAATTTTGTCAGCAAATATATCATTTGACTGAATTCCGCCCCACTCTTTGCTAAAATTGTCAGGGAAAAGACATTAGCTTTTATGATCATTAATATTCTGCCTTTTGTTGTCAGAAAGTTTTACATATCAACTAAAGTCAAGCCAAAAATATGGAGAAAATTACAAATCGAAGTTGAATTAATTCCTTATAGCATCCTTATAGCCTATCAGGCAGGACGATATCGTTCAAGAAGTTGAGAACGCTTAATGGTCAAACTAATATAGGCTAATATTAGATATTATACTTTTTTGTCAGATGACACGACAGCTGCGGAGAAACATGGTCCAAACTCAAACATGTAACCCTTATTTTATATTTATTTTATTAGCGTGAGAATCAGACTTCACCACGCACTTGTACGCATAATTTTGTGTAGCCTATGATAAGTTCTGTCGTGGACTGCAGCAACTGCCTATGCGGAGTACAGCACACACAACTGTCGCAAAAGTTGCAATAGAGGGAAAATATGTCCATAAAATGTATCAGGATTTTCTGCGATTCTGTTTCCCGTGTTATTCCTTAACCGAGTTCCCTTCAATTTAATTTATATACGATTTAGGAATGTATTCGCTCTCCCAAATGTTTCACCAAACGTACCGTAGGTTATATTTGACGCCAGCATTAATTATTCATTGAACTCCAACCAAAATAACTCAAGCTGCTTCGATTGTTCTGAAGTGCATTAAAAAAAACATCAAAACCATCGGATAGAACATGACTGTTACTCAATTGATTATTCTAATTTTTTTTTAACGAAATGCCAACTTCTGCGAAAGCAGCGGTCGCTCCTCGCAGCATCAGAGAAACCAGTAATCAGGCACTGGCGGTATATTCTTAAACGCATGCCATGGGGAAAAAGCTTAATGCACAAAAGCAACGATCGGCGGGCACCTAATTTGTGCCAATCTTCATTTAACAGGAACATTAACAAAAGAGAAAAACACAGATCCGTAATCTGAAAACAAAGCTTTAAAATGTTAAACATTGTCCAATCCGCGCGAAGGCCCATTGAAGAGAAAACGAGGCTTACTGCACTCAAACTACGATAAAACAACATTAATCTTGGAGCTTAAAAGCGCAGGTATACTGACCACTGTCAAAAGAATGACCGCATGCATTAGCCAAAATAAAAGGCATGAATCTCAGCGTGTTCTTCTTTGAGTTAAATTGAACCAGGTTCAAAAAATGAAATAAAATAAAATAAAACTTGTGTGTGCGGGCAGATGAACGAAACCGCAGTATAACAGCATGAATGTTTACGTGAAGTGTTTTGCTTCTCATTTCAGATATTAATAGTGTGGTAGTTATTAAATACCAGATCTTTTTTTTTCTTTTATTATTTAATTAATGTACCTTTGGAAGTATACTGAATGTACTGTAACTTTTATCATAGGCTAATGTAATACTAGACCACTTTTCCTCTGATGAAGGCATTAAGTATTCTCGAGAGGATTGTAAACTATCAGAACATAACCAGTTGACATCTATTTTATTTCTTACTACAGCTAAACAGTGGTCCGTGAACTAAACTACAAATGAAATTTTATGTATACTATTAGGCTAGTTTACTAGTGATATACTCCTTGCCACTTTCAAGTTTATGGAAGTAGAATTTTATGCATAAGAAGTTTAATAGTTTTTAATACCACTAGTTTACTTTTTTATTTTCTTTAAGTGGACTAAACATCAAACTTAGTTCATTTTAATTTACATATTATTTTGGCACTTGAATGTATACTACATGGTTAGGTAGTTATTTAGGTAGTTATTATTTTCATTCTTGAAATATACCTTTCATTGTATTGTGAAACCGTTCATTTCCCAAAATTTAAGGAGGTTAAACGGATGTTTAATTTCATTTTTGATATACGTCCAAAAACTATAGAAGAGATTAAAAAACGTCTTATTTTTGCAATGTAACAACTGCACTCCATCAAAATTTTACTTGATGCCGCATTAAGCTTACTTGCACCACCTTTATCAGTTATCAGGACAAAATCTCATGCTCTTTCGCAAGGGCACTGGCCAATCCATTCAAGGCTATGAAACTTTCAGCAATTATATTTCTTCCGCATCATGTGTAATATAGCAAATGAATGCAGAATATATCCTCTTTCCGATGATACCAAAATATAGAAATTTTTGGGCTCCTCAAAACACGATTTCATTTTCTTGAAAAATCTTTTCCTCATGCTCGCGAACGTTGTGCATTTATTTTTAAAAAATCGATGAAAATGATGGACCGTGACCGAAATGGTATCTGTTACGGATTCTCAGGAGGAGTTGAGTCGGACCAAAATAGAGGTCCAACCGAGTTGTCTAGTGGAAATTCTTCAAAACACCGTGATATTTCATCAAAAAATGAGCAGCCGACGATATATTTTATACAATGTTTTGTGAAGCAGTGTTTTTCCTTCGCCATTTGGTCCTCGTGTAGGGCTGTTGGAAAAAAGTTCATCAAAATGACGGCCTGACCTACATGGCTATCATATGAAGTCCACAAAGAAAAAACTATCAGAGTAAAAATTTTGCATTTTTGTATATTTTATATTTGATATATTATCATAATATTTTAATAATATATTGTAATATTTTATATAGGCCTTTTTTGCATATTTTTTCAGTGCTTTGTTTCCACGATCGTTTTGAATTTTTAATTAATCATTTCTCCACAACGTGAAAATGTGACTCAGATCATTTTTCCCATTGTGGTCTTCATATATTACCTTATGATGAAACTCACTATATTTCTAAAAGGTTTCTACCCATGACTAGTTTGCATTTAAAAGCCTCTATGCTCTGGTTTCATAATGAATACATATTTAGATTTTCATATTGCTTTTAGGGCAGGCATCTAGATTCTGTAAGTGAAAATTTTTACTAATTCCAAGCGATGGGTGAAAAATGACATGAGATGACGTATTTATACCCCTCACCTCCAAAGAGGTCTAATTCTGCAATTTTCCGCCTGAGGTCCGCTAATATGTTGATCAATTTCTTGACTTTTAGCGGTATTTTGTATTAGTTGCATTTTTTTGATACAAATAGCCAATCCAAAAACATGGTTGTTCTGTTCTAAATCTGGAAGGGGTATCTAAAAAAATAATGCCCTCACAAGGATTTCTGTCAGTAAAATCTGTGTCCCATTCACATTTGAAATCGAAGTTCCGCCTCTGTAGATATTCAGTACATATACACTTTAAAGACACACACACACACACACACACAAACACACACAAACACACACACACACACACACACACAAACACACATATATATGTAGCTGTGAAGAAGTATTTTCCCCCTTCCTGATTTGGGTTTTTTTTGGTTTTTTTTTGCATATTCGTGATCTAATTTTTTGAGGAGAAAAAAAACTATCCTACCTGGCCCTTTGTGAAAAAGTAATTGCTCCCTCCTGTTAAATCATGAATTAACTGATTTGTGAGTTCAATTTCACTAGCCACACCCAGGCTTAATTACTGCCAGACCTGTTGAATCAAGAAAGAAATCACTTAAATAGAACCTGTGTGACAAAGTCAAGTAGGCTAAAAGATCTCAAAAAGCAACCAATAATGCCGTGATCTAAAGAGATTCAAGAACAGATGAGAAACAAAGTCATTGACATCTAGCTGCCTGGAAAGGGTTACAAAGTCATTTCTAAGGCTTTGGGACCCCTGAGAGCCATTATCCACAAATTGAGAAAACATGGAACAGTGGTGAACCTTCCCAGGAGTGGCCAGCCTACCAAAATTATTCCAAGAGTGCATCAACGACTCCTGTCATGGTTTGGGAGCTTTTAGAGCTGTTTGTTGCTCTCGTCCAGGACGATATCGTTTAACTCCCTATCGGATTCCTGGGCCAGCTGGCATTGATTGGGGGCGTGGCCCGGACTCTATTTAAGCTCCTATTTCGCCTCGCTCCCGTTGCTAGAGTGTCAGTTCTTCTTTGGTGCTTTAGCCGGTAAGGTCTCTAGAGACCTAGTAGGCTTGACTTAAGATCGTAAGATCCTGAGTTCAAGCCCTGGCCACAGCCTTTGGGGTGTGTTCTTGGGCAAAACACTTTACTCCAACACTCCACCCAGGTGTATAAATGGGTACCAGCAAATAGGCAGGGACACTTGTCTAAGAGCTGGGGGGAGTACCTGCGATGGACTGGCATCCCATCCAGGGGGAGTAGCAATACTTCTAGTCGCTTCATGCCATGGAAACCGGGGTTAAGCACCGGCCCGATGGGCCACTAGGCGCGTACAGGCTTACTACTTTACTTCTTCTTCCCAGACTCCTCTAATTACATTGTGCAAAACAAAGGGTGAAATATTCAAATCCCTTCCTATCTTTCTTTGAGAAACATTGCAAACCTTTCTCATATCTTCTCACGCATTTGTTGGCAAATTGGCAATCCTCAGACTAGGCCTGTCCTGGATGCTGCTTTTGTACCAAATCATAAATCACTAGCTGACATCAGCTGTTTCAAATCACATCATTCAAATTTTTCACCTCATTACTGGTCCAAAATTGTCCCATTCCCAACTTTTTTTTGAGTGCCTTGCAGGTCTGAATGGCAGAAGTGGATGTATATTTACAAGTTAAATTTAGTTCACCAACATTGAACTTGTTGTCTTCATACTGTCTGGAATGAAATATAAGTAAAAGTAAATTTAGAAATCACAGTTTTTTTTTGTATTAATGAGCATTTTCAATACTGTTCCAACTTTTTCTGCGTTGGGGTTGCATATCTTGGATGAGTAAATAAAAAGTAAACTAAAAGCATACTCTAGAGCTTTTTATTTTAAAAGAGTTTACCAATAGCATACCTGAATAAACTTTTTTTTGTATGAGAATCCATCCTAGATCCATCTCCACCGATCCACCCTATGTGCATGATGAAGTCACTGCGACTCAAACTAGCTGACCTTCTTCCATTGCTCCAAGCTCCATTTGCTACACTTGTACGCCCACTGCAGGTGGACAGAGGATATAATGGCAGTACGGTCTGCAGGCTCCAAAGCCCCATACTCTGCAGGGTTGTGATGCACTGTGTGCTGGGACACATTCCTCCCATTGCCATAATCAACATATTCAGCAACTTGTGATACAACAGCCCCTGAGTCGGTTTGAGGCTGAGAGGAGAGCCTACACTGCCCTTGTGTGCTGTTGAGCATTGAGTGCCCAACACCCTGTCTCTGGTTTGTGGTTTGTCCCTCCTTGGACCACTGTCTGCATGCAGGAACTCACCACCACAAATCAGGAGCACCTCATGACGCCTTGCTGCTTCGGAGATGCTCCAACTCAGCTGTTTGGCCAAAATGATCTGGTCCTCATCAAAGTCTTTCAGGTCGCATTTCTTCTGCTTGAAGAAGTGAAGTATGAGAACCGAGTGTGATCTTAACGTTATAAGACTGCCGGCAGACCTTGATTTGCACCGTTGTTATGAGATACATAGGTCAACCTATCAAACAGTTATTCAATCAAACAGCTATGAAGACAAATACAGTCGTAACCTACTAAAGTCCCCATATTCTATCACATATCCAACTAGGCTATAACCTAAGCTGAATAAACAGAGAAATGTCATTGGTTGCAGTTCATGAAAAATGAATAATTTTCAGCCACTTAAATGAGACACAACTGTTTATCTCTAGTCAATGAATACTTGAAAGTTTATGCGATTGTTACATCAGCTGTTTCTGAATGGCGAGGTTGTTTTATCATTTGAAAAAGCCTTGCGCTACTGTATAACTGTAAGGAAGGCACCCCTCAGTGTCAAAATTACCTTTAACAGGAGGCTAAGTAGGTAATGTTGGGCATCAATTTTACAACCCTGGCAGCTAAGCATATAATTATTTACTTTTTTCAGCCACAGCAAGTGCACCAACCTCCCTCTTCCCTCTAATGACGTGTGAGACTGCTGGACCCACAGTGACCTTGGCCTGCATTACTAGCGACTTTTCGCCAGCCTCTGCCCTGACCTTCCAGTGGGGGGACAGCAATGGTCGCTCCATAACAGACTTCACTACGTACCCAGCAGTGCAGAGCCCTGGCTCTCAGTCCTACAGAAGCATCAGTCATGTCACTGTAAACATGGGAAACTGGGATGCTCGGAGCTCCTACAACTGTTCTGCGACCCATCAGTCACAGTCCAGGAATTTATACGCGAGTTTCCAGAAGCCAGGTATTACAATGAAGTCCATCAGAAAAAAATACATTAAATGCTTTAATATTGATAAAAATGAACAGCATCAGTGTTTTTATTATCACTGCTCAATGACCATAACTTGATTGGCCAATTCACTCTTACACTGACACATTAAACCAGCAAGCATTTTAGACTGCATCCAATGACTGAAGTTCTGAAGTTGGATCACAGTGTTTATCATAATGTGTTAATGCTGAAATATAACAGAATACAGTATAACATTAATCATGATTGTTTAGTTAACATCATTACTTTTTGCTCCCCATGGAAGATCTCCACTTGTCTTGTAAATGATAACAGCAGCTCTCCCTCTTCCTCTTAATGAAACAGCGCAGTCCTTAGACAAGCCCTGTCTGGAGGTGACTCTGAACCCCCCAAAGGTGAGACAGCTGTTCATAAATAATCAGGCTGTACTGGACTGCATCATCACTGGGGGAGAGAGGGCGGCTGTGGAGGGAGCCACAGTTATCTGGACAGTGAATGGAAAAAACGCCTCAGGCTCTGACAGTCAAACCACTCAGGATGGACATCTGTTCAGGAAGACCAGCACCCTGACTCTGACAGAGTCACAGTGGTTCAGTGATGGATACGTGCAGTGCTCTGTAAAACAGATCAACAGCAAAAAGCCGCCAATCCAAAAATCTTTCAACAAGATCAAAAATGGTATGTTGTTGCACGCAAGACAGAAGGAGATGGAATAATTGTGGTTGTGTTATTTTTTTTACATTTAACCACTGTTGTTGCTGTAATTATAATTATTATTAGTAGTAGTAGTAGTATTAATGATGGACGGATTATGGAAGGGTGCTGTGTGCCTGTCTGTGAAGTTTTTTGTATCTGGACCTGGTGTTTTGTATGGGTTGTTTTTAAATTGCAGCATTGTATATGGGTGTAGCTGTGCTCATGCATTTTGAGAACTCACAGATGTTTTTATAACTCCTCGGCCGATGAAAGTCGGTCAAGGGGTATTGGCTTGGCGCATGGTGTCCGTCTGTCTGTCCGTTGACTTTTTTTTTCAGGACAATAGCTGAAAAATGCTTTGGCTAAATGGCTACATTTTTGGTGGTATGTTTGGGGTAGTTAGAGGAAGCTCTCTATCAATTTGCGTCGTACTCCAATGATCAATATGGCCGCCACGGCAGCCATCTTCATTTCGGTTTCTGGGCTATAACTGAAAAACGCCTTGGCCAGATGTTCTCATTTTTTGACGCTCTCCTGAGGGTGGTTCCAGGAAGCTCCCCATTTATTTGTGTCCTGCTCCGATAATCAATATGGCCACCAAGCCAGCCATCTTCATTTTGCTCTCCTGACGATAACTAAAAACTGCCTTAGCCAAATGTTCATTTTTTTTTGTGGTATGTCAGGGGTGGTTACAGGAAGCTCTCTTTCGATTTGTGTCCCGGTCCGATATTCAATATGCCAGGCAGGGTGGCAATCTTTATTTTCCTTTCCGGACAATAACTGAAAAACGCCTAGACCAAATATTCTCATTTTTTGGTGGTACATTGGGGGTGATTACAGGAAGCTCTCTATCGAGTTGTGTCCCGCTACGATAATTAATATGGCAACCACGGCAGCCATCTTAATTTTTCGGTGGCATGTTGGGGGTGGTTACAGGAAGCTCTCTTTCGATTTGTGTCCTGCTCTGATAATCAATATGGCTGCCAATAAAGTGCAAGACTGAGTGGTCCCGCTCGCGACAGCGTGCTTTTTTTTCTTAGGGCAATTACCCTTTCTTTTACTAACTTTATGTGAGTAACTAGGTGTGGAGTTCTTTATGGGTTCTCTCTGAAGGTTACACTGCCACCTAATAAGCACCTTTGTATTTTTGCCTTTATTTGCATTTCATAATTGTTTATTCTGACAATGTGCCTGATGATGAGCATATTTTGAGTGTCCCTGAACTGTCTTTTTTTTTTTTTTTTAATTAAGGAGATGTGCACGATGGAATATAGAGGAATAAGTTACCTCCACAATACACTACTGGTGGTGGCACATATAATCAGGGGATTGCAACTGCGAACAAGCAGTGATAGTCTCTTGTTCATTTCTGTGCGTTGCAGGATCAGAAGATCTTCAGCTGTTCATCACCGAGCTACCTAAGAAAGACGACCCCAATTTTGTCCCCCTGATGTGTGTGGTGACATATGTCCCACCCCAAGACATATATGTCATGTGGAGAGTGAGTAACGACATCTTTGAAGAGGGCATCACCAGTGAACCTGTGCGGGGTTTCAATGGAGCCTTCTCTGTCGCTAGTTTGTTCAGAGTCCCCACACAAAAGTGGGATTCCCACTCCAGGGTCGGATGCCATGTAAAGCACATGGTAAACGGAGGATCCCCCAACATCATAACTATCTCTAAAGAAAATGGTAATTCAATTGAATGTAGTCAATAAATCTCCACATGCAAATTGCCCTTTGTGAACAAAAACCTGAATGACTGCACATCACCTCTTGTATTCAGTAATCACAGATATTCTAACAATTGGATAACAACACTGATACCATTTTGAGCCCAAAGATTATTGGTCAGTATTGTCTGTAGGACTGGCAGGTGGTGGGTATCTGTGGTTCTTGTTCACCGAGGGTAACTGACACCCTGCATCCCTGATGTTTCCTGGTCTGTTAGCTTGTTTTGTTTGTTTGTTTGTTTAGATCTCCATGGGCTGTAAACTGCACATTTGCATGTAATTATTCCTGTGTACCACACAAAACATAAAAACATTACATGGTATCAAACAAAAACAGAATTGCATCATTTTAAGACATTTGATGACTTTTTTGTAAATGTGTTTCAGTGCTGTTTTTTGTTCTGTGGAAGGTGTGTATGGCTTGTTGTATTGTGCTGTTATGTGCTGTTGTACTGGGCTGTAATGTGCAGTCATTGTGACCCTGTTCCTGATGTTTGCTTTTGTAAATGTTCTTGTAGTCACTGTCTTTGTCATTTGTGTGCTCACAGTAAAAAGGGCTGCAGGTAGGGTGTGAGAATAATAAATAAATGTAAATGCATACAAGCATTGTTGGGCGTTCCTCCTTCAAGAATCATTACTGATATCTGTACAGAAACATATAACTAACTGCTGCTGCCTGTGACAAGAAAGGAATATATGCAGTCAGAAATGCAATCTTTGGTTTAGCTTTGTATGACTGTAATACTGACCCAAGGACCATCACCAGGCTCAAGGACTGAGTAGCTGTGTAAATTCTCCTCGGTGTGATACTGCTCTTGTTCACCCTTGTTTTAGCAATGCAAGGTTTTTACCAAGATTTGGTGATCCTGCTCAGAATAAAGCAATTTCTGTTTTCTCTCCATAATTCCCAAAAAAATTTTATAACAGCAAAAAAAATGGTGCCATCGTGAAACATAGAACATTAAAGACAGTGAGCGTTTGAACAAACTGCGACAACATTATATTTCTGCTCTGCTGTAACAGCCCAGCTGAGCTGAGTTTGTTTTAAGCTCACGAACAACATTTATACTGTTTCTTCTCCACTTGTTCCATTTTAATTCAGTCATGAGTCATGATAATAACAAAGTAAAACCACATCGATGCATGTGGCAACTTTTCAGCACAGCCTGTTTGAACTGAAAATGAAAAAACGATTCAGGACTTTACAATAACTCATGTGATTCAGATTTCAGGCATTGAGCTTAATCACCATAAAAAGAGTGCAGTCCAGAAGAAACAGATTTTGTTAATAAATCAGATCTAGTTTGGCATTTCTCACCATTTTAAGCACATAAACATTCAGCTCAAGAGCATTTCTCCTGTCTCAGTCATGTTAATGTCAAGAGTCCCAGCCTGTGTTAGAACAGAAGGTGTGTTGACCCAGAGAGCTTCAGGGTTTCTATTCTACTAGATGTGTAGTACGTAATGATTGCAAACTTAACTTTTTTAAATCTAGCAAAAGTGCAATAGAACAAGTTCACAAGGTGGAAAAGAAAATGCAATGGTAAAAAAAATCTAACGATTCAGTATATATGACATATTTCTTGACCAAAGTGGTCCGGACTGCGATACCTTTACCTATATTGGTGTAAAAATGTAGACACTGTAGAAGGCTACAGTCTCTTCAGTAATCGAGGGGTTAAAATCTCTCTACTTCTCTCTTCTTCTGTCTTTCTGTCTTTCATGCATACATATGTACACACACACTCACACACAAATAATCAAACGCGCACACACATGCTCTCACACACACACACACACACACACACACGCATGCACACAAATGCACACCCGCACATGGTCGCACACAAACACACATGCACGCACGTGCGCACACCCACACACAAACACAGGCTCACACATTTTCTCATTCCCCTCAGTCTCACCTTTAGAAACGGAGTCAGTTCTGCACTGCAATGATGAAGGTGAGGAAGAGGATGAGCTCGGCAGTCTGTGGTGCACCACCCTCTCCTTCATCACCCTCTTCCTCTGCAGTCTCATCTACAGCACTGTCCTCAGTTTGATCAAGGTAGTGCGGCTGTGATCTGTCACTCATGCAGTGTACTATACTCCACCTCATCAGAGCTGCAATATATTCCATTGTATCTACTACACTCCAGATGACCTGTGTTACCATTAATCAGCTCTTGTAATACCTGTTCTATTGAAATATCATAAATTTTGCTTTAAAACGGGGGCGACTTGCTGTAAAATATAATGTCACTTCTTTCATGTAAAGTGCTGTGAAAAAGTATTTGGCCCCTTCTTGATTTCTTATTTTTTGCATATTTGTCAACACTTAAATGTTTCAGATCATCAAACTAATTTTAATATTAGACAAAGATAACTCGAGTAAATATAAAATACAGTTTTTAAATGATTTCATTTATTGAGGGAAAAAGCTATCCAAACCTACCTGGCCCTATGTAAAGAAGTAATTGCCCCCCCTTGTTAAATCATGAATTAACTGTGATTAACCACATTTTTTATTTCAATTTCACTAGCCACGCCCAGGCCTGATTACTGCCAGACCTTTTGAATCTTTGTCGAATATTAAAATTTGTTTGATAATCTGAAACGTTGAACAAATATGCAAAAAATAAGAGATCAGGAAGGGGGCAAATACGTTTTCACAGCACTGGATGATTATCTCTGCAACAAAGAGATGCCTGTTACTATCACAAAGTGGATTAATTCTGCTTCACTTATTCAGCAATTACTGTTTCAGTATTAATGGAAGAACTGCAAGATTTATCGAGAATAGGACTGTTGAATGACTGATTCTCAACACTAGAACTTTTGCCAGTGTAATTTCAACTAATAATTTAATTTTGTGTGATTTGTGTTTCAAGTTTTTTGCAGGTATAACAACATTATATTTAAAAATATTGTGCATGGATTGAAATTTTAATCTTTATAATCTCTCAATCTCCTCTCTCTTTTCACAGATGAAGCACTTTTTGCCACTGATGTACAGCAAATGAAGCAAAGGGCTGACACCTGGTTTTGTGAAATTACAGAATTTTATGAGTTCAGGTTGTGGCACAGTTGTCTTTAAGTGTCTTTCAACACTTAGTGAATTAAAATGTACATTTTATCCTGCCATTTTGAGTGTGCCATTATACCTGAAGCACAGCACAAGTGGATCAGGTGTTAACCTTTACTGGCAGTTACATCCTGTGTCCTGTCTCACCTATGACTTCCTTTTCTGGGCCTTTATTCTTCAACATATTATGGAATTATGTGTCTTTGTTTGCCTCCATTTTGTCCTAGTAAAATATGTATGTATTGTGATTGTGAGAAAACATTATTTAAATTCCTATTTTTGCAATAATGCAAAAATTTTAATTTTAGTTCTTGTCAAAACGACAAATATTGCTGCAGTAAATCTTTAATATTATTTTGTTTTTTTAACAATATCTTTATCAGTTTTTTTCACATAACAACCCTAGAGCTGAATGTCAGGACAATGTACAAAGATATATCAGAAAGGTACCAGATCAGCCCATCCCTCCCTCCCACTCAACCCACCCCTACAGGTCCCACCATCTATTCCTACAGAGTGTGTACCAATTCAGGGAAGAATAAATGCAAACCTTCAGTATATCATAAAACAAACAAAAACATCAAACAAGACTGTCGCAGAGAGGGAGTTAATAACAGCCACTATACAGCACTTTAGTTGAGAGACTGGTGTTATGGCCCCCTTTTTTTATTACAATCTACAACACAACAGCAACAGCAAGGGATGACAAACACAGTTTTAAAAACTTAAACACATTTAATTGAACACAACAACTAACTAAACTGACCAAGATTGAATAGGAAAAAAAAGAAATATTTACAGTCCCTTTTTGTGGGGTGGCTTGGTGATGTCCTGGATAATGAAAATGCTCAAACACAGGCAAAGAAATCCACAAAAGAAACGTCACAGGTCTTGAACAGAATGGCAGGTCTGGTCATCTTCTTGCAATTTCTCCTACTACTCTACTGTCTCAATTCTTTTCCTTATATACTCTTTTGCAGACCCCACCCACATTTAGACCTCTTTTTTTTACTTTTCTGAGACTTGCCCCAGACATGTCCAGGACATGTCTAAACATGACTCCAGTCTGAGCTTAACAAAAAAAGGTAAATACTGCCATCTAGTGGCCTATATTCACATTACACCTCCATTCCAAAAGGGAAAAATTTTGACTCATAAAGGCAAAATTTTTCTTTTCAATATAAAATGGTTAAGTGAACACTTGTCTATATATACATATCATACAATATTCAAACACATGATATATATATACACATTCAAACACGGGATAAGCAATCAGCAATTACATTGTCTGTACCCTTCACATGCTTAATTTCCAAGTCAAACTCCTGTAAAATCAAACTCCAATTCAACAATCTCCGATTCTTGTTTTTCATCTTACTCAAAAACATTAACGGATTGTGGTCAGTGTACATAATCATTGGCTTTTGTCCTGTACAAACATAAACCTCAAAGTGTTGTAAAGAAAGGACCAGAGCCAACAGTTCCTTCTCTATTGTGGAATAGTTCCTTTGGTGGCGATTGAACTTCCTGGAGAAGTATGCCACGGGATGCTCAATGTCATCAGAGTCACTTCTCTGTAGGAGCATAGATCCACAAGCTTGGTCGCTAGCATCGACCGCGATGGAGAACGGTTTGTTGAAGTCAGGAGATTTGAGCACGGGGAAGTGACACAGCAGAGACTTCAGGTGATCGAAGGCTCTCTGGCATGCATCATCCCAGGTGAACTTTACGCCTTTCTTCAGTTGGTTAGTTAGACTGAGAGCAATCTCAGCAAAGTTCTTGCAGAACTTGCGGTAGTACCCGATCATTACAAGGAAGCGGCGCAAAGCTTTTTTGTTGTCAGGAACTGGAAAGTCCATGATGGCTTGGACTTTAGCATTTATGGGTGCCACCTTACCCTGGCCTATGACGTAGCCATACAATCCAGATGGTGTGGCAAAAGCAGAGATGCTCTTGGCCCTCTCAGTTAAAGGCACACACCAATAACCCTTCAATAAATCAATCTTGGTCAGAAACTTTGCTTGCCCTACACTATCAATACAATCATCAATCCTAGGTATTGGAAACACATCAGTTCTAGTTACAGCATTTACTTTGCGATAATCTGTACAGAATCTAGTACTTCCATCAGGTTTTGGAACTAGCACACAGGGTGAACTCCAATTGGAGTTGGAGGGTCTGATAATATCATGTTCTAACATGTACTCAACCTCTTTCTCAGCAATCTTTCTCTTTTCAGGATTCATCCGGTACGGATGCTGTTTTATTGGTTTGGCATCACCAACATCTACATCATGAGAGGCTATAGTAACTCTCTTTGGAACATCAGGAAACAAATCCTCATATTTCTTGATCAACCTTTCAAACTGATCTCTCTGTGAGGGTTCTAAGTGCTGGAGTTTTACATCAAGATTTTGCAACACTTCAGTGTTTGACAATTTACATGAAAGAACTTCAGCTTTAATTCTTGGTTCATCATCTTGAAACTCCCCCTCATCTTCACAAATCTCGGCCATAGGAGAATCTGAAGTGACAGCTGCAACCCTAGCATTTCTGTCATGATAAGGCTTTAGCATGTTAATATGACACAATTGTTTTGGTTTTCTCTTGTCTGGAGTCTTCACAATGTAATTGAGATCATTGAGTTTTGTCAGAATTTCAGAAGGACCATGAAATCTAGTCTGCAATGGATTGGACTGCAAGGGAAACAACACAAGGACCTTTTCTCCTGGTTTAAACTCACAGCTTCTAGCCTTATGATCATACCAAGTTTTCATTCTTCCCTGACTTGATTTCAAGTTCTCTTGGGCAAGGTCACAAGCTGCACGCAATCTTTCCTTGAACTTGCTAACATAGTCTAACAGACTGATATGCGGCTCTTTCTCTTGCCATTGTTCACTCAATAATAGCAAAGGTCCTCTCACTTCATGACCAAACACTAGCTCAAATGGACTGAATCCAGTAGACTCCTGCACTGCTTCTCTAGCTGCAAACAACAGCAAATGAACCCCTTCATCCCAGTCTTTCTCATGGTCATAACAATAAGTCTTCATCATTGTCTTGAGAGTGGAATGAAACCGCTCTAAGGCACCCTGACTTTGTGGATGATAGGCACTAGAAAGAATCTGCTTTGCACCTAGTTCATACACAACCTGCTGAAACAATCCTGAAGTGAAATTGCTACCCTGGTCTGACTGAATTTCCCTGGGAAGGCCAAACAACGTGAAGAACTTTATCAAAGCCTTCGAGATTGCAGTTGCCTTGATGTTACGTAGAGGTATGGCTTCGGGGAATCTGGTAGATGCACACATGATTGTCAACAAGTACTGATTTCCAGATCTAGTCTTGGGTAATGGACCAACGCAATCAACAATGACCCTAGAGAATGGCTCCCCAAATGCTGGGATAGGCTGCAATGGAGCTACAGGTGGGTCTAAGTGGTGTTTTCCAACTACCTGACAAGTGTGACAGGTTTTGCAAAAGTTGGAAACGTCTTTCCGAAGCCCAGGCCAAAAGAAGTGTTTCATGATCTTATCAACAGTCTTGTTAACACCAAGATGACCTCCTAAAGGTAAACTATGAGCCATTGTTAAGATCTCATTCCTATAGACCTTCGGAACAACAATTTGCCTGACCACTGCCCAATCTGCATTGGCAGGGATATCAGGAGGGCGCCACTTCCGCATCAACACACCATCCTTGAGATAATACCCAATTGGAACTGCGTCTATTTCTTTATCAGGAAGGGCTCTCCTCCTAAGTGCACAAATTTCAGGATCATTAGTTTGCTCCTCAATCAACCGCTCTCTGGACAGAGACAAGTCTCCAGACACATCAGAATCACCAAACCCATCTAGCTGGCTGAACAATGAACTGATAAAAGTGTCTGATAAGTTCTCAAACGGAGAAACCATAGTAGGCCAATCAGAGTCATGAGGCGAACCACCTGAGTCCTGACTATTCAATGTGCTGGACGGCACCACAACATCTTCTTCTTTAGCCTTCTTGGCCATAGCACGAGTCACTGCGCAAGAAGGATACAGAGATGGGTCCTCATCCCCATCTTCAGTGCTCGGCTGTGAAGTAAGATGTACAGGGGGAACTACTTTGCCCCCAGCCAGGTCATTGCCTAGCAACAGAGAAACACCCTTTATAGGTAGACTTGACATAAGTCCCACCTTTACCTGTCCTGTTATTAAATCTGACTTCAAGAATATAGAGCGCAGGGGTACAGATACAGTCCTCCCTTCAATACCTTGTACAAGTATGAAATCCCCTGAAGTGGTCTCATCACGTAACTCCAAGGAGTCCATCAACAAAAGTGATTGAGAAGCTCCGGTATCCCTTAGGATATATATGGGGACAGGAGTAGTATGCTCATTCAGAGCCACAAATCCCTCTGACACAAATGGAAGAAATTCCTCCCTCACGAAGTCAGCTGTATCAGGCTTTTTAGCCCCACAAGAAGCAGGCAATTTAGCAGATCGGTCATCTACTACAGGGGTTTCTAACCTTGTTTTCACAAAGGCATTTGGTTTGGTATCCTTTTCTTTTTCTTTCTTAGCTTTAAGGAACCAACAGTTAGTTGTAACATGACCAGATTTCTTGCAATAACTGCAAAATAGACCACTTTTGTTACTGTCAGCTTTCACACTTTGATCAGACCTGTTACTGGATTTCTGAGCACCATCACCAGATTTGTCTTTGTCTTTGGGTGAGGAATCTTGGGTATCACCATAACCCTTTTTCTGAAATTGGGACCATCTATTATTACTGCTAGACTGAAATTTGGACTTATGTGTGAGAACATATTCATCTGCAAATTTGGCAGCTGATTGCAAATTCAGTGCTTGCTTCTCATTAAGGTAGGTCTTAACATCATCTTTAACACAGTTCTTGAATTCTTCAACTAACACCATCTCTTTTAGTGAGTTGAAATCATCCTTGACCTCCATAGAAGTACACCAGCGCTCAAAGCAAACCTGCTTTTCATTAGCAAATTCAACATAAGTCTGATTTTCAGATTTCTTCAGACCTCTGAATTTCTGTCGGTAAGCCCCTGGAACCAACTCATAAGCTCTCAAAATAACCTTTTTGACAACCTCATAATCAGAGGAATCATCTTCAGACAAAGCCGAATAGGCTTGTTGAGCTTTACCCTTGAGGACAGTTTGCAACATCAGAGGCCAGTGTTCCTTTGGCCACTGGCAACTCTTTGCTACCTTTTCAAAACACTGGAAATAGTTGTCAACATCCTTTTCCGAAAATGGAGGCACCAGTTTTACCTCCTGGCTAGCCCGAATTTTATTTTCAGTTTGAATTTTTATTTTTAGTTGCTCCATTTGGAGTCTTTCTTCTCTATCGACTTTCTCTAATTCAAAATCTCTCTGTCTTGCAAATTTTTCTAACTCAAATTCTCTTTGTTTTTCTTTTTCTTCCCTCTCAAATTCTCTTTGTTTCTCTTTTTCCTCCCTTTCTTTTTCTCTTTCCTCCCTTTCTTTTTTCTCTTCTCTTGCTAATTTTTCCAACTCAAACTGCCTTTGTTTTTCTTTTTCTTCCCTTTCAATCTCTATCATTTTTAATTTAAGTTCCATTTCTATATTTGGATTTTCCACTGGAAACTGTTCCAGATCTCCTGGTGCAAACACATTTTCATCAATGTAATATTCAACTATCTCTCTAGCCAGTCTTGCTTTTCGCATGGCTGGTTTCACCTCTGTCAGCTCTAAATGTCTGCAAATTTCTAGCAGTTCTGTCTTTTTAAAAGACTTCAAAACCCCTACGGTTGGTGATGCCAAGAAATCATCCATTGCTGTTGTCAATATATAAGTATTCAATTAAAAAAAAATCAATTTTACAATTTGAAATGTTAGATTTTTAATAAATGACTCACAAAATGCTCTATCCCGGACCTTGAGCCCCCAATTTGTTATGGCCCCCTTTTTTTATTACAATCTACAACACAACAGCAACAGCAAGGGATGACAGACACAGTTTTAAAAACTTAAACACATTTAATTGAACACAACAACTAACTAAACTGACCAAGATTGAATAGGAAAAAAAAAGAAATATTTACAGTCCCTTTTTGTGGGGTGGCTTGGTGATGTCCTGGATAATGAAAATGCTCAAACACAGGCAAAGAAATCCACAAAAGAAACGTCACAGGTCTTGAACAGAATGGCAGGTCTGGTCATCTTCTTGCAATTTCTCCTACTACTCTACTGTCTCAATTCTTTTCCTTATATACTCTTTTGCAGACCCCACCCACATTTAGACCTCTTTTTTTTACTTTTCTGAGACTTGCCCCAGACATGTCCAGGACATGTCTAAACATGACTCCAGTCTGAGCTTAACAAAAAAAGGTAAATACTGCCATCTAGTGGCCTATATTCACATTACACTGGGATAAGAAGAGAGAGGTAGAAAAGAAATTAAATTAAATTAAAATGAATAAAAATAAAGCTAGAAATAGCACCAACTGTTGAATAAGCATGATTAACAATCACATGCCATTGGAGTATTATTGTTTAAATATAAAAGGATTACTGTACTGTGGACTCCGTGTCCACATATGTTGGAAAACCACCCCAGATCTTTTGAAACTTTCCAGGTTTACTCCTTAAATTGCACAAATCTTTTCACTAGGTATGCATGATTCTAGTTCAGTCTTCCGTCTAGCATATGTAGGTGGTAATACATCTTTCCAATGCATAGCTACCCAGATAGCAAGCTGCTCCGCTCCGGATCTGCCCCGGCTCTGAGCCGGATCAGCTGGAGCCGGGGCAGATCCGGAGCGGAGCACCTTGCTATCTGGGTATACATTTGTTGGCTGTGATAAGGGCAATTATAATAAATTTGAGTTGGTTTTATTGACTTACATCATAGATGTGTGTCACTCAAGATGATTACTTTTGGCTCTTTGGGGATGGTTAGTCCTGTAATATCATTAAGCACTTTGACTATTGACACCCAAGATGAATTAATACAAAGGCAAGTCCAAAACAAATTTTTGTTTTTTCCGATTTGCCTGTTGGGCAAAACTGGGAGTAATGAGGCTTTATTTTATGTAATCTGTCAGGGGTATCATATGTTCCATGTCTAAGATTGTATTGTGTAATTTAATGTCTGGAGTTAAAAGAAAAAGATTGACTACTAGCATGTAATGATTCCCAATCCTCTTCTTCAAAATTACACTCCAGGTCTGCCTCCCATTGACATTTCACTCTTAGCTCTTCCCAACCTATAATCTGAGAAATTCCTGAGTAAGAACAGGATATAAACCCCCTCACTCACTGTCTACTATACACACGTTTATCTCTCTTTCAATGGTTGAAGATGGTCTTCTTGTTTGGAGATAACAAAGTGCCTAACCAGAAGGGATTTGAAACAGTGGGTGTGGGGGAGCCCATACTGAGATGACAGCTCTTCAAAAGTCTGAAGGGTTCCATCTTTAAACCATGTCCCAAAAACTGTGATACCTTTTGTAAACCATAGGTTTGTAATACCATCTCTAAGGGCTTTATGTAAAGAGAGAGTGGAGTGGAAAGGGGATTTGTCATAGGTTGAATACAGCCCGTTTTCTTCCAAATTTGCTGCCAAATTTGTGATGGCTGGTGTTTGGAGACGCCAAAAGCAGCGGCCAAAATGAAAGGAAGTCCAGCAAAATAATAGAAACAAACCAACAAATAGTGAGAGAGAGAGAGACTCACGCTTCCAACGGACAAAGATCTTAGTCCGGGTACAAAAGGAAGCAAAGCGAGCAGGACTGAAACAAAATAAAGGGATAATCTCGGCTACCGAGAAATCGAAATAAGGCACCAGACGGTGCACAGAGAGAGAGAAATAACGAGAGAAAGATTCCCTTGTTAACTAGCGCTTTCCTCTTTGCAACTAATTCCTCGCACAAATCTCTAGCAAGAGACCTTACCGGCAAAAGTGCAAAGTAACACTGACACTCTAGAAAAGACAGCGAGGTGGAACTTGGGTTTAAATAGAGTCCGGCCCCGCCCACAATTAATGCCAGCTGGCCAAATAATTTGATTGTGGGTAAAACGATATTGTCCCGGTCGAGACAGAAAGCTCGCCAGCCTCCAAAAACCATGAAAAAATCTTATGAGTATGGACAATAACTGGGCTTGTTGTTGTAACCAAAGGAGAGCTTAGGGTGCTGATATATGGAACTGATTTCAATTTCAACTCTGTTAAATGATTCTGTTCAATTTGTTTCCACTAAGGTGGATGGACTTGCCCTGTTTGCCAGGCCCATGTTGCTCTAATTTGTGCCGCCCGACAGATACGCCCAATACTGGGGACTTTCAGTCCACCTTTTTCCAGAGGGTTTTGCAATATTGTCATCTTTATCCTGGGTGGTTTGTTTCTCCATATAAACTGTGTGATGCAAAGATTGAGTTGTTTAAAAAATAGCTTCGGGACAGGAATTGGTAACATCTGGAAAAGATACAAGTATTTTGGTGATACATTAATTTTAATGCAATTAATATGCCTGAGTAAAGACATATTATTCTGTTTTTGTATCAATATTATTTCAGTTGTTTGAATATTATTTTATAGCTTACACATCCATTTTCGAGGTGATTTTATTTGCATTACACTGATAGTTTGTTGCCTTCAGGGTTAAAACAACGGCATCACACAAATTAACCATTTCTCACTCGTGGAGGCGTGAAGCATAGAAATGAGTTATTGTGGGGACTCAGGTATACAAATGACTCACTCACTCACTCAGCTGTTGGCATATCGATATCTAAATGTTACTTTGCATTGTACTCCAACTGATATAAAAATTGATTCGACGAGGACATCTGTATTTTCACAATATTCAGCAGTTGGCTGCTGAGATCCTTTGGTTTCATAATAATAAGACTCTAATGGAAGTCATTTGGACATGTTCATGTGATCATAAATGGGGATTTGTCGGCATTTTCAGTTCAGTTACGTGTTCAATCACTTTGCTATTACAATACATTTTGCATCTTAATACATCAAATTTGTTGGTAAAAACCCAGAATCTTCTACAGCAGACATGACTTGTGAGTTAATTGAGAGCCAAAAGATCAAACATAAAAAAAATCTTCAATTGCCATGATTTTTTTTTCTCCAATTGTTACAACATGGTTACAATGCGGAATCTGTTGTATATGCTTGTCTCATTGAGATAATTAATTGAATTTAGCTTTTACATCTGCTGAAAGTCCCACACAACTGAATAGCGCATATTGTCAATTGGAGCAATAGTATCACAGTTGACACTGTAAATAAACGACAATTCTTTTACTTTCGAGTAAAGCCCTGAAAGGTTTGACTCTTTCAGTTGTTCCAAAATAGGCTGGAGTGAGAAGAGTTTCCTCTGCAGGTTCAGCCTCTGTGCTGTCCCCTGTGTCCACACCTGCAGTCAGGAAACTGCCCCACAAACCGTCACTTCAGTTAAAGAACTTCCTCAAAATGACTTTGGATGTCTGGCCTTTTCGGAAATTGTTTGCGGTGTTTTAATCTTCAAGGGAACTGTGTATGGTGCCAACTATAAATGCTCAACATTATTCTTAATAGATCATCATTAATGTTCCACATGACTGTGTGGGGTAGATTTACGGAAGGGATACTGTTGTATACATTCAGGAAAGAGCAATTATGAGTTGGTGATGTTAACTGTTTATTATCATTTATTATCATTTATTGTTATTTAAGTCAGAGTGGCAGGAGGTTCATGTGCTGGATTATGCTGGAGAGCTTTGCTCAGTTCAGTAGTTTATATATCGGCCTGGGTAACTGCATGATGACATGATCCAGATTATGAACAACAGCAGGCCATGACATCATTGGAGTTCATAGCTGTCATACATGTTTACTCAGGGTAGCTACGTATATGCTCGATGTAATCATTTCTGTGGTTTGTTTTTCAGTGTATAAAAATGTCATGGTGAAATATGCTCACTGCTGAGTGAAATACTGTGTAAATGTGTGGAGCTCCATTTAGAGTGATATTGTGCAGTACGAGTAATGCTGATGAGGGAAGTGGAATGAACTCCTGGGCAGAGGTAATGCCTGTGGAAGATTATCTCTGTGTTTAGTGAATATAAAATAAAAACAAAATCAACAGAATTAAAACCGTCTGCAGTTATACAGCAGGGATGGGGGTAGGAGCGTGAAGATCTCTCTCCTGTCTCAGTCAGCCTCAACATTTGCATTCTCTGCAGATGCAGCTTGTTCTTCGAGGAACAGAAACCCCCATGGGGGTACTTTAGGATATTTACAGCAGGTGTGTGGTTTACACGAGCGACTGACTGGCCAAAAATAATATTCATACTTCTCAGAAGTGATGGGATTCAGGGGCAGTTTGGAGATGGGACGGGTCTGTATTCTGTTTGTTTTCGTGTGTGTCCATATATGTGGGTGTGTGAGTGTGTGTGTGTGTGTGTGTGTGTGCGCGCGCATAAGGCAGCTTGTATATAGCTATACTTATGTGAAGGAATGCTTGAGAAATCACAGATGTCATGAGGACATTTGGATTTGTGAGGACACTTTTGGAGGTCATATCAAAAGATCAGGGAGGATTACAGCTAACTGGTTAGAGTTAGCATTACATTTGGGGCATAATTTGGTTATGGTCAGGTTCTGGAAAAGGCCATAAAAAATGAATTTAACTCATTGCAATGCAATGTCCCCACAGAGTATAGCAGAACGAACAGAGCTAGTGTGTGCTCAAGTGTGTGTGTGTGTGTGTGCGTGTGTTCATGCATGCGTACTGTGTGTTTGTCTGTGTGTGCATGCGTGTGTGTGTTTCTCTCATAGTACCATGCAGCTTTCTGGGATGCAGAATTCAGCCTATAATCAAATACAACAAGAGTTTGTCACTAAAGTGGCTATATCCCCCGCCGTTAGGTCACCAAAACCGACTGGTGTCTGTGCATTCCCAGTAGGAAGGTTGGTACCAAAAAGAATTGAAATACACTCAACAAAAATATAAACGCAACACTTTTGTTTTTGCTCCCATTTGTCATGAGATGGACTCAAAGATCTAAAATTCATTCCAGATACACAATATTACCATTTCTCTCAAACATTGTTCACAAATCTGTCTAAATGTGTGATAGTGAGCACTTTTGCTTTGCTGAGACAATCCATCCCACCTCACAGGTGTGCCACATCAAGATGCTCATCAGGCACCATGATTAGTGCACAGGTGTACCTTAGACTGTCCACAATAAAATGCCACTCTGAAATGTGCAGTTTTGTCTCACAGCAAAATGCCACAGATGGCGCAAGCAGTGAGGGAGCGTGCAATTGGCATGCTGACAGCAGGAATGTCAACCAGATCTGTTGCTAGGGCATTGAATGTTCATTTCTCCACCATAAGCCGTCTCCAAAGGCGTTTCAGAGAATATGGCAGTACATCCAACCAGCCTCACAACCGCAGACCACGTGTAACCACACCAGACCAGGACCTCCACATCCAGCAGGTTCACCTCCAAGATCGTCTGAGACCAGCTACTTAGACAGCTGCTGAAACAATTGGTTTGCATAACCAAAGAATTTCTGCACAAACTGTCAGAAACCGTGTCAGGGAAGCTCAACTGCATGCTCGTCGTCCTCATCGGGGTCTTAACCTGACTCCAGATTGTCGCTGTAACAGACTTGAGTGGGTAAATGCTCACATTCGATGGCGTCTGGCACGTTGGAGAGGTGTTCTCTTCACGGATGAATCTCGGTTTACATTGTTCAGGGCAGATGGCAGACAGCGTGTGTGGCGTCGTGTGGGTTAGCGCTTTGCTGATGTCAATGTTGTGGATCGAGTGGCCCATGGTGGTGGTGGGGTTATGGTATGGGCAGGCCTGTTATGGACGAAGAACACAGGTGCATTTTATTGATGGCATTTTGAATGCACAGAGATACCGTGATGAGATCCTGAGGCCCATTGTTGGGCCATACATCCATGAACATCACCTCATGTTTCAGCAAGATAATGCACGGCCCCATGTTGCAAGGATCTGTACACAATTCTTGGAAGCTGAAAATGTCCCAGTTCTTGCATGGCCAGCATACTCACCGGACATGTCACCCATTGAGCATGTTTGGGATGTGATTGACCGGCGTATACGACAGCGCGTACCAGTTCCCACTAATATCCAGCAACTTCGCACAGCCATTGAAGAGGAGTGGACCAACATTCCACAGCCCACAATTGACAATCTGATAAACTTTATGCGAAGAAGATGTGTTGCACTGCATGAAGCAAATGGTGGTCACACCAGATACTGACTGGTTCTGAGTCCCCAGACCCCCAATGAAGCAAAAACTGCATATTTCAGGGTGGCCTTTTATTGTGGGCAGTATAAGGTACACCTGTGCACTAATCATGGTGTCTGATGAGCATCTTGATGTGGCACACCTGTAAGGTGGGATGGATTGTCTCAGCAAAGCAAAAGTGCTCACTATCACACATTTAGACAGATTTGTGAACAAAGTTTGAGAGAAATGGTAATATTGTGTATCTGAAATGAATTTTAGATCTTTGAGTCCATCTCATGACAAATGGGAACAAAAACAAAAGTGTTGCGTTTATATTTTTGTTGAGTGTATTTTATGTTCTGCCATCTCAATCCCCCAAAATGAAAGGTGGCGCAACCGTCCCAGTTAACACTATGTGAAATGTATTAAATATGTAATTTTTAATATGAGTGAATATAATCGTAATATGGGGGCATAATTTTATACTGAAAACCTTTCAAATAAACAAAGTTTAATAGTAATAAAAGTATCACATGTAATAAATGTATCGAATTTATTTACATGAATTCTGACCTAGATACAGTTAACAGCAGCCTACAGAAGTCATGCACTTTCCAAGTTAAAAACATTAAACCTGCCCTCTTCTAGGATTCTATTGCTTGTTATACATTCTAAATTGATAAGTATGTACCACATGTATCAATGTTTAGAATCCTTGGAGAGGGAAAGGTTGATGTTTTTGATTTTAAAGTTCATGATGAATTGATTTCTATAGGCTGCTGTTAACTGTATCTAGGTCAGAATTCATGAAATAAAATTTGATACTTCATCCTATATTTCATTGTCCATTGTGTGTAGATATTGCCAAATGAGTTTTGGACACGTTATTGCAATAATAGGAAAGGAAATTCTAATGACGTTTCTTTGGCGAGTTTCAACTGACAGGAGATCAGCTAAAAAGGGGCGTCTTTCACTGCCTCTCATTCTTCAGCAGCACTTTGTAAGAGACGAAAAAGAGTCAAAATATGACCTTTCAGTTTTGCTATTTCTAACTCAAAAGTGGAAGAACTTTGGCAAGTTTAGGAAAGTGGGCTAGAATGATGGGAAAACGGGACACATCCTTAACTAAAAGGAAACAGGTGAACAAAACTAAATGGAGTGAAACTGAGATAATTAATTGATTATTGTAGAGCAGGCAGTCAGACAAAGGAATGCCAGAGGGAAGCGGCATTACACTACCCACAAGATCTTACTTTTACACTGGAGTGAAGCTCCAGTGTTTTTCATACCATAATGCTTATTCTATGGAAACAGGACAGATTTCTTTTGTCGTATTTTGTGGTAATGATGGTTTTGATTGGACTTTTGAAGTTAAATCATAATATTTCAAACAGGTAATGTATATGAGTCAGTAGGGTGATCATCAAGACTCTCTCTCTGCTTTATAACAGAACATGGGAGGCTGTGAATCTGATGCTGCCGGTGAGTTTATGCTCAGATGCTGGATGTTAATTTCTTCACTTTCAGTTTGTATCCACATCTCACCATATTCCAGTTTTTGGTTGTGTTGAAACATGTTTTAAGTAGAAATGTATTTGTCACGCAATAAACTCCGATCAAAACTATACCTTCCATTTGTTACATGGGCTGCAATGATTAGATATCAGTACTTCATTTTTCTGTATGAAATTCTAGACCGTGTGAAGTGTAGCGTGAAGCAGTTTTTGTATTACTCCAACATGACTTTCTCTCACTGTGCCTCTGTCTCTCTCGGGCACAGTAATACACAGCTGTGTCTCCAGTCTGCAGGCTGCTCCCTCGTAAAGACACACTGCTGCTGGAGGTGTCTCTGGTCACAGTGAACTTGTTCTTCAGTGAATCCTTGTAATATGTGCTTCCACCGCCACAAATACATCCAACCCACTCCAGTGCTTTCCCCGCAGGCTGTCGAATCCAGTGCGTACAGTAGCTGCCATCAGTGAGGGAATACCCAGAGACTCTACAGGAGATGGTCAGAGACTGTCCTGGTTTTACAACCATAGAGCCTGGCTGTGTGAGTTCAGCACAGTGGACATCTGTATGAAAGATAATTGTGAGAAATTTAATATGTTATATTTCTGAGCAAAACAGTAAATACATAACATTATTATTTACATTATAAATAAAGAAAATCGGAGGAGGAAAATGTAAATATCAGACAATGTTTAACCTGAAGGAATTATGGATAAAATACACTCACATGATAAAGCCCCCAGCAACACTGCTAAAGCTACAATAGCTCCCATTATCACACACAGATCTCCCTCTCTGTCTTACAGGTGATGTTCCTGTGTTGGGGGAGAATCTCAGCGGCTTTTATAGGAAACACTGATGACTGAATTTGTTTAAATCACTGGGAGTTGGAGGGAGGAGAAAAGCGAGATAAATCCAGAGGGTGAAAATATCCAATATGAGGAGCATTGCTGCCCCCTGCTGGAGTAAACCCGGAAAGTACAGCCTGATTCCATCAGTACTACTTGGGGTCGCATTAACAGTAAAATACTCCCGGAAATACATAACTGCTCCCTGAAATACATTCTTTTTTCATGGCAAAACGTGGATTTTACCCAGGACATATACTCATCCTTTTGAGTGTTTAGGTATAGGAGTAAGAGTAATTTATAACAAATGGCAGGTAGAAAAATAAAAGTCAGTGAGTGTAGTTATTATATTTTATTTTTCTGTTTGAATTTTAAGTGAAACATTTACTTGCAGGATCTCCTCTCCTCCAGTGATAACACACAGACCAGAGACTATTGCTTGCCAAATCCAAAAGTCAAAAATAAAAATTTGACCCTGACATCTTGGCCAGCATGTGTCGTATATATAATGAAAAAAAGATCTTGATAAATCTTTCACTAAGCCACTGGAGGTGCATAATAACCTTATATTCATTGATGACAGCATAAACTGTGGCAAGAATAGTAGGGCAGTTTAATCTTTTGTTTTAACTCTGTTTATGCTCAGATGCTGGATGTTAATTTCTTCACTTTCAGTTTGTATCCACATCTCACCATATTCCAGTTTTTGGTTGTGTTTAAACATGTTTTAAGTAGAAATGTATTTGTTACGCAATAAACTCCCATCAAAACTATACCTTCCGTTTGTTACATGGGCTGCAATGATTGGATATCAGTACTTCATATTTCTGTATGAAATTCTAGACCGTGTGAAGTGTAGCGTGAAGCAGTTTTTGTATTACTCCAACATGACTTTCTCTCACTGTGCCTCTGTACATCCACAAATACATCCAACCCACTCCAGTGCTTTCCCCGCAGGCTGTCGAATCCAGTGCGTACAGTAGCTGCCATCAGTGAGAGAATACCCAGAGACTCTACAGGAGATGGTCAGAGACTGTCCTGGTTTTACAACCATAGAGCTTGGCTGTGTGAGTTCAGCACAGTGGACATCTGAATGAAAGATAATTGTGAGAAATTTAATATGTTATAATTCTGAGCAAAACAGTAAATACATAACATTATTATTTACGTTATAAATAAAGAAAATCGGAGGAGGAAAATGTAAATATCAGACAATGTTTAACCTGAAGGAATTTTGGATAGCCGTCAGAGCAGTAGTCGGGGTTCAGACCATACAGCCATTGTGAGTTTTACCCATTATTTCAGTTCTGTGTCTCTCTTTTATGGCTGATAGCTGATTATTCATAGTGAATCCAGGGAGTTTCCTGCTCAGAGGTGGATACTCCAGGGGTCAGAAAGTAAAAGTCCTGCCATGTTTTACTTCTACCCCTGAACGCAGCCAGCCGATCTCACTGATCAGTTCACCCTCCTGGCTGAAGGGTTGTGCTGATGAGCAGGTGGCTGGAACTAAATTCTGAGGAGGATTTTGTCTCTCTGAATCTGGATTGTCCATCTGTGGAAGGTGAGGGTAGGAGAGTGTCCAAGACAGAGAGAATAGCCCCACAATGTGTGTAATGCACACATGTGTGTAATGCACATCTTCCTTTACCAAATATTTTCACATGTACCAGTAAAGTCACTGCTGACAGATGCATAGACTGTTGATCTACAGTCAGCACAGGCAGTACAGCTTTTGAGAAGTGATTTTTGAAAATATTTTTTAAAAATGTAATTTAACGTGTGTCTATTATTGTTTAATTATAATGAAAAATGTTTTGTTAATTTTATACAATATGCTTATTGGAATAGAGGTCAGAGGTCGATGACTAAAGCCTAGTGATAACAACATCCATCTTTTCCTTTTGCTCATGTGAGAGGCTTTCAGCGTTACACACCCTGATGTGACTCTACTAACACTCAATGAAAAAGTAAAAAATAAACTCTGGCTTTAGAGCTGAAATAGAGGACATCCATCATCTGGATCCAGCCTCAGTTCAATGTTTATCCTCTATCTTTTTTAAAAAAGAAAAGAGCAAAAAGAGTAGTCAGGCAGATGTGCACACAACCTCAGACCCTGCTCGCAGCGCCAAAAACTGTAACCCACTCTACCCTTGGGATAATACCCAATACCGCTATTCCGCCATGACCGTCCAACCGGCCAATTGCGAAAACAAACAAAAATGATGGGCAGGAAGCAGGTGATCAATGTGCCATGTTATAAGTGTATTAGCGCGGTTCTCTTCCTAAGCTGTAAAAGAGTCCCCTTTACACCTTTCCTTTACCTCAGGACGTTTTACTCAGAGGTTAAACAAAAGTGATTAGGAATTAGATGATAAGGCTGTATTAAGGCGGCTCATTTAAAACTAAAGCTCTGTCTACAACCAGTGACATTACCATAATGCAGGTTAACTCTCAACCTATTTCCAAGTAAGAATCCAGCAATAGATTCAATTCCTTTACTGAGCAAATGGGCCTCCAATAGGCTGTGCTGCTATTTACGATTAATGCTACCCGCACACCAGAAGACTTTGAAAAGACTTAGAAAAGACTCTAAAAGACTATCAGCTCACATCTAAAAACTAGCGTTTAGAGTTTTTAGTCCCAGACTAGTCTCAGACTAAAGATTTTACAAAGACTGTGAATCTTGTAGGGCCACTATTTACAAGACTACAACTAGATTTTCTAGCTTTTTTCCCCACCGTGCATGTCATTGACTGGTTTCCTGTTCGCTCATCTATTGGTTGTTGATTGCGTTACGTCACTGTGACTGGCGATAATATTAAACACGTTTGATATGATCCGCAGGCCCAAGACTAGGGAAAGACTGGTATGAAACACGGTCACAGACTGCAGATTACCACCTTAAACTTAACAATCGCGATGACGGGTGCGCGCCGAGACTCCAGTTAGACTCCTAAAGACTGTCAGTTTTTAGTCTGGGCTGTGAAAATCTTTTGTTTTAAGCCCAGCATTAGACATACAGCTTTGCGCCCGGGAGGACGGCTACAATATGAGATTGCATGGACGGTAGTGAACTGAAATTTCTCAAAATTCTATCTTGAAGTAAAACGTAATGTAGTAAATGCTGCTGAATGTAGTATTCAAATAAAGTTCAGATTTTGTTTAATTAGATCATTTTGGTTTCAGAGGGTAGACTGAAAAGACCTCATGAATGACTTTGCTACCTCAAAAGTTCGACATATGGCATGCATATTAAATTATTATAAATGCATGTGTTAACACCACGGCTCAATTAGGTCGCAAAACCGGATCGGTTTGGCCGAAAATGACAGCAGTTTATTTGTTATCCAAAAGAAACAACTCCAACATCAGGAAAATATGGCTGTTCAATGAGATGAAAGTCAGCGTTGTCAGTGTTGCAGGATGTCAATGAGGGGACAGTAAGTTGTGGGGCGTGTTGGTTGTAAAAACAAACATAACAAAACCACAAATAAAACAAGGTGCATGGAGGAATGATGAAATGTCCCGCGATGCCAAGGGCTGACCGGTCTTTTAACTCCTGGAATCGCCGAATGCAGTTGGACTGAGTTTGCTTAATATCTCCAAGCGCCACCCCAACAGGTGCCTAATGCAAAACAGACTACACAGGCCCTGGAAAACAACCAGGGTCGTAACACATGCCATATGTCTTACTTTCACGATGCACTGATAACCAGTTTACTAAATTATTCAATCACCAATGTTTCAGCATTAGATGCATTGACATTGTCTTTGTCCTATGGTATAATCAGTTGGATGATCTGAAGCATTTCATTATGACAAATAAGCAAAAACAGAAGAAATCAGGAAGGGGGTAAACACTTCACAGCACTTCATCCCAGCTGACTATGGGCGAAACGCAGGACACACCCTGGCTAGTTTGCCAATCCATTGCAGGAAATTAATCTTGTTGATCATCATTTCTAGATTCTTAATTCTTAGACTAACTGCAGATTTACATAGTTGGTGTTGTGACTTTTCAACAAGATTCTTTTTTTACGTTTGATACAAGACACAGTTGAGGACAGTTCACAGAATTTAGGCATGTTGTCTGACAGTGTTGAATTTTTAATTCCTTTAAATACAGTTCATACAGTTATTTTCTAAATTTGCGTTTCAATTTTTGAAAAGCTTTGTGTATCTCTGCTCATTTAAAATTGGAATATCTCGTGCAGGGAAATTCGAGAAATTAAACGAACTCAGTAGAATAAACAGGGGAATGATAAACTGTTCATTAGCCAGTCAGCACCTTTGTCAAACCTTAAACCAGGCCTGGACTGCGTTGAAGCTGCAGTGATTGACTGAATAACAAAGTAAAATGCAGCACTAAAATCTATGACAACTTAGAAATTGATACGAAAAGTGTCTCTCCTCATTAGTTAGTCTTTTGTCCTCTCAGCATCAGGGCAGTGCTGTATTTTTTTCTGGGGACGGCCGACTGGAACGTTTTATATGCAGTAGTCCCCAGAACTGACTGTAAATGCAAAACAAGCGCAGGCACACGCAAACACACACACACACGAGCACGCGCGCGCACACACACACGCACGCGCACGCACGCACACACACACAGTGGCGCCGCCAGGATTCAATTTCATTGTACGCACAGAAACCCCTCCACCACCACCACCACCACCACCACCACCACCACCAGATGTGCGGCCCGCCAGTCCCTGAGCAGCGGCTCGCGCAATTCGCAAACAAGCCCCAAGAACGCAGAGGCCGTGGCTCCGCTCCGAGTGCTGTAACTGTAACTCAACCAAAATTATTTATTGAATCAAAAATCTTTTTTTTTCTGCAAATCATGATTTCAGAATCAGTTCCACCCCTTTTGCTAGGATAACAGCGTGGACTATTTTCCTGTAACATTTGACAAGGTTAAGGCACACATTTGGAAGGGTTCTTGATAATTACACTTTGCAGATTCTTCAAGATCTTGAGCTGGTTTCACAAAGATATTTCAGACTGGTCTATACGGTTAGACCAGTCTAAAATTTGCGCATAGATTAGTCTAATGCAAGTTAGAACGTTTCACAAAAATAAAGACTAAGTTCATTTGAAAAAGGTCTTAATTTTCCCAGAATGCATCGTACAGTAGTCCTACTTAAGGTAGTCAAGAACTAAACTGCTTTGTGAAATGGCTGAATTTAGATGTCTGTCTGAAGTCTGACTAGTGCAAGGGTGGGAAACCTTCTCCAGAAAGAGCCACTGTGGGTGCAGCTTTCATACCAACCAAGCTGCTACACACCTGATTCAACTAATCAACCTCTGGAATGTCTAATAAGGGGCTTGATTAGTAGAATCAGGTGTGTAGCAGCTTGGTGAAACCAGCCCCAGTTCAGTACTATGGTGTTTGTTTTGACTGAGGTCTGGTGACAGACATGGCCATCGCAGAACATTCAGTACATTTACGTGCACAGTCAAGTCAAGCTACGGTAATAGCTTGATTAAGCCATGCAATCGGACTACTGTCCTTTTCCCAGTATACATGTGCAGGACAAAATTCGATCTATTGACGGAAGTATGCCTGTCTCCGCTACGATAGGTGGCGTAATGCCTTTCAGCTTGTTCGTGTTGTATCTTTTCCTGATTGACCTATTCCTTCTCAGACTAAATATTTCACAAAGAAGTTAGCTGGCGGCTAGCTAGTTGCAGGTCGAATGCATCGACTTAGTAAGATTGAGTGACGAGAACATGGTCAACTTTACAGCTCTGTATGCTTAATGCAGGCTGTTTGGTATTCTTTTCGCATGCTACCCCCGGTGTTTATGGTGTTAGCCGAAGCTTCGCTGAAACGCCACTATGCTCTATGTTGTGCCCTTTCTATTACACCGGAGTGCATTTCCCAGAAGCATAGTTGCTAGCAAATGACATAGTTCGTCCATTCACAGTCTGTGGTTCCAACTATGTAACTTAGCATCTGTGCTTTCGGGAAACACACTCCCGGGCTTCCGGTGCATGTTGGATGTGAGTCAGTAGTAATGACTGGTGGGAAAGTGTCGTTTTTCCGATGGCGAGAGGAAGGACATTTTTCGGATGACGCTCAAATCATTACATAAATCCTGCAAATTAAGGGTAGAAGTTAGGAGACCCCAAGGCGTTAATGTTCAAGCACTAATACACTTGCAGACGAGGATTGCTACTGTTCAGTACAAACTTAATAGCTAGTCAGAGCTCAGAGTTGTCGCTCAGCAGTTTGGTGTTTACATGTGCATAAGACTTCTGGGTCAAAGCCCTTTGGTTCGATTCAAGTGTATACATGCCTGCAAAATGCGACAATTAACCGCATTATCTGGGTGTGTTAGTCGGACCATGAGAAATTTGATATAACGTGATTCCTGTTGGACATTTTAAAAGTTTGGGTATAGTCGGACTAACACAATAATTCGATTTTCTCTAACATCATGTAAACGCAGTGACTGATTTTATTGTCCCCAAGGTAGTTCTGCATGGAGTTTGAGGTGTACTTTGGGGCTTTTGTCTTGCTTAAAAGTCCAACTCCTGCCAAATCTCAGCATTCTGGCAAAGGCATTTTGGGTTTGTCTGTAATTATTAACTTTTTAATAGTATTTCAGTACATTTACAGTGAGGAGTACCAATAATGCTGGGGCCAACAATGATAATCTGCATGTGTTGTTGTAACTGAGATACAACTGCGATGCTCGATGATCAAGACTGGCTGTTGCGGTCATGCTGCCTTGCATCTGATGTAGAGGCGTTTAGGCCCGGCTCACTGCACACAGCTGGTGGGGGGATGGGGTGAGAGTTGAGCCCACAGCTGGCGTCAGGTCCAGCTCATCCTCAGATACCCCCAGCGGTGGCGTGAAACGGAACCTCTGCAGGAGGACGGTGAAGAAGATGAAGAGCTCCATCCTGGCCAGGCTCTCCCCCAGACAGGCCCGCCGCCCTGCGAGGAAGAGAAGGACAGCATCAAAGTACAGCTCTTACGTTTTTTTAAGATGACATTACTTTGCTTTACCGTGCACTGTGCTGTAGTGTACCTGCAGAGAAGGGCATGAAGGCATCTCTCTTAATGAAGCAGCCCTTCTCATCCAGGAAGTGTCCAGGGTTGAAGCTGTGGGGGGTCTCCCACTCATCCTCGCCATGCAGCACCGATGTCAGGAGTGGAATCACTGTAGTTCCCTACATCACACAAGCAAAATGAAAAAAGGAAACCAGGAACAAGTAGAAGAATAGAAAGGAAGAGGAAGACGGGTGGATAAACATGAGGGTAGACGATAGAACCTTCTTGATAAAGTATCCCTCAAAGTTGACATCACAGCTAGTGGTGTGGGGAATGTTCAGGGGGACAATGTTGGCCAGTCTCTGGATCTCATGGATCACAGCATCAGTGTACGGAAGGTTCCTTCTGTCTTCCATCCGTGGTTCCTTTTCCCCAATGACTCGACTCAATTCCTCTTGAACCTGGGCTAAATTCCCAGAGAAAGTGAAACACAAAAATGTTCTCATCAATGATTTGAGGGGACAGACATAAGGATCCAGTATGTACTGAAGTGCGTGTGCATGTAGCTTTTATGGGTGTGCGGTAGTGCATTATCCCACCCTGTATGTGAGGATACTTGGCCATCAGCAGAAGGGCCCATCTCAGGGTGGATCCAGTGGTATTGGTTCGTCCTGCACACAGGTGGCCAACAGTATAATAAAGGTTGTCATTGTGGAAGTAGGAACCCAGCTGGTCTATTTCCTGGGAGCGTAAACATAGAGAATGCCGCATAGACAAAGAAGAAAGCAGATGAAGAAAATGATGAAAAATACTTGTTTGTCATGCATGTGGACTGCAGTCTGTTGAAGTTAAGGACAAAGCAGAGGGCAGTTCAATTAATTCATAGTTGATTTCTGGTTTAGATTTATTTCCAAATACCTCCTGCTGCCTAACAAGGTACGAGTCTACAAAGCCTCTGAGGTCTTGGGGGTTCAATGTGTCCTTCAGTCCCCGCACCAGCCCTTTAATATCTTCAATGTTGTTCTGCCTGTTCTTCAAAATTTGGGCTCGCTTCACGAGCCATCGGCCAAAACACCTACGCAGCCAGGGGAACATGTTGTACACCTGCGCAAACAATGCAGCTTTATTCATTTGAAAGTACTACAAATGTTGAAATTCATACATTTATACAAAAGAAGAATTATAGATCAGTACCTGTACTTCAGCTGAACCAGCAAGGTGAGCCACTTTATTAGCTCTGTCAACCATTTTTTGAAAGGCAGGGTCCGCATAGTCAAATCGGGTGCCATACATGATGGCACAGATTATGTTGGAGGCGGCGTAATTCACAGGCTGAGTGGTGTCAAAGGGCTTTCCTAAACACCAAAACAAAAAGCTTCAGTCCAGAAAGTAATACCCAGAATATATAAAATTACAACCTGCAAGTGGAAATTAACTCACTCCCTACGGAATACTTTTAAGTAAATTGTTGCATTTGTATGGAATGCTTTCCCTGAAAATTACACAATATAAAGTATAGAAGTACAGGTGGCCTATGACCACGATCGTCAACTGATTTTGTGTTTTCATCGGACAGTGAATGGTCATTCACGCCGCTGGCACTGGCTTATTGTAGGGAATGGTAGAATTCGCCGTGCCGCTGGCAGCGGCTTGCCGAAGGGAATGAGTTAGATGTCCTAGCATAATGTAGCGATTACAAAATGGGAATTGAGAACTCTATTGAATGAATCAGACAAATATTTTTGGTCACTGCCCCAAAATCTGTCATGGTATTACCAAGATTTGGGGTCTGATTGCCGACAAGTTTTATGATGATCAGTAATTTCTTATCTTTTTTTGATGAGCAGTGACAATGGCTGTAGGAGGCAGTAATTTTTCAGTTACCCATTGAACAACTAATTGGAGGGTGCCACACAGATCAAGCATGCAATGGTTCAATTTACTTGGCCAAATAATTGAGGAGATAGATGGATTTCTATTTTTTGTCCTCTTATACAGGGTGTATCAAGAAAAGTAGACTCTCCGAAGAGTACCCACCAAATTTACAATTGAACATTTTCATGAAATTTCTTCCTTTGCATATGTTGGGATGGACATCCTGCTTTGGTCCATACCAAAATTAATCGCATAACTTCATGCATGACTGAACACAGGCCCGTTTTCCACTGGGCAATAAAATGTCCTTCCTCCAAAAAATTAAAGTGTTAAAATCAGATGAAAAGTCTAAAACTGTAATGCAAAATGTGAATTTTTGCTTTTCTATGCCGCTACACTGAAATAAACCCTTTGTTTGCTGCTTTTTGCACTGTGGATGTATGGGAATGAGTCGGAGGGCCACACGGTGGTTTACAAAAGGTCACTACCCACCCGCATCCTTGTACTTGTTTACATTTATAAAGACAGTTGCTTACAAAGGACACCGAACATTTTGAAATCGCCAGCGAAAACGCCAAAGAACTTCTGCCACACTTTTGGTGGCATGGTAATTCACATTTTGCATTACAGTTTAAGACTTTTAATCCAATTTTAGCCTCTTAAATTTTTTGGAGGAAGGACATTTTATTGCCCACTCGAAAACGGGCCAGTGTTCAGTCATGCATGAAATTAAACTATTAATTTTGGTATGGACCGAAGCAGTATGTCCATACCAACATAAGCAAACAAAGAAATTTCATGAAAATGTTCAATTGTAAATTTGGTGGGTACTTTTCGGAGAGTCTACTTTTTTTTGATACACCCTATAGTGGCATCAATTGGAAAAGTATACGAAAATTAGCATGCTGCTGCAGAGGCAGCGCATTGATTCTAAGTATCATGTTGATCACAGGCAGCTGTCTAAATATGAATGGCCATATCGTTCATAGGACTGAAAAGGATGAAAGCATTAAAATAGGTCCCTCAAGACATGCTCTGCTTAAAATTTGATGCAAATTGAATGAACTTTGTAGAAGAAGCAAAATTCAATTTGTGGAAATCAAACGAGTATGTTCCAAAGGGAAAGCTGTGTACCAACTGCCAAAGCAGGATTTAATGATCTCCGACCGGGCAGTAAAAATACCCCCACAACCATGGGGGCGGGAGGGTTCAGACGTCTGAACAAATGGTGTTCCTTAGTTGCATACCAGCCAATTGCATTGCTCCACGCATTCCCAAACCATTTTGACAACTCTTATTGGTGACTTTCAGCGTGATCACACCCACACAACCTCCTTCAGGGTTAAGAGAAGAGCAAGCAGGCAGTTTGAGCTGAGGCAACACTTAATAGCCAATTTCAGCTGTGTGACACCGATCTGTATGTAATCTGCGTATTACGTTACTCCTCAGATTATATGGCCATCTTGCTATCTAGCTAATGCAATTTAAGGAAAATCATTGTTCATAATTGTGATATTTAAGCGATATCATTCAGTTTTTTCCCTAACTTCACAAGCTAGCTCACTATAACAGCAATTGCTATTGAGCTAGCCAGCAAGCAAATTAGCTAAAACGTCCTAAAAATCTGAAAGTACAGTTCAGACACACAAAAACGCTGCAAAATATATGCCTATTACTCCTAGCTAAGTCAGCAAAGTTAGGGCAAAACTAAATCTTATCGCTTGCAAAGATTGTCTGCAGTTTACATTAGTTAGCTAGCTAGATGCTATATCATCTAATGAGTAACATATAATCAAAGACGGAACAGAATAGCCAGTAGCTGGCTGGTTTACAAATGAGGAACATTGGTTTTCATTTAGGAGATAAACTTGCAGTTTTTTTTTGAACGCAAGGTATTTATCCTAGGATAGATACCTGGAAATTTTATTTGAAGCGTGAGGTTTCAAATGTAAATTTCCAGGTATCTAGCCTCCGATAAGTGCTTGAAAAAAAAAAAACCAGTAGGTTTATCTCCATTCCACCATGACTCATGTCAACACCCCTATGAAAATATTGGCGGACTAGCTACGACACACAGTTCGATATCACTTTGGCTTGCTAGCTAGGAAGCCAACTAGCTCGCTAATGAGTATGACAGTGTTCGCATTAAAAGTGAACTACAGCCTTTTTAGCTTGCTAGCCAGTAGGCTATGTAGCTAAATACATTAGTGTGCTAGCTGTACTATTGCTAGGTAGGTAGCCAACTAGCTCACTTGCGAGTAAGACTGTACACAAACTGTAGCCTTATTATGTCGGCGTAATCATGACGCGGTTTTGACCCAGTACGAGGTAGTTTACCTGTGAATAGATACCTGGTATTAACCAATCAAAATGCAGAATTCACTGAAATGAATGGTAGAATGATAGTTTGGCATCTCGGCATTTACCCCAATACACCTAACAGCCTACTGAATTTGAGGAGATGCGATAATAGACTGTCAGGATCCCGTCCCCAAAATTCAGAGCCAAGAAGTGTATGATGGGCTGGAGATGGAATGTTACCAAGAGTAAGAGTGACGCAGCAGCAAGCAAGCAATGGTGCTACCAGCAGCAGGACACGATACTGCGCAGCAGCAAGCAGTGGCATATTTTTTACAGTGGAAGTGCAGCTTTCAAATGTTGATAATGTGTGGATCAGGCACCAGGTACAGTAAGGCCATTCCTTGATGGTGTTGAATGTTCCGTTGTAAGTCTTCTTCAGGGTATTGAATCATCCATCAATGCTCTGATGAAGACTTTTGTCGAAACTTTGGTAATTTTATAAATTAATTATTATTACATTGTGGCAGGGAGTGTGCAACAGAATTTTAATTATTAATTAATTACACGGCTGAAAAAAGGCTGCAATTGGAGATGGACTGAGATGGATGAATTATTATTTGCATTATTGGCTTCCTTGCAATATCATGGGTTTTGCCTTTACAATGTCAAGGTACTGGTGATCTTAATTGATACTTTCTCAATCACAATAGGCTTATGAATTGGTTTTGGTTATTCTTTACATAACTTGATTTACAATATGCAATTTATCTTAAACAGGAACAGGTCGAGAGCAATTATGCTTAAAAAGATGAAAGGTTTCTATAACTCTGATGGCACGCCAAAGAAAATCCCTCATAAATCTTGGGCCGTTCGAGTTGAAGAGCTTAAGTCTTCTTCCAAATTCTATTTCCACTTAAATTTGTCCTGCTTGCCAAATAGTGAGTGAATATTGCAGCTGCCAAGGATCATTCTGGGCTGAAAAGTGGTGTGCTTTGAAATGTTATATGAGCAAACAAATGGGGCACTGCCAAGCAATTCAGCATTTCCAAATGAGGCACCTGAATAGGGTTGTGATTTGGTTGCGATCTCATTTCGATGGCCTCATGCAAGAAGGGCGTAAGTGACATTTTACTAATTTTACAGGAGAGGCAAAACACTGCCACAGCACCACCTGTTAAAAAATTTACCTGTACATACGACTTTTTAAAAAGGCATTTTAACCCCTTTAGGACAAAAATTGAGACAGCAGACTTGGTCAGGAAATGTGCAAGTCTCAGTTATTCCAAAACAACGAAAAAAGTCATTTTTGACCAAAGTGCGACTTACGCCCTTCTTGCATGAGGCCATCGATTAATCAAACAAGCTTTTGTGGTTAACCCATTATGTGCTTGCTGTAGCTAAAGAGAGCTCAGGTAAGGACGGTCAGATAAATCGTGAAATTCTCTTTAATAGCATTAAGTCTTCAGCTACACCTTAGATTAGCCACTGCAAACATGTAAATAAGGAACAGGTTTAGACTTGCCAGATGCAGCACCTTGCAGCCAGGAAGAAGCCTTTGTTATCTGGCAGCAGGCGAGAGTGATGCAGCAGTAGAGAATTATGCAGTGCAGCAGGCGGTGCCCCTTTAATTGCTGGATGGAGATCAGCAAACGACTGGTATGTACTTAGGATTGCACTATAGAACTATGAGATGGGATGGATGCAGCTGGTGTTACCAGGCCGTCTCAAAAATTATTTTCCTGTCTTTCTGGGTTTTTTTTTTCTGTCTGTAAAATACGCGCAGTAGTTTCATGCCAGTTATAGTGGTATGAGTAATAATCATTAGGAATTATTAAAAATATGGATTTAAGCTTTGTCATTCAAAATGCCATTGACAGGCATGGCTATTCTCCACAAATTGGCCGATTTTTGAGTTTCCTTGGTCCACTTAAGTCGATTTCTTGAAAGGTCTTAATTTGTTGAGAAAATGGTGTGTGGGGGGAATTTATATGTTGGTCCTTTAACCCTCCACCAAGAACGTGCATCAATCACTCGGATTGACGGGGTGTAAATGCTCTCCACACACAAGTTATTTTAAGAGCCCAATCAGAAGTACACTGCTGCATTTTGAAAATGGGCTTTGATTAATTACTTCTTTACTGGCTTAGCCAGTGATATTCGTTGATACACTTAGTAAAAAACCGCACATTTACAGCTGTTTTCAAACACGTGATCGAAAATCGTGAAAACATTGACAAGAGGTGGAGTCTCTTGTGCTTGGAATCGGTTAGGCTGATTTAAACAAATTTTGATGGGACTGGCTTGATAAGAGCATTGAAATAAGAGTCAAATTGGAAAGAGCATTTAAAATGAGACAGAAATCAGACAGCTTTGTGGAGAAGGGCGACTTCCAGCCAAAGCTCTCGGGTTCCACTGTAGAGATTTCAACAGTTACAGCATGAGAAGATGAGTTGCTTTGATAGACCATGCGATTAAATTGGCTAAACACGCACAGAAATTCAAAATACGGTGATAAAATTATTCCTTGGAGTCTGCATTCACAAAGTAGGACCGTGTGACTGATTTATCTCATTAGGGTACCTTGGCAAAGCCAGCCATCATGGGAGCATCATAGTCCAGACCTCTGACACCTATCGCCAAAAGACAAGTTCATTCTGAGGTAAAGTGAATTTCTCTGTGAGTCAGTTTCTTCAACTTTGCTGTAAGGGTATGTGTGGCTCAACAATTACCAACATTATAAGAACACTTTATATACAGCGCCCTCCATAATTATTGGCACCCCTGGTTAAGATGTGTTCTTTAGCTTCTAATAAATTGTTTTTTTCTAAATAATATAGGATATATATAAAAGAGGAAAATACAACCTTTAATTCAAGTGCATTTATTCAGTGGGAAAAAAATCCCACATTAAGAAATAATTCTTTTACATCAAATCATGTGTGCCACATTTATTAGCACCCCTGATGTTAATACTGTGTACAACCCCCTTTTGCCAACAAAACGGCACCTAATCTTCTCAGCTCACTCCACAGGTCTCCAATAGGGTTGAGGTCTGGGGACTGAGCTGGCCATGGGAGGAGCTTGATTTTGTATCTGGTGAACCATTTCTGTGTAGATTTGGCCACATGTTTAGGATCCTTATCTTGCTGAAGAACCCAGTGACGACCCATCTTCAGCTTTCGGGCAGAGGCCACCAGATTTTGATTTAAATGTCCTGGTATTTCAAAGCGTTCATGATGCCATGCACCCTAACAAGGTTCCCAGGGCCTCTGGAAGAGAAACAGGCCCACAGCATCACAGATCCTCCCCCATACTTCACAGTGGGCATGAGGTGCTTTTCTGCATACTCATCTTTTGTGTTCCGCCAGACCCACTTAGAGTGTTTGTTGCCAAAAAGCTCTATCTTGGTCTCATCTGACCAAAGCACACGGTCCCAGTTGAAGTCCCAGTACCGCTTAGTGAACTCCAGACATTTCGTTTATGATTGTGAGTGAGAAAAGGTTTTTTCCGTGCATGCCTCCCAAACAGCTTGTTGGCATGAAGATAGCACCTGATGGTTGTTTTGAAGACTTTGTGACCCCAAGATGCTACCACTTGTTCCAATTGTTCTTGTTCTCCAACAATGAGCTTTGGAGAACTTTTTATTTCTCCTCACTGTGTGTGGTGGCAAAATAACCTTGCATCCTCATCCAGGCTTGTTTACCACTGTTCCAGCTGTTTTAAACTTCTTAATGATTCCTCTGACAGTAGATATGGGCAGGTGCAGGCGAGTGGCTATTTTCATGTAGCCATTGCCTGACTTGTGAAGGTCGACACACATCTGTCTTACTTGAATGGTGTGTTCCTTTGCCTTTCCCATGCTGAAGAGTGAATAAGGGAAATGGCCTCTGTGTCACATCATATTTATACCCCAGGGAAACAGGAACTGAAGAATTACTAATTAAATATTCCTAGATACTCTGATCAACTTTTTTAACTACTGTAGAAATGACAGGAATACTTCAATTACATTTATTTCCTAGGTATTATTAGGGGGGCCAATAATTGTTGAACAGATGATTTTGTGAAAAATAATTATTTCTTAGTCAGGGATTTCTTTTTTCGCTAAAAATTCACTCGAGTTGAAGGTTATATTTTTCTACAATTTTCAGTGTGAGAGCATGCTTCTGCAATAAAAGTTGAGTTTATTTTAAGGCTTTGAACACATCTTAACTAGGGGTGCCAATAATTATTGAGGGCGCTGTAGGTCATATTTTCAAGACTTGTAACTTACTGTTAGACCTGTTGGACTGGTATATGTTTTGTTGCACAGTCATGTCTTGTTAAAAAATGTCTTTATTTACATGATTAAAACACATCATGAATCTTGAAATGAATTTTAAAATTTGCATTCCTTGTGAATTTTACTGAAGATTTTTACTTAGGCCATCATTTAAGCTTGAATTTCAACATTGCAATGTGATTTTTGACATGAACCTGGCAAATTGAGTCAGGATATATCAAATGGCTTCAATTATTTGTATATTGTTAGTGTTGCAACATGGTAAATTGATGCAGATGTTTGATTATAATGACGTTGCGCTAAAACTGTTCTCATATTTATTGCACTCCCATTTCCGCTTGACTGAGACTGGACACTTTCTCATGTTAAAGTGAGTTTAACTTGCATTTCGTGCAAAATATTAGAATCTAATCATGCCTAATAAACCCTCTGGAATTTTTTGAAGAGGCCACCAGGACTTACAACCAGAGCAGGGCTTATGACATCATATACTTGGATTTTCAAAAAGCATTTGATACAGTACCGCATAAGAGACTCATTTTTAAAATGAGCTCCATTGGAGTTACAGGAGGTATTCTGAAGTGGATTCAAAACTGGTTACAGGACAGAACACAAAGAGTAGTGGTCAGTGATATCTCATCTGAGCTGGGTATGGTGGGGAGCGGCGTCCCCCAAGGATCGGTGTTGGGACCCCTGCTGTTCCTCATTTACATTAATGACCTTGATAGGAATATTGAGAGCAGATTGGTTAAATTTGCAGATGACACTAAATTGGGGGGTTTGGCAAATAGTCTAGGGTCCACTAAAGTGATTCAGGACAATTTGGGTAGAATGCAGAATTGGGCAGAAATGTGGCAAATGAAATTTAATCGAGCTAAATGTAAAGTTGCACATGTAGGTAATAAAAACATTAGACAGGATTACTTCATGGGAGGTTTAAAACTGGAATGTGCTGCACAAGAGAAAGATCTGGGAGTGATTGTTAACCAAACCCTCACAGGTTCTAGCCATTGTACCGTAGCAGTTAAAAAAGCTAATCAGATGCTAGGATACATTGCCAAAAGTATTGAGTACAATCTAAGGAGGTGATGCTTCTTTTGTACAACACGTTCGTCAGACCACACCTGGAGTATTGTGTACAGTTCTGGGGACCATACTTTAAGAGAGATATAGAGGCTCTAGAGAAAGTTCAGAGAAGAGCCACTAAGCTTATTCCAGGTATAAAAGATGAAAGCTACGAGAAGAGGCTGAAGATCCTTAATCTCTTTAGTCTTAAGAAAAGGAGACCCAGGGGTGATTTGATTCAGGTCTTTAAATATGTTAAAGGGATTAACAAAGTAAATCATGTAGGATTCCTTTGACCAAGTGTTGTGTGTAGAACTCGGGGTCACAAATGGAAGTTGACCAAAGGTAAATTTAGCACTGATATTCTGAAATATTTCTTCACCCAAAGAGTAATTTCAATGTGGAATAGCTTGCCTGACCATATTGTTGAGGCAGAGACCTTGGGGGTTTTCAAGAGCAGGCTTGACCTAAAGCTAGATACCATGAGTCATTGAGTATCTGAAGGGATATATTCACAATAGTATAAAGTCACTGGTGAGCTTAGTTGGGCTGAAAGGCCTGTTCTTGCCATTCATGCTATGTTATGTTATTTTCATGATTACCAAAAGGTTCACTTTGAGAGCACTCCACACTAAACAGGTGTTGCTTGTTCTCCTTGATTACGTAAGACGGCAATCATTCATCTGAACGCGTATTTGCTTAATTTAAATCAACGTAATTCAAAATTATTGTCGGTATTGAGTGAAAAAAAGTGACAGTCGGCAGTGAAATAGGCTATAAAAAGCATGCGGCTCAAGCTATTTCTGCAGGTGTGCAATTTTGAATAACACTGATTTAAATTCAGCAAATACGTGTCCAGATAAATGATTGTCATCCTACCTAATCGGGGTGAACAAGCAACACCTGTTAAGTGTGGAGTGCTCTCAGAGTGAACCTTTTGTTAATCATGAAAATGACTGAGAACAGGTCAGGACTAATAATTGTTTAAAACGGATGTTTTGTCCACCCGAGTTCTCAGTTCTACGGAATTTAGCCCATGATTTCAATCGCTGTTAGATTGCATATGGAGAGAAACCGTGTCTTCAGTTCCCGATTACGATAATTAAAAAATGCGTCAAAAAAGGGAAAATAATTTGAGAACGAGCCAGGAATATCCCAATTGTCATAAAGGGACGTGTCTGCGCCACCCCAATTCCCTGTTCTAGCGCTGGGCCTGATACCATCGGCGGAACCAGACATATTTTACTGGGGCACACGCCCCAGTATTGGTCTGCAGTGCTCCAGTATAATTTTCCCCAGGGGATAAAAAAAAAATCACATTTTAAGTCTTCATGTCCACATAATCTACAGTAAGGGAATCTACAGTAACAGAAAGTGCGTAGGCACACAACTACTTAATATAATGACTGTAACTCATTGTTACTTTATTCACTTCACTCCGTATAGTACACAATGGCATGTGGCTACTTAATATTCGCGTGGCTTTGGCTGTGATTCGGCTAGTGCTCACTTCAGAATTTCAGAACACAAGGTCACACCCACAACGGGGCCTGTCAGTGCTGACTGCTCTCGCCGTCATTCTTTCCACCTGTCCTCAGGTTAGTGCTGGGCAACTGCCTGTCCTTACTGTTTTTTCTCCTCTGTGTCACCATTTCCCTGGGAATTCGGCTAGTGCTCACTTCAGAATTTCAGAACACAAGGTCACACACACACACACACACACACACAACGGGGTCTGTCAGTGCTGACTGCTCTCGCCGTCATTCTTTCCACCTGTCCTCAGGTTAGTGCTGAGCAACTGCCTGTCCTTACTGTTTTTTCTCCTCTGTGTCGCCATTTCCCTGGGAATTTAAATGTCACAACTTTGCTTAAACTTTCAGCTGCCGTCTTGCCAGCTAGCTCCGGCTGTAAATTGAAGAAGCCTAGTGCAGACGATAGCTGCTGCCTTATAGCCAACTGGCTCATCATAGGCATAACGTTGATTCATACTGGTGAGCCTAGCACTGTCAACTCCGTTTCTGGAGATTGCTATCGATGTTTGATGAGCATATATGAGCTATTTCACTTTAAAACATGGGTAATCTGACATGATAATCTGACATGAATGTATAATTTCAAGCACTATTTATGTTTGTTTCTGATTAATTTGCACCAAAATATTTTTGCTACCGCGCTTTGCGTGCTCGCATTGTTCGTGTCCAAGCTGTGCCCCAGTACAGTATCAGGTCTAGTGACGCCCCTGCCTGATACCTAGGTGTATAAATCCACACTTTGTGAGAATGACTGAAGATAGGCATAATTATGAACCTTATGAAATATTTCTGGCAAGCAATTGACAAAAAGCAATCTAATCTCATGAGGGTTAAACTTGTTGAGGATTTAGGGACTGTAAATAGAAATAAACACAATAATTTCCTGAAACATCCTCAAGCTGCAGAATGATTCATGAGGCTCTTTCAATAGATGAAAAGGGCTGAAAAACACAGGGCTTTTAAAGGACTCATCATCCACACCCCTAACCAGGGCCTTGCTCTTGACCCGCAGGCCCCCTGCTTTTTTCAGCTGATTTCAGCTTACAATGCTGCCACGCTTGTATTTATCTCACCCATAAAATTCTCGAACACCGCAATTACATGGCGTGACTCCTCAATGATCTTCTCCTCGATCCCTCTCTTGCCCATTCCAAAATCACGTAGATTGTTCAGAGAGAAACGTCTCATTTCCTTCCAGGAGTCTCCATTGGCAGAAAAAATTCCTGGGAGAGGGTAGAAGGCCATGAGGGATGAAATATTTGAAATTCATAGATTTTTTTGTCTTGTGCTAAACAACAACAACAGCAGCAGCAGCAGTCATGAAATGGGAAGGTCTGACGAGATCCCTGCTAATTAAATACAATCATGGAAGTATCACAGAAATCCTGCTGATTTCCTGCAGGGAAATGTGCTCAGCATGTTAGCTGAGAAACAAAATGTTCTATCTGCTTTCAAGGACAAATAATCTGGAACAGGAGTTAATAATGACTCAGTTTGAAGTTAAGCCAGAAACAAAAGGCCTAGGGTAAAAGGAAGGTAAAATACAAAAAAGGTCCCAGAGGTATAAACGGCCATCTCTTGCATGTTATTGGTGAGGCTCACCTCATGTATTGTGTGTGTGTGTGTGTGTGTGTGTGTGAGTGAGAGAGAGAGAGAGAGAGAGAGTGGTTAGTGAGGTGTGAGTGTTGTTTGGACTTTTCTTTGTTGCTTTTGTCCCGAGACAGTATCAAATTCCTGGGCTACCGAATTCTGGCACGCCTCCTTCGCTAGAGTGTCTGTTTTTAGCTTCGCACTATAGCCGAAGATATCTGTAGTCAGGTTTTGTATGACTCTCTATCTTCTAATTATTTGAGTTTATTCTCCCTTTTTTTATGTTGCTTTGCTTCCGTGGTTCAGACTATTATAGGTCCTTTGGAAGCGCGAGTACTCGCGTTTGGTCTGTATATTCTCTGTGTTTGTAATGAAGCTTAGCAAAAGTTCAGTCAGGAAGACTCTCTCTCTTTCGCACTCGTCAACCCCGTCTATTTTGTTCATGCATGTTCACTCGTGATTCTCCGCAGACAATATCCGGGGCTGTCAATGAGCAGTCAGCTGGCATGGCAGCTGATCGCTTCTATCCAACCAGGGCACACCTCAGTCGCTTCGCTAGCCAATCATTCTGCTGCCGCCTTTTTTAAATGTTATTTTCTACGCCCCAGTTTACCCATGTTGCCGCTCGCTGACCCTCCTCCGCCTCAACACCATCCTACTAATCAGACCTCCCGTTCCGCCACTCTAGCTTCACCAGTCCTCCCGTTCCGCCACTCTAGCTTCACCAGTCTTCAGCCGCCACCAGTGTCTGGATTCTTCGGGGGATTTCCTGCGGCTGCTCTGGGCAGTGCTCCTGATCTTCGAGTCTTCCCAAAGAGTCCACGCGGCAAAGACTTGTTTAGATTATAAGCATGTTACCCCTTTATGCTCAAAGGATAATAAATATTTTCTTGATTTCACTTGAGTCTCTCCTGGTTGAACTGTGTTCGTGCTACTCTCTTTCTCTCTGGTCGTTGCTCTTGGCCTCCATATACTACTGAACATTACAGAACACTCTAGCCAACAAGGAGTCGTTTGCAACCGCTGTGTTAGAAAAAGTTGTGGCTAACAAACAAGCTGTTCTCTCTGGTTATGGTAAAGGTCTTTCTAGCCTGAACAATCAACAGGCAGAATTGGCGAAGAGAGTCCGCCTTCAGGCGAATGCCATGGAGAGACTGGAGAACGTACTGTTAACTCTAACTGAGAATATTAGAGTCTTGTCCACGCAAATCTCTAAAAATGTTGCACAAGCACAGTCCGTACATCTTCCCCGAGAGCCAAAGCTTCAGTTACCCCAAGATATAGAGGCGAGGCAGGAAGATGTAAAGATTTCATTGCCCAATGTGAGATTTTTTTAAAGCGCAGCCTTCATGGTTTGTGAATGAAGAGTCTTGGGTTTCATTTATTTTATCCCTGTTAACCAACACAGCACTCACTTGGGTCGGCCCACTTATTCAATCTAATTCATCGGTAGTGAATATTGTGGAGACTCTCGTTAGAGAAATGGTATCGGTGTTTGATCAGGATGTTTGTGCTCAGGACGCGGCTATGCGTTTAATGCATGAAGGCAGGGCTCTGAGAGTGTTGCTGCGTTTTCAATCACATTTCGCTTTTTGGCGACAGAGACAGGCTGGCCAGAAGCGCCTCTTATGACAGTGTTTGTTCACGCTTTGGCAGAGGAGGATAAGGACGCTCTGTGGCTACATTGGAGCCTTGTTTGCCTCTAGATTGGTTCGTACTGCGGTGCGAATTGATAATTGCATCCGCGAATGTAACAGGGAGAAATGTACTGCATTGACACTTGCTGGCAACGGGGCTAATGCTCCTAGCAGCATACACCTCCCATTCCACCCACTGAAAATTCCACTCCTGGTGAGCCTATGCAGATTGATAGATCATATGAGAGCCGGGCTCTTAATCCCGTTCACAAACGTAAAATCTGCTATAATTGTAACAAACTGGGACATATCCATCCATGCTGCCCAGAGCTTCAGGGAGACGGGAAGTCCCTCTAGCGGTATAGTGGGCGCTAGAGGGACAGACCCAATTTCCCTTCCGAGCTTTAATCTCGGTAGAATTGACTGTGGGGAGACAGCAAATATTTATCAAAGCTTCTGTGGACTCTGGTGCCGTGGATTGTTTTATGGATGCAGGGTGGGCTAAGAGACATTCCATTCCCATCCGCCTTTTACATTCACACTCTGTTGGATCTTTGGACGGTCGCCCGCTGGGAACTGGATTTTTAACTGAAGTTTGTGAATCGTTGACCATTTTCATCTCTTTTGGTGGCCATTCTGAGGAGGTCCAGTTTTTTTATTATCAGTTCTCCTGTTTTCCCTGTCCTTTTAGGACACTCTTGGCTACGGGAATGTAGGCCTCATATCATTTGAGGAATTCAGGATAACCCAATCATCCAGTGGGGCACTGATTGTAGGTCCCACTGTAGGGAGAGTTTAGTGTGTCATCCCGGGCATCAACCTATGGGGGAGGCTGAGGCCTGGAGTGATTCTGAGGAGCGTGTCTCACACAACCCTCCTAATCTACAGAGGAGGAGGGGTTGGAGTGGGATCCTCAATTTGACTAGCAGCAGCCAGAGGAGGATTGCTACTTGGAGGATTTCTCTGACTCAGAATATGACATAGAGAGGGCAGGTTCCGAACAGGGTGAAAATTTGGGGGCCGCTCTGAACTTATGTCTGCCTCCTAATGTTCCTGACGATTATGCTGACCTCGCAGAGGATTTTAGCAAGCAACGGGCCTTGACTTTACCTCCTCATCGCATGTTCGATTGCGAGATCAATCTCCAACTGAGTAGCACTCTCCCCAGGGGTTCATTATACTTGCTGTCAGGGCCTGAGCAAAAGACCATGCGAGAATATATTCCGGAGGCTCTGGATAATGGATTTATTTGGCCCTCCACGTCTCCTGCCTTGTTTCTTTGGCAGTGCGGTCCCAAGTTCTCCAGTGGGGCCCTCTTCCTGTCTAGCAGGTCACTCAGGGGTTCATCGGACTAAGCAGTTCTTAGCCTGACATTTTTGGTGGCCCAGCATGATTGAGGATATCTGGGAGTTTGTAGTGCTGTATTTTCGCTAGGAAAAAGACTTCATACCTTCCCCCCTCTGGTCGGCTGCGGCCGTTGCCCATCTCTAAGTGCCCGTGGAGCCATATCATTCTTGATTTTCTCATGGGGCTGCCTGTTTCGGAAGGCAACACAGTCATCCTGGTCGTGGTTGACTGTGTTCTAAGGCCGCCCGTGCTGACCAAGCTGTCTTCAGTGCAGGAGACGACCCTTCTTGTTGTGGGCCATGTTTTCCGGCAGCGTGGCCTCCTTCAAGATGCGGTTTCTGACTGGGGCCCTCAATTTATGGCCAAATTCTGGCGTGTGTTTTGCAACCAGTTGGAGGCCATCATGAGCCTTTCCTCTGGTTTCCACCTAGAGACTAACGGGCAGACAGAGCGAACCAACCAGTCCTTGGAGAATACTCTTCGATGTTTGGCAGCTAACAACCCATGGAGTCAATTTTTAGCATGGGTTGAATATTTCCATAATTCACTGTGTAACTCCTCCACAGGCCTTTCCTTGTTTGAGGCCCAGTTGGGTTATCAGCCTCCACCGTTTCCTGAGACTGACAGGGATTCAGGGGTTCCTTAGGTAAATCACTTCGTTCGGCATTGTCAGTCAGTTTGGGCCAGGGTCCATTCCTCATTGTTGCGCTCTGGATGGAAACAAGACCGCCACAGATAGAAGGCGCCATTTGGCCCCATCTTATCGGGTTAGCCAAAGGGTCTGGCTTTCCACTCAGGACATGCCCTTGAGAGTGGAGTCACGGAAATTGGCTCCCCGCTTTATTGATCCTTTGAAGATTGTGCGAAGGATCAATCCTGTCACAGTCCGGTTGAAGGTCTCTAAATCCTTATGGATCCACCCCTCTTTTCATGTCTGCAGGCTCAAAACGGTTAGCACTTGCTTCCTACCTCTGGTCGACAAACCTCCGCTGCCACTGGGGATGATTGAGGTAGGGTCTGTTTACACTGGCGTCGTATTTTAGCCGAGAGGCGTGTGGGTCGTGGGGCTGTTTTTAGTCAACTGGGAGGGTTATGGTCCTGAGGAGCAGTGTTGGGTTCCTCCTCGGGATATCCTGGATCCTACCCTTATCTCTGAATTCCGTACATGGGGCTCTCTGGGAACTTCTGGGGCTGTTCCTTAGAGGGGGGGTCCTGTCATGGTTTGTGAGGTGTGCGTATTGTTCGGATTTTTTTTTCTTTGCGGCTTTCATCCCGGGACGATATCGAATTCCTGGGCCATCAAATTCTTTACCCAGCTGGCTGATTAAGCTGGTCTGCTATCATTGCTTAACCTGGCCCCATAGGGTAACTAAATACAAAATAAGGAACACCAAAAAATACTAAACACAAAAAACCCTAAAGACTAACAAGGAACATCTAACTAAGTAAACACAAGCACAAGAAATTAACTTTTTGTCTCATACAAATCTCGCAGGGACCCAGGAGTGTTCCTCAGGACCGTACCCTTCCCAGTCAACAAGGTACTGAAGCCCCCTACTCCTCCGCCGACAATTCAGAAGTTTCCGCACGGTGTACGCTTCACCACCGTCGATGATGCGCGGGGGAGGGGGAGGATGGGATCCGGGTGGAGGGGGTGGGTGACAGAGGGGCGGACTCGGGATACATGGAACACAGGGTGAATACAGCACATGGTGTGGGGGAGCTTCAGACAAATGGCGGTGGGGCTGATAATTTTGTCCACTGGTAAGGGGCCAAGGAATCTGGGGGCGAGCTTGCGGGATTCCACTCGGAGGGGAATGTCCTGGGCAGAAAGCCAGACTTTTTGGCCAACACGGTAGGTGGGGGCCGGCTTGCGTCGCTTGTCCGCCGGGTCCTTCATCTGATCCCCCGCACGAACGAGGGCGCGGCGAGCGGTGTGCCAGGTGTTTTGGCACCGCTTTATGAAGGCCTCGGCAGATGGAACCCCTACCTCTGCCTCCTGTGAGGGGAACAGGGGAGGCTGGTACCCCAGGCAACACTCAAAGGGAGTAAGACCAGAGGCTGCAGATGCGTGAGAGTTGAAGGCATACTCTACTCAAGGCTGATGGGCCGACCAAAAGCCTGGGTTGCTAGCGCACACGTATCGCAGCATGGTCTCCAGGGTCTGGTTGGCCCGCTCGGTCTGGCCGTTGGACTGAGGGTGAAACCCGGAAGTAAGAGAACAGGAGGGACCTAGGAGGGACAGGAATGCTTTCCAAAAGCGGGAAGTGAACTGGGGACCACGGTCAGAAACAATATTGGTAGGGATACCGTGGGGATGGACAACATGCTGTATAAGGAGGTTGGCTGTGGTTTGGGCTGAGGGGAGCTTGGGGAGTGCTATGAAGTGGGCTGCCTTGGAAAACCGATCAACAATAGTGAGGACAGTGGTGTTGCCTTGGCAGGGAGGAAGACCAGTAACAAAATCTAGGGCTATGTGGGACCAAAGGCGACTAGGGACAGGGAGTGGTTGAAGGAGACCAGAGGGGGGTGTGTGGGGTGTCTTAGCTGTGGCACAGACCGAGCAGGCACTTACGAAACCCTTGACGTCATCCTGGAGGTCTGGCCACCAGAAGCGACGTCAAAAGGCTGTGGTCCTCTTGACCCCTGGATGGCCTGAGAACTTGGATCCGTGTCCCCACTGCAGCACCTCTGATCGGAGGCCCTGGGGAACGAACAGACAGGTATCGGGACAGGCACTGGGCGCGGCCTGCCCGCCCTGTGCTGCCCAAACCCTTTCCTCGATAGGAAGCTGGATAGCGCAGAGGAAGCGACTCGGAGGGAGGATGGTCTCGGGAGGGCTCTCGGGAGTGGCACTCCTCTCGAACTGTTGAGAAAGAGCATCAGCCTTGGCATTACGGGACCCGGGCCTGTAAGCCAAGGAGAAGTTGAATCGCTCGAAAAATAAGGTCTGGCAGGGATTAAGCCTCTTGGCTGTCTTTAGGTACTCGAGGTTTTTGTAGTCTGTCCACACAAGAAATAGCGTAGCGGCTCCCTCTAGCCAATGGCGCCACCAACTTGAACTAACTTGACTGCCAGTAACTCCCAGTTTCCGAAGTCATAGTTGGCTTCCGTAGGCGTGAGGCGGTGCGAAAAGAGGGCACAGGGGTGTACCTTCCCGTCCTTGGTGGACCTCTGGGACAGCACCGCTATCACGCCCACGTTGGAGGCATCCACCTCCAAGATGAACTGGGATGACGGGTCCGGAGTCATCAGGATGGGTGCAATCGTGAACCGCCGCTTCAGCTGCTGGAATGCCTGGTCTGCCTGGGTGTTCCAGCGGAACGGCTGCTTGGTAGAAGTCAGCGCGGTCAGGGGGGCTGCCACCGTGCTTGTTACGTGCCACGTTACTTTTTTTTCTCTTCTTTTTCTGTGTTCCCTTGTTTTCCCCTGTGCTGCTGTGTTCTCTATTGGTCCAGGTCCCTGCCAGTCATCATCACCCCAAGTCCCGCCTCCACCAGTCAGAGGGATCCTTTTGCTGTCTGTTCGGCCAATCATTCTTCAGACCTTCATTTGGAACAACCAATCATCTTTCACCCCCCGCTATTTCAAATCCTTGATCTTGTGACTAAAAAGAGCTGTTATTTTTGGTTACCGTCATTTTCTACTGTGTGCTTTCTTTCTTATTGTCTTAGCCTTGGAGTCTTGTTTTTTTTTGAGTTCCAGTCTACATCTTGTTTTGTGTATATCGGTTTGTGTCGACCACACTGAGGCCGGGGAAGGGTAAGACGGAGGCCTCTATATGCTTGCATGTAGTAGAACTCTTGTTAGACACACTAGTTTAGGAGTGCTTGCCAACCGCTGTATTTCTGTTTTGGGTAGTTAGTGTAGTTAGATAGGTTTTTCCTTTTGTATATATATGATAAAGCAGTTAGCTAGCTTCCCTTTTGGTTTTCAATAAGCGGTGTTTGGTTTTGTTCCTTTCTTTTCTTGGGCAACACTCAGGTCCCCGGACCTTGGATGTGTGTCTTGTGTGTCTGTTTTGTTTGTGCTGTACATAAATATTATAAATATTGTATATACCCCTTTTTGCACTAGTAAACTTTATTGCACTGTACTTATTTTGACTCTGTGCATATTTCGCCCTTCCCCCCCCTCCTTTCATATGTGATTAGTTGAGGCCCCTTCGGGATTAATCTACTTTCTTAACATCTAACCATAGCCAACGTGCGACCCCAGGCTTCCTTAGTACCTGGGTTCGTAACAGTGCTGTACCCTCGAATGAAGCGGCGGTAGAAATTTGCAAAACCCAGGAAACTCTGGAGAGCCTTGCGGTCCTTGGGCTGGGGCCATTCCAGGAACGGATTGCACCTTAGCAGAATCCATTTTCAGGGACCCGGGAGAGATGATGTAGCCCAGAAACGTTGTGGAGCAGGTGTGAAACTCGCACTTCTCGGCCTTCACGAAAAGGCGGTTCTCCAACAACCGTTTCAGGACTCGGCGCACATGCCGAATGTGCTCCTCCCGGGTGCGTGAGAAAATGAGGATTTCATCTAGGTAGACATAAACGGACCGACCACCAGGCGCTGAAACACCGCGGGCGCGTTGGTAAGGCCAAAGGGAACTACCAGGTATTCCCAGTGCCACTGGGGGTATTAAATGCGGTCTTCCACTCATCCCCCTCACGTATCCGCACCAGGTGGTAGGTCTTCTGCAAGTCCAGCTTGGTAAACACCTGGGCCCCCTGGATGATGTCGAAGGCGGACGACATGAGGGGAAGGGGATAACGGTTCCGGACCATTATCTTATTCAACCCTCTGTAGTTGATGCAGGGCTGGAGCGAACCATCCGTCTTCGCCACAAAGAAGAATCCGGCTCCTGCTGGCGACGTGGAGGCCCGAATAATCCCAGCCGCGAGAGACTACTGGAGATACTTCTCCATGGCGACTCTCTCAGGCTGAGACAGGGAGAAGACCCGCCCCCTAGGCAGCACTGCTCCTGTCAGGAGATTGATCTCACAATCATAGGGCCGGTGAGGTGGCAGAGACACCGCCCTAGACTTGCTGAATACCGCGCCCAGGTCATGATATTCAGCAGGGACTCGGGAGAGATCAGGCGCAGGCTCAGAGGACACCTGTGACCCAGGCACAGGTGGAGCCGCGTGGCGAAGGCAGCGGGCCGAACAGGAGGACTTCCACTCACGAACCTCGGGCCATGCTCGCGGAGCCAGGGGTGTCCCAGAACCACCAGGGATCTGGGAGTCTGGATGATGAAGAAACTGATGGTCTCGCGATGGTTACCAGAAACCAAAAGCTGGACTCGCGCCGTTTGGAGTTGAATCTGAGCCAGTCTCTGGCCCCCGAGGCCAGAGACGGTCAGCGGCTGTGCCAGTGGGGAGAGTGAAATACCCCAGGAAGCTGCGGCTTTGGCGTCCAGGAAGTTCTCTCCAGCTCCAGTATCCACCAAGGCAGAAGTGCGACGGCACTTGTTGCCCCAGGATAGGGTCACAGGGATGCAGGTCCGACGATTGGAGGAGGCCTGGGGTCGAGGAGTGCCCACCACTGCCTCACCGGTCACTACAGGCTGTTGGCTCTTTGGTAATCCTTCTCCTCCTTCGTCAGGCGACTGCGGCCCAACTGCATGGGCTCGGGCTCGGGTTGGTGGGCTCGGGAGGATGCTTGACTGGGACGAGCGGGTGATTGGAACCGGATGACCGGAGTCTCGGAAAATTCGGAGGGAGCTGCCCGACATCGCCCCAAGCAAGTGGCAGTCTCCTCCTGGTGGCTGTTGGAGGGAGCTGGCCGATGAAGGCGGCCCCATGCTCCAAGTAGCGGTGGTCTGCTGCGGGTTGGATCTGCTGCCGCTGGCCCTGGAGCTCTGCATCGCGGGAATCCATCCTGCTGGTGTTCATGAGACGGACCCTTCTGTAAGAAGAGGTCAGAGCAACACCAGGTGCAGGATGCAGAAGTGTTTATTAAACACAAAACACTAAGGGAAAAATGACAGACACAAAACACCGTGCACAAGCACTGAACAAATGGAAGAACTAAGGTACTCTACTAAAGGCAGGGGGAAACAGACATACACTCTCCACAAGAGGATAAACAAAGAAAACAAAAACTGAACCTAACTAAATTGACGGACACACTGGGAGACTTATACACGGGGCAGACAAGACTAAAGTGCAGCAAACAGAAAGACTCGGGAATCATACAAGGGAGACACTCAGAAGGCACGAGGAGCCGAGATTTCACCATGTAGAACAATACGGAGGATCCGTCTGACAAACGCTTGAAAAACAGGAACATTTATAATCACGAGAGGAGGCGGGGACTCGGAACGCAGTCACGCACTGAAACAGAAACACATCGGATTAATAAACAATCACACAAGGACCGGGTTTACAATAATGACTCGAGACAAGACGCGGAGACAATCAATCAAACTAGACAGTTTAGATTAAGGCAATCTAAACGTGATGAGGAAAAAGCACCAAAAGGAAAGCGAAGGTAAGCACAGGATTTAAATGTAGTTAACCAGATACAGCTCAGATTGAAATACAAAAGCCAGAAACGCACACGCTCGCTAAATGAGTTAATTAAGGGTAATACTACATGACAAATTATTTACAATCACCCTTAAAGTGCTCATTAGTACGTGTTAGTAATGTCCTTTCAGAGAGCGCATTCACTTGTTTCGCGAGAACCAGAATTAAACACAGCTGGAAGCAATGAATGAAATACCAAAGCCAAACCGAAAGTAGAAAACGTGATTGGATGACGACACGCAGGCATGCTGAAGGCAGTCACGCGACACCACTGGAAACAGATTGGGAGCGATCGTCAGACGGCTGAATTGAGAGCTGGAAATAAAAGAAACAAAAGTAAATCACAAGCACAAATAAGCACGGGACAACACACGAAAGGGCAGAATCATAACACAGTTGCAGATACTGTGAGGTATTGCACTGGGATAAATAACCACCTGTATTGTAGCCTGCGTTGCCAGCGGTCAGCGGCTGGTGGGGAAAAGGAGAGGAAAGACCACCTGCACAATAACGTAGGGATTTTGAGTAGCCGCCCACTTCCTTGCGCAACGAGCCGCGACCGACCACCCTTTTTTTTAAACCAATGAAACTCTAGTGTAATTTGAGAGCACAAGAGATGCGTGGAGATTAAATCATCTAGTAAATGATTGATCGCCTGTAGTTGTTCGTTCTTTTGAGTAATCTTTCGGTCGTGAATTTCAAGATCTTCAAGCGATTTCTTTATCAAAGCGCCGTTCTCTACATTCGCCATCTTTGTTCTGGCAGTTTACAGCGTAACCATGCGTTGCGTTACATTCGATGGTGGTTCAATTTTGATTGACACCTCTTAAGCCAATCAGTAATTCCCGTTCACTGGTGAACGGACAACTCAAAATCCCTACGTTATTGTGCAGGTGGTCTTTCCTCTCCTTTATCCCGCCAGCCGCTGACCGCTGGTAACGCATGCCACATGTATTGTGCCATCACCATTATCTGGTGCAAATCACCATGATCGGGTTGTAATTACATTCAGCTCATTAAATCACAAGGGATAAACATTATTCAAATGTGAAAACAAAATCAAGTTCGTCTCGGAGATAGACAAAACAGTCATTGCCATCCTTAGAATCCCCTTCACAAGCATGGTCTAAATTTTAAGCTTTACCACCCATAAAAGAAAGTGTAATGCATACTGCATAACTACCTCTGTAAAAACTCCAGCGTAGCCCCAAGTTCCACAGAATAGAACAACCTGTTGTGCAGGTAATATGAGCAGAACATCATCTGGAATGCTCTGGTGAAGCTGAGAAACCGCTCGTTCACTACGACCTGGTCCACTGCAACCATGAACACCTTGGCAGTGTTACCTGTTACCTGTGACAAGTGCAGGGAGGGTATACAGATCACTTCCACAGCAAGTAAATGCCTCACTTCAGCTATATACATCCAATGAGGTCAGGTAACCCAGAATGAGTGTTCCACAATTTAGCTGACGTAATTCCCTGTCTATATTGTGTCTGTACTCCAAGCATTTTTGTTTCCTGCAGTGCATGGTGCACTGCACCTGACATTACCCGGCCAAAATACAAACTTCAACAACAAATAAACCATTTTTAGGCATGACCTACCATGCAGGGAGTCGATGCAGGGAGTCGATGGTAATTTGGAGGGGTCAACATCAGTCGCAATGGCAGTGTTGTCAATATTTAAAAACATCTTGTCTTGATGCTCATTGAAATGAGTAAGAAGAAGCAGCACAGCTGCGCAAATTTCATCACCTCCAGAGAGAGTTTGGCTCAGAATAAAGCCTGCTTTGCTGGATGGGTCAGTTTGAACAAACTGAAAATACCGCAGGATTCTTCTGCATTTGGTGGTCGTGGACTCTTCAAAGCAGTCATCAATGTGGACGCCTGTGAGTTCCTTGAAATGGAGCCTTATTCCGGTTTCTAGGAAGAGGAAAGGCTAATCCTTCATGATCTCTTCAGTGTCCTTCTGACAACATCTCTCTCCTTTGTGAGGGAAACATCTCCATCATCAATCTTTCAATTTTCCCAGCATCTTTGTCCTTGTTTCTAAACATATTGATTAGCTCTTCCTGCTTTTGCTTTTGCAATTGTTCCGTTTCACCAGGTGGAAGGTCTGGCTCAGGGTTAATGCAGCCATAAGCATCTTTGCGCACTGTCTTTGGATTGTCAGGGCAGCCACTTTCAGACAACCTTTTCTGGGCAGGAAGAGCTTGGAGTCGTTTGCTGTTTTCTATTCGAGATACGAACTGTTTCACTAGTGAGTCATACTCGGTGCTAATAACCTGGCCCTCAATCTCATCTCGGAAGGAATTTGGGTAACTAATTACCATCTTCCTTGCTATTTCTGTGATGTGCTTTTTTCCCGCTTTTTTGCACACAGTCAGTATTTCGGCGACCACAATCTTAATAATCTCCCTTCGTTCTGCTGCAGACGACCTCTTCTTAGAGTCCAATAACTTCCTTGTACTTAACGACATCTTATGCCAGGGAATGCAAAAACTATAATGCCAGCTGTTGTCTCCTCCAGCTAAAATAAAGGGCCCACTCTCTGACCCCTGGGGTGAGGCATGACTTGGTACAGTGGGTGAGGCTTGACTTCTCATGACCATTGCTGAGTTCGAGCTCCCCGTGGTAGCGACCTTCGGTGTGGAGTGTTTGGTGATGACTGAATCATCTATGTCACTAATAAATGAATCATCACCAGCACTAGACTCTCAATTTGGCTTGTAGCTATTGAGGAGAAATCATCCTCTACTCTCCTCACAGAGGGTGACCCTAAATAGCAGATTCATTAATGTCAGTCAAAATCTTTCATAGATAAACTCATTCTAGTAAATCAATCCTAATCTTGTTACAATCATACCTTAAAAGGTCACCACTACTTTCAAGAACACAGTGCCCACCAGAATTCTTCCCAGAATTCTTAATGATAATAATGCATCAGTTATGTAGCGCTTGTCTAGACACAAAGATGCTTCACAATGGATACGTTATTCATTCACGTCCACAATCACGCTCTGATGGTGGGCAGCCCTGGGGCAGGACGACGGAAGCGTGGCTGCTAGCATGCGCTTACGGCCCCTCCGACCACCAAAGATTTGCACATAGTGAGTGACACTGAAGGCAAGGTGGGTAAACTATCTTGCCCAAGGACACAACAACAACATGACTCAGACAGAGCGGGATTTGAACCACCAACCCTTTGGTTATTAGATAACTCACTCTACCTCCTGAGCTATAGCCGTATTAAAGGGCCTAGTTTGAGAGTCAGTGATGCGTAATGGTGAAGATAGTGGTGCTTGGGTTTTAAACGATCAGAGGGAAACACTGTTTTCCTCGTTTCTAGATATTCGACGACTCGAATGTTGAGGTAAGCGACCTGGGTAATGGTGATCATCAGTGCACACACTAGTGCCACAAGTTCTTTCAAAGAGATCACTAGTTGCCACACTGGGTCATGAGGATCAACTTTGTCACCAAAAATGACAGGCAGAAGTCTAAGAAGACACCAGTTCTCGGCTGCTTGTCCACCAATTGTTTTGCACTTTTCATTCACCTGACAAGGAGATGAATTGGAATCGGAGTCCTTGTAGGCAAACTGTGCTATTCGTCTATTCAGCTGAGAGTATGTGAACCAGTGACGTGGGGTGGAGGTCAGTTTGGTGAGGCAGAAACCTCCCCTTTGCTTGATTAGCAATCAGACGATTAACTAGTTCAGTAAGAATATTCGGCAGAATGACGGGCCGGTTAATTTTCCCTGGCATTATTACTCAGTAGGCTACATCGAACTTGAAATGCTCACGAAACTGCAGATTTGCGAGTACTTGCTTACGGGAAGCCAGAGACGTGCAGTGAGGTGAGGCAGTGACCTAAACTTTCTCACAGGATTTTGTTAACTTGTTCCCACATACCATTCCTGATTGACAATCAAAACAATTAAGACCAAGCCTGTAGGAAGCCTGATACTGATGGAGGAGATAATGACTTCATTCACGTAGACGCTGCAATTCGAGACTGCAAGGATGGAAGTCTTAATAATGAATTAGGAAAAATTCTCTCTGTAATTCTGTATATTGTTCAAACATTTTGTTAATCGGATTAAGACAGAAGACTGAAAATAAACGCCCGCTTTTTGTTTGGGTGTAAAAGCGCGTTTTTAAAGGAGAATATAGGCTATTGATTAAGCATTGAAAGCATTGAGCATTTCAGGTTCAATATACTGAGCAATAACGCCACGGAAACTTTAACTGGCCCGTCATTCTGTCGAATAGTATTACTAAACTAGTTAATCGTATGATTGCTAATCAAGCAAAGGGGTGGTTCCTGCCTCACCAAACTAACCTCCGACTGCACGTCACTGATGTGCCAGAAATGGTCACAAGTCCATGCTCTTCAAGCCGTCTCAGATCTGCCAACATCCTAGAAAACACAGTATCCTGACCAAAGTAGTTTAAGTCTCTATCTTTGCACAACAGCACTAACTGTATATTGTCAATACTGGTCCGATGGAAGTGCTCAAAGTCAGCAAGTGTGAAGTATACTCCCACAAGTTTGTGTTTTTTCCTAGCTGACCCCAGTGGATTGACAACTTCTAACGCATCCTGATACAAGATCAGTCTTAAGATGAGGTCACCTCCTTGCAGAAAGAGCCTATTGGATTTGTAGACTGAGCCATCACAAATATCACTCTGGATGCCATCAGAATCTGGACGTTTCTGGGACTAAACACACTCTTGCCACACAACAGTATCTTTTAGAATAGTTCTTTAAGTGTCATGGAGAGGTATGTATTGCGCATAACTGTCTATTCGATGTTCATTATTGCCCAGGAAAACATTTTCTGGATGCACATAGGCAAAGTTCTTCTGAAAATACTGCCTTCTGGTGTATTCAGTGGAGAGAGAGGAGCTACATGCAGCATGCAAATCAGTTTCCTGAAGACACTGAAAAACTGAATCAATCTCCGTATCTGACTTGTTCGAATTGACTCCAAGTGCTTCTTGAATTTTGTCTTTCTTGTACTGACGACAAATGGCATTCAAACCATTGATCTCTTCAACAATCATTTGAATAGTTAAAGATGGAACAAGATACGCTGCCTGGAGTTAGATGTAAAATAGGCACAGATTTCTCATGTTTGTACAAAGATGTGGTGTCAATATGTGGTGTAACCTGGGACTGATTTTCACTTTGGTCCAATCCAGTTTCAATTTCATTCTCAGAGGACACAGATGGCTCAGAGAACAACAACCTGGGTATTTACATCAGTTTCGTGTCTGTGCGTCCTAGAGACATAGGATGTAAATGATGACTTCACTTTAAATGCCTTGTTACAATTGCTGACTGGGTAATGTACCTATTCATGTTTACTCAAATGTACCTTGAGGTGTGCGAGAAGATTTCTCAGATCTGTACATTGCTTCTTACAGTCGGCATGATCACATACAAATGACATTTGTCTGTCACCCAAGTGTGGAACAGGACTGTTGTGTTAACGATAAACATGAGATTTTAAGGCAGTGTATTTGGTGAATTTTTGTTTGCAGTCTAAGAAGCAACATGGATAGTAACCATTATAGAAACCATGGGCAAAGCGGGGGGGTGGCCTTTGGGACTGAAGCCCCGAATCTCATTTCAAAAGCCCCGGATCTTTTTTAAGCTTCTGAAATTATGACAACCCTGACACCATGTCCCCTATACATTATATAAAGCCTTATTATTGTGCAAATAATTGGAAACAACAAACACCTTCATTATTTGGAAAAAAGCGTCAGCTAAATACTTTCAACACGCCACAACAAGACAAATAGAATCCCGCCAACAGACACCGCAACATTGTAAACAACTCTAAGTGTTCTAAACATTGACGTCTCTCAGCAGTCTTGTTCAAGTAGCCTCAGGGTGTGTAACACACTTTGCCATGGACATAAGACATTTCTTTAAACCAACATCCAGTGAGACCACAGCAGCAGCAGCCCCTGACAATGACCTGTCAAATGTTTCAGGTCAGTGAAATTACTTTGATTTAGCCCAGCAGCAATTGCGCGCTTTGATGTTTAGTGCTAGCCATAGCTGCTAGTGCCAGAAGCTAGTGCTACATAGCCCGCATCAGCTAGCTAGGCTGCTACGATAATTCCTCCCCTAACAAAACATAGATTAGTACTACCAGCCTTGTTTAAAGTGTCAGAAATCCGTTTTCTGATTCCGATTCCGTCTCAGCCTATTGTACAGTGTTCTGTGCTACCAAATGTTACCTTAAATTAAAACGTTGAGGTTCACTCTGTGGAGTCCACAGAATATCATGAAGAGGTGAAAAATATCTACGCCAGACATACTAGTTAACTTATATTAAACTAAAACTTTTTATTCATGATTTAGACAAGAAATGTACAGCTATCGCGTTGCTGCATTCGCAGTTTGACAAGCCGCCAACATGTTAACAACGTTACCGATGCGAGGCTGGCGCGGGTAGACCGTCTTGTTTACTTTCAGCTGGCGTCCACATCCACGTTCAACTGAACGTGAACTTTGACCCCTTTTAACTCACGCAAATGAGTTCAATCAGAGTGATAGATGGGACAAACAAACCTCTAAAATAATGTAGTACTTAGTAATTTGTTTGCATATGTATAATGCTTCAGTGCATTATCATTACTATTTAAAATAAAATTTTAAATTTCAGTCAGTGAGTAGCCTAGGCCTAATAATGTTGTTAATCAAGATGGATTCATTTTAAATTTTAAAAATATGTATTTATTTATTTTGATCTTCTTTTAGCCCTAGTTGTAATAATTATATTATCTGGTATTATATAGTATATTATATATTTAAATTAGATTGTATTATATCATATCACATCATATTATATAGTCCCCATTTTTATGAGTCTATTTTGTTACACAGATGAGACAGGTGAAATCAGGGAAGAGGCAGAAGAGACATCACAGCAAGGGACAGCCAGTGGAATTGCTAGTTGTCTGACTTCAGAAGGAGACAAAAACAGGCCAGTAGAAGAACAGGCAGAGCTAGGGGCAGCAGGTGGAATAGCAGGGTGTGACCTAGGATCTCCAGAAAGTGGTCCGAAGCAGGTGCGCCTGTCACAATATCCCTTCAGCCAGTTTGGATCTCAGAAAAGAGCTTTCAACAAAAATTGGTTTGAGCAATTCAAATGGCTTGAGTATTCTGCGGAGGGCAATTCTGCATTCTGCTTTTCCTGCCGTATATTTGGAAAGCAGAATACACGCATTAATAAAGATTCACTCAGTGGATCTGATTTTTCCAACTGGAAAAGGGCTCTGGATACATTCCGGGAGCATGAAAAGAGTGCTTTCCATGTCTCAACCATGTCCTGCTGGCATGGCTTCAAAACCACAAAAAACAAAGGAGATGTGATAACACAGCTTCAGGCTGCTAATGCAGATGAAATTTTACAACGAAGAGAATACCTTCGGCGAATTGCAGCCATCACCACCTTCCTTGGCAAACAAGGGATTCCATTTAGAGGACATGATGAGCAAGAGTCTAGCCAAAATCAAGGCAACTTCTTGGAATGCTTTAAGGTCCTTAAAGAATTCGATCCTTTTTTACAAAATTACACTCCAAAGTCAACTACCACCTATCTTTCTCATTTTTCGCAAAATGAGATGATCATAAGTATTTCAAGAGAGGTTACAGGGAACATAGTGAAACAGATGAAGGCGGCAGGAATGTACTCTGTAATGGCAGATGAGGCCAGAGACAGACACACAGAGCAACTTGCTGTGTGTGTCCGTTACGTGACCAAAGAGGGCCAAGTCACAGAAAGTTTTCTTAGGCTATGGAAACTGAAGGGATTTGATGCCAACTCTATTACAGATGCAATTGAAGAACTGTTGCAGTCACACACGTTGGGAGGTCTGCTGTGTGTTGCCCAAGCTTATGATGGAGCATCCGTCATGAGTGGAGAAGTGGGGGGTGTGCAGGCCCGCTTCAGGGAGCTACACCCTGAAGCAGTATATGTACACTGCTATGCACACCAATTGAATCTTGTTTTGTGCAATACGTGCAAAGCAGTGCCAGCGGCTTCCAAGTTCTTTGAGCTGTTGGAAAATCTGTACACCACTTTCAGTACTTCCTTAGTGAACCACGACAAGTTCCTAGAAGTACAGAAAGAACTTGGATTAACACCATCTGAACTGGTGCAGCTTTCCACCACACGATGGGCATGCAAGCTGAGGTCTATCAAAGCTGTGCTGAAAAACCTTCCTGCCATCCTGTCCTGCCTCAGCTCAACAAAGACCTCCATGAACAAGGGGATCCTATGAAACCTCCGCAGGCCAAAGACGATGTACATGCTGCTCATGTTTTCCAAACTCCTTGGAATAACGGAAGGATTACACAGGTATCTTCAGGGGGAAAGTGTGGACTTGGGCAAAGCTGCCCAGTACAAAATGGCAGTACATCAGACTTTGAAAGACCTCCGCACAGATGATAGTGCTGAAGAGATGTTCAGAAGATCCATGGTCTTATGTGAGGAACATCACATTCAGCTTCCAGTTGGACCCAGACAAAAGCAAAAACGCTTTGATGATTTTGTGGTGGAGTCAGCCTGTGGATCAACCTCAAGCATGACCAGCTCAGATGATTTCAAATGCCAGCTTTTTTATCCATGCCTGGACAGGATGTTGGAGGAGCTCACCTGTCGGTTTTCAGGTGTGGGAGAAGAGATTATGTCAGGTATTCAAGCCTGCAACCCAACATCTGAGGTCTTTCTCTCTGGAGATTCCCTCAAAATCCTTGCCCGCCATTACAAGATTGAGCTGAGGTCAGAAGAAGTTCTGGTGGCTACAACATTCATCAGGAGAAAGATGGAAACCCAGACTATCCCTGACACTGCCAGTGTCTTCCAAATGCTGGATGCTGACATGTTTCCAACTCTTAGAGCTGTATTTCAAGTTGCTTTGACTATTCCAGTCAGCAGCTGTAGCTGTGAGCGTTCCTTCAGTGCCTTGCGGCGCCTTCACACTTGGCTTAGGAGCACTATGGGGCAAGATAGGCTCAACGACCTGGCTGTCATGATGATTGAAAGAGAAAATGTGTCTGTCAAAAGCAGGGATAGCGTAATCGACAGGTTTGCCAATCTCAAACCACGCAGGTATAGCCTTATGCTGCCACCACAAAACTAGAATAATCACTGGGGTAGAAGTAGACAATAGTTGGAATGGAGTGTGAAGAAGAAATTAAATTAGTAGTGTAAGAATCCATAGAAGAACAGACAGATGAGAGAAAAAAATGGGGAATGAAGATATATCTTTTTTAGACTTAATTCCTTCACCTAAAACATTTTGGCTCATACGTTGTAGTTTTAATATTTTTATTTGAATCAGTTTTTCACCATAATTCATTAAATAGTTTATTCATTCATTCAGTTATTCAATTTGTTCTCATTTACAATGCTGAGACCAACTAAGGAATGAGAATCTTGTTTTACAATACTTTGCATTTACAATGTTTTCTTTCCATTAAATAGAGAAACCTTTCAGTCTCTTCCTTTTTTAAAAAAAGACAATGGATGAAGGTGTGTCGATGAAATTGGGGTGGTGAAAAATAACTTGAAGGTGTTATAGTACATTAGCTAACAATGGTCTCCATTCTTGAGTTGTCATTTTCATCTAGTGGAAAGGACATGCAACAGCATGGATAATACTTCACTACAAAATCATGACCCTATTGTTGGCTAAGCACAGTAGGCATACCACTTCTAAAATACACACAAGAAAACAATCCAAGTCTCAATTTTGCCATTGGAGTTTACATAAAAATCTCTAAAAGTCAATAGCTAAGTGGTTATTGTTTCTTTCCATTAAATAGTATTTCCTTGAGCAGGCCTTGCAACTGAAAATGTAGGCTATGAATTATCAGGGTTTTAGGATTTGTCAGTGTCCAGTAGGTCACCCTAAAATGGACTAGAATGCAGGAAATCGCATCTAAGAAATTCAAAATTTTCCGCGGGAGGACCCCCAGAGCCCCTCTGGGCTAAGCCCCGGATGTACACAAAGTCAGTCTCCGCCCCTGATAGAAACCATTCAGCTCTTCCTGTTACACTCTCCACTCTCACTCTACATTGTTCTGGGCCATCCATGGATGGTCAAGCACCTCCCTGACATCGACTGGCGTAAGAACGAGGTTAAGGGTTGGAGTCCTAACTGTTCCCTGACGTGCCTCTACAACGCCCTTGAACCTCAGCCCTGCTCATCTCGAGAAGAGATACCAGATCTTGAGAAGGTCCCCCTAGAGTTTCATGATCTCAAGGAAGTATTTCCCGGGCCACCAGCTTACCACCTCACTGACCCTATGACTGCACCATAAACCTGAAGCCAGGCACAATGCCCCCTAGAGGCCGACTCAATTCACTCTCCAGACCAGAAACCCAAGCTATGGAGAAATACCTCTCAGAGTCCCTCGCTGCCGGCATTATTCGCCCGTCATCATCCCCTGCTGGTGCTGGATTCTTCTTCGTGGCTAAAAAGGACGGATCATTAAGACCTTGTATAGATTACCGTAGACTTAACAAAATAACTGTCAAGAATCGCTACCCACTTCCTCTAATGAACACTGCTTTCGATCTCCTGCAAGGAGCTAAGATTTTTACTAAGCTCGACCTCCGTAATGCCTATCTGTTGGTTCGCATCAGAGAGGGGGACGAATGGAAGACTGCCTTTAACACTCCCACGGGGGACTGGGAGTATTTAGTTCTTACCTTCGGGCTTACTAACGCTCCAGCAGTGTTTCAAAACCTTGTCAACGTTGTTTTAAGAGACATGATAAATAAGTTTGTGTTTTTGTATCTTGACGACATCTTGATTTTTTCAGAATCCCAGGAGGCCCATGTCAAACATGTTCGCCAAGTACTTCGTCGCCTCCTGGAGAACCGCCTCTTCGTTAAAGCTGAAAAATGTGAGTTTAATGTGGAAACCACTACGTTTTTGGGTTGCATCATCTCCCCAGGCACCATTCGGATGGACCCCCTAAAGGTGGAAGCTGTCACTAATTGACCCAGACCAGAGGATCGTAAGTCTCTTCAGCGATTTTTGGGCTTCGCCAACTTTTACCGCCGGTTCATCTGGAATTATAGTTCTGTTGTGTAATGTGAATATAGGCCACTAGATGGCAGTATTTACCTTTTTTTTGTTAAGCTCAGACTGGAGTCATGTTTAGACATGTCCTGGACATGTCTGGGGCAAGTCTCAGAAAATTAAAAAAAAGAGGTCTAAATGTGGGTGGGGTCTGCAAAAGAGTATATAACGAAAAGAATTGAGGCAGTAAAGTTAGTAGGAGAAATTGCAAGAAGATGATCAGACCTGCCATTCTGTTCAAGACCTGTGACGTTTCTTTTGTGGATTTCTTTGCCTGTGTTTGAGCATTTTCATCATCCAGGACATCACCAAGCCACCCAAAAAAAAAGGGACTGTAAATATTTCTTTTTTTTTCCTATTCAATCTTGGTCAGTTTAGTTAGTTGTTGTGTTTAATTAAATGTGTTTAAGTTTTTTTGAAACTGTGTCTGTCATCCCTTGCTGTTACTGTTGTGTTATAAATGTAATAACAAATTGGGGCCATAACAGTTGCCACTCATCTCACTGCTCTCACCTCTTCTAAATCCAAGTTTTTGTGGTCCGAAATGGTCGAAGAGGCCTTCAATGACTTAAAAGCCCGTTTCACCTCTGCACCTATTCTAACCATTCCCAATCCAGAACTCCAGTTTATAGTTGAAGTACACGCCTCCAATATCGGAGCTGGAGCCTTCCTGTCGCAGAGGTCCACAGAAGATGGTAAGGTCCATCCTTGTGCCTTGTTTTCTCGCAGCCTCAGTTCTGCAGAAAGAAACTACGACATCGGGAATCGGGAGCTGTTGGCGGTAAAATTAGCCTTAGAGGAGTGGAGACAATGGCTGGAGGGCGCTAAGGTACCCTTCATCATCTGGACAGACCAAAAGAACCTAGAATATCTACAGATGGCCAAAAGACTCAATCCGCGACAAGCCAGGTGGGCACTTTTCTTCTCACGATTCAACTTCCATATTGCTTATCGACCTGGAAGTAAGAATGTTAAGCCTGATGCCCTCTCCTGCTGTTTTGAAATCCAGGAAGAGGAAATTAACAAAGATACCATCCTTCCTAAAGAAGCATTCATTAATGCAATGTGCCTAGATATCGAGAGAGAAGTCAGAAATGCCCAAGACAACGCTGCTACTCCCAGTGCGTGTCCCACCAATTGTTTATATGTGCCAGCTACCCTACGCTCCAAGGTCCTGGAATGGGGACACGCATCCAGACTGTCCTGCCACCCTGGGATCCGCCCCACGAAGAACTTTATTCTTCAGAGGTTTTGGTGGCCAGAACTCCCCCAAGATGTCCAGGATTTCGTGGCTGCTTGCTTGGTTTGTGCCCAGGCAAAGACTTCTCACCAACCACCCCAAGGTTTATTACAGCCCCTTCCTACACCTCACCGTCCCTGGTCCCATATTGCTCTTGATTTTATCACAGGCCTTCCCTCATCCAATCACCACACCACCATTCTCACAATTGTTGATAGATTCTCCAAGGCAGTTCACTTAGTTCCCCTCACTAAACTCCCTTCTGCTCAAGACACTGCCAACCTAGTTGTCCAACATGTCATTAGACTCCACGGCATACCCACTGATATCACTTCCGATCGCGGCCCCCAGTTCACTGCACTTTGTCATCAGGTTTCCACCCTCAGACTAATGGCCAGACCGAGTGAGCTAACCAGTGTGTGGAAAGTGTTTTACGATGTCTCTGTATTAGGAACCCCTACTCCTGGAGCTATCAGTTGCCGTGGGTGGAGTACGCGTTGAACAGCCACACCGCTGCTGCCTCGGGCGTCTCCCCCTTCAAAGCCTGCCTGGGCTACCAGACCCCTTTGTTCCCGTCCCAGGAGGAGGAGGTAGCTGTCCCCTCAGTCTGCAAATTCGTCCGTAGGTGCAGACGCACCTGGACTGCCACCCGCCAGGCCCTGCTCAGGTCGGTCGCCTGGATGAAAGAACAGGCTGACAAGAGACGCACCGCGGCGCACACGTACCGACCTGGGCAGCGGGTCTGGCTGTCCTCAAGGGACATCCCCCTCAGAGGTAACAGGGGTAAGCTTTTCCCCAAATTCCTGGGCCCTTTTACCATTGAAAGGGTCCTGAGCCCCACTGCCATTCGCCTCCGTCTCTCCCTATCCTTGCGACGCATACACCCCACTTTTCATGTGTCCCAGATAAAACCTGCAGTAACCCACCCCCTGTCCTCTGGACCTGATGCCCCACCACCCGCCCGGATCATCGACAGAGGTGAAGCCTACACGGTCCGTGCCCTCCTGGACTCTCGTCGGCGAGGCAGAGGACTGCAGTACGTCGTCGACTGGGAGGGTAACGGACCAGAACATCGCAGTTGGGTGCCAGCTCGGCACATTCTGGATAAGGACCTTATAAGAGACTGTAATGCTAGTCACCAAAGACTTCCAGGTTGAATGCCAGGAGGCGTTCGTTGGGAGGGGGTTTTTGTTGGGATTCTGGATCTGTCTGTCATGTTTAAGTTCTGTGCCTGGCCAAGCCATGTTTAGGATTTCTGTGTTTATTGACCACTGCCTGTCTGACTATTCTTAGTATTGTGTATTGTGTTTTTTGGTATTTAGATTTCTTTTTTTATTATGTTTCATGCCATAGTTATTCTTGCCATGTTTTCATTCTCGTGCCTTGTTTATTTCTGCCATGCCATGCTTTGCAATACGTCTACCTCGTCTTGTCTTGTGTAGGTCTTTGCTCACGGTCCCTAGTCCTGCGTGCCACTCATTCGGGTGATTTATTGGTTTCTGGGTTTTCAATCTTCCTTCATTATCTTGTGTGCTTCCTTCCTCTCTCTTTTACTATCCACTAACCCAGAGGTGGGCAGCGAGGGCCGTATCTGTCCCTGGTTTTCACACCAACTTCTGGCCTTCTGGCCAAACCATTTATGAAATCTGACGTTTCAGGCGCATTTCTTGAAATTCTTATGAATGACCACCAAAGACTGCTCTTGTCTCCTGTCATCCAAGATTTTCCTTTGACCGAATCATTGCGAAATCTATATTTGTGCATGCAATCAATTAACTCAATTAGTCAAGGTAATTGATAGAAACAAAAACCTGCATACACACCGGCCCTCCAGGACCGGGATTGCCCACCCCTGCACTAACCAATACTAACAGTTTGTTGTTTTCGCTAGATTACTAACCAGTATTAACATTGTGTATTTTTACTAACTTACTGACGTGCACTCGGGATTGTATAGCTGCACATACTAATTGACTAACGATCTCTCAGCAATGGCCCAATTCTAATCTCCGCCCTCTTGCCTATCTCTGTTGCAGCTTCTGTGAATTTCCACTTATATCTCATGCTTTCCTTTTCTTTAGACTATGCACTTTTAGTACTCCTTAACTGGAGCTGTTGTTTGTTCATAGGACTGTCTTGTGATCCCTGCCAGCGTTTTGGCATTTGCCAAATTCATGTAATTAGATTATTCCTCATGTGTCTATCCTGATTATTGTATCATTGATCGCACCTGTTCGCCCTTGTCATGTGTTCACCCCGGATGTGTATATTAGATGTCATTTCTAGCACTTCCATGTCAAATCGTTCTTCCTAGCTTCCTGTGCCACGCTTGTTTACGCCTTGATTCTTTGTGATTTTTCTTTCTGACTGGACCACCTGACTACCGAGCTTTGCCTATTCCTTGTATTGTACCGCATTCTTGTGTATCAACCTATTTTTGCCTGACTACGGATTTTGTTTTTGGTGCCCTGGTTACGATTCTGGATTTCGCCCTTTGGATTCTGATTTTGGATTGCGGACTTTGTACTGTTGCTAGCTCTGTTGGGGGGTTACCACCTTCAGAAATAAAGCCTCCTTTTTGCATTCATCTGGTTTTCGCTATTGGTTCATTTCGTAATTCCCAATAAACACAGAGGAAGAGTCAGACGGGATCAGAGAATTTAGACCTATCCTGCTGCAGTATTGGTGATATGACTATGAGGTAAGGAATACAGTTTCATTGCAATTTTCTGTAGCTAACAACCTAACGTAACATTATGTCTTTGTGTTCACTTCCTTGGCTTAGACTGTTACGCTGTGTTAACGTTAACTAGTTATCAGAAATTAGCTAGCTTGCACAGTTATTGGTAAAAAAAAAAAAAAGTTTTAGTTAACTAAAGCTAGCTACGTTTCGTGGCTTTTTGGCATGAATCGTGTCTCCCGGCCTGCAGAACATAATGTTAGTTAGCTAACGAATTCTGAGTGTGATTTAGTCTGAAGGTTCTGCTTGTTCTGTATGGAACACGTCTTAAACAAGGCAGTATATGACTAGCTAACGTTAGCAAGTTGTTTGTTAGCCTGTCTGATTTACTACTCAGTTTATTATTAGTTAATAACGTTGTCATAACGTTTGTCTAACTTTCAGTACTAATGGAGGCAAACGAATTTGAGCGGTGACTTATAGCTTCGTTGACGTTAATAGCTAAAGCCACTTAACTTTATTTCCCAATGTGGATGTTAGCGTTCGCAGTTTTGGGTACCCAGACGGACCGTACACAGACGGACCGTCCCCCAAGCCCAGAGGCAAATGACGGCCTAGATGACTTTGCTTTATGAGGCGAATCTCTACCCTAACCCTGGATGACTTTGGTTTGTGATGATATTCCTGCTGCCTTACTCGGTTATGTTATGAAGCAAATATATGTTATGAAAATATTCATCAGGAATCACACATGGAATGAGTTGAACGGAATCAAAATGTATGCAACGTTAACTTTACATGCAGCTAGCTAGTTATGGCATTTCCCTTATACCTTTTTTTCTGATTCTGCAGACATGCTCACCAGGGCAAGATAATGTTAGTGGGAAAAGATAAAGTACCAGAGGTGACAGAATATCAGGAGATGGTGGGGTACAGAATTGGTCCAAGGGAAAGGTAGGCTAAAAGGCAATTCATGCGGGGATTGAATTTGTTGTTACTTATTTTTCAATCAAGTTCAGAATATTGATTATGAGGTTTTTTTGTTGCCCTGTTTAGTCATATTTTGCAGGTTTAAGTCTTGACCCAGAAGCCAATAGTCAATGTTTGTTTGCGCGCCTGTGTGTTTGTGTGACTTCCCTTCTTGATGCAGGTGTTTTGGGAATGAAGTCTCCAGACATAAGATCTTCACAGGTAGTGAGTATTCATTTCATTCCAATGTATTAAATGGATACCTTAAACACAAATGGCCATCTGATGTCAGCACATTATTTATTGTCTGTTCTCAAAGAATTATTTCCTTTTTGTGGAAGGAAACTCATGGGGGCAGGGCAGTGGCACAGTGGTTAGCACCGCTGCCTCACAGCAAGAAGGCCATGGGCTCGAATCCCCCCCGCGCAGAGCCCACATGCTCCCTCCGTGCTCGCGCGGCCCCCCCCCCCAAGCACCCCCGACCAAGGAACCGGCCCCAGAACCAGAGTTGGTCTCCAGCCATTGCCCCAAACCATAGGATGGGTTAAATGCAGAGGACGAATCACCTCACAGGGTTCAATAAAGTAAATTAAATAAATGTAGTGCCTCAGACAAGAATATGAATCCCTACTTTTTAAATTTCAAAATGGGCAGAGTTATTTGCTGAATTAAACTGAGCTTTACAAAACTCTCAATAATCATGGCACCAATGGATGATAAAGCTATCAGGCTTGTAGTCTTGTGAGTTGAACAAGGTGAGATGATTATTTTGTTTTTCCAAATGTCTATTTTAACTACACAGAAGTTTGGCTTGTGCTTGGAAAGATGTTGGAGAGATGTTGGAGAGATGGTATATTTGGCCCAAACCTGTTATGTCTGTTCAGCTGCCTATATGTTTCTGGGGAAATTTTACATTTCCCTTTTCAACACTGGTAACTTGACTGGTAATAATAAGAAACTTGCTCACTCTTTTAGATCCAGCATTGGAACAAGGTGAGAACAGGCCCCCAACAGAGAGTAAGTATCAACTGCAGTATGAAAGACAAGATATTAAATATTAACCCCTATTTATAAACCTTACATTCTGATTAATATATGTAGTATGAAGAATAATTTCTGAAGTAAAACACAGTAATATCTTAAGTGTACTTTTTTTTAAAACCATTATTCCACTATCAGGAAAAAAACAGGCAATATGCGACCCTAGATTGAACAGAATCAGTATAATGAACGCAGCTGGGGGTTTTATCAAAGTCCTTGTACTGGTTGCATTTTGAACTTGTGAAAATCTAGGCATTCTATTTCCTTGAATGCAGTACAGAGGGATTATTTGTTTATCACAACTTGACTGCAGAAAGAGTGACCCCTTCAAAATGTTTGACAGGTTGTCATGGTTATCTTGCAGTTGCGATGTTGGCTTGCTAGCGATGTTATCAGCGTAGCCTACTACAACAGTTTATCACCGAGTGATAAAACAAGTTATGCTGCTCAATTAACTTAAGTGAATGGGATATGTTCTTACATGTTGACTGGCAACTACGAGATCACCCGCCATTAGAAGTCAGGGCCAGCGCGAGACCTGAAAATTCGGGGGCAGTTATCCATCTCTTTATTGAAAACAATTAGTCCTGGCTAATTCTAGATGGTTTTCCTATAGTAACACATTTTCCAATTCAAGAATAATTCAGTGGCAATTGAAGACACGGCTTCTCTCCCTCATGCGACAGCAAATAATGGGCTACATTCAGTACAGAAAAATAATTTAATAATAATTAGGTCTATGCACTGGCACTCACCAACGGTAATTTTTTTTCCAGCGAGAGCGGCATTTTAGAACTCTTCAGCAAACGAAGGTAATTCTGGTGACAAGTAGCCTATACATGGTTTCCTCCGTTTACATTTTCCAGTCTGACAGCTGTCTATTTTTTGCAGCAAGTTGCATGACTGTGCTGCAAAAACAGGTGTTGGTACTTGCGGAAATTACCTTCACACGCAAATGAGTTCTGAAATGCTGCTCTTGCTGGGAAAAAAAATTAACATTGCTGAGTGCCAGTACATAGACCTAATTATAATTTCGTTATTTTCTCTTTTGAATGTAGCCCATTATTTGCTGTTAGATCGCATGAGGGAGAGAGGCCGTGTCTTCAATTGCCACTTGATTATTCTTTAATTGGAAAATGTATTCATAAAGGAAAACCATCTAGAATTAGCCAGGATTAATTGTTATCAATAATAGGATGGGTAATTACCCCTGAATTTTCAAGTCTAGTGCTGGCCCGGACCTGCCATTAAGAATTATCTCGCAGTTTGCAACGTGTAAATGACCCACACGCTTTAGGTGCAGGTGAGTGTATAAATGACGAGAAAGATATATAAAGTCTGGGTCATTGTGAACATGAAAAACAACTGCATCCTGACAGCGAACTGCACCTGCATGTAATTTAGAATAATAAAATGTTACAGACTAATTTTAGCTTCCTTAGTACTTTTTGTACACACTTGTATTTTTTCCCCCCTCTCAGATCACTGTCTTTTTGAGCTGCTGTAACGATGAAATATCCCCACTGTGGAGTCAATATGAGTTTTTTTTCTTTCCATTGCTATGTAACCTCATCTTCAGTCACTGTCGTCATTGTAGTTAACATTTCACAACTCATTTGCTGCAATAACACAGCTGTGTCTGTGGCATATCTAGCTTTATCACTACTCACACCAATGAGTCTAACTTATTATATTGCTCAAAATTAACACCAATGTTCTTTTTTTCTTTTTAACCCCCCATAATGGGATAGTTATGAGTGAGTCACACAAACACTCAGGCGTTCAGCACAGAGCACTGTACTCCTGAGGGGGTCGGTTTCCACACCCCCCAAAATTGGATAGTTATGAGTGAGTCACACAGTCACACTCACACACACACTCAGGTGGTCAGCACTGAGCTCTGTACTCATGAGGGGGACAGTTTCCACACCCCCCATGATGGGATAGTTATGAGTGAGTCACACAAACACTCAGGCGTTCAGCACAGAGCACTGTACTCCTGAGGGGGTCGGTTTCCACACCCCCCAAAATTGGATAGTTATGAGTGAGTCACACAGTCACACTCACACACACACTCAGGTGCTCAGCACTGAGCTCTGTACTCATGATGGGGTTTCTTTGAAGGCATTAGAATTTTACACGCACACAGACATGCACGCGCACACACACACACTTTCACACACAAAACCAGCCTGGAAGGCACTAGTTTCTACAATCAGCCTTGAAGGCATCTTACTGAATACTATTGAAGATTATACAATAAATCAACATTAGCCTTCTAACCAGCCTGCAAGGCTCTGGTCTCTACAATCAGCCTTGAAGGCAGCGAACATTACAGCAACTTGCAGTTTAAGGGGTCTATTCTCCCATTAGCGCGTAAGTCCTTTTTTACGCGCTTCGTGTTAAGCGCTTTTGAGTTTCGCGTATTCTCCCCTACTCGCTTCGATCACGCCCACAGCGCTTAACTTCAGAATGAAGGCGGCCTTATGAAAGAGGTGTGACTGATCCAAAAGAGAGGCAGACTATGTACAAAGCTCATTGATTATGGCTATCAGGAAAAAACGGAAAAAGGATTTTCTGATTAACCATGAAAAGGCATTTGTGGTCCATGGAAAACGCAAACCAGACTTTAAATTTGAATATCGTCGGCCTGCTGATAAAACCTTGTATCTCCAAACTGATAAGAAACGAAAACTCGTTAGTCCACTATTCTTACATGCAAAATTAAACATATTTTATTTTCAACTATATTTATCCATTAATATTATTTTATTATTATTATTATTATTATTTTATTTTATATTTATTTCTTATTTTCCTGTGAAGTTTGTCATTGTGAAGATAAGAGGTTTTATATGCCGCTGTAATAGTAGGCCTATGTATGTCCGTACCAATTACAAGACGTAATTCAGACATCTCTTTTTTTTATCCCCCGCCACGCGATTAGCGCGAAGCGGGGGATATAGCATTGGGCTCCGTCCGTACGGACACATAAAATTGCGGCGGCGGGGGATATGTTAGTGACAAACACTTATTTCTTACTCTAGCCACCATGGCATTAAAGCTATGCAAACAAACACATTGCCGCGATAATGAAATAATAAATAAAGAATTTAGCGCTTCTCAATCAGCGCAATCAGATCATTGAAAATGTGCCCCTCCTACACCAGCCTGTTTGTTCCGTGGAAGACAGGGAAGAAGACAAAGGGAACATTCTAGTCACACAAAGACAATCAAAGACAGTTTATATGATCTCATTTAGAAATTGCGCACTTGAAAACTACTCCGATGTCAGGTTTGCAACTAAAGGACATGGAAACGCTTAAACAAGGATTCTTACCCCGCACGCGGTCATCTCCCAAGCCCCAAAACCGCCTCGGTAATGACGGAATTCCATATCCATAGCCTATCATCCTATTTGATTTGAGCGACACATTCACTTGAACTCGTGCCTAATACTTTATTATAATCAATTATCCCATTTTCTGATAATGATTCTTCCCATGTCGGCTATTCTTTAAAGGCTAAAATTGATTAACAAATGGATAGTGCTTTGGTATTTGCCAGGGTAGGGCTCAATCTGGAGTAGCCTATTTAATAATATCTTTATTCACACATTAAATTACACAGTATTACCAATGGTAAAAAAAATTACTCGGACTCGAGTTAGTTAATACAGATATCCTCAATTAGAAAATCAATCCCCTCACTCGTGAGAATATCACAACTTTTTAGATTATCACGAACATATAGGGCAGTCGCATTTGTTAATAGAACATGGAAGACAATGATGGCGACGTCGAGCCAAAGCCGAAAACCAAATTTCACAGATGTTGGTGTTGTATGGCAAGCGAGCAATGAAGGCTGATCCGAGGAATTAAGCTGCGAATCGTTCCGGATGTGGCTTCGGTGGGGAGATAAGCGCAGTATCCCCTATTTAAAGCATAAATGGAGAGATCTGCGGGGCGGTTCTCTGCACATCGGAGAAGTGTACACGCAACAGGTGGTGGGCAACCATCATCCCCTGTGCATTTCACTGCACAGGAGGAGGGGATGGCATCTACTCTTTCTGCAGTGGTAGTGCATGGAGAAGAACTTGAAGTGTCAACGAAGTGCGTCAGACTCCTTGACACAGACGCCTGGGATATGTGTGTGACATCACCAGCCACTCTCTGGAACGACCCAGATGCCAGGAGCGACAGCGCAGTTCTGACGTTGATGACCCCGGGTATGTTTTGTGGATAATTGCTGCGGCTGGATGGCTGTTCATCCAGAAGTCAGCAAAGATAGATGATTGCCTCGTGCACGGTCCAGACGAAAGCGCTGGATGCCGTTGATGTTTGTTTGTCCCAGGATGTCCAAACGAAGCCGATATATGCGTGGTCGTCTTCGAGCTCGGCGCGCTCCTCTTACTTTTTTCCAATCACGCAAGAGTGCAAGCAAATGCAGGACTGGCATTTTGGCTTTAGGTTTTGAGGGCATGGTAGAATGATGGTCTTATGTATACTCCTATTAATTAATTGTTTTGCGTTTGTAATTTTACTGATTGGAGAAGAGGCTGATGCGTAATATCATGTGATGATTTCGTTTAATACATTATCATGGCTATGAGAAATGTAGTTTAGAAATAAGGAAGAAAATTGAATATTAAATGTCTCAACCTTTACCATGTTAAATAAAATAAAAGTAATGTCAAAATTCGGTCTATGACCGACATCAGACGCAATATTCAATTTCGCCTAATGTTGGCGCTTGACCTTAATACAGCCCTTGTAATGTGAATAGAGGCCACTAGATGGCAGTATTTACCTTTCTGTTATTAAGCTCAGACTGGAGCTAGGTTTAGACATGTCCTGGACATGTCTGGGGCAAGTCCCCGAAAATTTAAAAAAAGAGGTCTAAATGTGGGTGGGGTCTGCAAAAGAGTATATAAGGAAAAGAATTGAGACAGTAAAGTAGTAGGAGAAATTGCAAGAAGAGGGATACATGTGACCAGACCTGTCATTCTGTTCAAGACCTGTGAAGTTTTCTTTTGTGGATTTTTGCCTGTGTTAGAGCATTTTTCCTTGCCCAGGACATCACCAAGCCACCCCAACAAAGAGGGACTGTAAATATTTCTGTTTTTGTTGTGTTCAAGCTTGGTCTAAAGTGTAGATAGTAGTTTAGTCTTTGTTTTTTTCATTAAATATGTTCAAATTTTTAAAACTGTTTCTGTCATCCCTTGCTGTTGCTGTAGCTGTTGTGTTTTAAATTGTAATAACAAATTAGGGCCATAACAAATTGGGGGCTCAAGTCCGGGATTGACATTGTGTTAGTCATTTATTGAAAATCTAACATCTCAAATTGTAAAATTGATTTTTTAATTGAATACATATATATAGATCAACAGCAATGGATGATTTCTTGGCATCACCAACCGTAGGGGTTTTGAAGTCTTTTAAAAAGACAGAACTGCTAGAAATATGCAGACAGTTAGAGCTGACAGAGGTAAAACCAGCCATGCGAAAAGCAAGACTGGCTAGAGAGATAGTTGAATATTACATTGATGAAAATGTGTTTGCACCAGGAGATCTGGAACAGTTTCCAGTGGAAAATCCAAATATAGAAATGGAACTTAAATTAAAAATGATAGAGATTGAAAGGGAAGAAAAAGAAAAACAAAGTCAGTTTGAGTTGGAAAAATTAGCAAGAGAAGAGAAAAAAGAAAGGGAGGAAAAAGAGAAAGAAAGGGAGGGAACAGAAAAAGAAAGGGAGGAAAGAGAGAAACAAAGAGAATTTGAGAGGGAAGAAAAAGAAAAACAAAGAGAATTTGAGTTAGAAAAATTTGCAAGACAAAGAGATTTTGAATTAGAGAAATTCGATAGAGAAGAAAGACTCCAAATGGAGCAACTAAAAATTAAAATTCAAACTGAAAATAAATTTTGGGCTAGCCAGGAGGAAAAATTGGTGCCTCCATTTTCGGAAAAGGATGTTGACAACTATTTCCAGTGTTTTGAAAAGGTAGCAAAGGGTTGCCAGTGGCCAAAGGAACACTGGCCTCTTATGTTGCAAACTGTCCTCAAGGGGAAAGCTCAACAAGCCTATTCGGCTTTGTCTGCAGATGATTCCTCTGATTATGAGGTTGTCAAAAAGGTTATTTTGAGAGCTTATGAGTTGGTTCCAGAGGCTTACCGACAGAAATTCAGAGGTCTGAAGAAATCTGAAAATCAGACTTATGTTGAATTTGCTAATGAGAAGCAGGTTTGCTTTGAGTGCTGGTGTACTTCTATGGAGGTCAAGGATGTTTTCAACTCACTAAAAGAGATGGTGTTAGTTGAAGAATTCAAGAACTGTGTTAAGGATGATATTAAGACCTACCTTAATGAGAAGCAAGCACTGAATTTGCAATCAGCTCCCAAATTTGCAGATGAATATGTTCTCATACATAAGTCCAAATTTCAGTCTAGCAGTAACAATAGATGGTCCCAATTTCAGAAAAAGGGTTACGGTGATACCCAAGATTCCTCACCCAAAGACAAAGACAAATCTGGTGATGGTGCTCAGAAATCCAGTAACAGGTCTGATCAAAGTGTGAAAGCTGACAGTGACAAAAGTGGTCTAGTTTGCAGTTATTGCAAGAAATCTGGTCATGTTACAACTAACTGTTGGTTCCTAAAAGCTAAGAAAGAAAAAGAAAAAGATACCAAACCAAATGCCTTTGTGAAAACAAGGTTAGAAACTGTAGTACCAACCTGTAGTAGATGACCGATCTGCTAAATTGCCTGCTTCTGGTGGGGCTAAAAAGCCTGATACTGCTGACTTTGTGAGGGAGGAATTTCTTCCATTTGTGTCAGAGGGATTTGTGGCTCTGAATGAGCATACTACTCCTGTCCCCATATATATCCTAAGGGATACCGGAGCTTCTCAGTCACTTTTGTCGATGGACTCCTTGGAGTTACGTGATGAGACCGCTTCAGGGAATTTCATACTTGTACAAGGTATTGAAGGGAGGACTGTATCTGTACCCCTGCGCTCTATATTCTTGAAGTCAGATTTAGTTACAGGACAGGTAAAGGTGGGACTTATGTCAAGTCTACCTATAAAGGGTGTTTCTCTGTTGCTAGGCAATGACCTGGCTGAGGGCAAAGTAGTTCCCCCTGTACATCTTACTTCACAGCCGAGCACTGAAGATGGGGATGAGGACCCATCTCTGTATCCTTCTTGCGCAGTGACTCGTGCTATGGCCAAGAAGGCTAAAGAAGAAGATGTTGTGGTGCCGTCCAGTACATTGAATAGTCAGGACTCAGGTGGTTCGCCTCATGACTCTGATTGGCCTACTATGGTTTCTCCGTTTGAGAACTTATCAGACACTTTTATCAGTTCATTGTTCAGCCAGCCAGATGGGTTAAGTGATTCTGATGTGTCTGGAGACTTGTCGCTGTCCAGAAAGCGGTTGATTGAGGAGCAAACTAATGATCCTGAAATTTGTGCACTAAGGAGGAGAGCCCTTCCTGATAAAGAAATAGACACAGTTCCAGTTGGGTATTATCTCAAGGATGGTGTGCTGATGCGGAAGTGGCGCCCTCCTGATATCCCTGCCAATGCAGATTATGCAGTGGTCAGGCAAATTGTTGTTCAGAAGGTCTACAGGAATGAGATCTTAACAATGGCTCATAGTTTACCTTTAGGAGGTCATCTTGGTGTTAACAAGACTGTTGATAAGATCAATAAACACTTCTTTTGGTCTGGGCTTCGGAAAGACGTTTCCAACTTTTGCAAAACCTGTCACACTTGTCAGGTAGTTGGAAAACACCAGTTAGACCCACCTGTAGCTCCATTGCAGCCTATCCCAGCATTTGGGGAGCCATTTTCTAAGGTCATTGTTGATTGTGTTGGTCCATTACCCAAGACTAGATCTGGAAATCAGTACTTGTTGACAATCATGTGTGCATCTACCAGATTCCCCGAAGCCATACCTCTACGTAACATCAAGGCAACTGCAATCTTGAAGGCTTTGATAACGTTGTTTGGCCTTCCCAGGGAAATTCAGTCAGACCAAGGTAGCAATTTCACGTCAGGATTGTTTCAGCAGGTTGTGTATGAACTAGGTGCAAAGCAGATTCTTTCTAGTGCCTATCATCCAGAAAGTCAGGGTGCCTTAGAGCGGTTTCATTCCACTCTCAAGACAATGATGAGGACTTATTGTTATGACCATGAGAAAGACTGGGATGAAGGTGTTCATTTGCTGTTGTTTGCAGCAAGAGAAGCAGTGCAGGAGTCTACTGGATTCAGTCCATTTGAGCTAGTGTTTGGCCATGAAGTGAGAGGACCTTTGCTATTATTGAGTGAACAATAGCAAGAGGAAGAGCCGCACATCAGTCTGTTAGACTATGTTAGCAAGTTCAAGGAAAGATTGCGTGCAGCTTGTGACCTAGCCAAAGAGAACTTGAAATCAAGTCAGGGAAAAATGAAAACTTGGTATGAATATAAGGCTAGAAGCCGTGAGTTTAAATAAGGAGATAAGGTTCTTGTGTTGTTTCCCTTGCAGTCCAAACCTTTGCAGGCTAGATTTCATGGTCCTTATGAAATTCTGACAAAACTCAATGATCTCAGTTACATTGTGAAGACTCCAGATAGGAGAAAACCAAAACAATTGTGTCACATTAACATGCTGAAGCCTTATCATGACAGAAATGTTAGGGTTGCAGTTGTCACTACAGATTCTCCTATGGTCAAAACGTGTGAAGATGAGGGGGGGTTTCAAGATGATGAACCTAGAATTAAAGCTGAAGTTCTTTCATGTAAATTGTCAAATTCTGAAGTGTTGCAAGATCTTGATGTAAAACTCCAGCACTTAGAACCCTCACAGAGAGATCAGTTTGAGAGGTTGATCAAGAAATATGAGGATCTGTATCCTGATGTTCCAAAAAGAGTTTCTATAGCCTCTCATGATGTAGATGTTGGTGATGCCAAACCAATAAAACAGCATCCGTACCGGATGAATCCTGAAAAGAGAAAGATTGCTGAGAAAGAGGTTGAGTACATGTTAGAACATGATATTATCAGACCCTCCAACTCCGATTGGAGTTCACCCTGTGTACTAGTTCCAAAACCTGATGGAAGTACTAGATTCTGTACAGATTATCGCAAAGTCAATGCTGTAACTAGAACTGATGTGTTTCCAATACCTAGGATTGATGATTGTATTGATAGAGTAGGGCAAGCAAAGTTTCTGACCAAGATTGATTTACTGAAGGGTTATTGGTGTGTGCCTTTAACTGAGAGGGCCAAGAGAATCTCTGCTTTTGCCACACCATCTGGGTTGTACCAGTATGAAGTCCTACCCTTTGGCATGAAAAATGTCCCAGCCACGTTCCAAAGGATGATACAGTCTACAATCGCCAAATTGCCACACACGGGCGTGTACATCGATGACCTGATCACATGGAGTGACTCCTAGGAAGAGCATCTAAAGGATGTAGAGACGTTGTTCCAGCACCTGACCCAGGCTAACCTGACTGTTAACCTGAACAAGAGTGACTTTAGTTGTGCTACTGTCACCTATCTTGGCTACGTCATAGGCCAGGGTAAGGTGGCACCCATAAATGCTAAAGTCCAAGCCATCATGGACTTTCCAGTCCTCAACAACAAAAAAGCTTTGCGCCGCTTTCTTGGAATGATTGGGTACTACCGCAAGTTCTGCAAGAACTTTGCTGAGATTGCTCTCAGTCTAACTAACCAACTGAAGAAAGGCGTAAAGTTCACTTGGGATGATGCATGCCAGAGAGCCTTCGATCGCCTGAAGTCTCTGCTGTGTCACTTCCCCGTGCTCAAATCTCCTAACTTCAACAAACCGTTCTCCATCGCGGTCGATGCTAGCGACCAAGCTTGTGGATCTGTGCTCCTACAGAGAAGTGACTCTGATGACATTGAGCATCCCGTGGCATACTTCTCCAGGAAGTTCAATCACCACCAAAGGAACTATTCCACAATCGAGAAGGAGCTGTGGGCTCTGGTCCTTTCTTTACAACACTTTGAGGTTTATGTTTGTACAGGACAAAAGCCAATGATTGTGTACACTGACCACAATCCGTTAATGTTTTTGAGTAAGATGAAAAACAAGAATCAGAGATTGTTGAATTGGAGTTTGATTTTACAGGAGTTTGACTTGGAAATTAAGCATGTGAAGGGTACAGACAATGTAATTGCTGATTGCTTATCCCGTGTTTGAATATGTATATATATATCACGTGTTTATTTGAATATTGTATGATATGTATACATAGACAAGTGTTCACTTAACCATTTTGTATTGAAAAGAAAAATTTGCCTTTATGAGTCAAAATTTTTCCCTTTTGAAATGGAGATGTAATGTGAATAGAGGCCACTAGATGGCAGTATTTACCTTTCTGTTATTAAGCTCAGACTTACATAACACCCTCAAGAGCGCTTAACAGAAAAAGCGCGTAAGCCAGGGGGAGAATACGCCTAAGTTTTATTTGCATGAGAAACGCCCGGAAACGCCCCGATTTTGGCTTTGCGCCACCCCAAGTGCGTAGCTGCCCTCAAGGCGCGTAATGCACAGACTTAAGTCGAGGGGAGAATACGCTTAGGCTGAAAAGTGCGTAGCTACGCGCTTTTTCGACTTAAGCGCATGGGAGAATAGACCCCTAAGTCTTTAAGAAGCTCAACTAGACAGTTTATTGAACAAAATATCTCACAAGTAGGCCAATTTCATGTTTCAAACAGAGTTGTGCTGACCCTGTCAGATATTGGGTGTAGTTAGGTTCCCCCTAGTGGTAATTTTAGGTACTGCAGCTTTTGACTCTCGTCATTTCCTGTAGCCTGCACGAGCCTCTTCCTGTTTAACCTGACATGATGAAAGCTGTGTTTAAATGTGCTCCCTCGGAAATTCGGTTGTATTAACCTTTGAGTGGAACCAAGCGTAGGTTTTTGCTGCAAATCATTGTAGAAGTTGTTTAAGATGACTGTACTGAGGAATATGATGTTCAAAACGCTAAAATTTAAGTTCAAAAGAGATCGCGATTTAAGGTGTTAATTGCTAATCGTTAATAATGATACTTAGCTAACTGCTGAGTCATTTAGCCTTTTGTTAGCCGCATTTACATTGTGTTGTAATTGTACTTCGTGTGAAAGCTAGCTAGTTATTCATTTTGGCTTTACTTACCTGAATACTTAGCAGTGTAGCTGTCTTCTGTAGTATAAAAAATGTTAACTGAATTTCCTGTACTTACCTGTTTACTTAACTATGAAATTGCCCTCTGTAAATTTGAGAAGATGTTTGTATAATTTTGTCATACTTATCTTGTCATACTTACTTACCTGATTTAACTTACCTTAGTTAAAACCTGTGAAGAGAATTACTTACCTGATTCAGTAACTGCATGGAAAATATGTTGTAACCAGTGCATTTCATTTCTTATGTAATATTCTGTATTCTGCGTATTTCGCTGTGTTACAGTTTTACAAATCTTATAAAGTGCCAGAAGATTTCAGTAAATCAGTCAGTCAACCTGGAATCAAGCCTGCTGGTCTTTATTGTTGTTCCCTCTCTGTCTTCAATACCCAGAAGTATTATCAGAACAGAATAGTAAAATGTTGACCACGCAGCGGGGATAGGCAGTTGAACTATGGTGAACAGCACGCAGAAGCATTCAAGATGAGCCAAGCTAATGAAGAGGACCATCCGTCTCAGATGGGGACAAGATCTGAACCCTCCATTTCACACAAATCCTCCAGAGCATCGGCCCGGCCATCTGCCAGCATAGCAGCAACAAGAGCCAGAGCCAAGGCTGAAGCTGCAAAAGTAAAAGTATCATTTGCAGAGAAGGAGGCCGCCATGATGAAACAAAAGGCTTCATTAGAGGCAAATCTTCATGTGTTACAACAAGAGAAAGAAGCAATTGCAGCATTAGCAGAGGCAGCCATATATGAAGAAGAGGCAGCAGTAGCGGAGATTGAGCAAAGAAGGAGCGATGTTCTAGGTTACTTGCAGGATTTAGCTCTTGAGGATCCTGTGAGACGCATCCAGGAATATGTGGAAACACAGCCATTTCATGTACATGCACCACAGTTGCAACCAGCCCCAAGTCTACAGCAACCACTTGCTCAACTACCGGTGAATTCCCGGCCCCCTAGCAACAGAGAACAAGATTCACTATGTGAGTCTTTTGTTGAGAAAAATGAACACAGATCACTGACGGTTGGACACCCTGTTCGTCATTCTGCCCCAAAGACATTTTTCCCAAAGCAGGAACATTCACCTGCTGTCCCTGACATTGGAAGGAAAGGCGCAGCAGTTAACCCTCCAGCCTTTCACCCTAACCAGGGAGACAAGTACCCACCTCCAACACCACAAACCCATGTCTTGGCCCAGTATCTCATGAGAAAAGAGATGGTGAGCTCAGGACTTCTTACCTTTGATGACTGCCCTGAAAACTACTGGGCGTGGAAGGCCTCCTTCCTAGCAGCCACAAAGGAGCTAAATCTATCTGAGCAGGAAGAGCTCAACCTATAGCTGATCAAATGGTTGGGGCCCAAGTCGTCAGCTCAAGCCATAAGATTATGTCTGTGCATGTAAATAATCCTAGGCTAGGTGTGTGGACAGTATGGGAGCGCTTGGAGGAAACTTATGGAAGCCCGGAGGTGATTGAAAGTGCCCTCATGAAAAGATTGGACGCCTTCCCAGTCATCTCTTACAAAGACACACACAAGCCCTGAGAGTTAGGCGACTTGTTAAAAGAGCTACAAGCGGCAAAGTCAGAGGGGTTCTTTCCTGGACTCATGTATCTCGATACAGCTTGAGGGGTGAATCCAATTGTTGAAAAGCTTCCCTTTTCACTACGTGAACGCTGGATGATGCAGGGATCCAAATACAAAGAGCATTATCATGTGCCTTTCCCACCATTCAGCTACTTTGTTGAATTTGTATGCTCCCAGGCTAAGACTCGCAACAACCCCAGTTTCGCATTCAACCTTTCCTCTACCCCCAGTCAGTCCAAGGGTGACGAAGACCCAAAACACATCCAAAAATCAGCTATAACAGTTAAGAAAACTGATGTCACAGCCGCAGGTGGTGCATCTCAGAACAGCACATCTGTAAAGAAAACTGAACCGGACAAAGAATGTCCAATCCACAACAAACCGTATCCGCTCACGAAATGCCGTGGGTTCCGAGGAAAGCACCTGGACGAGAGGAAAGCGTACTTAAAGGAGAACTCAATCTGCTTTAGATGTTGTGTCAGCGCCAAGCACATCACCAAAGATTGCAAGACTACACTAAAGTGCAAAGAGTGTGAGAGTGACAAGCATACCTCAGCGATGCATCCTGGTCCAGCGCCATGGTCGTCTCATGAGCAAGCTGGACACTCACCTGGAAATGACCAGAGCGGGGAGCAAGGAGGGGAGCAAAGCAGGGAGAGTGAAGTTGCAGCACCCCCTGTTGTCACTTCCAAGTGCACGGAGATATGTGGCGACGCACCCCAGCCTAGATCCTGCTCCAAAATGCTTGGTCAAGGTTTCCCACGCTGATAATCCAAGCAATTCTCACAGAGTATATGCAGTACTCGATGACCCAAGCAATCGGTCTTTAGTAAAATCTGAGTTCTTCAGTCTGTTGGGAATTAACAGCAGGGCATCCCCCTACACGCTAAAAACATGCTCAGGCAGAGTGGAGACTGCAGGAAGGAAAGCTATCAATATCATCGTGGAATCTCTTGATGGGAAAACTAAGGTCACACTGCCCACCCTGCTGGAGTGTGAATACTTACCTGGTGACCGGTCAGAGATCCAGACCCCTGAGTGCAAACAATATTTCCCTCACCACGGACCTGTGGCTGACAAGATCCCTGCACTTGACAACAGTGTACCCATTCTCCTGCTACTAGGTCGAGATGTTTTGAGCTTGCACAAGGTGCGGGAGCAGCGTAACGGCCCACACAACTCGCCATATGCTCAGCGCCTTGATCTTAGCTGGGTCATAGTGGGGGAGCTATGTCTGGGTGGCGCTCACAAGACTGAGGAAGTCAATGCTTACAAGACCCATGTCCTTCAAAGTGGACGCCCTTCCTTCCTTAAGCCCTGCACTAACAGAATCCACATCAAGGAAAGACCCAGTGAACCCATTCAGTGCAGACTTCAGTTCCCGTCTCGCAGTGAGGAGGCCATTCCAGAGACATGTAGGGATGGTCTCGGGGAAAGCGTGTTCCAGAAAACATCAGCAGACAACAAACCATCCATGTCAGTGGATGACAGCGAGTTTCTTAGAATAATGGAGAAGGAAGTGTATATGGACAATGAAAGCCACTGGGTGGCGCCACTACCTTTTCGTTCTCCTCGTAAGCGCCTTCCAAGCAACAGAGAGCAGGCCACTCCAAGATTCTAATCTCTCCAGCGCTCATTCAGGAAGAAACCTGACATGAGGCAGCACTTCATTGACTTTATGCAAAAGGTCATTGACAACCGCCAGGCCGAGCCAGCTCCTTCACTACAGCCAGGGCAGGAGTGCTGGTATGTGCCACACTTTGCTGTATACCACCCCCATAAGCCGGGGAAAATAAGAGTGGTTTTAGACTCCAGTGCGGAGTACAAGGGGACGTCATTGAATGATGTGCTTCTCAGTGGACCCAACCTGAACAACACACGATTAGGTGTCCTAATACGGTTCAGGAGAGAGCAGATTGCTGCCACCGCTGACATAGAGCAAATTTTCTACGGGTTCAAGGTCAGAGAGGACCACCGCCACTTCCTCCGGTTCTTGTGGCACAAAGACAATGGTCCGGATAAAGAGATTATAGACTACTGGATGACTGTGCATGTCTTCGGCAACAGCCCATCTCCAGCAGTAGCGACGTATAGGCTGAGGAGAGCTGCAGAGCAAGGAGAAGCTGAGCATGGCAATGATGCAAAGGAGTTCATCTTCAGGAACTTCTACATAGACAATGGGCTCACGTCATTGGCTAAGGAGGATGAGGTGATCGATCTCCTGCAGCGGACTAAGGCTCTGCTGGCTGAGTCCAACTTAAACCTTCACAAGATAGCCTCAAACAGTCCCAGGGTCATGGAGGCTTTCCCTGTGGAGAGACGAGCAAGTGACCTGAAAGATCTAGATCTGGGAGCAGACCCATTGCCCTCCAGAGGAGCTTAGGCTTGAACTGGGAGCTCCAGATGGACAGTTTCACCTTCAGAGTGTCAAGAGACATCAAGCCATTCACTCGGAGAGGCATGCTGTCCACCATCAACAGTCTCTATGATCCCCTTGGATTTGCTTCTCCCATCACGGTCCAAGGCAAGGCGTTAGTGTGAGACATTTCCTCTGAGCAGTATGAATGGGACACGCCTCTCCCACCTGAGAAGGAGGCACACTGGAAAGCATGGATCAACTCCTTAGCAGACCTGCAGCAGCTTTGTATTCGCAGATCATACTTACCAGTCTCCATGTCATGCTGTAACAGGATAGAACTCTGTGTTTTCGCAGATGCTTCGACTCTGGCAATAGCTGTCGTAGCTTACCTGCGTGCCTTGGATTCTGAAGGAAGATGGCATGTAGGATTCGTTATGGGCAAATCAAAACTTGCGCCTAACCCCATGCACACTATACCGCATCTGGAGTTGTGTGCTGCTGTCTTGGCCGTTGATCTGGCAGAAGTGATCCAGTCTGAAATAGACATAGAGCTACAGGCAGTCAAATTCTTCACTGACAGCCTGATCGTGCTGGGCTACATTCACAACAGTTTACAAAGGTTCTACACCTACGTAGCTAACCGAGTAGCTCGCATTCGTGGATCTACTGACCCAGAACAGTGGCAGTACGTCTTGACAGACCAGAACCCTGCAGACCAGGGAACCAGACCACTTCCAGCAGCTCACCTCTCATCTTCCAGCTGGTTGCTCGGCCCCAAGTTCCTCAGGCAGTCAGCCACGGATCAAGATGAGGAGGCAGACACAGACAAAGAGGTTAGGTCACAACCACCTGTCTTCTAACCAAAGTCACAGAACAGCCTCTTGGCTCAGAAAGATTTGAACGCATCTCTTCTTAGAAGAGCCTAGTAAGAGGTGTGGCACTTCTCATTCATGTAGCCAAGTCTTTCTCAGGAGAGAACAGTGATGGTTGCAAGGGATGGCATCAATGCAGCCAGCTGCTCGCCACAGAGCGGTCCCAAGCGAAGACAAGGATTTTCAAGGCTGAGGATGTTTACAAAGAGGAGCTAAAATGCTTAACTCAGGGTTCCACGGTACACATTCAAAGCCCCCTTGCAAAGCTCGACCCCTTCATTGATGAGAATGGATTGATCAGAGTCGGAGGTCGGATTCGCAGGGCGGACTTGGGAGACTAAGAGAAACACCAACTCATCCTACCAGCCGGCCATCATGTGACCACTCTCCTGGTCCGACACTACCATGACAAGATAGCCCACCAAGGTCGCCACTTCATAGAGGGTGCACTACGTACTGCTGGCATTTGGATAGTAGGAGGAAGAAAGCTCATCTCCAGCATCATATTCAAATGCATTACCTGTAAGAAATTGAGAGGAAAGAGAGAAGTTCAAAAGATGTCAGATCTGCCGGCTGATGGGCGGATCCATTGCCAGCCTTTTACTCATGGAGGGCTGGGCGTCTTTAGCCCATAGACTGTCACCACTCGGCGGACACGAGGTGCAGCTGCTGAGAGCAAGAGGTGGGCAATCATTTTTGCTTGCCTAAGCACCAGAGATGTGCACCTTGAGGTTGTTGAATCCATGTCAACCTCGAGCTTCATTAACGCCATGAGGCGCTTTCTATCCATCCGTGGACCTGTCAAACACTTAAGGTCGGACATAGGCACTCATTTCATTAGTGCATGCCGCGAACTACAGATCAACACTGACGACCCTGAGATCAGGAAAAATCTGCAAGAGCAGGGATGTGCATGGACCTTTAATGCTCCCCATTCCTCTCACATGGGTGGAGCTTGGGAGAGGTTAATTGGAGTGGCAAGACACATACTGGATGTACTGTTCGCGAAGGATAGTGCAACCCGACTGTCTCATGAAGTCCTGACAACCTTGATGGCTGAGTTTATGGCTATCATGAATGCACGCCCACTAGTCCCAGTCTCCAACGATGCAGAGGTACCGGAAATCCTCTCATCTGCCACTCTGCTCACCCAGAAGGCGAGTGTCAGTCCTGCACCCCTGGGAGACTTCAAGCTCGATCATCTCAGCAAGGTCCAGTGGCGCCAGGTCCAAAGCTTGGCGGACTCCTTCCGGCAGAGGTGTGGCGGTCGGAATATCTGGCCACACTTCAACCGCGGAGGAAGTGGACCTCCGAGAAGCCCGGCCTCCAGGAAGGTGACATTGTTTTAATTAAGGACAGTCAAGCAAAGCGTAACATGTGGCCTCTTGGACGAATAGTTAAAGCCATTGCTAGTTCAGGCAACAAGGTTCGTAAGGTCATAGTTAAGACTCTTTACCAAGGGGTAGTTAAGGAGTACCTTAGACCCATTTCTGATGTTGTTCTACTGATGTCATTAAAGAAAGAGTAAATAGTGGTATACATGTATACCAAGCGGGGAGTGTGCTGACCCTGTCAGATATTGGGTGTAGTTTGGTTCCCCCAGGCGGTAATTTTAGGTACTGCAGCTTTTGATTCTAGTCATTTCCTGTAGCCTGCACGAGCCTCTTCCTGTTTAACCTGACATGATGGAAGCTGTGTTTAAATGTGCACCTCCGGAAATTCGGTTGTATTAACCTTGGAGTGGAACCAACTGTAAGTTTTTGCTGCAAATCATTGTAGTAGTTGTTTAACCCGTTGCCACTCCAACGGCCCGTAATCGAGCCGTCAGGGAAGTTAAAAACATACTACGTCATTTACACAGCTTTTATGCAACTGAGATACTCATGCCGCATATCTTCAGAAAGCTAAGATTCTTGAGATTTGAGTGATGCCAACCATTTCAAAGTATAATCATCACAGCAGTTTTAATCAACGCCTATGTCAGACGACAAACAAACAAACGAACAGTTACAAAACTGATGTAACTCACCAATGATGCGTCCTAGCACTCCTCCAGTCAAACATATCCCCTCAAACATGGTCTTGTTACATCCACGAAGCTCCAGTTAATGCAACCAAGTAAAGTTTTTAGTCCAAAACACACTATTATACCGGTAAATATCCATGAACAGCCGATGCATTGTTTGAAATGAGTCGGTGATTATCCACAAAGTTTGCTGCATTAGTAGTCTTTGCTTCGCTGCAGAAATTAACAGTCCAAATCCATTTGCGTCAAAATGGCGTCTGCACTCTAACCTTCCGATTGACACCTCACTCGACCAGTTACGAGCTTCCCTGCCCTGTCTACAGCCTGCTATAGCCAACGGGTGCCTGTGTTGAAACGAAGCTCATGCCTCCTTTTTTTGCGTGTTGCTCGAGCAACCAGCAACCAATCGAGACGACGATTGTTGCATTATAACACCAACAAAATTCTGGAAACGCCGATATATAGGTTGTTGGGGTGGCGAAAAAGCTGGCGCTGCCTATCGCTCGCGTAAGAGAAAGGACAGAATATGGCTCAGCTGTGCGTAATGCGTGCTGTGCGTTCCGCAAAACAGAGCGAGGCAGAGAGAGATTTCCAGCTAATGTTTGATGGTTGTTTACGGAGTTTGAAAGAAAAAATAGCGAAAAGGTTGCAAAAAAAATCATTTTCAGTTCAGAAGCTGCAGAGCTGTACACTCGGCGTGCAAGTGATAGCTCAGGGGAAGAAATATCTGACCAAAACTGTGATGGCTCCGTAGCAGAGGAAATGTTTCTCGGGGGAGATGACATTACTCTTGACAAGTACGCATCATATTATAACTTATATTTCATTATATAATAACATTACATTTATATTTATTATTATTATTATTATAATTATTTTTATTATTACTATTATTATTATTATTATTATTAAATTACATTACGTATTATTTGCATCTGTCACGGAAGGTGGAAGGACGTCATGTTTTCACCGGAGTTGGTGATTCTGTTTGTTATTCTGGAATTCTGTGTAAATAATTGCGGGAAAAGGATATTATAATATTATGCTGATATTATGATGATTATATTATTACCATATTACGCATTATTACCTCCGTTACCGAAGGTGGAAGGAAGTTATTTTTTCGCCGGCGTTGGTTGTTGTGGGAATTTTAATTTTCATCCCAGTAAGAAATCAGAGTGAGACAAAGTAAGTAAATAGGATCCATTTTACTATGTGCCACATAGGGTCTTCCTTACAGGCAAGAACGAAGACAAAGGAATCTCTCCCTTGCTTTGGATATATGTAAAAGCACAAAGTCAGAATCTCCTCCCCTTGGGTTTTATATGCACAAATTTGAGTTTATGCCTCAGTAACCTTTTAATTTTTTTATTTATCATATATTGTAAATAGTTTGCTATGGAAAGGTTGTTTGTTTGTTTACCTTTCATATAAAAAACATTTTTTTTAACATAACAGCACTTGTTTTGACTTTTATATGCACAAATTTGAGTTTATGCTTCAGTCACTTTTACTTTTTTTATTGATCATATATTGTAAATATTTTACTATGAGTTTGCTGCGTAAAGGTCATTTGTTTGTTTACCTTTCATATAAAAAAGCATTTTTTTACATAACGGCACTCGTTTTGACTCTTATGTGCACAAATTTGGGTGACTTTTTGACTTTTTTTCAGCAATATTGGTAGTGAATCTGGATATGGGATTGGATTCCTCTAAGTGTGACCTTTCATTAGAACCCAACATTATGACTGTACGTTGAAGCGTTCAAGAGTTATGCCCTTTTATCCTAGGTATGTGACCATGGTTATCCAAGGGTCCTTTTGGGGTCTCCAAATGGCCATTTTTGGAAACGCCTAGACATGGCCTTAGAAAAACATGTGTAAAATGCTCATTTTCTGTAGGATTGTTATCAAATTTGAACTGGAACTAAGTAAGGCTTCATGCTGTGGTCCCATTGTGTTTTTCAGCTAATAAGTCCCAGCTGCTCTCATCTACAGGCATCTGTTTGCAAAAAAAAATTTCGGCGAGAGTAAAAACCCTCTACTTCAGTGTGTTCCAGCTTGGATTACTCAATGACAGTAGCACTTAGAGTGTTTCTTTCAGTTGGGGGAAAAACTTCAGAGTGTTTCCTTTCAAATGAGACCATAACCATCCATATAGTCTAAACGGTTAAAGAACAGCGTTCAATTTACTTTGGGTATGCTTTTCATAGGCATTTTAGGCAAATTTTCCCGAAGTTTTAAAAAGATGACTGTAGTGAGGAATATGGTGTTGAAAAGGCTAAATTTGAGTTTAAAAGAGATCGCGATTAAAGGTGTTAATTGCTAATCGTTAACAATGATACTTAGCTAACTGCTGAGTCATTTAGCCTTTTGTTAGCCTCATTTACATTGTGTTATAATTGTACTCCGTGTGAAAGCTAGCTAGTTATTCATTTTGGCTTTACTTACCTGTATACTTAGCTGTGTAGCTGTCTTCTGTAGTATAAAAAATGTTAACAGAATTTTGCTGTACTTACCTGTTTACTTAACTGTGAAATTGCCCTCTGTAAATTTGAGATGTAGTTTAATTTTGTCATACTTATCTTGTCATACTTACTTACCTGATTTAACTTACCTTAGTTAAAACCTGTGAAGAGAATTACTTACCTGATTCAGTAACTGTACATGGAAAATAAGTTGTAACCAGTGCATTTCATTTCTCATGTAATATTCTGTATTCTGTGTTACAGTTTTACAAATCTTATAAAGCACTGGAAGATTTCAGTAAATCAGTCAGTCAACCTGGAATCAAGCCCGCTGGTCTTTATTGTTGTTCGCTATCTGTCATCAATACCCAGAAGTATTATCAGGACAGAATAAGAGTTATATTTGATGTTATAATGTAGAAGAATGTAAGTTAACAGGTATGACCTGTTAAGCTAAGGTTAGGTCTATAAGTTAACTGTAAGACAAAGAAATAGCACTTGTTTGCATTGGTTAACATAATCAAAATAGCTGAAATATCTGACTTTACCTCACAAATCAGTTTGTTTCATGAGAAAACTCACAATTAAATACATTTGTTTTTTACAATATTGATGTTCTCAAGCCCACTTACCAAAAAAAAAAAAAAAAGAGGACGATTGGAACAGATTGATAATGAAATAAAGAATAAAAAGAAATTTTTAACAACAAACAGAACATCCAATGAACACTGCGATTTATTAATTTGCGGGCCATCTTTTATGGATGCTCTGCTTGTTGATGATGTCTTTTTATTCTTTTATTCCTTATAAATCTGTTCTCATATCAATACTTTCACTTTTTGCTGGCTGCCGGACATGGAGTATTTTGCATTTTGCGTTGGACAGTCTTGATCATGCATGCGATATTTAATTCACAATGTCAATGGTCATGGAATTGATTTGCTCGCTGACTACAAGCACTATTATCTCTGATATGGAAATAAAACGTGAATCTGTTCGATCCATCTGACTAATTTTCAAAGTGAGACCGAAAAAAGACTGTAGTCTATCTTCAACGGAAGAAAACAGATGAATAAACAGACGCGTGTATTCCCGCCTTCGCATTGACTTTGACTGTAATCAGTCATGTGAAAAATTCATTTCGCGTCCAGTGTGCAAGCGCCTTTACTGAGCATAGAACGGAAGCATTATATATACAGCGCCCTCCATAATTATTGGTACCCCTGGTTAAGATGTGTTCTTTAACTTCTAATAAATTCAGTTCTTTTTTCTAAATAATATACGTAGGACCAGAATGAAAAAAAGAGGAAAATCCAACCTTTAATTCAAGTGCATTTATTCAGTGGGAAAAAAATCCCACATTAAGGAATAATTCTTTTACATCAAATCATGTGTGCCACAATTATTAGGACCCCTGATGTTAATACTTTGTACAACCCCCTTTTGCCAAAAAAACAGCACCTAATCTTCTCCTATAGTGTTTCACAAGATGGGAGAATACAGAAAGAGGGATCTTCAACCATTTCTCTTTGCACAATCTCTCAAAGTCATCCAGCAACCTGGGTCCTCTCCTCTGCACTCTCTTCTTCAGCTCACTCCACAGGTTTTCAATGGGGTTGAGGTCTGGGGACCATTTCTGTGTAGATTTGGCCACGTGTTCAGGGTCATTATCTTGCTGAAAGACCCAGTGACGACCTATCTGCAGCTTTTGGGCAGAGGCCACCAGATTTTGATTTAAAATGTCCTGGTATTTCAAAGCGTTCATGATGCCATGCACCCCAACAAGGTTCTAAGGGCCTCTGGAAGAGAAACAGGCCCACAGCATCACCGATCCTCCCCCATACTTCACCGTGGGCATGAGGCGTTTTTCTGCATACTCATCTTTTGTGTTCCGCCAGACCCACTTAGAGTGTTTGTTGCCAAAAAGCTATATTTTAGTCTCATCTGACCAAAGCACACAGTCCCAGTTGAAGTTCCAGTACCGCTTAGCGAACTCCAGACGTTTGCGTTTATGATTGTGAGTGAGAGAGGGTTTTTTCCGTGCATGCCTCCCAAACAGCTTGTTGGCATGTCGATAGCACCTGATGTTTGTTTTGGAGACTTTCTGACCCAAAGTTGTAAGTTTCTGACCCAAATTGTTGTAATTCTTGAACAGAGATCTTTTGGATAACTTTTTATTTCTCTTACCATCCTCCTGACTGTGTGTGGTGGCAAAATAACCTTGCGTCCTCGTCCAGGCTTGTTTACCCGTTCCAGTTGTTTTAAACTTCTTAATGATTCCTCTGACAGTAGATATGGGCAGGTGCAGGCAAGTGGCTATTTTCTTGTTGCCATTGCCTGACTAGTGAAGGTCAACACACATCAGCCTTACTTGAATAGTGTGTTCCTTTGTCTTTCCCATGTTGAAGAGTGGATAAGAGAAATGGCCTCTGTGTCACGTCATATTTATACCCTTGGGAAACAGGAAGTGATGAATTACTAATTAAATGTTCCTAGATACTCTGATCAACTTTGTAAACTACTGTACAAATGAAAGAAATACTTCAATTACATTTCATTCCCAGGATATGTTAGGGGTGCCAATAATTGTGGAACAGGTGATTTTATGAAAAAAAATTATTTCTTAGTCAGGGATTTTTACCTTCGCCAGCGACTTCGCTGACGAAGGTAATGTTTTGATCCCCGTGTATTTATTTGTTTGTGTGTCTGTCTGTCTGTCTGTGTGTATGTGTATCGAATAACTCAAAAAGTACCAAACGGAATTTCATAAAATTTGGTGGGTTGATTTGGCATGACCTGAGGATCAATCGATTAGATTTTGGGAGTGATCGGGTCAAAGGTCAAGGTCAAGGCCACGAAAAGGTCAAAACCGACTTTCGGCCATATCTCAATGTCAATTTTTATCCGATCGGCATAAAACCAACGCCAAAATGTGCAGAATTATATACCCGATCCTGTGTTGTGAAACACGGTACAATGGGGTCAATACCCTCCTTAGCGGTTGGGGGTCAAAGGTCAGGGGGGTCATTACCTTTCGAACTTAAAGGCGTATTGATGTAAAAAAAAATATATCGTACTCTTGTCATTCATCGATCATTTAAAAAAATAAAAATTGGTCCTCAGAGTTATGTGGCGAGGGATTCAGTGGCGTCGGCGAAGGTATGCGCTCTACCGAGTGCCCGTTCTAGTTTTTACCTAAAATTTCACATGAGTTGAAGGTTACATTTTTTTCCACAATTTTCAATGTAAGAGTAAGCTTCTGCAATAAAAATTGAATTTATTTTAATTTCAATTTATTTTTATAGCGCTTTTCACAGATAAACTGTCACAAAGACGTTTTACAGTGAGAGATGAGTTACTGAAAGGGCAGTGCCCAGCCTATTCCCCACTACAGCAAATGAGGCAAAAAACTCCCAGAAGGGAGAAAAATCCTCAAACAGTGGTGAGAAAAAACTCCCCAGAGGGAAGAAATCTCAGGAGGAACCCAGCTATAGTGGGGAAGCCCATCCTCCGCGGGCTAGCTAGTTAATAACAAGATAAAGCGTGATAGGAAAATGACAATACAGTTTCATTAAAGTCCATCTAAACAGTGGCATCAGTTGTCTGAGGAAGTGGCATGCCGAGGATGGTGCAGAACTGGATCAGGACAACAGCAGCCAGCGCTCACGGTGAGGGACAGGGCTCGGGTGATCCAGGACTCAGGGTTGTGGAGGGAAATTTCCTCGGAAAGAGACAGAAAAAAGTTGGGTGAGGCACTGGATAAAACTACTGCGTATTAATAAAAATACAGTTCTGTGTCATGTGTCAAGTTAGAATTTAGGAGGTGACTGGTCAGGAAACAGTCAACACCCCTCCATCCACTTCCTGCAGCACGGAGGCCCTACACTTACTCCAGGCTGGAAGATCACTTTAGATTTTTCTAAACACCAGTACCATATGGACCTCCCCAGTGACTAAGGCTGTAGCAAGCCCCACTGGCACCGTTAATGCATGCTCAGTGCCACCGGTTCCACATGGATTTACATAACACTACACCAGTACCATATGGACCTCCCCAGAGACGAAGGCTGTAGCAAGATATGCGCTCATATCTAAGTGAAATAAAATGGGAGAGACTCCTGGACTGTGAGTCCGTAAATGAGATGTGGGAAAGATTTAAGGGCTTGACAATTTAAGGGCATCCTCAGTGGATGACTAGAAATATTCGTAGGATTTTGAGGGAAAAGAGGAATCTTCAAAGATTTACATAAAGGATAACAATGAGAATACTAAGGCTGAATACTGTAAAATGTGGGCTGTGGTCAAAAAGGAGCTGAGGAATGCTAGAACATTGTGTGAAAGACAAATTGCAGAGGGGGCGAAAACTAACCCTAAGTGCTTCTTTCAGTACTGTAGCAGAAAAAGGAAAGTTAAAGAGCAGGTTAAGTGCATAAAGAATAAAAATGGATCGCTGCTATTTGATAACAAGGATATTGCGGATGCCTTGAACAGTTACTTTGTTGAGAATTTTACCTCAGAGGGGGTCTTTATTTGGCCAGAGGGCATGTTAAATGCTCAAGATTATTTAGCAGAAATTGAGGTTCAGGATAGCGAAGTATTAGACAAGTTGCATCAACCAAAGGCAAATAAGGCGGCGGGTCCTGATGGCTTATATCCTAGAGTGCTCAGGGGAGTTGGTGAGGTCATCTTTAAGCCGCTATCCACCATCTTCAGGCGGTCTTTAGAAACTGGAGAAATACCAAATGATTGGAAACAGGGCAATATTATACCGATATATAAGAAAGGGGACCGTACTGAGCCAGGAAATTACAGGCCAGTCAGCTTAACTTGCAATGCCTGCAAAATATTGGAATCTATCACAAAAGATGAGCTGGACTTATTGCTTGAGCGGAACAGTGTCTTGAGGGATAGCCAACATGGTTTTCGTAAGGGAAGGTCATGTCTGACAAACCTTCTGGAATTTTTTGATGAGGCCACCAGGACTTATGACCAGAGCAGGGCTTATGAAATCATATACTTGGATTTTCAGAAAGCACTCGATACAGTACCGCATAAGAGACTAATTTTTAAATTGAGCTCAATTGGAGTTACAGGAGGTATTCTGCAGTGGATTCAAAACTGGTTACAGGACAGAACATGAAGAGTGGTGGTCAGTGGTATCTCATCTGAGCTAGGTATGGTGGGAGTGGCGTCCCCCAGGGATCAGTGTTGGGACCTCTGCTGTTCCTCATCTACATTAATGACCTTGATAGTAATATTGAGTGCAGATTGATTAAATTTGCAGATGATACTAAATTGGGGGGTTTGACAAATAGTTTAGGGTCCACTAAAGTGATTCAGGATGATTTGGGTAGAATACAGAATTGGGCAGAAATGTGGCAAATGAAATTTAATGTAGCAAAATGTAAAGTTGTACATGTAGGTAATAAAAACATTAGACGGGATTACTTCATGGGATGTTTAAAACTGGAATGTGCTGTACACGAGAAAGATCTGGGAGTGATTGTTGACCAAAACCTCACAGGCTCTTGCCATTGTGCCGTAGCAGTTAAAAGAGCCAATCGGATGCTAGGATAAATTGCCAAAAGTATTGAGTACAAATCTATGGAGGTGTTGCTTCTTTTGTACAACACATTCGTCAGACCACATCTGGAGTATTGTGTACAGTTCTGGGACCATACTTTAAGAAAGATATAGAGGCTGTAGAGAAAGTTCAGAGAAGAGCCACTAAGCTTATTCCAGGTATAAAAGATGAAAGCTATGAGAGGCTGAATATCCTTAATCTCTTAAGTCTTAGGAAAAGGAGACTAAGGGGTCATTTGATTGAGCCGTTTAAATATGTTAAAGGGATTAAGAAAGTGAATTATGTAGGATTCCTTTGACCAAGTGTTGTGAGTAGAACTCGGGGTCACAAATGGAAGTTGACCAAAGGTAAATTTAGCACTGATATTCGGAAATATTTCCTCTCTCAAAGAGTAATTTCGATGTGGAATAGCTTGCCTGACCATATTGTTGAGGCAGAGACCTTGGGGGTTTTCAAGAGCAGGCTTGACTTAAAGCTAGATACCATTGAGTCACTGAGTATCTGAAGGGATATTTTCACAGTAGTATAAAGAAACCGGTGAGCGTAGTTGGGCTGAAAGGCCTGTTCTTGCCATTCATGTTATGTTATGTTATGTATGAAAATTATGGAGGTACCTTGCGTAGCATAATTTAAAAAAATGGAGAAACACTCATTCGGATAATCTCTGTATACAGTAAAAGCAGTATCTGCACTCAGATTTGCAAAAATTTGCATAGCGCATCCTACCACATACAGGTGAATCTCAATAAATTAGAATATCATTAAAAGGTTGATTTATTACAGTTATTCGTTTCAAAAAGTGAAACATATATTAATATAGATTCATTACACACGGACTGATATATTTCGAGTGTTTTTAATTTTGCTGAGTACAACTGACAGCTAATGAAAATATTCAATATTGAAGACTCATGGTGCCACACCTTTAAATGGTCTCAGTCTGGTTCAGTAGGTGACACAATCATGGGGACGACTGCTGACCTGACAGTTGTAGAGAAGATGATCATTGACACCCTGCACACAGAGGGTAAGATACAAAAGGTCATTTCTCAAGAAGCTGGCTGTTCACAGAGTGCTGTATCCAGGCACATTAATGCAAAGATGAATGGAAGGAGAAAATGTGGTGGAAAAAGGTGCAGAAGCAACAGAGATAACCGCAGCCTGGAGAGGATTGTGACAGGAAGCCCATTCAGGAATTTGGGGGGGATTCATAAAGAGTGGACTGCAGTTGGAGTCAGTGCTTCAAGAGCCCCCACACACAGACGTATCCAGGACATGGTCTTCAACTGTCGCATTCCTTGTGTCAAGCCTCTCTTGAACCAGAGTCAACGTCAGAGGTGTCTTACCTGGGCTAAGGACAAGGAGGACTGTACTGCTGCTCAGTGGTCCAAAGTCCTCTTTTCAGATGAAAGTAAATTTTGATTTCATTTGGAAATCAAGGTCCCAGAGTCAGGAGAAAGAGAGGAGAGGCACATAATCCTAGTTGCTTGAGGTCCAGTGTAAAGTTTCCTCAGTCAGTCGTGGTTTGGGGTGCCATGTCATCTGCTAGTGTTGGTCCACTGTGTTTTCTCAGGTCCAAGATCAGCGCAGCCGTCTACCAGGAAGCTTTAGATCACTTCATGCCTCCCTCTGCTGACCAGCTTTATGGAGATGCAGCAAGACTTGGCACCTGCCCACACTGCCAGAGGTACCAATACCTGGTTTAAGGACGATGATGTCCCTGTGCTTGATTGGCCAGCAAACTCACCTGACCTCAACCCCATAGAGAATCTATGGGGTATTGTGAAGAGGAAGATGCGAGACACCAGACTCAACAACGCAGAAGAGCTAAAGGCCGCTATCACAGCAACTTGGGCTTCCATAACACCTTAGCAGCGCCACAGGCCGATCGCCTCCATGCCACTCTGCACTGCTGCAGTAATTCATGCAAAAGGAGCCCTGAGCAAGTATCGAGAGCTGATCATGTCATACTTTTCATTAGTCCAATATTTCAGTATTAAAAATCCTTCTTTTTATTGGTCTTAATAATATTCTAATTTTCTGAGATACTGAATTTTGGGTTTTCATGAGCTATCAGTTATAATCATCAAAATTAAAACAAATAAACACTTGAAATATATCAGTCTCTGTATAATGAATCTATATATGAGTTTCCCTTTTTGAAATGAATGACTGAAATTAATCAACTTTTTGATGATATTCTAATTTATTGAGATGCAGCAGTACATGTCCACATTATACCTACACCCTGGCCTTATGCACTGGACCATGTGAGGTCATTTTTCAGAATACTTTTTCCTCAGACCAGTTAAATAATTTTACTTTTAGCAGCAGTAATTGTGGAATGAGCCTTAAAACATGCATACATTGTTATGATTCTGCTCTGCATTGCCATGTTCCTGATCCATTTGCCATGTTTTGTTAAATTCTGTCTGATTTGGTTTCTGATCTCTGCTTTCTCTGACTTTGCCTTGGAATGTGTATTGTGATTTGGTTGCTTTGATATGTTCATGTGTTGTCTAGTTTAGTTTTGCCATGTTTTGTTATTGCCATGTTTTTGTTTTTGCCAGTGTCCATATTCCTGTTATTTTTCCGGTCCAAGTTTTTGTTTTTGCCATGCATTGCACTTTGTCTCCCCCTGTCTGGTCTCTTATCTTGTTTCTGCTCACAGCCCCGGTATTGTGTGCCACACTTTCAGGTGATTTAATGGTTTCTGGATTTCAACCATTCCTTCCAATCTCGTTTACTTCCTTCACCTTGCTTTGCTATTTTACTAACCAGTACTAACAGTTTGTTGTTTTGTTAAATCTACTAACCTAGACTAACATTGTATCTAATACTAACTTACTAACGAGCACTAGGGATTGTATAGCTGCACCTTACTAATTGATTAACAAGCTCTCAGCACTCGCCCTGTTCTAGTCTCCACCTCTTGTCTCTCCCTAATCTTCTCTGCTGCGTTTCTGTGGAATCTCCACACCTGCTCATGCTGTCCTTTCTCTCATTATCTGTGTACATTAGAACTCCCTAACCGGAGCTGTATGTTTTGTCAATAGGCAGTCTCGTGATCCCTGTCCGCGTTTTGGCAGTTGCCTATTTCATGTGATTAGGTTCTCCCTCATGTTCCCTCCTTTGTAATTAGTCTGACTTCCTGCATCTGTGTTCTGACCTCCCGTATGTGTATATTAGCAGTCTTATCACAGCAGTTCCCTGTCAGAACGTTTCTCTTGTCTACCTGTGCTGCGCTCGGTTTCGCCTTGTGTTCATGGTGTTGCTCTTCTAACTGGACCGTCCGACTTACAATTTTTGGCTCTGTTTTGGTATTTCTATCTACATCTGTTTTCAAACCCTTTTTCTGCCCGACTACGATTAGTGTGTTTGCTGCCCTGATATTCCATTCAAATTCTGCCCTGTGGATTGTGATTTTTGGATTGTAGACTTTGTACTGTTACCTTCGGCCCTACGGGGTTTTCCCCCTCGCTTAATAAAATCACTTTCCTTGCACTCCTGGATTCTCGCGACTGGTTCCTGAACGCAGCCTCACATACATGCTACACGAGAAAAAAAAATGCGACACCTTTCAATTTTTATAAAAGACTGATGTTTTCAGTGTTTTTCTTTATTAACAATTTTTTTTTCACATCAATCTGCTTGTGAATGATTTCTTTTTGTTCTCATTGCCTGAAATTGTATTTTTCAATGCATTTTCACCAAAAAATTATTGAGAAGTAATATATTAGGACCCCTTTCAGTCGAAAGTGGTGTTTTATAATCATCACTGCACACTACTGTACATGTTCACTAGGGCTGACTTACTCGGTCGAAAAATAGCCTGATGTCAGTCATTTCAAAATGCTCATTTGTCAGCAGTGTTTATATATGCACCCATCATGCGCACAATGCAACTTTGACTCTCTGGATCATAGTCAGTATCCTGCTCCGGATTTCTTTGGTGGCCAGGGAATACACAATGGGGTTCAGACAGGCCGGGAGGCAAGAGGCTAACGACAAGTTAACCATTTTTACATTTGGATCCATGAGGAATAAGAAAAGCTCAACGATGTACACTGTGAGTGTTGGTACATAGAAAATTGCCACTACCATAAGATGTTCTGTGCAGGTTGCAAGTGCTTTATACCTGCTCTCCACACTCTTCATCCTAAACACTACAGTCAAAATACAGCCATATGTCATTGCGATAAAACACAGTGGTCCAAACAAGATAAGCATGCTCAGAGAAGAGCTAGCTGCCCAGTGCATTGAGTTATCGTTGCACGACAGACTGAACACAGCAGCATGCTCGCAGATAAAGTTTGACACAGTCAGTGAATCACAGAAAGAAAGTTCTCTCAAGATGATAACTAAGAATGCCATAACACTTAAACAAAATGCCCAAATGACAGCTAAAATACTAATCATGCTTGTCGGAGTGTTGATTGAACCATGCCTCAGCGGGAAACATATTGCAACCAACCTGTCATAAGCAAGTACGCTGAGGGAAAATGACTCTAGTGCTACAGATGCATAATAAAAGAAAATCTGTGTTACACAGGCTCTGTAGGACATGAAGGTTTTTTTTGTGACAACAGTGTTTATTGCACTTGGGATACTGGAAGTGCTGGCCATCAAGTCTACAACCCCTAAATTAGCCACTGCAATGTACTTCGGAGTGTGTAAGCGACGATCCGTCCATATAATGGAAATGATAAATGAATTAAACAAAACTGTTATGATAAAAATAAATCCAAGAAAAATTATATATAAATCAGCAAACTTTAAAGTCGTAAATCCGATGACGTAAAATCCCTCTGGTCTAATGACGGAGTCATTTGAGATCGTTGTAGCAGGCATTTCTATTTGCAGACCTTGGCGTGACTGCTTTTCCTCTGAGCCCTGAAATACAGAAGTGGTTGTGGAATCTCATGTAACACAGACATTTAAACCAAAAAATGAGGCTATTTGCTGTGCCTCTTACGACAGGTTTTAAAGTGTCAGTTCAATTTTAATTGCAGTTTTCAACAACACTGACAATTTTAAGAAAAAATTCACATCACCTGGTGATTGTGCCATTTAGTGTGGTATGTATGTAGGTTTTGTTACTGTCTAATTAGGCATATTGCACTTTCGATACATCGCTGTAACCTTTTATTTTACTAATGTTTGTTTTTAGTTTTTTTCGTGACCTATTTATTAATAGATGTTTTTATACGGTTTTATGTTTTCTGTTTACTGTACGTGGTGCAGCATTACCATTTGCTCAAGACAAATTTCTCCCATGGGAGACTAATAAAAGTAAACTTTGACCTTTACCTTGACCTGAAGGTATCAAATTCAAACTGAGTGAATATTTCCAAAAAACAATAAAGTTTATCAGTTTGAACATTAAACATCTTGTCTTTGTAGTGTACTCAGTGGAATATAGGTCTGAAAGGATTTGCAAATCATTGACTTCTGTTTTTAAATACATTTTAAACACTGTCTCAATGTTTCTGGAAATGGGGCTGTGAATTCCTATTTCATTGCTGTGAATTGCAAGGGCAGGGATCCTGGTCTATCAGAGAACCCACAAGTTTTCCCAACCAGCCTGCAAAATTTAGTTGTCGAAGAATTTGCAATAAGGTCCATTATTAGTAATGTATTCTGATTGTGGAGTAAATTTTGTACAATTTTCTATGTAAATTGTGTGAAAATAATTCTAAATTATGGCACTTTTGGCTTTCCATTATTGCAATAAAATGCAGCTTACCAGTTCTAATGCTCTTTGCTCTTTGGTGACAATCCTTTGGACTCATGCACGTCGACTCTTGCTATAGAATATACAATCCCATTTCCAGAAAAGTAGGGACACTCTGGAAGAGATGAATAGAAACAGAAAGCAATGATATATAAATCATTTCAAACCTATATTTAATTCAAAGTGGTGCAAAGACCACATATGAAATGTTGAAACTGAGAAATTGTAGGGTTTTTTGAAAAATAACTGCTAATTTTGAATTTGATCCCTGCAACATCTTTCAAAACAGTTGGGATGAGGGCAACAAAAGACTGGAAAAGTTGTATGGTGCTAAAAAAAACACCTGATGGAACATCTCGCAGCTCATTCCATCAGTCAAGTTTCCATCTCATTTCATGCAAATTTTCAGTAAATTATAGAAAATTAGCTTCAGAGAAAACAGGAATAACCTGTGTTTCCATAAGCTGGCTCAGAGCAAATTAATTCCAAGAAATTAGGGTCAGTTTCACCACAAGATAGGGGTAAAGGACACTTGTAACGAGCAAAACAGCAGAAGAAGAAGTGAACGAAACAAAAAACTGAAGCAAAAAAACCGGAACAGAAGCAACTGGAGGAGAAACGAGACACTATAAAAATGGACAGAGGTCAATAGGAGTTACGTCCTACTCTGCAAATAGGACGTCTTAAAGCTTTTCTTTTAGTTAATGATTACAATATTGTGAAACTATCCGGAGACGAAGACGGAGTTGAATGCAAATATACAGGACTCTATCTTGGAAACAATGCATAGACTCAGGAACACTTCTGAAAACTATTGTCAGTGAACTCACTTTGTTGCTGCATCTACAAATGCAATTTAAGATAAAAACCATACATAAACCATGGTTATGGTTTTTGTTCATGTTTATGTTCATGATTTTGTCTTTTATTTATTAGGGGTTCAAGCCTGTTGGACTGAAACCCTATTGATTTTGTGTATTATTTTTATTTTATTATTATTATTATTATTATTATTATTATTATTATTAGGGGGTTCAAACCCTGAAACCCTATTGTTTTTGCTTTTTATGTTTATTATTATTATTATTATTAGGGGTTCAAGCCCATAGGGCTGAAACCCTTATTGTTTTTACCCCTCAGCCTGACAGGGGCACTAGGGGTATTGTCGTCCCTTTGGCGGGCGGGCGTCTGGGTGGGCGGGCGGATGCCAATTTTGTCTGGGCTATTTCTCTGTAACCACTTGGGTTTGGAAGTTCATATTGCATATGTGGACTCCCCATGGGATGTAGGTGTACCTTTTTGAGGTTTTGTCCCAGTTTGACCTTTGACCTTGTAGCAGTGACCCTGACTTTCAAAATATTGTCCAGGCAATTTCTCTGTAACCACTTTGGTTAGGAAGTTCATATTGCATATGTTGACTGCCGTCCCAGTTTGACCTTTGACCTTGTAGCAGTGACCTTCGGGGCTGAGGGGTATTGCTCGCTTCAGCGAAGCCCATTTTTGTGTTTTTTATTATTTCTTTTCTTCTTCAGAAATGTTTTTGTAAATTCCTGTGAGATAGTAGATTGCAGAGACCTGAAATTTTGGACTCTGGTTGAAAGTTGTGTGTAAATGCTGACCATGGCATTTTTAACTCAATCGGCCTAATGGTGGCCCTATAATTCAAGGAAAACAGGTTTCCACTTTAAAAGTCATAACTCCTACTGTTTAAGTCCAATTTACACAAAACTTGGTAGAGACATTATTTGGGCCATTCTCTACAACTTTTCCATAAGGACCTAAAAAATAAGCCATATTGGATTTTCCGGAATTTTGAATTTTTTGAAAAACACATTTTTGACATCTCCTCCTAAAGCGTAGGTCCGAATCCTTCAAAATTTGCTGTGGATCAGTGGACCAAGCTTATCAAAGATTGCATAAAAATTGTTGAAATCTCATTTTGTTTCCAAGATATTGACCAATGAACTTCAGCAGGGGCGTGGCTTAGCACATAAATGGACAAAATTCAACAGCCATTTGGTCAATCATCACAGACCTTGCAGAATATGTCCAAATAATTACCAGAAACATACCCTGACAGTTTCATGTAAATCAGCCCATAGGGGGCGTGATCACACAAATCGGACTATAAATCAGCAACTGTTTATCCTATAGCCATAAAACTCACAGGATATATTCATATAAATACTGAAAACATATTCTGAAATTTTCATTAAAATTGACTGATAGGGAGCTATAAATGCAAAACAAAGCAGCGTGGTATAACACAAATCAGACTATAAATCAACAATTGTTTGTCCTATAGCCATAAAACTCACAGGATATATTTATATAAGTACCTGAAACATACGCAGAAAATTTCATTGAAATTGACTGATAGGGGGCGCTAAAAATGCTAAACAAAGCAGCTTGGTATGACTTAAATCAGACAATAAATCAGCAATTGTTTGTCCTATAGCCATAAAACTCACAGGATATATTCATATAAGTACCTGAAACATACCCAGTAAATTTCATTCAAATTGACTGATAGGGAGCACTATAAATGCAAAACAAAGCAGTGTGGTACGACACAAATCAAACTATAAATCATAAATAGTTTTTCCAATCATTACAAAACTCACCGGATATGTCCACATAAGAACCTGAAACATAGCCTGAAAGTTTCAATCAAATCGACCTGTAGGGGGTGCCATAAATGTACAAATTAGACTATACATCATGTTGGTCCAACCATTACACTGGGAAAATAGGACTTCATAAATACCTGTACCACACTCTTAAAGTTTTTTTTGTCCCCTGCCCCCATGATAGCGACTGGAGCTGGGGACATAGTATTCAGGTCCGTCCGGCCGTCAGTCATGTCCTGTTTGTTCTGAACGCGATATCTCAAGAACGATTTGACCGATTCCATTCATCTTTGGTGTTAAGGTATATTGGTCTGATATGCCGACCCCAGTAGATTTCCGTGACCTTGGCATTATTCTCAAGGTCATTACGATCATTTCACCACTTACAAATTTCTTGTGAACATGATGTCTTAAGAACGGTTCGACCGATTCTATTCATCTTTCTTGTCAAGGTGTATTAGGGGCGTGGGACATAGTATGCAGCACCATCTGTCCGCCCAGCCATCTGTCCCATACCTTTTGTTGTGAACGTGATATCTCAAGAACGGTTTGACCGATTCCATTCGTCTTTGGTGTCAAGGTGTATTAGGGGCGGGGGACATAGTATTCAGTTCCATCAGTCTGGCTGTCCTTCCATCACGTCCCCTTTGTTGTAAAGGCAAAATCTCGTGAACGCTTTGACCGATTTTATTCATCTTTGGCTTCAATGTGTAATTTCGTGATTCGCCGACCCCAGTTGATTTCCGTCACCTGGCGGGGGACATGGCCACATTTAGTGGCAACACTTGTTATTTAAGCTGTTCATGCTTTCAACTCCTAATGGTCTGTCTTGGCTTGAAACCCGGAATTGCCGCTTTCGGCGATATTTCCTTTTTGTTATTGTACTTCTCAGGTTTTAGTTCAGTCCATTTTCAGTTGCATTGCACTTGTCTCCCCTGTCTCGTATTCTAGTTGGTTCAGTCCATCTCCCCGGTCTGTGTGCTCACTTGCTTCGGGGGATTTCAATGGTTTTCAGTGTTCAATGTTACTCCTTCAATTCTCGTTTACTTCCTTAGCCTTGCTGTTCTTATAACTAACCAGAGTAACATTTGTATTTTGTATCATAGTCTACTAACCCAACTAATCAATGTATATATCTTACTAACTCACTAATGAGCACTCTAGTTAAATCTGTAAAGTTGCACCGCTACTAATTAATTTTCTCTCAGCAATCGCCCTGTTCTAATCGCCTCTAGCTCAGCTTTACCTGTCTCCCTCTGCTTTTCTGCAAGATCTCTCGCACATGCTTCATTACTTTCCTGCACTCGTTATCTGTGCACTTAGAACTCCTTGACCGGAGCTGTTTAAATGTCATATGTTGTTTGCGTGATTCCCGTCCGTGTCTTGGCTTTTGCCAATTTTCATGGTTAGGGTTTCCCTCAAGTGTTCCTCCCATTGTAATTAGTCTGATCCAGCTCACCTGTTCCCTGCATAGCATGTGACTTCCCTCTCATGTATTTAAGAGTCCTCACTGATGTTCTGACTTTTTCAGAACGTTGATCAATATTTCTTTGTGCAGACCCTTTCGTATGCCATTGAGTATTGTTTTCCTTCGACTATTTCGTCCAACCAAGATTCTTGCCATTGCCCTTTTTGTACTGTTTTTGTCTTTCTGGATTTCGACCTATTTTTGTATGACCACCATTCCTGTGTTTGGATGCCCTGCGTATGACCCACTGCTTTGTTTATCCACTACAACTTTTTGCCTACCATTTATAAGATAGGATAGAATGTACTTTATTGAACCCCGTGGGGTAATTCATCCTCAACATTTGACCCATCCAATAGTTAGGAGCCGTGGGCAGCCACAGAGCAGCGCCCGGGGACCAACTCTTCTAAAGCCAGTTCCTTAGTCAGGGCTACTGGTTGGAGTGTTCCTATGATGCATGTTTTGTGGGTGGGGGAAACCGGAGCACCTGGAGGAAACCCACGTGAACATGGGGAGAGAACATGCAAACTCCACACAGAAAGGCCCAGGCCGGATTTGAACCCACAACCTTCTCTTTGGTACTGGTACTTGTGTGGTTCCTGAATGCACCGTCACCTAAACAGAATCCAGAAATGCTGCCATCTTCTGAGCTTGAGTTCATTTAAGATTGACTAAAGCAAAGTGGAAAACTGTTCAGTGATCTGACCAATCAAAATGTGAAATTCTTGTTCAAAAACATGGATGCAGCGTCATCTGGACCAGAGCAGAGGGATCATCCGGCTTATCAGCTTGTAGTTCAAAACCCAGCATCCATGATGGCATGGGGAGGCATTAATGCACATGGCATGGGTAACTTGCACTTCTGTGAAGACACCATCAATGCTTAATGAAAGGTTTTGGAGCAACATATCTGACAATGTCTTTGTAAGGGAAGGCCTTGCTTATTTCAGCAAGATAATGCCAAAGCATACTGAATGTATTACAACATGGGTCTATAATAAAAAGGTTTGAGTGCTAAAATGGCCTGCATGCAGTCCAGACCTGTCCCCCGATAAAAACATCAGGCATATTGTGAATTGATAAGTATGGCAAAGGAGCCCACTAAGTGTTGAACAGCTGAAATGCAACACCAAGCAAGAATGGTAAACCTTGGTCAATATTTTTCTTTAAAAAAAAAAAACTTGCAGCTGGTATCAAGTTAAAAATCAGCAGATATAAAATTTTGCCATTTTTCAACATTTCATGTTTTTTTACATACAACTGTCAATGAAATTTAGGTTTTTAATTAGTCGCAAATCATTGGATTCTGTTTTTATTTACATTTTAAACAGCGTCCAATGTTTTCTGGAAATGTGGTTGTATAACGTTGGTATATTGATAATGCGTATTACTTATTTGTTTTGATTTCTTCTTTTCTTTGTGGATTACTTGGGTTGTTACCGACATCTGGTGAAAATTTCATGTCAATAGCCCCATTAGACATATATTTACTTAGAAAAATGTTGACACGTTCAATACTTATTTTCCCCAGTGTAGCAGTCTAGATTTAATAGCTATATTTCATGTAACTTTGCAAGTCATAATATGCACCATCACGACAGAAGAAATAAACAATGTGACATGCAGTAATTTACTCCACCTAAGTAAGCTACAGCAAGCAATGCCACAGACAGCCAACTGAACACCAGTAATGGCTAGTGAAATGAAAATTGGCAAAGTGCGGGACATCCCTTGAAAAAAATGATTAGTCTAAAACTGAGTTTAATCATTCGTTTAAATTTAATTTACGTTAACTCTCAATACACTCAACATTATCAGATGTAGCCAGTTTTCCTCAAAAAGGTAAGACGAGTCATTTCCACACAAATATATATTTGCTCATTTTGAATTTTATGACAGCAACGTGTTTTTAGAAAGTTGGAACAGGGACAGTGTTTACCCATGTTTTCTTTAACAATACCCTAAAAGCATTTGGGAACTGAAGTGACTAACTGCTATATTTTTGGAAGCAAAAGGTTATCTAATTCTTGCCTGATATTGGCGTTTAGCTTCACAGACTTCGCAAACTCCTTCTTATTTTTTTTTTATATTTCAGCGGGTGACAGGTCTAAGCACCCTGCCCTTTATAGCACAGAACCATGTTGTTGTAATATGTGCAGAATGTTGTGTTTATCAAATATTTTGCTGAAATAAGCAAGGCCTTCCCTATCAAAGATGTTTGGATGGCAGTATATGAAACTTTGATACCTGTATGCATTGTTTAGCATAAACGGTGTCTTCACAGATGTGAAACTTACCCATGCCATCTGCAATAATGCACCCCCATACTATAACGGCGGCTGGTTTTTGAACTGTGCACTGATAACGAGCCAAGTGGTCCCTCCCCTTCAATCATTTCTTTAAAGGGGCAATAAGCAGAAATGCATCATTTCTAGATTGAAGGAATTAAAAAATCGCCATGTGAAGAGCGAGAGGTGTAATTTCATCTGGAGTAGCAGGAAGTCACACACCCGCTCTCTGTGCTGATCTCCAGCCCCTTGTTTACAAACCCGGTCCGGCTGCATGTTCATGCACGTTCATGTGAATCGCCGCCTCCTCCCTCCTCTCGGAGCCCTTGGCCCTCCCTCCTTATAAAAAGCTACAGCCAGTGAGCAGTGGCAGCGCATATTCTTTTAAAAGCGAAATGGCGGAGAGCGGAACGAAACGTTCACCTGAAGAGGAGCAGGATCTGAAATTACTTCTAAAGAAACAATGGTCGTTGGCGAAGAAGTTGTCAGATAAAGAAAGCCGAATAAATATTGGCCTTGCATTTCCTAGGTAGAAAGCACTGCGAAAGGTAAAGGGGCTACAATTTGACTTGGAGCTAGCTCTTCTTCTCCTGGACAGGTAATTGTAGCATCCCTCTGCCCTACCTGACAAAATTAACCTTTAAGTAGGAGGAGGTGTTTCTACGATTATGGTTAAGGTTTAGGCCAGTTCTACGTTCAAAAGTCACTGCTTAAGTGTGGAAGAAGACAATACTCATTTATTGATAATAATATTCTGGAAATATTTCCTTTCTCGGGATACAGAGAATATTCAATCATTCATTCATTCATTCATCTTCTATACCCGCTTACTCCTCACTAGGGTCGCGGGGTGAGCTGGAGCCTATCCCAGCTGGCAATGGGCAAAGGCAGGAACCCACCCTGGACAGGTTGCCAATCCATCGCAGGGCGCACACACCATTCACAGACCATTCACTCTCACACTCATACCTTAGGGCAATTTAGTGTCTCCAATTCATCTGATATGCATGTCTTTGGACTGTGGGAGGAAACCAGAGTACACGGAGGAAACCCACGCGAACACGAGGAGAACATGCAAACTCCACACAGAAAGGCCCCAGGCCGGATTCGAACCCACAACTTTCTTGCTGTGAGGCAGCAATGCTAATATTTATAAAAGTATCAAATAAAAGCAAAGTTTCAAATAAAATATTTTACAGAAAAGAAATAATCCATTACCCGGGTATGTAAGGTATAATATCAGTGTATGTGTGAAGGCTTATCTGTGTCCAGGGAACTGAACAAGGGTCAGTCCAAGGGGGTTGAGTTCAAGGGGGTTGGGAATCCAGTTCAATGTGGGCAGAACAGTTGGATCGAGATCCAAAATCCAGAGTACATAAAAAACCAATCTGTATGCAGCAGTTTGAGAATAATAACTTTGATATTTGTTATTAATTATGAGATCTCATCATATTCCAATTCTAAAATATAAAAGGGGTTCAGTATGATTACTGTATCAAATAAATATATACAAGTAAGGGAGGTTACTTGTAACTACAGTTAAACAATACTGTGTCTATTAGATCTGGCACAAACTATGACATTAGCATCATTGGTAGTGAGAGAGAAGAGGTGCCGTTCTCACTCACACACACACAGGCTACAGGCAACAATAACATTTTTAGAGCTTCTAGAAATAAAAATAAATAAATAAATAAAAATTGGTTACAAATGTGACCAGTGGGATTAAATGGGTTAATAACACTTATCTTCTCCAATAACATACATAAGTACAATATTAATTCAATAACAATAGTTGGAAAACAGTTCATTCAAAGTCATTCTCCGACTGGTTTTTAAATACTTTGCTCAGTTACCCTCGGTGGCTATTTATCCCATTCAAACTAATGAACTATAAGCCAACAGTGCCGACACTCGCCAGCGGATGCCGGCGAAATAGTTAATTCACCAGAGTTCAAATTATACATAAACACAAGGGTCTTCTAGCTTCAGAAAAGGGGTGAAAAAAGATTTGGAATGGAAAAAGAAGATGATTCGATAAAAAGGGCTTTGACGAGAAAAGTGATTTTAAGTAGTTGTACAGGACAGAGATGAATAGGGTTCATTCAAGTGACTTCAAGTCGTTAAAGTGAAGTCTAAAAAAAACAACACCTCTCCTAGGAGATGACAAAACATCAAAATCAAGTCTTTGAGGGTACTTTCAACCAGATCAGGAAGATGATGAAAAGAAAATAAATAAAACCATGTAAACTCAGCTCCCTGTTATTTCTATTGAAGACATATTTATTGATATTTATATATTTATCTATTTATTGGACACTGACCATTACTATATTTATGGTCCTAGTAACCAAAATTTAAGGTGGGTTACATAAGTAACAACATGAAGTCAAATGTCAGCTTTAATTAGGGTCACAGTAACGTTAGGCAAATGTCTCCATGTCCATTCAATTAAATTTAATGTTACAATCGTAGCATGGGTTAATGCTCGGAGCGTGAGTTGTTAGCGGCTCGGTCCCAGCAATGGGTCAGGTGTTACGGTTGTGTGTAGGTACTGAGTAATATCGCCGCTGAAACTTATACTGGCTCGTCATTCTACTGAACAGTCTTACTAAACTAGTTAATCGTCTGATTGCTAATCAAGCAAAGGGAAGGATTCTGCCTCACCAAACTAACCTCTGACCACACGTCACTGCTGCTAACACTATTAGCGGTGAACAGACTTGTTTGATGCCAACGGTGACACGCTAAATTATTGGCATAATGATTAATTTACGGACAAAACAGGATAGGAAACCTGACAAAAGGAAGTTTTCTTTACTTGCGGCATTACAACGTTATAATTTACTTACTTCTTAATTTGACATGTTCCACAAAATGGTGATGTTGTTTTGCTTGGTGTGTTTGCACGTTGCAGATAGTTGTTGGCAGACGAGGCGAGTGGGGGGTGGGGGGTGGGGAGCAGAGGGAGAGGGAGGTGTGGCTCATGACACTTTTTTCTGGTCAACAGGCAGAGCACAACAGCAAACCTAGTGTTGAAACAATTTTGCTTTTTGCCCCTTTCAATTAAATTTACGTAAACTCTGAATACACTCAACATTTTCAGATGTGGCCAGTTTTCCTCAAAAAAGGTAACACGAGTCATTTCCATAAGAAATTGCATTTGAATCGACAGCATTAATTTGCGGCTGATTATTGCTTTCATTATTGTATTTAAACTATCATGAGGCTAAGGTCCCCCGTGTTAAAACCGAACTTGGAAAAACTCCTTTCTGTTACTGTGCTCCAAGAATATGGAACGAGTTTCAATGCTCCTTTGAATAAACTCATTTCACTACAGAAATTCAAAAAGGTGATGAAGGACTTAGAGGTGGTGGTTTGTTGGATGATGATCTTATTGTTAATATGTTTTGAGTATTGCCAATATTTTATAATAATTATTATTTTATTATGTATTGTTCTCTGTTGTAAATAGGGCACCACTGGAAATGATGTTTTAATGGATTTCCCTGCATAAATAAAGGTTACATCAATAAATTTGATAGAGCAGAATATCCTTAAGAGTGAGCCCATTAGTGCACCCGGCAGGTGTGCTACATACTATCTCACCGATTTCAGGGAAACTTAGCCGGTCTAAAGGGTCCTATCTGAAACTCGGCACACTGGTTTCTGTTTTGGATCCTTAATGAGGGAGATAGGCTACCCAGTTTTACTAGATTTTTGCCAAGAGAATTGCTTGAATATTGACAAAATATATGAAGCTCTCGGTACAACTGTATTATTAGTTTGTAATAGTTTGTAACTGTAGTTTGCTCACATTTTGGTCATCTTTAATGAACGCAAGAAACAAGTGTCAGCCAATTTCACTGGCCGCTTGTCAGTCAGCAAAAGCTTATATGCATGCAATGGTATTTTCTGACATAACATACTGTTTTACAGCCTGGTCACATACTACTGCAAGCTCACTCAAATCCATCAAGTCTCTCTACAAGAAGACATCAAAAATGTTCGACAAGAAACCTCTTAATTTACATTATTGTGGTGTCATAAGAAAACATTACATTTTTAACTAGAAAAGCACTCAGAGAGCGCAGACCTCCGCCAGGGGGCAGCAAAACCCAGAAGCATGGAGATTGGAACTCCGGCCCATTGGAAAAACTTGAAATCTTGAACTTTGGCGTATATCTCAGCAGTACTTTGGCCTAGATATGCCAAAATTTAACCACCTGTTCCTTGACTTAATGCTCACATTCTCTGAAAATTCCATCAAAATCTGTCAATTACTTTTTGAGTTATGTTGTACACAAAGAAACCAACAAACAAACGCCACCAAAAACATAACCTCCTTGGCGGAGGTAACAATGACAGATACCAAATTTTTCAGGATGCCTGTCTTGTTTTTAAAGTTTTAAATGGACTTACCTCACCTCCATTAAATAATTTTATTCATGAAAAATGCAATAACAACCAGAGCACAAACTAGGGGAGACTGCTATATGCCTCGGCACACAGCTAAATTTAGTCAAGCAGTGGTGTCCCTCAGAGGCGCACATTCCTGGAACAATTGAGCAGTACATATCAGGAACTGTGACAGCTATGCAACCTTTAAAAAAGAGCTTAAACATTGGTTTAAATCACACCAGTTATGCATGCATGTATAATATCTGTATATTATCTGTTTAGTCCTACGCCCAAACCCAGGGGCATCCCGTTCACTCCGCATTTTAACTACAATATACATGGTTGTGTTAATTGTAATGTTGTGACTTGTGTGTTTTCCCCGTGTGCTGTGTGGTGGGCTTTTCTGTGAGGTGTTCTGTCGTTTGGAAAACTTTTAATTTTTTTTTCTGAAAGTACCTGACTTAGGACTGCGGATGAAATTTAGCTATTGTGATAATTCCGGCATGTTTACACTGACGCATATTGCTGATATGTTGATTAATGTGCATTGTCCTAATTCAATAAACTCAAATAAAATCAATGGACGTAAACATGAGACTGTTCTTAGACATTTTTTGCCATTTTGATCTTTGATGATTTTGAGATCGATATATCTCAAATAGCAAATATGACTTTGATTCGAATGCCCCCTTTTCATCCAACATTTGGTCTCTAAAAAGCATTACATTTTTTTTGGGCACTGCCGTTATTTCGCTTTAGAAGCCACCTGAAAACTGCACCGAAAACAAGTTTATTTTCATCCTTAATACAAGTCCGGCTATTAGCGGCCGCTGAACCAAATAATTTGACATTTGCTAGCTCGTTATATAAGAAAGGTAAGGAATGCTTAACTTTTGAGATTTTAGGAAGTAATTGAAGATTCACTAGCCTGAAATATGTTAGCCACTGTGGCTTCCTGAGTCTCCATTTCTTTAGCCGCATCAGAGGTCTGTTAGCACTGTGGCTAACCAGGTCTATAAACTGTTAGCCAAATTTACTCTACATGGGGAAATCATGCCAAATGTGTAATTGGAATGAGTCTTAATTCAATTGTAGCAGATCACACATAGGTAAATTTTTCATTTTTGTAGACAAGCTGTATGTAATTCCATTTTATGAATTAAGCTAGTCAGCTGTGTTTCGTAAGAAATAGTCAATGGGACCTATCCAGTCTTGTCCACGCAAATTAATTCAGGGAACTGCACAATATGGTGTGACTAGTGTAGTAAAACCTTGGGGACAAGATTGGAAATTAAAATATTAATGAATTGCAATGCATCATTTGCACTGGCAAAAATAGATCTCCATTTCTGGTAAGGGATATAGCAGACAATCAATTTATATGATACACTACAACAGGGCTATTCAACATTATCCTGCAAGGGCCGGTGTGGGTGCAGCTTTCATTCCAACCAAGCACTTACACACCTGATTCTAATAATCAAGCTCATTAGCAAAGACTCTTGGAGTTAATTATTAGTGTCAATTGTGTAACTGCTTGATTGGAATGAAAGCCTGCACCCACATTGGACCTTTCTGGACACGGTTGAATAGCCCTGCACTACAACATAATAGTAGCCAGTGGTGAGTGGCCTGTCAGAGAATTCTGAAGAAATATCAATGAAATACTCAGCGTACTCTCACTGATGATGAGATTCTGGTGATTTCCATAATCATTCTTTATAGGGATCGTTGAGTGATCTTTCCGTTCAGCAAGCTTGTTCTTCTTGCCGGTGTTCTGACAATATTTGCTACCTATCAAAATATGTTACCTCGTGGTTCTGCGCTTGCGCAAACCTAAATTCTTGGGCTCTGTTTCTTCGCTCACATCTTAAAGGGCATCTAAAGTCGACTCTCAGACGGGACGTTGAACGTCCGATGTTCACAAACAAATCACTTGCTTTTGTTGACATCTTGCATTGTCACATGACCAATTTCATTAATTTAAACCAATGTTATGTGCTCATGTATAGATGATCCTTCTATTGCCGTTCGTGTACGCTGGTACGGCTCGATGATTGGCCGATAAACAAAAACAATGGGAATCGACTTTAGATGCCCTGTGTCTTCAAAAATCATAAAAATACATCTGTTTCCGCAAGCCTTTCGACCTGTAAGCGTATTTGCATGTACACCCTGGGTTATCCTGAAAATTGAAAAATTAGATCATCATGGCGTGCAGCATATATCTTTAAACAAACATTTCCAACTTGTTATAACATCTGCTGATGTTATAATATGCTAACAAATAACAAAGTAACCACAGTAGACTGACTCGTATAGCAATATCAAGGCGAAAACAAAGAGTTAACCATCATTTTGCATTTTTTGTCAAGGCAGCACAAATTGTCAGAACACCAGCCTCGCGGAACCATGAGCAATCCAACCTCATCCTGTAACCAGGGAAAGTAAGGAAAGCAAAATAGCTGAACGCAACTTCAGTCACTTCTATCCAGTGGCGGCTCATGAGCTGGCAATAGGGGAAGCTCAAACAATCCCTTAAAATAAATGATTGGTCATGACCTGTTTTCAATCATTCATTCACTCATTCACTCATTCATTCATTTTCATAAGAGAAACTCCAAAAACTCTCAACATCATCAGATGTGGCCAGTTTTCATTTATAACGCATACGATTATGACTTCTCACGCTTTTCTTTACTCAGGGGTTGGTAGCAATGCATGTGTTTCATGATCTTTTAAATGAAATAAGATCATTTGAAATGTCTTTATGCAGTTACATTACTTCCAAACCCCTCCATGCACAAGGACTTGAATTCTGCGTGAGAATCTCTTACATGCACGTTGATAGAATAATTGTTGACTACAGCAGAGGAACGTAAATATGCCACTTAAACTCACATAAACTCACACCAAATGCGTGTGAGTTGACAGATATGCCTTATTAATGAAAACTGGCCACACCAGATAATTTGAGAGTTTTCAGAGTTTCTGCAAAAAATGAATGACTGAAAACAAGTCATGACCAATCATTAACTTTAAGGGATTGTTTGAGCTTCCCTTGTTGCCCGTTCACAAGCTGCCTCTACTCCTATCATACGAAAGGAGTTTGGCAACGTGTTTAGACTCTTGGGAGGCTAGTACTGAAAATGATGCCGCGCTCTCCTTCAATTCGTCTGTGTGCAAGCCAGTACCATGACAATATGAATGAGGTCAAAATTAATCTCCCTGGGGTGCGTTTCCCAAAAGCGTAGTTGCTAAGTGTTATGACTTGGAAAAAAATCATAACAAAGAAAACTAAAACAAATTTGAAGAGTTGGTTCCAAAATGCAATATATCCATTTTAGTCATTTTGAGTAAATCAGCTTTTTCTATGTTGGCGCCGATTGCATTTTATAGAAAAACACAAACTTTGACCATGAAAAAATACACCATATAGTATGCATTTCTAATGACGGGTTTTTGCACCATGTGTAAGAAGCGCCGGACTATCACACTATGGTATTATTTCAACTTTTGTCATTTTGGCACTTATTGCATTTTGGAACCAAACTCTTCAGTTATTCTTCAATAAAAAAGTTATTCAAAAAATATCCACTATTTAATTCACTCCAATGCCACCAATTAACTCTGTTGCCAAATCAAAACTCTGATTCTGCTCTGCTCGCTTCTGCTGTCTGCTCTCTCCTGTGCTTAAAATCACAGCATTTACATGGACTAGCAACCTTCTGAAAAGATCCACAGGATTCCAGGGAAATCCCGCCCCTTCCAGGCAGGAAGGTGCCAGAAGCTTCTAGAAAGCACGAGTTCTTTCCATAGACATGAGATATTACATCAGATTATGTTTTACAGACACACCACCAGAGGGTGCCAAATGAACAAAATAAATATAGCTGACCAGCAAGGCAGCAAAACAGCATGTAATAAATCTCCATTTACAAATGAAATATAATGCTGTACAAAAAATACTCATACCTAACATAAGTAAGTTAGCAACTTACATAGTTTGAACTATGTAGTGACGACACCAGTGTTTCCGAAAACCATCGTTCGAACTATCAAGGTAACTTACATAGTGCGAACCATCGTTAAACGACGCAGGTAGCCGCCAGATAGCTCACTCGGTTAAAGCATTGCATTGCGAAGCAGAAGTGACTATCATGGCGTGGGTTCGAGCCCTGGTCGTACCATGTGGCTGTGGTCGGGAGATTTTTCAGAAGTATCGCGCAATTGGCCAATGCACCACAGGGGTGCAAATTGGGAAGGGTCTGCAGAGAAGGGTAATACAAGTTGCTTTGTTCGTGCCTTAAGCGCCTCCAGACGGGCGCCCATTTGGAAGATTCTAAGTTTGTTCGTGCCCGGGTATCCTGCGCCCTCGTTCTGAACTTGCGACGATTCAACCAATGAGTGTATAAGTAGGAGTGGCTGACAGGCATGTGCTGCGGAGGAGAACCGCAAACTGTCTTCACTCTCCTGAGTTGGCAACAGGGGGTCGCATATGCGAAAGCCTTGTACATAATTCCCCAATTGGACATTCCAAATTCTGTGGGATTGGAGATGCCAAATTTTAAAAAAAAAAGAAGAAAAACAAAGCAGGTGTTCCCCAACACCATAGTTCATACAAACATTCCCAACCACTGTCATTAAGTTAGTGTAGTTCCAACTATTGCTCCCCAGCTGTAGTTAGAAGCTTAATTCCGGGTGATTGCGTTGGGCCTGTCGGCCAAGCGGGCTAAAAAACAGCAGAATACACTGTCAAAGAATTCACATCAGCAACTATATAATCTCTAGGGATGGTAACAATCTCAACTTGAAGGAAACGCCAAGTAAAAGAGATGGGTTTTCAAAAGTTATTTAAAATATTTGGGAGTGGAGGTGGATTTGATATGAAATGTAAGCTATTCCCCAGTTTAGGGGCAGCCACTCTACTTGTTTTGAGCCTCGATTTGGGCACATTTAGGAGCAGCTGATTGGCTGATCTCAGTTCTCCAGATGGAATGAGGACAAGTCTCTCCATCTCGGATCACCAAATAATCCCCTCCTGACCCTGTCAGATTTGCCTGAAAAAATTTGATGTGGTGGGTAATACTCCCAATAGATCAAATCCAAAATTTCAGATCTCTAATTTTTTTTTCCTTTTTAGTTTTCTCACAAAAAAATCCTAATTAGAGCACAATGGACCCGTTTTTAGATGTTGTTGTCTGAGTGACCTTTTTCAAACTGGAATATCTCCAGAACTATTTGTTGCAGAGCCATGAAATTTAGTAGGCTAAGAGTCCTGGTCCAGTTTGCCATGAAAGTAGACTTATAGCATTGTAACTCAATTCATACATGAATACTGGCCCTCTGGATTTCTTACAAAAAAATTACTGTACGAAATCTGGATGGGTTTTTAAATGTCCATAGAAACCTCAGCTTTTAATGAAAGAACTTCCTATTTCACACCATATGACACCATATGATATCAGGTCATAGACTGATGATTGCTGAGATACTGAAATCCAAAAATGAGAAAAAAAAACATATTATTGTCAGTAATCGGGACAATTTTTTGAAAGAGCATTTTTATTGACAAAGTTTAAAAATTTGGATGGGGCTTTGCCTCCTTTTCATGAAATACATTTTTGAAATAAATGTTTTTGAGGCATTCTCAGTTGCAGTAATACCTGGTGTTCATCAATTTCACTTCTCAATTGCCTGAAATAATCTAGTTTATGCAACAATCTTCATGTATGTATTCAGATGATTAACTTCTATCCAAATAATCAGAAGACAGCACCCATTAGAAGTTCAAATAGAAAATAATGATATTGTAAGTGGGCAAAATTGGCTGTAAGAAAACTGTATAACATAACATAAAATAACATAACATAACATGAATGGCAAGAACAGGCCTTTCAGCCCAACTATGCTTGCCAGTTTCTTTATACTATTGTGAATATATCCCTTCAGATACTATATGACTCAATGGTATCTAGCTTTAGGTCAAGCCTGCTCTTGAAAACCCCCAAGGTGTCTGCCTCCACAATATGGTCAGGTAAGCTATTACACATTGACATTACTCTTTGGGTGAAGAAATATTTCCGAATATCAGTGCTAAATTTACCTTTGGTCAACTTCCATTTGTGACCCAGAGTTATACTAACAACACTTGGCCGAAGGAATCCTACATGATTCACTTTGTTAATCCTTTTAACATATTTAAAGACCTCAATCAAATCACCCCTGAGTCTCCTTTTCCTAAGACTAAAGAGATTAAGGATTTTCAGCCTCTTTTCGTAGCTTTCATCTTTTATACCTGGAATAAGCTTAGTGGCTCTTCTCTGAACTTTCTCAAGAGCCTCTTTATCTCTCTTAAAGTATGGTCCCCAGAAAGGTACACAATACTCCATGCGTGGTCTAACGAACGTGTTGTACAGAAGAAGCATCACCTCCTTAGATTTGTACTCAATACTTTTGGCAATGTATCCTAGCATCCGATTAGCTTTTTTAACTGCGATGGCACAATGGCTAGAACTTGTGAGGGTTTGGTTAACAATCACTCCCAGATCTTTCTCTTGAGCAGCACATTCCAATTTTAAACCTCCCATGAACTTATCCCGTCTAATGTTTACCTACATGTACAACTTTACATTTTGCCAGATTAAATTTCATTTGCCACATTTCTGCCCAATTCTGGATTCTATCCAAATCGTCCTGACTCACTTTAGTGGACCCTAAACTATTTGCCAAACCCCCCAATTTAGTGTCATCTGCAAATTTAACCAATCTGCTCTCAATATTCCTATCAAGGTCATTAATGTAAATGAGGAACAGCAGGGGTCCCAACACCGATCCCTGAGGGACCCCACTCCCCACCATACCCAGCTCAGATGAGATATCACTGACCACTGCTCTTTGTGTTCTGTCTTGCAAGCAGTTTTGAATCCACTTCAGAATACCTCCTGTAACTCCAATTGAGCTCATTTTAAAAATGAGTCTCTTATGCGGTACTGTATCAAATGCTTTTTGAAAATCCAAGTATATGATGTCATAAGCCCTGCTCTGGTCGTAAGTCCAGGTGGCCTCTTCAAAAAATTCCAGAGGGTTTGTTAGGCATGACCTTTCCTTCCGAAAACCATGTTGACTATCCCTCAAGATACTGTTACGTTCAAGAAATAAGTCCAGCTCATCTTTTATGATAGATTCCAATATTTTGCACGAAATGCAAGTTAAACTCACTGGCCTGTAGTTTCCTGGCTCGGTACGGTCCCCTTTCTTAAATATTGGTATTATATTGCCCTGTTTCCAATCATTTGGTATTTCTCCAGTTTCTAAAGACCTTCTGAAGATGGCGGATAGCGGCTTAAAGATGAACTCACCAGCTTCCCTGAGCACTCTAGGATATAAGCCATCAGGACCCGCCGCTTTATCTGCTTTTAGTTTATGCAACTTGTCTAATACTTTGTTATCCCGAACCTCAATTTCCGCTAAATAATCTTGAGCATTTGACATGCCAAATAAAGACCCCCTCTGAGGTAAAATTCTCAACAAAGCAACTGTTTAAGGCATCTGCAATATGCTTGTTATCATATAGCAGCGATCTATTTTTATTCTTTATGCACTCAACCTGCTCTTTAACTTTCCTTTTTCTGCTACAGTACTGAAAGAAGCGCTTAGGGTTAGTTTTTGCCCCTCTGCAATTTGTCTTTCATACCGTCTTCTAGCATTCCTCAGCTCTTTTTTGACCACAGCCCGCATTTTACAGTATTCAACCCTCATTGTTATCCTTTATGTACATCTTATAAAGATTCCTCTTTTCCCTCAACATCCTACGAATACTTTTGGTCATCCACTGAGGATTCGGCTTTTGCAGCTTACTTTTGGATACCTTCGGAATGAATCTGCATTGTGATTCAAGTAAAACCCCCTTAAATCTTTCCCACATCTCATTTACAGACTTACAGTCCAAGAGTGTCTCCCAATTTATTTCAGCTAGATATGAGCGCATCCTGTCAAAGTTTGCTCGCCTAAAATTGAAAATTTTTGTTTTAGAATACACCTTTTTAACTTCTCATGAAACATCAAAATTAACAGCAGAGTGATCACTTGTCCCAAGTGGCTCCAGTACCTCAACTAATTCTATCGGGGTCATTACAGAGCACTAAGTCTAAAATTGCCTTCTCTCTGGTAGGTTTATTAACATACTGCACCAAAAAATTATCATTTATAACATCCAGAAATTCTTCCTCCCCCCTACCCTGTCCTTTCACCATTTCCCAATTGATACCAGGATAATTTAAGTCTCCCATGATAATAGTCTCACCACCGCTACAAGCTTGCGTCATCCTCCTAAAAAGCATTTCATTGATTGTACTGTCCAAAGCTGGTGGTCGATAGCATACTCCTATGTTTTAACCTGTCTCGTGTTTGCCAATGAGCCTGACCCAGATATCTTCACAGGAAAAGGAATGTTCAATTTCGTAATGTACAATTTCCTGTCCATTAATGTTTTCGTTCACATAGAGTGCTACGCCTCCTCCTCGCCTATTACATCTATCCTTCCTAAAGAGCTTATAACCTTCCATATAATATTCATCTCCATCCTCTTCACATTGCCATGTCTCTGTTATCCCAACTATGTAATAGCCCTCACTGATCTCTACACCCTCAACTTCTGGAAATCTATTTCTTATGCTTCTTCCATTTAAATAAAAACATTTCAGGTTCCTGCAAGGGCTGGAATCGGTTGGACACCTCAACCACTGGAGGAGCTGTCGCTGTACGGCGGGCAGGCCCTTTCCTGCGCTGCCGACCTACAGTCACCCAACTTTCTCTCCCTGCCTGCTCTGGGATCCCAGTACCACCCTGCTTTGGCGTACACACCATTTCTCTAAACGACATACTACTTAGTTCCTCTAGGAACTCTACTGATTGCGAACTATGTAGCGCCGCCAACTGGCCCTGAAGATCAAGGATCTTGCTCTCCAGATGCTCAATTAGCTGGCACCGGTGGCAGACAAACCCACCCTGGAAATCTCTTTCCAAAAGTGCCATCATCCTGCAACCGTCACATAGTTTTGGCCACATTTTGAACCCCCTACCTAATGACTTTGCTCACCCTAGATGAAAGAAAATTACTCATGCCGAGACAGAAGCTGAGGAACAACAAATAATTGATTAAATTATTTATTTATTTATTATCCTAGGAAACCCTAAGCAGCAGTCACAATAGAAGCCCCGGGGAAAATATGTAAATGGATTATAAGCCTCTTTTAACAGGGGCTTAGTTTCAGTTAACAGAAATGAAATACCAGATTGAGCCAAACTCTATATGTAATAAGCACTCCTAATAAGCCGGCTTGAGTTTATGTAGTCCCAGTTCTATTCATATACTAAACTAAAAATATCACAGGGCTTAGCTGAGAACCCAGATAAAACAGACTGGCTCCAACGCCCAGGAGAAACTGGAGGAGGCGAGTACTCAGATAAAAAAAATTAACCTTGTAAATTCCAACCTAACCTAACGAACGAGTCAAGTGACTGCTGCACAACTAACTAAATACTAAATCTCAGATCCCCAGCCAAGAATGCAAACAGTACTTATCTAGCTAGCTAGCCGCAAATACAACCAAGGGTAAGTGAGAAAAGAGTAAAGTCCCGGTTCCCTTTAATTAAAACGGACCGAATAAACAAGTCGTTTACTATGTGAGCGAAATAAACACGGTACCTCCCCCAACAAGCTGTCCTAAGCACTCGAACAAGCAGTTAAACTTTAATCAGCTGATCGAGGCACAGTAACTGGAGAAAAATACAAAGATGGGGTATTTACAATGTGTTTAATCAGAAGAGCCCTTCGGTAATAATAAAATGCGAGAAAGACAAAAACCCTGGTTCACGTTAATATTCAGCTTGGCAATGCGTTTATGCAGTAATGCAGTCAGGATAGAGAATGAAGGGGCCTAAAAACCCAGGTGAACGTCAATATTTATAGGCTTGAAGACTGTATGAAAGGCAAGCACCAAGTATGAACCAGTCCGGGCTATAGTTAGATATCCAGGTAATTTGATTATATTCTTGGCGTTGAGAGCTTGCAAGGGTTCGTTTGCTAAATCAGATACAGAAAAAAAGAAAGAAAAAAAAACAGTCCAGTACCACAGTCCCTGAAAACTGTTTTACTTTGTATGTCACACAATTCACCTGTTCGACAATTAATTAGAGTTTAAATTTATTTTACTTTACCTTACTTTGCTTTGCTCTCAGGAGACTGAAAACCCCCAACAACAAAAAAATCCCGTCGTATGGAAAACCAACTTTGGTAAGTTTTTATTCTCAATCTCGTTTGCACATCATTATGAAAAATGCGGTCCAATTAGGTCCACTGGTTGTTGATCTGTCGTCAGGGAAAATGAAACTGAAAACTCCAACACTTTCATGGAGAACTTCAAATAAAAGGATGATACCTTGCAGCTTGCTATTATAAGCAATTTAGCTTGGGAACACACAGTTCACAGAAATGAACAGGGAGCCACGAATAGTAGCATTTCACTACTTGGCCAGGTCAGCGTTACACAGTTCAGGACTGGGGGAGACACTGACAATGAGCTATAAGCAACAACAGCTGCAGCAGTCTGCCAGTGTGGCCTCCATGTTTGCTCCAGCATGAAGTTTATTTCTCAGCATGCACTGCGTTGACCTGGATACGTACAGAACCATAGAGAGAGATGCATCAGAGTGAAGCGGAGTAGACTCAGTCATGATGCAGCGGAAATGTTATGATTCTGGGTTTTTTGATCATGTTTTATGTGTTGGTTTTGTGTTCATGATTATTGTCTTTTATTTATTCTTTTTGGTTTTTGTAATATTCAGGTTTTTGGTTCATTCCGCGTTTCAGTTCCATTGCACTTGTCTCCCCTGTCTTCTGATCTCGTTGATCAATATTTCATTGTGCCGAGCTCCTTGTACGCCTTTGATTATTGTTTCTCTTCTACTGGATAGTCCGACCCTGATTCTTGCCATAGCCCTTTTTGTACTGTTTTTGCCTTTCTGGATTTTGACCTATTTTTGTATGACCACGAAATCTGTGTTTGGATGCCCTGTGTATGACCATTGGCTTTGCCCATCGACTACGACTTTTTGCCTATCGTTTTTGTACCTCTGCCCATCTGTCTTACTGGTTCTGACCCCTGCCTGTCTAGTCGATACAGTTTTTGGATTTCGTATTGTGGCTTGGCAATTCCTGTGTTTTCTGGCTTTGACTCGGACTCCAATAAAGGCATACGTTTTTTGGATTGCTGTCTCTCGCGAGTGGTTCCTGAACGATACCTCACAGTACGTTCTGACCACCATGGAACCAGCGAGAGATGCCAGTCTGCAAGATACGGTGGCAAATCAGGCCGTCATGCTGGAGTCACAGCAGCAACTGCTATTAACCGTCATGCAGCACCTCCAGACCTTGATGTACCAGATGACGGACCTGGCGTTTATGGTAAAAGCTAACCAGCCTGCTCTCGCCACCAGCTCTGCAATGGCCCCTGCACCGGTCCCCGCCCCTACTCCTATCCATGAGCCAGGCCTTCCACCTCCTGAGAAGTATGATGGGGAGCCCGGGACATGTCGTGCATTTCTTATCCAGTGCAGACTGATCTTCAGCCTCCAGCCGAACACCTTCCCCACTGAGCGCTCCAAGGTGGCATTTATCATGATGCAACTCACTGGTAAGGCCAAACAGTGGGCGACGGCAGCCTGGGAGGCGGGGCTTCCATGCGTTTAGTTTTCCACATCACTGGAGGAGGAGATGAGACGAGTGTTCGACAGAACCAGGCACGGTCATGAGGCAGGACGGCAGATTCTGCGCATCCGCCAAGGTAACAGATCTGTTTCGGATTTTGCCATTGAATTCCAGACCTTGGCTACCAATAGCGGATGGCGGAGAAGAGCACTCTATGACACCTTCCTAAATAGCCTCTCTGAGTGCATCAAGGATGAGCTGCTAACCCGTGACCTGCCCGAAGACCTGGACCGACTGATAGACCTCACCATCCGGGTTGACACGCGTCTGGAGGAACGTAGACGGTCCATTCCCCGCAGTCGACCTGCCAACCCCTCTCAGACGAAACCACCTCTGCTGGCCCCTGCCGCAGACAGACCCTCCCTTGAGACTGGACCCATGCAGCTTGGGCGCACCCGCATTGCTGACGAGGAAAGGAGCCGGCGACGCAGAGAGAGGGCCTGTTACTATTGTGGCAAAGGGGGACATTACATCTTGCGGTGCCCCAGCAAGAGGCCACGCCCTCGTCCCAAGGAAGGAGCTGTGGTGGGCGTGACACCTATTGAAGAATCTTCAAGAAGTCGCACCTGTTTTTCTGTGACTCTGGAGTGGGCTGGAGAGGGGAGATCTACTATGGCTCTCATTGATTCTGGAGCTGAGGAGAGCTTTATTGATGCGGAACTGGTCCAGAAGTGGGGGATCCCTGTGGAGAAGGCCGTTCCTGATCGGGTGGCTAACTCTAAGTGGTCAGAAGATCGGCCAGATCACCCATGTCACATGCCCCATCAAACTCAAGATTTCAGGCAATCACCATGAACTGATTAAGCTCTACCTCATCCGATCTCCCCATGCCCCAATCGTTCTGGACCACTCGTGGATGGCTAAACATCTCCCAGATATCGACTGGAGAAGACATGAGATCAAGGGTTGGAGCCCTAGCTGTTCACACTCGTGTCTACATAACGCTCAAGATCCGCAATCTACCCCTTCTCCAGAGGAGATCCCAAGTTTGGATAAAGTCCCTCCTGAATTCCATGACCTCAAGGAGGTTTTTTCGAAGTCACGAGCCACCAGTCTACCTCCACATCGCTCCTACGACTGTGCTATTGACCTTAAGCCAGGTACCATGCCCCCCAAGGGTTGCTTGTACTCCTTGTCACGCCCTGAGACCCAAGCCTTGGAGAAGTACCTCTCTGAGTCTTTAGCGGCTGGGATTATTCGCCCTTCATCCTCCCCTGCTGGCGCAGGGTTTGTCTTTGTGGCCAAGAAGGACGGGTCGTTGAGGCCCTACATTGACTATCGTGGGCTAAATGAAATCACAGTCAAGAACAGGTACCCTCTTCCCCTCATGAACACTGCATTTGACTTTTTACAAGGGGTCAAGGTGTTTGCTAAATTAGACCTACGCAACCCTTACCATCTAGTGCGTATACGTGAGGGGGACGAGTGGAAAACAGCGTTTAATACCCCCACAGGGCACTGGGAGTATCTGGTTCTTTCTTTTGGCCTTACTAACGCACCAGCCGTTTTCCAGAATCTGATTAATGACGTGTTAAGAGACATGATCAATAAGTTTGTTTTTGTCTACCTTGAGGACATTCTAATTTTTTCAAGATCACAGGAGGAGCATGTCAAACACGTCCGACAGGTACTTCGCCGGCTCCTGGGGAACCGACTTTTTGTGAAGGCGGAGAAGTGTGAGTTTTGTCCAATCCACGACCTTTTTAGGCTACATTATTGCCCCAGACTCCATACGGATGGACCCAGTTAAGGTAGAGGCCGTCACCAACTGGCCCCGACCCGAAGACCGTAAGTCCTTACAACGCTTTCTGGGTTTTGCAAACTTTTACCGACGATTTATTCGGAATTATAGTTCTGTTGCCTCGCCCCTCACGGCTCTCACTTCCACTAAAGCTAAGTTTTGTTGGACTGAGGATGCTGAGAAAGCTTTTAATGAGCTCAAGTCACATTTTTCTGCTGCACCCATCCTCACCACCCCTAACCCTGAACTCCAGTTCATTGTAGAGGTTGACGCTTCCAATGTGGGAGTCGGCGCCATCCTTTCTCAGAGGTCCACTGAGGATGGTAAGGTCCACCCATGCGCCGCCTTCTCTCGTCGCCTCAGCCCCGCAGAGAGAAATTATGACATCGGCAATCGGGAGCTGTTGGCAGTCAAGCTGGCATTGGAGGAATGGAGACAGTGGCTGGAGGGGGCTGAGGTTCCTTTCATTGTTTGGACCGATCACAAGAATTTGGAATACTTGCAGACAGCTAAGAGACTGAACCCACGACAAGCCAGGTGGGCCTTATTTTTCTCACGTTTTAACTTTCATCTCGCATATAGACCTGGAAGTAAAAAGGTCAAACCCGATGCCTTGTCTCGATGTTTTGAAATCAGAGAAGAAGAAGAACCTTGCCAAGACACCATCTTACCCAAGGAAGCCTTTGTTAACGCTATTAGTTTGGAAATCGAGAGGGAAGTCAGGGAGGCTCAGGTTGACTCAGCTACCCCCAGTGCATGCCCAAATAACTGCTTCTACGTTCCAGACAACCTGCGATCCCGAGTCCTGGAGTGGGGTCACTCCTCCAACCTTTCCTGTCATCCAGGAATCCGCCGTACCAAGGACTTCATTATGCAAAGATTCTGGTGGCCGGAAATATCACAGGACATTCAAGATTTTGTGGCAGCTTGCTCGGTCTGTGCCCAAGCTAAAGCATCCCATCAACCCCCTCACGGTTTGCTACAGCCCCTACCCACACCACACCGCCCCTGGTCTCACATTGCCTTAGATTTCATCACTGGCCTTCCCCCTTCCAATCACCACACTACCATTCTCACCATTATTGATAGATTTTCTAAAGCTGATCACTTTGTCCCCCTCACTAAGCTCCCCTCTGCCCAAGAAACTGCCAACCTCATGGTCCAACACGTCATCAGACTACACGGATTTCCAATGATATCACCACTGATCGCGGCCCTCAATTCACTGCCTTGTTTTGGAAATCATTTTGTCGATCACTTAGCACCTCTGTCAGTTTATCTTCAGGGTCTCATCCTCAGACTAATGGCCAGACCGAGCGGGCTAACTAATGTATCGAGACAGTTTTAAGATGTTTATGCTTAAAGAACCCCTCCTCCTGGAGTCATCAGCTGCCGTGGGCAGAATATGCTTTAAACAGTCACACCTCTGCTGCTTCTGGTATCTCTCCCTTCAAGGCCTACCTAGGTTACCAGCCCCCTTTGTTCCCGTGTCAGGAGGAGGAGGTGGCCGTTCCATCAGCCCGAGAGTTTGTGCGCCGCTGCAGGCGCACATGGAGGACCACCCGTGAGGCATTGCTCAGGTCGGTCGCCAAGATGAAAGCTCCAGCGGACAAGAAGCGTACTGCCGCCCCTTCATACCGGCCTGGGCAGCGCGTCTGGCAATCCTCCAGAGACATTCCCCTTCGAGGTAACGGGGGTAAACTATTCCCTAAATTCCTGGGTCCCTTCACCGTTGAGAAAGTACTGAGCCCCACTGCTGTCCGCCTCCGTCTACCACTTTCCATGCGCCGTATTCACCCTACATTCCATGTGTCCCAAGTTAAGCCCACAGTTACCCACCCCCTGTCCTCTGGACCTGATCCCCCACCACCCGCCCGGATCATCGACGGAGGCGAGGCATTCACGGTCCGAGGCCTCCTGGACTGTAGTACCTCGTCGACTGGGAGGGCTACGGGCCGGAACATCGCAGTTGGGTGCCTTCTCGCCACATCTTGGACAAAGATTTGATAAAGGATTTTCATGCTAACCACCCTAGACATAGTTGAAACGCCAGGTGGCGTTTTGTAGGGAGGGGGGTACTGTTATGATTCTGGGTTTTTTGATCATGTTTTATGTGTTGGTTTTGTGTTCATGATTATTGTCTTTTATTTATTCTTTTTGGTTTTTGTAATATTCAGGTTTTTGGTTCATTCCACGTTTCAGTTCCATTGCACTTGTCTCCCCTGTCTTCTGATCTAGTTGGTTTAGTCCGTCTTCCCTGTCTGCGTGCTCACTGACTTCGGGTGATTTAAATGAAGTCCGGTGTTTAAAAATATTCCTTCGTATCTCGTTTTCTTCCTTCAACCTTCTGTTCTAATGATTAACAAGACTAACATTTGTATTTTGTATTATAGTCTACTAACACAACTAACCATGTATATATTCGATTACTAAATTACTAATGAGCACTCTAGTTTAAGTTGTAAAGCTGCACCACTACTAATAGACTTATTCCCTCTCCGCAATCGCCCTGTTGTATTCTCCGCCCCTTTGCTATTCTCCCACCGTCCTCTTCCTATGTTCAGCGAGAATCTCTCGCACGTGCTTAATTACTTTCCTGCTCTTGTTATCTATACTCGTAGAACTCCTGGACCGGAGCTGTTTAAATGTCATAGGCAGTCTGTGTGATTCCCGTCCGTATTTCGTCTCTCGCCAATTTTCGTGGTAAGGTTTTCCCTCATGTGATTCTCCCAATGTAATTAGCCTCATTCCCCACAGCTGATCTCTGTATAGCATGTGACCATTCCTGTGTGTATATTAGGAGTCTTTTCACTCACAGCTCTTGTCAGAACGTTGATCAATATTTCATTGTGCCGAGCTCCTTGTACGCCTTTGATTATTGTTTCTCTTCTACTGGATAGTCCGACCCTGATTCTTGCCATAGCCCTTTTTGTACTGTTTTTGCCTTTCTGGATTTTGACTTATTTTTGTATGACCAAGAAATCTGTGTTTGGATGCCCTGTGTATGACCATTGGCTTTGCCCATCGACTACGACTTTTTGCCTCTCGTTTTTGTACCTCTGCCCATCTGTCTTACTGGTTCTGACCCCTGCCTGTCTAGTCGATACAGTTTTTGGATTTCGTATTGTGGCTTGGCAATTCCTGTGTTTTCTGGCTTTGACTCGGACTCCAATAAAGGCATACGTTTTTTGGATTGCTGTCTCTCGCGAGTGGTTCCTGAACGATACCTCACAGGAAAAGTCAGAATTCCTTAAATTACTGATTTCAGCTTTAAAGTCTTGTTTTTACATTTCAGCAGTTTTTCAAGATTTCTTCAGAAATTTCCTTTGCCTTTCAGTTTCCAAGCACCTTCATTTTATTAGCCAAACTCTTCAATTTTTCTTGCCTTTTCTAGCTTCTTCTCTACTGGTTTGCTATGCAATGGTTTCATATCATCTCTCCATGCATCGCCAGTGGAGGGAGTGTGATGCAAGGAAAAGACGCAAGTGAGGGATACGATTTAAGAGTACACTTTAATGACGGGTGATGGGCTATGTTTTGTCATTATCACGCGACCGTTGTAGCAGACAACAGCTACTTAGGGGAAATAAAACCTAATTTATCTAGTCTTTGAAAACAAAAATTCCACATTTCTGTATTTTACAACATTTATTTACTAATTATGTTAGTATAAAACAGCATCATGCAATATCCTAGGGTTCCCCTTTAACACTGTGTCACGACGTGCCTCACGCTGGGCTGGTTGTAGGCCTACTCCTGAATTCCATATAGTCTCTGCTTGTTGGTGATATTGAAACTGCACCATCGAATAACCTGCAAGGCTAATAAGCAAATGCCGTACCTTCGGTGCCTGCGATGTTCACTTATTATCAATTATCCCAAAACTTTATGCAGGAAAAGTTAGGGCTACTTGCATGGGGCTAGATCAGAGGCGTTACCGGGGGGGCAGAGAAAAGCTCTGCCCACTCAATGAAAACTCAAGATAAAAAATGGGCCTCGCTGAAGCGGGCAATACCCCTCAGCCGCGAAGGTCACTGCTGCAAGGTCAAACTGGGGCGAAACCTCGAAAAGGCACACCTGCACCCCATGGGGAGTCCACATATGCAATATGAACTTCCTAACCCAAGTAGTTACTGAGAAATAGCCCAGACAAAATTGGCAGCCAGACGCTCGCCCACCCACCCGCCGAAGGGACGACAATACCCCTCTTGCCCTTGTCGGGCAGAGGGTTAAAAACTGATTTACTACAATTTGACAGCAAACACACGATATCCAACTGATTCACAGCCAGAGATAGACAGCCATGTAGGGTGAGCTTTACGTATGCTTCATTTATCCATCACTATGTGTGATTGGTGGATTCCTTTGCCACTCTATTCTGCTGTGAAACCAATAGGCACTATCGAGTTACTAGGGACACTCCCATTCTCTTAGACTGCCGTCTTCACTCATCAGTCTGAGGTCACGTCTGCGGCCCTGTGCATCTCTCAGGGAATGAAAACTTTGCCCATATCTCTTTTGTAGCTACTTCTGCCACCACTTATTTTGTCAGTCTTGTTGTTTGACATTAAGGTAATTTGCGTTCTAGTTTGTCATCTATGTTGACTCGTGTGGTTATAACCTGAGTTGGCTACCGAGTGAGCCCAGGCAGCTAGCCAGCAGCTAGTCTGGAGTTGCTTGTCCCTCACTGGGGTTGTTGCAACAATTTTTCTCTGTCATAAGCACTCCTGGAAGAAAACTTGACTGGCAAAAGTATTTGTTGGTGACATGCTGCATGGAGCCAAGTAAAAGAATTCAGAAGGCAGCTCTTAAGTAAACGTGTTCCATTTACTTTGCTTGATTGGCAATCAAATGGTGGATTAGTTTACTCTCTAAGTAGAGCTGTTTATTAAGCCAGCATACTTAATGCATTTCGAAATTTAAATGGTCGTAGAACAACAGATTTGCATGAACACGATGTCATTGCCACGCCATTTCGTGCGACTGATCATTTATATCTCACATTCATGTTTCATCCGCTTTTCAGAATGTTTTCCACCTTGTGTATTTTCTAGACGCTTAAAATCCAGGGCAGTCTTATAACAAATTTTTATTTTATCATCATAGATATCCTAAATATATTACAACGAGAGATGAAATGCTGAGTTGGGATGTGGCGATGTTGAACAACGATTTTTTTTCCAAGTGTGATGAGACCACTTGCAGTCATATGGTGTGTAGGCAGTCGTGTGTAATTTCTTTAAACATACACACCTGTTTAAAATGCTGCCGGGAAGAACCCTGAGTTTAGATTTCGCAAATTGCAGGTGCTCCGCCCTTCCCTAAATCTGCTCCCGTGCACTTGGTCTAAATAACAATCAAGCAATTTCAGTGGTCTATAACGTTTAAGATGTGATGGTGAAAAGCAGACCTAACTGGGCTACGGTGTTAGATTGAAAGAGTGCCAGTTTGAATAATTATAAAAAATCTTCCTCTTCCCCAAAAGCGGATGAAACGTGAACGTGAGATGTAAATGATCAGTCTCACGAAATCGCGTGGCAATGAAAATCGCGTTCATGCAAATCATCCGTCCTATGGCTATTTAAATTTCAAAATGCATCAATCAAACCTGCTGTCTAAACAGCTCTACACATTCAACTTAGAGAGTAAACGAATCCACCATTTGATTGCCAATCAAGCAAAGTCAATGGGAACAGGTTTGTTTTTCTGAGTTGCCTAATTGGTTAATAGGAGGCGGTTCTGTAGTCCTTTATTTGGCTCCGTGAAGCATGTAGCTGAAAAATACTGATGACAGTCAAGTTTTTTTCCCAAAGCATTTCACATGCCCTTTGATGTTTCGCACTCTCGTTCAACCTGCTTTGGGTTTAATGAAGGAAAAGGGAAAGCTCGGATGTTCGCCCCATGGCAGCAGGTGGTGGTACGATGCCTTAAAAAATCGCGGTTCGTGATCGGCACAACCCTAGTGTGCATAATTAATGAAAACTGACCACACCTGTTAATGTCCTTCCCCTACCGCCAGTTCACCAGCCGCCTATATATATATATACATACAGTGCATATATAGGCCCTATTTATTTATTTTATAGTGATTCAGAGGTTCCTTTTTTTTTTTTTTTTGCCCCCCAAAGAGGACAAATGCCCACCCAAGCTTGGCATCCTGGTAACGCCTCAGGGCTAGATCACAGTTTTGCTAATATTTGTGATGAATATTTGGCCTCTCACTCATGACAATTGCATGAATAAAGCATTAGCAGCAGTCATGCAGAATTACCATCTTTTAACATGCCACGCACTAGCTTGTACCCGATCTCTTTTATAGTGATTGAACTTTGATGGAGCAGGTGCAGATAATCAAATAACGCAGAAAATATACTTGTGGAAACATTCATAGTCAAAGCTTTGGCCTTTTAATGAAATTAAATCGTGACAAAATGGAGAAAATTCGAACTCACCATTCCCTCTCCTCATCAGTGTTTGTCGAAAGCTGTTTATCGAGTGGGCATCACCACTTTTATTTGAGAACATATGGCCTGTTGGTGACAAATGGGTGTGCTGAGGAAATTCTTCTGGGACACCATTAAAAATCCAAATTCGCATTCCCTTCACAATCAAATAATCCTCATGGTACCTCAGTCTGCGGAGGCTTGATGAGGTCATAGTGGCTCCCAAACTTGATCCTGGCACCCGTGTGTTTGCTAGTTTTTACTCCAGCCTTAATCATCGGATTTTAAAAAGCTGTTCTTAATGAGGTACATTAATGTATGGAGCAGTTATTTATCCTCTTAAGCCACATTTTAACAGATATCTGTACATGCCATGAAGATGAAAAAAAAATTATATCCAAATTGTGATATATTAGAGAAAACTGCACAAAAAACATGCAAATAAAATACAAGCAAACAAACAATCTGTCCCTAACTGGTGAAACCTTGAATACATGGTTGCAAAAATAAGGCCTTATTAGGCAATCAACTGCTCCTCAAGTCTGTTTTGTCTCATCTTTATATCATATACGTCAAGCAAATTATTTTGAAATAACTGTTGACACTTGTGTTCAGTAACCTAATTTAGAGCTTACTGATTTGCTCAGTGTCAATTTTTATTTTTTTGAAATGTTGTTGCCTGACATTGTTTGCAATATGAAGAAATAAACAGAATATGTTGAAGCGTCTTTATTTTTTCATGGTGCATAGGGATATCTCTGTCAAAAAGCAGCTGAAGACAGTAAATAACTGCTGAATGAAGGAAGTGCATCTTATTAGGAAAAATAAAGTTTATTACAATCCTATGATTGCCGTCGTGGTTGTAATAAAAACCAGCATTCACAAGGAAGGAGGAACTGGACCGAATTTCGGAACCAGGGTTCAAGCAGACCCATTTTTTTTCAGACCAAATGGCATTATAGGATATTGTTTAGATACTACCAGAAACGCTTCTACCAGCTTTAGTTCTTACAGAAATCAGGAAAAATAAAACTGAAAAAGCACAAAAATTACACTGAAATTTGACAAAAAGACATAACTTTCTGCCACTGTAATTTTTTTACTTCCAGCCACTGTACACCAAAAGAAAAAAAAACATCTGTGGTATACCTGGCCAGGTGGAAACAACAGGACAACTAAAGCCTCGTTAATCTTTTAAATTACCAATCTTTCTTTCTCATTAATTTCCACACCCAGTGGGCGGTTAAACTGAAGTACTGTCCCTTACTGAGTGACTGAAACTAGTGAGTGCGACATGAAGCATCATGAAGCTTTTAAACCTTCCAAAAAATTGGCACACAAAGGGCTCTATCGTGCACCTGATTTCAGACAGATTTCATTCAAAGTCGATATGAAGATGCGAATACACGCCATTTTGTTTATAATTGTTTGTATATCATGCTTTTAATGTGGAAAGGAGGGTAGGGTTCTCTCTCTATATATTTATTGTCTCTCATTGTTTGTGATGATTTTAATGTTATATGTGGATGTATGTGAATGTATGTCCTGTCTCTTAACATCAGGGTCCATAATGGAAGCAAGTGCTTGCACTTTGTCATGGTTTTTTTATCCCCGGAAATGTATGTATTCCAAATAAATCAAATCAAAAATCTAATCAAATTACATATGGTGACCTGGAGAGTAACTTATTTGCCTTATAAATGGTAGATAATTGAAAGAAAATCACTGTGGTCAAGGAGTTTATGATCCCAAAACTGTAGATTTAACTCCCAGACATTTTTCAAATCTCTGTATTATTTTCTTTTATAATTTCACTGCCGAATTTTCATGAAGATTGTTTGTGTATGTGGCCCTTACACTGAGCTACAGTTATGAAAAGAAACTGAAATACAATAGAATTCTAAATGATGCAAGTGATCTGTATCATTAAAGCCATTTGCCAGTTCTCTGTGAATCAGATCTTGAATAATCATGCGTAAAATCAGGTAATGCACGAAAAGCCGTATTTGGCTTCTGTGCAAAGGGGTTAATATGTACAGTTATGAGCAAGGTAAATATTTAAGAGGCATATTCAGAGAGATTTGCACTTTTTAGATACTTGTTGGAGTTGAAATCTTAGAATTGCACGAAATTTGGCAGAATGGTGCTCATATACATGTAACAGAAATTTCCGGAGTTTGAGCTCACTTTTATCGATATGGCTACAGAAATACCCATTTTTGAAGGAATATAGTGGATAACTATGTCTCTGTGCCAAAGAAGTGATGATTATCATTGATACTGGAATATACCCAAAATTTTGAAAGAGTGAAATCTTGTACCTCTGTTTGAAACCTTAAAATTTGTCCTGCACCAAACCTCTAAGGGCACTGCATATCTCTGTAACGACTTAAACCAGCCAACTGCCAAAGCAAGATCAGTGTTTTCGCTATGTACAGCGCCCTCAATAATAACTGGCACCCCTGGTTAAGATGTGTTAAAAGCCTTAAAATGAATTCAATTTTTATTGCAGAAGCATACTCTCACACTGAAAACTGTAGAAAAATGTAAACTTCAACTCACGTGAATTTTAAGGGAAAAAAAAATCCTGACTAAGAAATAATTATTTTTCATAAAATCACCTGTTCCACAATTATTGGCACCCCTAACAATTCCTGGGATTTAAATGTAATTGAAGTATTTCTGTCATTTCTACAGTAGTTTACAAAGTTGATCAGAGTATTTAGAAACACTTAACTAGTAAATCACCACTTCCTGTTTCCCTGGGGTATAAATGTGACATGACACAGAGGCCATTTCTTTTATCCACTCTCCAACATGGAAAAGACAAAGGAACACACCATTCAAGTAAGGCAGATGTGTGTCGACTTTCACAAGTCAGGCAATGGCTACAAGAAAATAGCCACTCGCCTGCACCTGCTCATATCTACTGTCAGAGGAATCATTAAGAAGTTTAAAACAACTGGAACAGTGGTAAACAAGCCTGGACGAGGACGCAAGGTTATTTTGCCACCGCGCAAAGTGAGGAGGATGGTAAGAGAAATAAAAAGTTCTCCAAAGCTCACTGTTAAAAAATTGCAACAAATGGTAGCATCCTGGGGTCACAAAGTCTCCAAAACAGCCATCAGGCGTCATCTACATGCCAACAAGCAGTTTGGGAGGCATGCACGGAAAAAACCTTTTCTCACTCACAATCATTAAGGCAAACGTCTGGAGTTCACTAAGCGGTACTGGAACTTTAACTGGGACCGTATGCTTTGGTCAAATGAGACCAAGATAGAGCTTTTTGGCAACAAACACTCTAAGTGGGTCTGGCGGAACACAAAAGATGAGTCTGCAGAAAAGCACCTCATGCCCACTGTGAAGTATGGGGGACAATCGGTGATGCTGTGGCCCAATTTCTCTTCCAGAGGCCCTGGGAACCTTGTTACGGTGCATGGCATCATGAACGCTTTGAAATACTAGGACATTTTAAATCAAAATCTGTTGGCCTCTGCTCGAAAGCTGAAGATGGGTCGTCACTGGGTCTTTCAGCAAGATAATGACCCTAAACATGGGGCCAAATCTACACAGAAATGATTCACCAGACACAGAATCAATCTCCTCCCATGGCCATCTCAGTCTCAGTCCTCAACCCCATTGAAAACCTGTGGAGTGAACTGAAGAGGAGAGTGCAGAGGAGAGGACCCAGGTCGCTGGACAATTTAGAGGGATTGCGCAAAGAGGAATGGTCTAAGATCCCTCTTTCTGTATTTTTCCATCTTGTGAAACATTATAGGAGAAGATTAGGTGCTGTTTTGTTGGCAAAAGGGGGTTGTACAAAGTATTAACAGCAGGGGTGCTAATAACTGTGGCGCACATGATTTTATGTAAAGGAATTCTTTCTTATTGTGGGATTGTTTTCCCACTGAATAAATACACTTGAATTAAATGTTGGATTTTCCTTTTTTTCATTGTGGTCCTATATTATTCAGAAAAAAACTGAATTTATTAAAAGCTAAAGAACACATCTTAAACAAGGGTGTCAATAATTATGGAGGGCGCTGTGTACATTGCCTATATTTCATTTCAAGAGATTTCTCTGTGGCTCATGTCTGGTTTTGTGAGATGTGAATAAGGTGGGATTGTGGGGCACCAACTTTTGGCATTACTAGTTAAACCGCCATAGTGGCAAAACACAATCAGTGTTTTCACAATGTACATAAGAAACATACTCCATTTCCAGAAACTTCTCCATGGCACATGTGTAGTTTTGTCACATCTGACATGTTGGTAACAGTGCCCCCTATACTGATATATTTTTGAAAATTGAAGCACCTATTACTAAAACCCCATTAGTCACACTTGACTTGACTTGTGGGGTTTTAGTAATCAGTGCTTCAGTTCTTCCCCTTTTATCCCAATATTGGCAAAGAGTGCCATAAAACTTCCTTCCGCATGTTAAAATATTCTGAAAGGGCTGGAGACTTAGTAATTTCAAGATTCTATCTTCTTGGTTTACATTTTTATGGGCACTGAGCATCACTGCCAATCAGCAAATTGGAGATTTTGTCAAAATGTCTGTAGCCTCTGCTTCAAGATGGAGCAAAGTGCCAAAGATGTTTCTGGTGTCCTTTGTTTATCCCAAAGGAAGGTTCAAATTAATAATAATAATAATAATTAATTAATTAATTAATTAATTAATTCCCCACAGGTGTCTGGTTATTAATGTTAACCCACTGTACAAACAGCAAAAAAATTAGCCCGCACCCAACTTTGGAAGCAAATATCTTAAAAAACCAAAAAAGTGCCAGACTGAATTCCTCAAAAATTTTCTCACCTTTAATGTCCGAAAAGGAAACAGGTAAGATGAATTTGGCCCTGGTCTGGTTTAAAGATTAAAATAAGCCTGAATTTGTAGAAATATTTTTTCAGTTGGACACAGATTTCTTGTCATTGCACATACAACCAACATGATCACTAGGTGGCACTTTCACATTTAAAAAATTTGGGTACCCCAGTATCAGATACAATCATAACTTGTTTGGCACATTGAAGCAGTTATCCACAATATTCCTTTAAAAATGGGTTCCTTTACTTTTCAACTTCTTGATGGCACTTTAGCCATATCGATAAAAACTGTGAGCTCGAACTTCGGGCACCATTCTGCCAAATTTACTGCAATTCTGAGATGTCAGCTCCCCTGCCAGTGCCACTCTCTCACAATATGGTTCTTAGCAATTATATTTACACTGAACTACAGTTAAATAGCAAAAAACAAACAATAATATAAACCCTCCTGCCAGAATGTGAGCTACCCATTTGTTGCCACATAGGTAGTTGAAAAAGTGAATGTAATTACTATATTTAATAAGCAAGTGAAGAGCAGGATCCAGAGCAGTAATGCAGGCTGCAGTACTTCTCAAGCTGATCACACCATGGGTTAGAAAACAGAAAATCATTGTATTTCCCCGATGACGATAGACGGGAGATACTATAGTTTAGTTCCGGAGCCGCCTTCGCAGAAATTTTCTGTTCCGGGCTCTGGAAGCCACAATGATTAGAATTTCTCCAAATCTCACACAGGCAAAGGTATTGATCGGACCGAATGCTCAAGACCAATTTTCGGGTATTTCAGATGTCCAATATGGCTGGCTGCGGCCATTTTGTCCAAAATTTGGGGATCAGGGAGATACACGACTTGGTCCCCGTGGCGACCAAATTATCCAGTTTAAAACTGGAATCAAGGTTCCGCTAAGTAATCAGGTGTCTTTGAATAGGAATCAATTTATCACAGGATTGGATTGGATGATGGGGGCTTTATTTGGTTAAATCAAAACTGAACTTCATGGTGTTTGTTATATCACAATCAAAGGCAAATAAATTCACACTGAGCAGATGTATTGAAAATCCGTTGAAAATATTTATTTGATCATGAACATTGCAGCATTTGACTCAAATTCTTCTCTGTCTACCCAGCAACCTTGACCTTCTGGAACAACAAAAATATTCTGCTCTTGATTTCTTTAGTGGCCAAGGAATAGACAATAGGGTTCAGGCAAGATGGAATACACGAGGCTAGCGATAAGTTCACCATTTTCATATTTGGATCGACAAGGTAAAAGAACATTTCAATGAGGTACAGCGTTATGGTTGGAATGTAGAAAATCGCCACGAGAGCCAAATGTTCTGTGCACGTTGCAAGGGCTTTCTGCCTGCTCTCCACATTTTTTGTCTTAAAAACAGCGTGTAAAATAAAAGCATATGACAAAATGATAAAACTAAGTGGTCCAAAGAACACTAGTATACTTAGCGAGGAAGCAGCAACCCATTGTTTTGTGGGATCATTACAAGCAATATTGATCAAAGCTCCATACTCGCAGTCAAAGTTGTACACACTGAGTGAATCGCAAAAAGACAGTTCTGTCAGGATCAAGACCAAGAGAATCATGATGCTCGCGCAAAACAACCAAACAACTGCTAGAATACTGATCATTCTTAAGGGAGTGTTGATGGAACTATGCCTCAGTGGGAAACAGATCACAATTAACCTGTCATAGGCAAGAACGCCAAGGGAGAATGACTCTAGTGCTACAGAACCATAATAAAAAAATATCTGTGTCAAACATGCGTTGTACGATACAAAGGTATTTTTCATGATAACAGTCGTGATCGTACTGGGAATAAAGGATGTACTGGACATTAGGTCCACAATCCCTAAATTAGCCACGGCAATATACTTTGGGGTGTGCAAGCGATGATCGATGGATATAATATAAATGATAAAACTGTTACACAAAACTGTAACTGCATAAATTAGGCCAAGGAAAAATAAGTACAAATCGGCAAACTGGAAATATGTAAATCCAATCACATAGAATCCAGCTGGTCTGATGATGGAGTGGTTTGTTATCGACGTGACGGTGGGAATTCCCATTGCACGAGTTCTGTGTTGAAGGTCTCTGGGTGAATCTGCTTTTCTGTTGGGCACTGAGATTGAAACAGATGAAAAGCATCGATGAGAACTCGGAGTCCACAACCACATAGCAATGGTAATGTTCCACTGGCTCAAAGTTAACTAGTTGAGTTCTAGGTTTAGTTGTATCTCATCTGAGCTTGTAATGGCAGGAGATAGAGTACCTCAATAGAGACAGTCATAACTTTGCATCCATTGAATTGGCTATATAAAATAATTCTGGGACCAGACTACAGGATTTTAGCCCAATTTTAGCCTGGTCTGGAAGATGTAGGGCATCAGGTGGGACAGGAAATGATAAATTGTCATCAGGGGCGACGGTTGATCATTTAATGTTGTGTAGTGTGCAATACTGGACAACAACCAACGTTGCATCCGCACGATGCTTCTACAGAAAGTCTCGCAAGTTTGCTTTGTCTTTGTTTCTGCGTCGCTTCTATGAAGTTGACCAATAAGAGCATAGCTGACAGCGCTCTGCAGGGAGAGGTGAAGCCACAGCACACGTAATTGTAAACATGGCCAAGAGAAAGAGGTGAGATGCTGTTATAGCAAGGTGGAGCAGTGAAATGGAGGAAAGTTTTGTCGATGTATGGCAACAACACCCTTCCCTTTTCAATGTTTCCTCAAGTGACTATCATGACCGAGGGGAAAAAAAGATAAATGCCTGCGAGAAACAGCCGAGACACTTTAGCAACCCGATAAGTTCCGCCATTTGCATTACACAAGCAAATCATTGATTATGTATAGCTACACTACCTGACAAAGGTATTAGGACGACACTATTTGTGTGATTTTCTTGCAGTAGAATCATCTTTGGAAATAGTTTTTTATTCAAATAAAAATACAGAGCCCATTTTGGATACACCTTACTGAATTATTGTACAAAAGTATGTCTCAACCCTTCTTTTATAAAGAATCAAAATCATGTGCCACACCTGATCATAATTATTGGACCAATAGTAGCCACTGATCTTCCATTATGACAAGGACACCGTACCAAATGTGTGAATTTGAAAATTGTCATCTTGCAATAACAATTTCTGATGATATCTCTAACTTATGACAGACCAAAATTGAGAGTTTTTTGGACAGAGGAAAAAATATACATATCAGCATGTCTGGAGCTTCCCCAAATGTTCAATAATGTTCTCTGATGTTTACATGTACATTTTAGGACACCATTAAATTCCTACAACACTCGCATATATAATGTAACACATACATCAAAAGTTGAGTGAGAATGAGGAATGTCCTAATACTTTTGTCAAGTTGTGTATATACCCATAATATACTGGATACTGAACAGGGTATTAAGTACTCAGGTAATTCAGTGACTCATGTAAGCTTCTTCCCCGGTAAACATTATCCGATTAAGCCCGTATTCCACTTAAAAGAAGCCTGAATAAGGTAGCTGGGTTAGGCCACTAATAACCAGAATTCTTTTAAATGTTTTCACCTTACCCCGGGTTCTACTGTCTATACACACTCTGAAAATGGTTACTTTTAAAGGTATTATGGGAAAGGTTCCATGTCATTCCTTGAAAAATACGGTGCACGTCATGACAGACTACGAACGATGCATTGGTCCTGGAGCTTCGTGTCATGTCTCTCAGCCACATCACGGAAAGAATTTATGACTCTTTAATCGCTTAATCTAACATCAAGATCTTTAGAACAGACAAAAACAATCCCGGCATAACATAACATACACTGCCCAGCCAAAAAAAAAGTCACACACTCAAATATTTAGTTGGAACCCCTGTAGCTTTGATTACAGTCCATATTCATCTTGTCACTGTTTTGACAACTATATGCAATGCCAGAACATTTATTTTCGATCAGGAATGGCATAATTTTTGGCCGAGCTCTTGTCTTCTCGACATAATGGACTTTGTGATGGCTTATTTGTTTGCAAAAATGATTCCTCATACTTTTATATGTCATTCATGGTTTTCTTGGCAAATACAGGCCAATAACTTGCCCGTTCTGAAATACTGTAACATTTTTCCACCATCAGGGGATGGGTCTTCCGACATGATTTTTTAAGAAATGAGTAGCGACGCGCTTCATCAGTCAGGGTAAAGATGATTATTGCCAGCTAAAACATATTAATAACAGCAATAATGATCCAATTATAGAATTAGTTCATCAATTTCCAAACAATGACTTTTTTTTTGGCCGGGCAGTGTAACTTAACATAAAATGAGTGGCAATAACAGGCCATTCAGCCCAACCAGACTCAACAATTTCCAATCACGAAAGTGAACTTTCACTTCAGATACTCTTGTCCTAAATCGCATCTTGCACTAAATCAAGTCTGGTCTTGAAAGCTCCTAGAGTTTGTGCCTCAACAATATGGCAAGGCAAGCTATTTCACACTGATATTACTTTCCAGGTGAAAAAAAGTTTAAGAACCAGTGCTAAATTTACGCTTAGGTCCATTTGTGACCTTAGTTTCTTTAAAGACCTCAATCAGGTCACGATTAAGTCTCCTTTTTTCTAAGATAGAAAAAATTAAGAATCGTCTACCTCTCTTCATAGCTTTTTTCTTTAATACCAGGAATTAACTTTGCGGCTCTTCTTTGAACCTTTTCTAAAGCCTCTATGTCCTTTTTGAAGTATGGCCTCCAGAAGTGCACACAATACTCCAAGTGTGGTCTGACAATTTGTTGTATAAGAAGTATAACCTCCAAAGGTTTCTACTCAATACTTTTGGCAATATGGCCCAGCATCCAGTTGGCTTTTCTAACTGCTAAAGCACAGTGGCCTAGACCCTGTCAGGGTTTAGTCAATGATCACTCCCAGATCTTTTTCAAGTAAAGCACATTCCAGTTTTAAACCTCGCATAAAGTAATCCTGTCTCATGTTTTTTGTTTTTTTATTTCTTCGACGTAGAACTTTACATTTAGCTACAATGAATTCCATTTGCCAAGTTTCTGCTTAAGTCTGAATTCTATCCACATCATCCCGGATCACTTTAGTAGAACTGTTCGCCAAGCCTCCCAATTTAGTATCATCTGCGAATGTCTCATTTGATTTCAGTATTCCTGTCAAGGTCATTCATGTAGATGAGGACGAGCAGGGGTCCCAACACTCATCTCTGAGGAACTCCACTTCCCACAGTGCCTTCCTTAGATGATAAAAAGACAGATCTTTTCCATAACCACTTCTAAATCCATTCCAAAACACCACCTAGAAATCCTGCTCTCATTTTAAAAAATAGTCTCTCATGTGTTACTGCATCAAATGCTTTCTGAACATCCAAGTATATGATATCATAGGCCCTGCTGTGATGTCTTAGTGACCTCTTCAAAGCATTATAAAAAAGGATTGTCAGGCATAACCTTCCCTTGCAGAAACCATTATATTGCCATGTTAACAAACATTTGGTGTTTCTCCAGTTTCTAAAGACTGCCAAAAAATAACCAACAGTGGATTTGATATATTCTTGCCTATCTCCCTGAGCAGTCGAGGCTGTAATCCATCGGGCCCAGCTGCCATATTTTCCATAATTTATGCAATTTGTCTTATTTATCTCCAATCATAATTTCTGCTAAATGATTTTGAGTAAATCTCAACTAAATATATTAAACAAATTATCCAATTTTGTGAATCTTTGTTAATGTTCTTATAAATCATGGAAGCAAAACCATCAGTTACATTGCAATTGTTGACGCTCATCTGTGATTATCTGTGCTTTTTTCAGTTCAAACATCCGTCCACGACTGATAGAGACATTCTTTTGAGACAATTTGAAAGGGTAGTTGTATCAAAAAGTTTCTAAAAAAAGTTTCAAAGATTCAAAATGTCCATCTCCACTAACTTATATCCATATGAAACTTGGATCTCTTTCTTCAGATTTTTCTTGGCTTTCGTTTACAATTACAGCATTTACTGGTTTGTTTTATGGTATATTTATGTCTATTAAAAGCACAATCATTTCACAGAGAACATTTACTACCATGCAACACATTAATTCCAACTCAGCAAGTGAGAATTTGACTTTAACTAATTGCAATTGAGATCAATCAGCCTTTCAGAGCAGTAATTCAGTAGCTCTTCTAACAATATGGTCCCTTATACACTTCATGATTGTTGTTAACAAATTAGTTAAGTTAAAGCTAAGTTAAGTTAAAACTCCGGGCTGAATGCATTTTGTGATTCCCTCTGCTTGGAATGACCAGTATCGGTCTGATTTTCCCAATCTTGGCGAGCTGCATCCCGCTATCTACAGTCAAATGAACAAAATGCATTTACATAGGCCTATTTATATAGGCCTTTTGTCCAAAACACAGATAAAATGTATCCCTCCTGTTGATGAAAAGTATTAGCAATACTTGAGACTTGCCTCTATAAATTACAATAATGATGTTGGTTTCTGTCCTTCATCAACAAACTTAAATAGACCATATTTTAGTTTTTTATGGATCATCGGGGGACCTGTACAATTTGTGGCCATTCTCTGACCTATTGCTGCGCCACCCCACACATTGTCGAATTTTAAATAGGTATCTTAAAAATTATGAAATAAGTCACCCATCAACTCATCATTTTCAGATGACACCTGATAATGCAATGGAAACAAACTGGCTCCGTGACCTAATTTTTCTGGACCCCGCATGTCGCTACCTCCTTTATGTAGGAACTTATTCTTCTGAATTATAATGTTTATTGAATTTAAAAACATAGCCAATGTCTGTTTACTCATTTATCTCCATACTCCACTGTAGCTTTTGACTTATTAGTACATTCAGGAAACCCCTGTGCTGGACAGAATGGGCCTTTTAACCCCTGCGTAAAGTTTGGGTCAAAATGAGTTATTATTATTATACAAACAAATAGAAGTTTCAATATGCAAGAGAGTTGATTCAATAAATTATTTTTCAAATCTGCAACACCATAGCTTTGGCTTATTTTATGCGAGAACAGGATATGAAATGTGAATGTATAGGAAAAAATTTTCACTCAGTTCTCCTTACACTCTCCTTAACATATGTCATAGAGTGGATAAAAGACTGATTAAAACTAACCAATTCATTACATTTTTGCGCAAAGTTATAAAAATGACCACTTTTTTGCGGAGGTATGTATATGTCTGGGTAATGTCAATGCAAATACGGTTAACATATCTGACACAGTTGCTGGGAGAGAAAGAAAACACCCCTGCACATGGTGAGTGTATGTGTGGGTTTGCATGAATGTGTGCATAAACATTAAAACTGCACACAGATAAATGGAATTCAGTTGATTATCTTGTAACAAGGGCGCAAGTGAAGGTCATAGACTGTATAAAAAAATGGACGAGGCGACAGTGACATCACCGATTGGTTTCAGCATACCATTTAGGAAGCCTCGATTTTGGCAATTTGAACAGCGCCATTTTGTCATTTTGAAACTGTGATTCCTATTGGATGAGAACGTTAGTCCTGCTGATTCAACTGATTAGCACACTTTTGACCAAAGAGGAGAAACTAATCAGTGAAGTCAGCTGGAGTTGTCTTTATGGTTGGATTGAAAACCTGCACGTACTGCACCCCGAATGACACAAGATTGGTCGACATTGCTTTAGACAGTAAGAGCACAGCGGGTTCTCATAGTCGACATATTGAACTGAGAGAAATGGGACAGCATAAACTTTGACAAGCGCTCAATCTATAGGGTGAGATGAGTAGTTCAGATCATCTCCAAACGCAGCAGGCCCCCTTCCTGATTTCTTTTTTTTTTTTGCACATTTGGCACGCTTAAATGTTTCAGATCATCAAGCAAAATTTAATATTGGATAAAGATCACCCAAGTAAATATAAAATGCAGTTTTTAAATTGTGATTTGATTTATTGAGGGAAAAAGCTATCCAAACCTACCTGGGCCAATGAGAAAAAGTAATTGCCCCCTAAATCTAATAACTGCTTGCGGCACCCGCGGTGACAACAAGTGCAATCAAACGTTGGCAATGAGTCTTTCACATCGCTGTGGAGGAATTTTGGACCACTCTTCTTTGCAGAATTGTTTTAATTCATCCACATTGGAGGTTTTCCAAGCATGAACAGTCTGTTTAAGGTCATGCTACTGCATCTCAATAGGATTTATGCCCAGACTTTGATTATGCCACTCCAAAACTTTCATTTTGTTTTTTTAAGCCATTTAGAGGTGGACTTGCAGGTGTGTTTTAGATCATTGTCCTGCTGCATAACCCAAGGGCGCTTGAGCTTGAGGTCACAAACTGATGGTCGGACATTTTTCTTCAGGATTTTCTGGTTGAGATCCGAATTCATGGTTCCATCAATTACAGCAATTTTTTCAGGTCCTGAAGCAGCAAAGCAGCCCGAGACCATCACACTACCGCCACCATGTTTGACTTTTGGTATGATGTTTTTTTCATGAAATGCTTTGCTAGTTTTATGCCAGATGTAACGGGATACTTACCTTCGAAAAAGTTAAAACTTTGGTCTCGTCAGTCCATAGAATATTTTCCCAAAAGTCTTGGGGATTATCAACATGTTTTTTGCAAATGTGTGACAAGCCTTTGTTTTCTTTTTGGTCAGCAGTGGTTTTCCCCTTGGAACTCTCCCATGCATACCATTTTTGCACAGTCTCAATCCTATTGTTGAATCATGAATACAGACATTGACAGAGGCAAGTGAGGCTTACAGTTCTTTAGATGTTGTTCTAAATTCTTTTGTGACCTACTGGATAAGTTGGCGATGCGCTCTGGAGTAACTTTGGTAGGCCAGCCACTCCTGGGAAGGTTCACCCCTGTTCTGAGTTTTCTCTATTTGTGGATAATGGCTCTCACCGTGGTTCGCTAGTGTCCCAAAGCCTTATAAATGGCTTTGTTACCCTTTCCAGACTGATAGATGTCAATCACTTTGTTTCTCATCTGTTCTTGAATTTTTTTAGATTGGGGCATGATGTGTTGCTTTTTGAGATCCTTAACTTACTTCACGTTGTGAGACAGGTTCTAGTAAAGGGATTTCTTGATTCACCAGATCTGGCAGTAATCAGCCCTGGGTGTGGCTGATGAAATTGAAAGAAAAATGTGGTTAATCACAGTTCATTCATGATTAACAAGGGGGGAAATTACTTTTTCACATAGGGCCAGGTTTGAATAGCTTTTTTTCTCTCAATAAATTAAGTCATCATTTAAAAACTGCATTTTGTACAAGGGATTTACTTCGGCTATCTTTGTCTTACATAAAAATTTTGTTTGATGATCTGGAACATTTAAGTGTGACCAAAAAAAAAAAAGAAATCAGGGAGGAGGCAATTTTTTTCACATCACTGTACATTAGGGCTATTGTATATTGCAGACAATTTTAATGACACATGAGGAATGTGTCACAGCACACAGTGTAATGCCCCCTATTGCATATAACGCTTTGAAGCTACAGACACATTTTGATTTCAACCCTGGTCCACCGGGAACCCGGGGGCACCAGTGCGCCAGATCTAGACCTTGGAGCGATTGAAGAAAGTTGCTAGGTCCAGTGACTCCTATTTTCTTTTAAATCATGTACTTTGGGCAGGTACATGTGCATCATTATATCCCCGAAGTACAAGTTTCGGGGATATCATGGTTTCGTCCTACCCGCCGCTACCGCAGATTTTAGCAGTTAGCGCGATAACTCACAAAATACTTTACATTGGCTTCTCATTTTTAGCATATGGGTAGATTTGGTAGAGAAGATGAACTAATTAGATTTTGGGCAAGAACGCACTCCTAGGTTTGCCACCAGGTGGCGCTATATATTGAAAAAATCAGTTTTTTAACCATATCTCTGGAATAATTACTTACACAGACCTCAAATTTGCCTCATTGTAGGTCTAGTAAAGGGGAATCTAATAAAGGGGGCTTCGAGGATTGGGGAATTTCGGGGATACATCGACAGCATAGGCCTAGTTTACCAAGGGAAGAGAAGGCCCCCGTATGTACTGTGGGAAGAAAATATCCAAGTTGAGAAAGCCTGTTGCTCTGGGACATTTTTTACTGGATAAATATGAGTCCTAGAATTCAAGTGGACACGAGTTTGACAAGAGGCAGACCCATGCTATATTAATAGGGTAGTTTTAACGCTGTTTCTGATTGCTATTATATTGATCAGTGCTTGTGTTTCATATACAAACACACCAATCAGCCACAACATTTAAAACCACCCATCGAATATGAACATAACATGAGTGGTGAGAACATGGCGTTCAGTTTAACTAGGCTCAATATTTTATTATTACTATAGTGAATCTAACTCCTCAGATACTTGATGACTTGAGGGTATCTAGCACTAAATCAAGCCTGCTTTTCAAAATTCCCAAGGTTGTATTCTGCAAGTACCCCTCATGCTGCCAAAACAGTTCAGGTAAATGCTGTCCACTTGAATCTCCAGGCCCAGAGTTTCAAAGCAGAACATTTCTCACCACATCACACTCCCTCCACCAGCTTTTCGTCTTCCCACAATGCTAGTGGGGTGAGCTAAAGCCTTAATCACCAGGAATGTCCAGATGGTATGGTATTGGTGGCTGGAGTACAGTTCACGGTGCTGCCTTTTTGTCCAAAGGTAAACCAGAGGCACATCAGTCTTACAGCCTGATGTAAGTGCAGGGCCCCTGTACTGCAGTAAGTGGATGGAGGAGTGTTGACCATTTCTGGCAGGGGCGGACTGGGGCAAAAAAGTGGCCCGGGAATTCATACCTGACCGGCCCACTCTCCAGACGGCGGGGATGGGGAGATAGTGGCTGGCCGAAAAAATTTCACGTTATTTCACATAAGTATGCATTTTAACATCATACTGGACTATATTACCCATAAAACATTGATATTATTAGTTCTTGAGTTTATTTAACACCAATTAGCCTACAACAAAATAATTGCACTTTTCATCTAACATACAAACCCAGTGGCTATATGCCTATATGCATGTGTGATCTTAGCAGATGTTAACAGATCACCTAGTCCCCCCCCCCCCCCCCCCCCCCCTCCCCTCCCTTCATGCAAATGTACTTATGTACGTTGTACAGGTGAGTGAACCTATTATTCTGTAGGCAGGGGTTGGGTAGGTAATACCCCAAAACAAACGATCCTATTTATATTTAAGATCCTATTTACCTGAAAGATCCTGAAATAAACTGAATATAATGATGCTGTCTTACAGTAAAAACATCCCTTTGTTAACATATAACTAATGTATTTTACATAAATATTATTATTTTACATGAATGGATGTGAAACAGCAATGTGACTTTGGGGGCATTGAATTTTTCAATAAGACCATTGCATTATTTGGATTGATTCATACATAGCCTTTTAAAAAATAAAGTTACATGTTTTACTAGAAGCTCACTATCTTCAGGACCGCAGAAACTTAGTTGCAAGTTTAATGGTAGGTGATTCTGAATGACAATGTTCTGGAATTGAAAATTTGGAAAGTCTTCCTATATTGTAGGTCCAGGACAATATGCATCAAATAGTATGCTAATAACTTGCCCATTGGGATCGTTACGTAAGTTCAAGCAAATTTTAAACGAACTCATACTTGCGATAGCCTATTCGTCAGTCTTACCGCTTCCGTGTCCCCCTCCAAAAGAAAACTGCTGCTGCAGGAGGATCATCGCCGCAAAACAGCTGGTCGGTTTTTAGTTTGCATTTGAAAGTCTGAGGCTCCATTGTCTGCTTCCTTTATTCTCTTCGCTTTCCCGCCTCATTGCTTTCTGACATTTTCGTGATCATGGTGTTGTTGAAACGTGTTTTTAGACTGTTACCGCAGCAGGGGACAAGCAAGGCCATTGGTCAAACAAATTTCCCAGCAAGCCAGCCTTCTTAAATTTAGGATGAAAACAACAAAATTAAATAAATTGGGAATATCCAAAGCCCGTAGATCGTTTTTATTTGCAAGAAAACAAGGCCATTATTTTAAAGAACTGGAATAGTGAAGTAGAAGCAATAAAAGTGTTATATATAATTATGGCACTCCTATGTCATAGAAAGTGGGAGATCGCATAGGCAGGCCGGGTGCCCACTACGTATAAAACAAAATGTTAAATAACTGATTCTTAGCGCACATGCGCAATCTTCCCCTGGACTCTAATCACTGTTTTGTGGGCCGTCTAGGTACTTATGACTCTATGGCTGGTTTTCCGGTGACCGGCTGTTCTGTGATGGCCAGATGGCCTGTTTTCTGTTCCAATTGCACCAGAGTTCTGACTCTTAGCTGTAACTTGGAACCTGACGCAGGACAGCATTTAAAGTTTTTACTTTTTTTTAGACTTAAGTCCAACTTCCTCAATTAGCTAGCCCGTGGAGGATGGGCTTCCCCACTATAGGGGGTTCCTCCTGAAATTTCTTTTTACGATTTTTCTCTCAACTGGGAGTTTATTTATTTATTTTTGCCTTATATGCTATTTTGAGGATTGGGCAGGTCACTGATTTTTTTTTCGCTTTCTTAAGCATCTTTGTGACATTCCTTCTGTGAAAAACACTACACAAATTAAATTGAATTTAATAACAGTCAATCTCAACCCAGCTAATGCACATGATGTCAAAGAACATAGGCCTCACTGGACCAGGCAACATTCTTCAAATGGGGGCCCTTGCCCCATCTGGACTTGAGTGATCTGGGTAAAGATGAGTGGGCAATACTCCACTTCAGGACATCTGCTTGACTGCTTGCATAGGCAGTTGAACAGAGAGGGGAAGCATTGATCATCGTCAATCCATACATAAAAAACATAGCACATCTACAGTACTGTTTGTAAAAAAATGGAAGTTTGACGTTAGCTAACTAGCTAACAGTATTGTTTCAATATCGTATCGGGTTAGTTGATACGGTTAACTGGGTTTTCGCAAAGGGGGGGGGGGGATCTGCTTCCAGTGACTGATTTTTCAGGGAACCTGTCTTCCTCTATGGGCGATATTACTGTGCAATATCACCATTTGTTTTAGGACCACTAAAATATACAAACTCAAGCAGAAATTAATAGAGAAAAAATCAGCAAAAAAATAAAAATACCTCATAAGTTCATTTCGTCGAGACATCTTCCAAGAGCAAAGCTTCAAAGACTAAGAAAACTGGGTTGGCGTATGAAATAGCGAGTGGAATGTGTGAACTGATGTAAAGATTCGAGAAGTGAAAGACGAAGTGACTACAGTGATTCTGCGCAATATATCCTAAATGAGTGAAAAACATTTATTGCAGAATATACATGCAAAATATATACCAATTTTCTTGACAAAAATATCATAACACGGAATCCCCAAGTAGCCCATTGGAGAAGTATCGATAGGACATTTAATAACATTGTGCTTTTGACGGTACTGGTTTACGTCAGAGATGCAGATGTAAAAGTGCCATCGCGAAGTGAAGTAGCGAATTTAGGCTTGCTGCAAACCCATTTATATTAGTATTAAGGATTGTTGTCCCCGAAATTGCATGTTTCTGGGGTTCATAATTTGGGCTTTTTTCCATTTGGCTGTATTCGTCACGGGTGACCAGTGTTTACCAAGGCCAGTACATAACCCTGGAAGGCCACATAACCTTACAATAGATGTAGCTATTGAGCAGCATGGTGTACGAACACAAGGTTAGAATCATGGAGACAACAGATCGCGAGCCTTGCACCAGGCTACATTTACCAAAAATGTGTGTATATGTGAGCTCCTCAGCCGACAATGACGACCAGTCCCTAACCAGTTACTACCGTTTTTCTCACGGCCTTGTGACTATATAGATTTCCATCTTAGTACTGTACTTAGTACTGCGAATAGTTGTGTAGATAGGAAACCTACCACATCCAGGCGCAAAACATACCACATCTCAACACAAAACATGCCACATCCCAACACAGAACACACCACATCCCAAAACAAAACATACCACATCCCGACACGAAACAAACCACATCCCAACACAAAACATATCACATCCCAGCAGGAAATATACCACATCCCAACACAAAACATACCCCAACCCAACACAAAACATACCACATCCAGGCACGAAACGTACCACATCCCAACACAAAACATACCACATCCAGGCACAAAATGTACCACATCCCAACACAAAACATACCACATCCCAACACAAAACAAACCACATCCCGAGACAAAACAAACCACATCCCAACACAAAACATACCACCTCCCAACACAAAACATACAACATCCAGAAACTAAATGTACCACATCCATACACAAAACATACAATATCCAGAAACTAAAAATACCACATCCCAACTCGAAACATAACACATCCAGGCACAAAACATACAACATCCAAACACAAAACATACCACATCCCAACATGAAACATAACACATCCCAACACAAAACATACCACATCCATACACAAAACATACAACATCCAGAAACTAATACCACATCCAGACACAAAACATACAACATCCAGAAACTAATACCACATCCATACACAAAACATACCACATCCCGACACGAAACATACCACATCCAGGCAAAAGACATACAACATCCAGAAACTAAACATACCACATCCCGACACAAAATATACCGCATCCATACACAAAACATAAGACATCCCAACACAAAACACAGTACATCCCAACATGAAACATACCACTTCCTGACACAAAACATACAACATCCAGGCACAAAACATACCACATCTCAAGACAAAACATACCACACCCTGATACAAAACATACCACATCCCAACACGAAACATACCACACCCAGGCATGAAACATACCACATCCCAACAAAATACGTACTACATCTCGACACAAAACATACCACACCCTGATATAAAACATACCACATCCCTACATGAAACATATCACATCCTGGCGTAAAAAACAGAACATCCAGATGCAAAGCATACCACATCCCGACAAGAAACATACTACAACGTACATCCATACACAAAACACAGCACATCCAGACAAAACAAACCGCATTCTGACATGAAACAGGCAGGCATATTGACAGACTTCCATAAAATAAATGAGAAAAGTCTTTCAAACGTGCTGGTAAAAAATGCAAAAACCAGAAAGACAATGTTTGCTGGTCCCGACGTGCTGATCACTGGGCCTAGACCACCGCCGGTGAGCGGCTCAAGTTTGAAAGAATAACGTAACGAAGGTACTAGTAAAATCGCTTTATTCCCGGGACAGGAAAACATAAATGACTGCTTCGCTCAACTATAGTTTGATGATGGCTTAATTCGAGAAATGCCTGTTTCCACAAGTGGGAAATCTCACATTCAAAAAAGTGCCTACATGAGACTTATAATTTCGCCCTATTGTTTCAAGATCTAGTTTTGAAGCACATGTGCATTATAGTAGCTTTTGGCAGCGGATCGATGTTAAAACAAGGACTCCGACCAGTTTGCTGCCACAAAGTGCTGTATGCAGCAGGGGGCAATGCAACTGTGTTTTATGATGCATTCTAGAGTAATATTAAATTCTTAACAACTTGTACCCCCAGTAGCCCCCTCTGTTGATACAGACCATACGGGGTAGCCTTTGTTGTAATTCTGCATCTATTAAAACTTGGGTGCCTGGCACTCTGTCGCTGATTCATGGTTTGTCCGTCCTTGGACCACTGTCGGTAGGTACTTATCGCTACTGACTTGTTGCACCCCAGGAGCCGTGCGGCCACAGAGATCCTGCCTGACTCGTCTGGCTCGAACAATTTGGCCCTTGTCAAAGTCAATCAGGTCTTATTTATCCTGCGACCGCGTACAAGATATCACACGAGATCCGTTTGTTCATTTATCATCTAAGCTCTTTGGATTATCTGTGTGTTTCTATATATTTTCAATTTAAGACCCATCAGAAACAATCATTTTCCTCAATGACTCCAATTGAAACAGCGACAAAAACACGAGGCTATTTTAAGCGGGGTTTTTTTTTCAACCCACCTCCTAAGACACAGCAGTAGGGGAGACCGGGTCTAGTTGAGACACATCCATGTTGTTACATTCTAAATAGTTCCGATAATAAAACACAGACGGCGACACAGACAAGATCAAACGACCTCACTGAATGACTTTCTACCTTTTTTATTTTAAAAAGATGCCTCAAAATTACAAATGAATAACGGAACGTGGCAATGCCATTAGAGAATGACTCAAGAGGTTCCTTACTGTAGCTTTGTGGGATAATAGTAGTAACCCAGATAGCAAGCACCTCCACTCCGGATCTGCCCTGGCTCTAAGCTGGATCAGCTGGAGTTGGCACAGAGCCAGGGCAGATCCGGAGCAGAGGTGCTTGCTATCTGGGAAGGCATCCCCCTTAACTTGCCTACTTAAGTGGGCCGAGCTGTCGCGCAGACAGAAACACACACACACACACACACACACACTGACAGACGGTGCTAAACTGTATACCCACGCCGCCTCGTCAGGCGTGGGTAACTAGACCCGGTCTCTCCTAACTGCTTCCCAAGCATTTGTCATTCATGTCTTTTAATAAGTTTTTTGTAACAATCGAGGGGCTTGTAATTTTAAAGGTTAAATGGTACCTGTGTTCAAAACTGAATGATAAAAATATTATTCATGGGGGCACAATGTAATTATAAGAAATATAGCCTCCAACCATATGGTAAAACAAGCCTGCCTTTACTCATACGATGACGTCCAAGCAAATTCATTTGCCAGTATTTCGGCGTGAAAAAAATAATTCTGACTTACTTGTTGTCATTAAAATTCTCTTCACAGTTGTCATGGGATCCTACCTTCAGCATTATGCAGACTTGTACCAATAACATTTTATCAGTGTTGCCTTTCAAACAAATCATTTTGTATGCCTGCTTAACCTTGGTCCGGTAGATAACTGCCATTCAAAGTGGCATTTCGTCAAGGATTATCTATGGGCTTTAGTTTACCGTAGCTATTATGCAGGCTGAATCTAAGTAGCAAATCCAAAATGTATGCAGTATTTAAACAAGCTCAAGTAGTTTGATGAAACACGAACCACTTGACAGCGAACCGCGGCGCTGACAAGCAGGCAGTACCTGTACCCCAATACCGTCACATACCACTGCCGAATCCTTTCGAAAATGACTGACGCACAGAAGTCTGTCAGCAGGCCATCCACGCAGTAACTACGTATTCAAGAGCACAACGGTTGTTCAATTTTTCGTTTAATTTTCATAAGTGCTCGACCTCCTTATTTTTGTATCGTCGCCAGAACACAAGAGGTGGAAGAATAATCGCCTCGAAAAAAGAAATATCAGGATTATAAAGAAACGTTCTTCAGATAATCGGACCACGGGTGCACACAAGGATGCAATCGCAGTTGAACAGACATGTTCGTTAGTTTAACGTGTCGAATGCCAGCGCTTGAAAATTCTGACGGTCAGACTTGGCGTCTGAAAGAAGTGCCCAGAAATGAAGCGGTGAAAAGTGCAGCGCAGAATTGTCCCTGTTGGAAAACGGTAATCGACATCCTCTTTGTACGGACGACTGGCGAACCCATGGAGTTAATAATGTGTCTCCGCACATGCAGCTGAATTTATTGTCTGTGCGCGAGCGCTGGGAAGCTCCCGGGAGAGCAGGCAGTTTTCTATGGAGCCATTACTGCAGCGAAACTATTCGCAAATGTGTTGACAGTTCCCACTGAGCAAAAAGTGGTGCAAAACACATCAAAAAGACGTGATCTCTGAACAGCCAGAAGACGTCCTCAGGGCAGCCAGAATGAAAGTTTTTTTTATTTTTCTGGACGTTGTACAGATGTCTTTTCTGGATGTTGTGTAGATGTCAATGAAAATACGTTTTAAAGACGCAATTATTGGACATTCAGAGGACGTCCTCAGGGGAGCCAGAATGAAAGTTTTTTCACACATCTCTTTTGGACATAGTATAGATGCCTTTTCCAGACGCTATATAGACACAATGAAATTACATTTTAAAGAAGCAATTACTGGACATCCAGAGAATGTCCTCAGGGGGGCTAGATTGAAAGTTTTTATACATTGTTTCTGGACGTCATATAGATGTCAATGAAAATATGTGTTAAAGAAGTTAATTACTGGATATCCAGAAAACTTGCTGACTGCATGATAGGCCACATCTATTCTGGACATTAAAATTGGAAACATTAAACATTCAAATTGGGAAACTGGGGAGAACAGCTCGTAAAAGTAGTGCCCTTCGCTGAAATGCACTGACTTCAACTGATCACCATGACTACGTAAAAAATGTATAGCTTTATATGCAACCATTCACACCTTGGACAGCAAACTGACCACTGCAAGAAATAACTTATGAGAGTCAAATGCATTTATTCTCTCAGTGCAGAGGTGACTATCACGTCGCGGGTTCGAGCCCCGGCGTACCCACCGGCAGGGGTCGGCAGCTTTTTCAGAGTAGCGCACAATTGGCCTTCGCGCTACAGGGTTCCAAATTGGGAAGGCACTGCCGAATTTGGGGATATAATAGTAGCTTAGTTCGTTGCTCCAACGCCTCCTGCTGGCCAGACGGGCGCTCGTCAGGAAGAATCTGGGTTTGTTCATGTCCGGGTATCCTCCGCCCTCGTTCTGAACTTACGAGGATTCAACCAATGAGTGTATAAGAATCAGTGGCTGACGGGCACGTGCTTCGGAGGAGAGTCGTGAACTGTCTTCACTATCCTGATTTGGCAGAAAGGGGTCGCATATGACCAAGCTTTGTACATAGTTCACCAACTGGGCATTCCAGATTCGGGTGGGATTGGAGATGCCAAATTTATTTAAGAAAAAAAAAAAACATCATTTGATCATAAAACCTGATCTCAACATCGAATCATAAAATCTAATTTTAACATCATCTGAATAACCTTAATTTTTTTAAACACTTTCATGCATGGTGTCACTTCATTGGACTGATACCTGGAACGCATTTGAACTACTTAAGCTGCAGAACCACATCCCAAACAGCAGGTAGCTGACCCCCAAAGTCTTGTCCACAGTTGAATATAATATTTGTAACTCTTCATGATTTATATGGCAAAAGAACTGGTTACAGTGTTAGTCTATTACAGCTGCTAACAATATCTTTATTGCTTATATCCACCTCCCCCCCACTCTCCCTGGGGCATGTTTGAGGTGGTCAGCTGCTGCAGTTCTTATCTGGGCCTCTGTTGCAGAACTGTCCCACTGCATGACAACAGCTAAAATAAAAAACAAACACAAAAATCATGGAAAATAAATAAATACAGGCGCTACTGTATTTATTTACAGGCCCAGAAATATAAGCAAAAACACAAAGTGATGAACCCATTTTTTGTGCAGCACAACTGGCACCTGTTTCAACAGAGCTATAAGGAATAAAAAGCTATGACAAATCTGACAGCACTGGTTGCCACCACTGTACCCCGTGAGGACACACTACTCTCATCAGTTATGTGCAAATTTAGCTATTCTGAAAATAGAATACAGTTTGGGAATGGTGGAAAAAAAGAGGGACAAATTGATGTTAAGTTGAGGGTGGACTGAGTCTTCAAACAGCCACAATTCCCCCCAAATACAGCTAGCTCCCAGGTGTTGGTCTTTCATACTGCATTACATTGCTCAGAGAGAAATGTATAGAAAGTTAATGGGGGTAAATAACTTTTTTTCTAAAACACTGCTGGTTCTTTGGCGTTGACAATTCAGATTTGATGTCTGCTGTGTGCCACAGGATCATCAAATGAGGCTATCAAATTATATCTCTTACAGTGCGTTCGGAACTCAGCTTGCAGTTTAAGATGTAAATCAAGTTACCTTATATCAAGTCTAACATTAACCAACATTCTGTTTAACTCAGAACAGTGCTTTAAGAAAGAAAATCTTCAAGCTAATCTTTTATGACCTAAAAAAAAAAGGTGTTTTTGAAAAAGCCCAATTATTTCTTTTTCCCTTTTTCTTTAATATTGAATAGCTGGCTATGCATCAAGATTTACTGATCTGACTTGGCTGTTTTCATGCGAGTTTCTGTGTACTTTGGTATGGAAGGTAGATAAAATATTGAGCTAATATCTCCCTGATATTCTCAATTTAGCCTAATAAATTTTTTTGCCGTCATTTACCCAAACGTCTTGCTTTAGTATAGAAAAAACACTAAACTAAAATGGAGAAGTGTCGTTGCCATTTTCAGAAACTTGCCCCTTTAAGATTTGGGACTATTTATACGTTTCTTATTTTGCACAAACACGTTGCCTAAAAAACGCGGTTGCATCAGTGCTAGCTCGAGCTATTAGATTAAAACTAAGCCACAAACTGCTAACTAAAACTACTGAGGTCTTCGGACATGTTATTAACCCTCTATCGCATTCAAAATTCGATCTGAAATAAACATCACACAAATATTCACGCACAGGAGCACTTTTCATAAACGCACATCTTTCTAAAAATAAACATTTGGGGAGATTTTCGATCGGACGCTTCGCGTGACGTTAACATTACTGTTACACACCAATGCATAGCGACAATTTCACGACGTTATCACAAATACTCGGACATATACACGTTATGGTGATATGTGATTATACTCTACGCATGAGCACATTTTCACTGACCGAAATACGTCCTCATCTTCGGCTTCCTCATTAGAGTCCACGGGGAGGGCACACTTCTAGCCTCCAAATACACCCCCTTTAGTGGCGGAAACATGAATTTTAGTGTTCCAATGGGAAATCTGGGAGGTTGCATTGTGAGACTTCACTTCGTGAGCACAAGCAGGACATAATTTTTCTTCCACCACCACTGTGCACCTGCACAGCCCTGAAAAACCGACTTTGACGAAACCGAGAATTCATTATTGACGGAAATCCGTCTGTAGACGGAGGTCTTGCACCCATGCGCTATGCATGAACAGGTTAAATAGCAAAATCTAAATGTGACAGTACATTAATTAATTCACACTTTTTATGTAATATGTCAAGATAAAAAAGTCTTCTATTTTTTTCTCTCAATGTCCAGTTAACAGTTCAATTGACACATCCCAGGTAGCAAGCCAATGTTAGTTGGCCCAATGGTAGTTTGGTTGGTAATCTCAAGACAATGTTGGCCCAACGTTGGCATAACATTGTCAAGGTCGGTAACTGTTTGGAAACTTTGTCAACGTTGGCCCAACGTTGGCAAGGTTGGTAATTGGTTGCAAATTTTAGGCCACCATGCCAATGTTGGCATAACATTGTCAAGGTCGGTAACTGTTTGGAAACTTTTTGAACGTTGGCCCAACATTGGCATAACGTTGGCATAACGTTGGCATTAATTACATGTAAAGTGAAATATTGCACTCAATACTTGGTCAGGGCACATCTTGCATGAATGACTGCATCATGCGTTGTGGCATGGTGGCGATCAGCCTGTTGCACTGGTGAGGTGTTACGAAAGCCCAGGTTGCTTTGATGGAAGTCTTCAGCTCAACTATACTGTATACAAAGTTTGTTATAAACACTCCAAAGTATCCCAGATAGCAATAATTCTGGCTGTAGTTTGGCATACATGTGGCAATTTTAGGAAGGGCTAAGCAAGGTCAAGGCCTTAGACTGACCTGTGGCATGATTCTGGTTTACCATAAGAAATAGAATAGCACCAACGGTAAAGCCAGCCACTGGCTGAGTGACCAGAAGACTTAGTCAAGAGCGGTAGAGGACTTTGTCTCATGATATATCCTGTTACGTTTTTTCATCATTTTGGGAGGCCCAAAGATTGAGCAAAGATGGAAAATTATCAGAAGTTTGCTCCCAGAGGAGTTTTGGGTGAGGTTTGGCCAACTTTTGTTTTGATTTTGGCATTCCAAACTTGGGCCATTTAGGGGCTTTACATCCTTCCAAAACGTTACCAAACAGCTCACCACTTTTGGGCCAAAATTGGGCCAAAATGATTGAGCCAGCTGGGATTTCACTTCCTTTTTAGCCCAAATCTAAAACAAATCTATCAGAGGATAGTAATATTTGTTATGGCCCCAATTTGTTATTACATTTACAACAGCAACATCAACAGCAAGGGATGACAGACACAGTTTTAAAACTTAAAAACATTTAATTAACACAGACAGTAATGACTAAACTAATCTACAGACCAAGATTGATTTACAACAAAAACAGAAATATTTACAGTCCCTTTTTGGTTGGGTCCCTTGGTGATGTCCTGGGTGAGGAAAATGCTCTTACACAGGCAAAAATCCACTATAAGCTTCACAGGTCTTAAACAGAATGACAGGTCTGGTCACGTGTATCCTTCTCCTTGCAATTTCTCCTACTCCTCTACTGTCTCAATTCTACTCCTGATATACTCTTTTGCAGACCCCGCCCACATTTAGACCTCTTTTTTTTATTTTTTGGGACTTGTCCCAGACATGCCCAGAACATGTCCAAACATAGCTCCAGTCTGGGCTTAACAAAAAAAGGGAAAATACTGCCATCTAGTGGCCTATATTCACATCACACCTCCATTTCAAAAGGGAAAAATTTTGACTCAAAGGCAAAATTTTTCTTTTCAATACAAAATGGTTTAGTGGACACTTGTCTATCTATACATATCATACAATATTCGAATAAACACGTGATATATATATACATACTCAACCACGGGATAAGCAATCAGCAATTACATTGTCAGTACCCTTTACATGCTAAATTTCCAAGTCAAACTCCTGTAAAATCAAACTCCAATTCAACAATCTCCGATTCTTGTTTTTCATCTTACTCAAAAACATTAACGGATTGTGGTCAGTGTACACAATCATTGGCTTTTGCCCAGTACAAACATAAACCTCAAAGTGTAGTAAAGATAGAACCAGAGCCAACAGCTCCTTCTCTATTGTGGAATAGTTCCTTTGGTGGCGATTGAACTTCTTGGAGAAGTATGCCACGGGATGCTCAATGTCATCAGAGTCACTTCTCTGTAGGAGCACAGATCCACATGCTTGGTCGCTAGCATCTACCGCGATGGAGAACGGTTTGTTGAAGTCGGGAGATTTGAGCACGGGGAAGTGACACAGCAGAGACTTCAGGCGATCGAAGGCTCTCTGGCATGCATCATCCCAAGTGAACTTTACGCCTTTCTTCAGTTGGTTAGTTAGACTGAGAGCAATCTCAGCAAAGTTCTTGTAGAACTTGCGGTAGTACCCGATCATTCCAAGGAAGCGGCGCAAAGCTTTTTTGTTGTCAGGAACTGGAAAGTCCATGATGGCTTGGACTTCAGCATTTATGGGTGCCACCTTACCCTGGCCTATGACGTAGCCAAGATTGGTGACAGCTGCACAACCAAAGTCACTCTTGTTCAGGTTAACAATCAGGTTAGCCTGGGTCAGGCGCTGGAACAACGTCTCTACATCTTTCAGATGTTCTTCCCGGGAGTCACTCCATGTGATCAGGTCGTCGATGTACCCACCCGTGTGTGGCAATCCGGCGATTGTAGACTGTATCATCCTTTGGAACGTGGCTGGGGTATTTTTCATGCCAAAGGGTAGGACTTCATACTGGTACAACCCAGATGGTGTGGCAAAAGCAGAGATGCTCTTGGCCCTCTCAGTTAAAGGCACAAACCAATAACCCTTCCATAAATCAATCTTGGTCAGAAACGTTGCTTGCCCTACTCTATCAATACAATCATCAATCCTAGGTATTGGAAACACATCAGTTCTAGTTACAGCATTGACTTTGCGATAATCTGTACAGAATCTTGTACTTCCATCAGGTTTTGGAACTAGCACACAGGGTGAACTCCAATCTGAGTTGGAGGGTCTGATAATATCATGTTCTAACATATACTCAACCTCTTTCTCAGCAATCTTTCTCTTTTCAGGATTCATCCGGTACGGATGCTGTTTTATTGGTTTGGCATCACCAACATCTACATCATGAGAGGCTATAGAAACTCTCTTTGGAACATCAGGAAACAGATCCTCATATTTCTTGATCAACCTCTCAAACTGACCTCTCTGTGAGGGTTCTAAGTGCTGGAGTTTTACATCAAGATTTTGCAACACTTCAGAATTTGACAATTTACATGAGAGAACTTCAGCTTTAATTCTAGGTTCATCATCTTGAAACTCCCCCTCATCTTTACACGTTTCGACCATAGGAGAATCTGAAGTGACAGCTGCAACCCGAGCATTTCTGTCATGATAAGGCTTCAGCATGTTAATGTGACACAATTGTTTTGGTTTTCTCCTATCTAGAGTGTTACAATTCACAATGTACATTACATTACATTACAGGTACTTAGCAGATGCTCTTATCCAGAGCGACGTACAAAAGTGCATAAGAACAGTACAAAAGTGCAGACCTCCTAGGAGACAAGTAAAAGTGCTAACAGTAAGTGACAATGTAATTGAGATCATTGAGTTTTGTCAGAATTTCATAAGGACCATAAAATCTAGCCTGCAATGGATTGGACTGCAAGGGAAACAACACAAGGACCTTGTCTCCTGGTTTATTCTCACGGCTTCTAGCCTAATGATCATACCAAGTTTTCATTTTTCCCTAACTTGATTTCAAGTTCTCTTTGGCTAGGTCACAAGCTGCACGCAATCTTTCCTTGTACTTGCTAACATAGTCTAACAGACTGATATGTGGCTCTTCCTCTTGCCATTGTTCACTCAACAATAGCAAAGGTCCTCTCACTTCATGGCCAAACACTAGCTCAAACGGACTGAATCCAGTAGACTCCTGCACTGCTTCTCTAGCTGCAAAGAACAGCAAATGAACACCTTCATCCCAGTCTTTCTCATGGTCATAACAATAAGTCCTCATCATTGTCTTGAGAGTGGAATGAAACTGCTCTCAGGCACCCTGACTTTCTGGATGATAGGCACTAGAAAGAATCTGCTTTGCACCTAGTTCATATACAACCTGCTGAAACAATCCGGAAGTAAAATTGCTACCTTGGTCTGACTGAATTTCCCTGGGAAGGCCAAACAACGTGAAGAACTTTATCAAAGCCTTCGAGATTGCAGTTGCCTTGATGTTACGTAGAGGTATGGCTTCAGGGAATCGGGTAGATGCACGTATGATTGTCAACAAGTACTGAATCCCAGATCTAGACTTGGGTAATGGACTAACACAATCAACAATGACCTTAGAGAACGGCTCCCCAAATGCTGGGATAGGCTGCAATGGAGCTACAGGTGGGTCTAACTGGTGTTTTCCAACTACCTGACAAGTGTGACAGGTTTTGCAAAAGTTGGAAACATCTTTCCGGAGCCCAGGCCAAAAGAAGTGTTTCATGATCTTATCAACAGTCTTGTTAACACCAAGATGACCTCCTAAAGGTCAACTATGAGCCATTGTTAAAATCTCATTCCTGTAGACCTTCGGAATAACAATTTGCTTGACCACTGCCTAACCTGCATTGGCAGGGATATCAGGAGGGCACCACTTCTGCATCAACACACCATCCTTGAGATAATACCCAACTGGAACTGCGTCTATTTCTCTATCAGGAAGGGCTCTCCTCTTTAGTCCATAAATTTCAGGATCATTAGTTTGCTCCTCAATCAACCACTTTCTGGACAGAGACAAGTCTCCAGACACATCAGAATCACCAGACCCATCTGGCTGGCTGAACAAAGAACTGATAAAACTATCTGATAAGTCCTCAAACGGAGAAATCATAGTAGGCCGAACAGAGTCATGAGGCGAACCACCTGAGTCATGACTATTCAATGTGCTGGACGGCACCACATCATCTACTTCTTGAGCCTTCTTGGCCATAGCACGAGTCACTGCGCAAGAAGGATACAGGGATGGGTCCTCATCGCAATCTTTAGTGCTTGGCTGTGAAGTAAGATGAACAGGGGGAACTACATTGCCCCAAGCCAGGTCATTGCCTAGCAACAGAGAAACACCCTTTATAGGTAGACTTGACATAAGTCCCACCTTCACCTGTCCTGTAACTAAATCTGACTTCAAGAATACAGAGCGCAGGGGTACAGATACAGTCCTCCCTTCAATACCTTGTACAAGTATGAAATCCCCAGAAGTGGTCTCATCACGTAACTCCAAGGAGTCCATCAACAAAAGTGACTGAGAAGCTCCGGTATCCCTTAGGATATAAATGGGGACAGGAGGAGAATGCTCATTCAGAGCCAAAAATCCCTCTTGACACAAATGGAAGAAATTCCTCCCTCACAAAGACAGCAGTATCAGGCTTTTTAAACCACAAGAAGCAGGTAATTTAGCAGATTGATCATCTACTACAGGGGTTTCTAACCTTGTTTTCACAAAGGCATTTGGTTTCGAATTCTTTTTTTTTTCTTTTTTAGCTTTTAGGAACCAACAGTTAGTTGTAACATGACCAGATTTCTTGCAATAACTGCAAACTAGACCACTTTTGTCACTGTCAGCTTTCACACTTTGATCAGACCTGTTACTGGATTTCTGAGCACCATCACCAGATTTGTCTTTGTCTTTGGGTGAGGAATCTGGGGTATCACCGTAACCTTTTTTCTGAAATTGGAACCATCTATTGTTACTGCTAGACTGAAATTTGGACTTATGTGTGAGAACATATTCATCTGAAATTTGGCAGCTGATTGCAAATTCAGTGCTTGCTTCTCATTAAGGTAGGTCTTAATATCATCCTTAACACAGTTCTTAAATTCTTAAATTTAAAGTAGAGCGCAAGGTTTTATAAGCTTGCTGACCAAACCACTGAATCAGCTCAGAAGAACTTCATTTGGACTATGAACTCAATTTTATCTACATTTTTGGATAAACTGACTTACTAAATTGTGGAGGCCATCAAATCTGTGTTCAGAGTATAAATACCTAACATTTTCTGCATTTCTGACAAAAAAGTAATTAAAACGCAAGCTGTCATGGGGATAAAAAATGCCAACATTTCATAAAATTATTTTCATATGAAAGAGGTGAGATAACAATCTGATTTTTTGACCAGATGATTGACATATATGTACAACTATATGTTAAATAAACTGTTGTCCTGGGTAAATGACTACGCTATGATTTTGACTGTTAAAAATTGGTCTTAAATTGCATTTTTTCATTCGGAGCAATTTTTGGAGCTCCCTTACCTCAAAAACTAGAGGAGATAGGACAAAAACTAGAGGAGATGATAGATCCTGAAAGCCTGGGTGCTAATTACATACTGTACCACTTTTCAAGCTCACAACCTATTTCATTCCCAAGATATTGGCATCTAAATATGGCTGTTCTTAAACATGCAAGATTGGCTAGGGTCAAAAATGGGGTATACGACCCTATTTTGAAGAGCCACAGCACAAATACCCTTCAGAATTTTGACAAAATATTTTGCACATGTTCATCATATATGTTAAGGTACCAGTACAAATTTTTTTAGCCAAATCCAAGTCGGTCATTATGGGACCTCTGGTTGAGTTCATATGGAATGACCCTATAGAGAATGGATGGATGGAGTTTTCCAAAGCAAAAATTTGACATGGCATTGAAAATATGTCACTCTACAATTAAGTCATTACATATCAAAAATGCGTAGTTCCCTACCGTGTATCTACGCGTAGACTCCTCCATCAACAAATTAAGCACTCCCTAATGTCCTCCTAAGCACTCATGTTGATCGCCAATCACTCAATTATTTACTATGGCTCATCTGCGAAATGCTCACTTATAGTTCACGCCCACATGAAACTTCTGCGGTAATAAAGTATTGTTTGGGGCGGCCCGGGGGCACATCGGTGTAAGCACGCGCAGCATAAAGGCTGTGTCTGTTGTGTTCCAGGGTTCTGGCCTTTGGCCAGAACAGTATTGTTTATGGTTTTAACAGTTTCATGTTCCAAGATTCCATAGTTCATGTTCATGTCATAGTTTTAACAGTTTCTTGTTTCAGGATTTCACATTCCATGTCCATGTTTTTACTTTTCCATGTTTTTGTTTTCGCCAGGTCTGCCATGCCACTCCACCGCTTGTCTGCGTTCCGCCCCGTGCCTTCGTTGTTGCACATTTCTGAGCTCTGGTTGGCTTTGGTATTTCCCCTTCCTTCCATGCTGTGCTGATTCGGGGCTCTCTAAGCTTAATTGGCAATTAACTGTTTTTAAGTTACTAACATTTACTAACACTCACTGGGTTGGTGTAATTCTTAGATAGGCACATTACTAATACTACTAATTTAGACAGGGAGTTTATTGTCATGATTCCTGCTTTGCTATTTCAAGATCTTGCTGTGCTTTTCTGTTCTGAACATTCATGCTTGCTTCCAGGCTGCATACTTAATTGGTACTTAAGCTGAGCACGCTCATTCTCTTAATGAGCAGGTCATGTCATCCAATCTCAGTCCATGTCTTGATCTTGCCATGCCTCTTGTTTCTCTCTCTCCAGGTGTTACCCCTCATGTCATGATTTCCAAGCCTTTATCTGGATGCGGTGGAAGTTGGCTGGCAGACAGTGTCTCGCGTCTCGTTGCATGTTCAAGTTTAGCCAAGTTCTTGTTGTCAAGTTCCCTAGCATTTCTAGTTTCAAGTCTTGTCCAAGCCTCTTGTCTTGTGAATATATATATATATATAGTCTGATTATTTATTTTTCTTGAGCATCTTGCCTGGAGTTTCCAGTGCCTTTTTGTTTTTTGCCTTTTTGCATTTATTGTTTATAGCTCTGTGTAGCTTACCTTAGTTTGTTTTTTGCAACCCTTTGGGCCAAGTTTTTTGTTGGCCCTCGTGCCTGTTTTGTTTTGTTTATAATAAATCCTCATTCCCTTTTCCCGCATCTGGTGTCTAACTGATTCCATATCAGTGTCCTTCCCCTGGTGGCCCGGGTTCGACTCCAGCTCGAGTCATTTGCCATATGTCTTCTCCCCAACTTTCCTGTCTCTCTACACAATATAACTATCTAACAAAGGAAAAAATAATCTTAAATAATTTAATGATTGACTCATTTCTTATTGACATCCCTAGAGTTTGAACTTTCCACAGAAGCTGAAAGACATTGACAGATTGACAGTCAGAATAGTTTACAAAGCTTTGCATAATTTCAAGGGAGATTGTATTCTCCTGTTGGGCATGGTTGCATGGCTGAAAGACATCCAAAACCAGCCTGAAGTATTCAGTAACATTTACGGGATTTAAATGAGGAACATAGTCAATGGGAATTATTCCGTATGAAAGAGGAATGGAGGGTTCCTTCTACCCGATACTTCTGGAAAAGGGATCCAATTAAGAAAGGTTATAGTGCTGTGTTAGCATTTTGCTCAATGTGGCTTTTTCCTTCCAGAATTTAGACCTTACTGAATGAAATCGAATGCCGAGGTTTTGGTTTATTTAAAATTCAAGCAGCTCACGCACTTCAGTAGACTCCCTGGTACGTTCATTGCACCATTCTGTAAAATCTCGGGGTACACTATTGCCTGATTTTCCAGAAGGTAGTATCTAAAATATACTTTATTTTACCAGAACATATATTCCACTGAGTTATTGAGTTATACTTGTTCCCTACAGGGTGTGGAAAGTGTTTATGTAAGGTCGCAAGCTCAGAAGTGGGAACTGCTAGCTTTTAATAACAATAATAATAATAATACATTTTATTTGTAGTGTCCTTTACATCCAAGGATCTCAAAGGGCTACATGTTAAAAACAAAGAAACATCACAATAAGCAGTTTTAAGAGAAGATAAAAAGTTTAAAAGAAGAATCTAAGAGGGGGAACCAAAGGTTATGCGAAAAAAAAAATGTCTTCAGTCCTTTTTTAAAACAGTCAGTGGATTGTGGTGCCCTCACGTTGACAGGGAGGGCGTTCCACAGGCGTGGGGCAGCAGCACAGAAGGCCCTATCTCCCATGGTCCTGAGTCTGGTTCTGGGGTGAAGAGGAGGTTTGACTGAGTGGAGTGGAGGGAGCGTGTAGTTTTTTGGGGGTTTAGAAGTTCTTTGAGGTAGGTGGGGGCGTGTCCATGGATGTATTGGTGTGTGAGGAGGGAAACCTTGTACTTAATCCTGGTGGGAACGGCTCATGTTATAGCTTTTCATTGCACACTGAAAAAAAGTGATTTTGACCCCTAGTAAATGTTCCATATATTAACTAGAGGAGCACTCAGAGAGCGCAGAACCTCCGCCGCCAGGGGGCAGCAAAGCCAAAAGCACGGCGATTAGAACTCCGGCCCATTGGAAAGACTTGAAATCTTGAACTTTGGAGTATATCTCAGCAGTACTTTGGCCTAGATATGCCAAAATTTAATCACCTCTTCCTTGACTTAAGACCCACCTACCTTGAAAATTTCATCAAAATCCGGCCATTAGTTTTTGAGTTATCTTGTACACAAACAAACAAACCAACAAACAAATGGCACCGAAAACATAAACCTCCTCGGCGGAGGTTAATAATGATCTGAAAAAGGTCCAATCATCCAATCATTTAATACATTTTTATTTACTTGAACTCCAAAAATCCAAAGGATTATCATGTGTCGCCAGCTCTACTTGTTAAGTTCGAATGAGCATTGATAATTGTTTCCCTGTTTTCAATTCATTTAAATTACCATTGCGAAAACTCTCAACATTATCAGATGTGGCCAGTTTTCATGAATGACGCATATCTGACAACTTGTCACGCATTCGGATTTCTAGCGCTTTTCTTAACTGATGGGTTGGAAAATTCTGCGCTCAGCGGCTCGTGGGGCGTGTGTGGATTGGTCAGCGAGGCTCATGTAGCTGTTAGCTACCAGACTCCATTCTTGTCTACATTCTTAATTGCTGAATGTAGAAGGAAATGTCCGGCATGTTTCATCGTTTGTTGCTAAAACCCTGTTTACACCGGACTTGCGAGCAGGTTGCGACCGAAAAATGGACAAAAATCACCATCACTCTCACTATCTCTTGATGAGGTTGCAAGTAACTCTCAATAAACTCTCAATGGTCTCAAATTCAATCTCTCTGATCTCTTTCACTCTCTTTCAATCTTGAAGGGGTTTACGATTGTTTTGAGCTGTTCAAAAAAATCGCATAACTTTTGCGAGTGTGTGCGAGTGGTCAGAAATAAATGCATCTCAAAAACAATCGTAACTAGAACGGGCACTCGATAGAGCGCATACCTTTGCTGACGCCACTGAATCCCTCGCCACTGGCGTTGGTTTCATGCCGATCGGATAAAAATTGACCGAGATATGGCCGAAAGTCGGTTTTGACCTTTTCGTGGCCTTGACCTTGACCTTTGACCCGATCACTCCCAAAATCTAATCGATTGATCCTCAGGTCATGCCAAATCAACCCACCAAATTTTATGAAATTCCGTTTGGTACTTTTTGAGTTATTCGATACACATACAGACAGACACACAAACAAATAAATACACGGGGATCAAAACATTACCTTCGTCAGCGAAGTCGCTGGCGAAGGTAATTAAGCATATTTTAATAGAAATAGGTGTGTTATTTAACTCTACTTAAAAAACATAAGTAATTTCAAATAGTCAACATAATAAAAGTATCTAGCTTCAGATAAAAATATTTTGTGCAACCACCACATTAAAAAAATTATATTCATTCAACAAAACATTTTTTTCATTGCAGGATGTATGTTCTGACCATTTAAATTAGCAGTTCCTTTAATGACTATGTCTGCCGGCTTTTGGGACTCTTTGGGAAAAATTCTAAACTTCATCATGGAGAAAAAGGCATATTTAATGTTTGGAGAGGTTACTGGTGACCATTGATGTCCAACTGCACCTATATTGATCAGCATTATGCTAAATTCAACAAGAAAATCACTACTTCAAATTGAATTTCATTCGTCAAAGGTTTATTTGTGTTAAATATATGATCATTTTATGATTTGACAGTGCACCATTTTGGGGGATGTTAGAGATTGGGGAGCCACCTGGATAGGTGTCTTATTTGGCTCCTAGAGAGTAAGTAATTTAGAATTTAATGTTGTGATTAATTTTACTTTTGGTCAAGTAGTTTATGATCCCAATGTATACTTTTAACCCCAAGCCATTTTTCAATTCAATTTCAATTCTGAATTTTCATGAAGATGTTTGCCACCCTTTTTCTCTACTAAAAGCATAAAAATAAACTGAAATATGATGGAATTCTAGATCCTACAAGTGTCTTGACTCAGTTGAGCCATACCCTCAATCAATCAATTAAAACTTTATTTGTAAAGCATACAGTAAAATGTAGCGCAAAGTGCTTTACAGGCACCAAGGAAATGAATTAATTAAAAAAACCCTTCCTTTCTGTGAAGCTGCAATCTTGAATTACAAAGCCTTAAATGAGGTAACACAAAAATAGCCAGATTTGGCTTCTGTGCAAAGGGGTTAACTAGACAGGCTTGGTTCCTGTCTGTAAACTGTCATCTCTATTTTGTGAAGGATTTTTAATGAAAAAGATAAGAACATTTATCATAAAATAATCAAACAACATGGAGTGGAGTATCTTCCATACATTGCCAAAGATCTCTACGCTGCAGACAGTTACTAGAAAAATGAAAATATGATAATATAGGAGCTGCAAGATAAGGAATTTGAAACCTATCACATACTGATATGTATTAGCTACATTTTACATAATGTCCTTTTCATTTGCAATTAATACTAATTCATTAAATATAATTCCCTCCCTGGTGAAACCACTAGCATGACCAAAAGAACAAGCGATTTAAGAATATTCTGCCAGTTTTGCCACTTGTGCTTGAAAGGAAGTATAGCTAACAAGCTATATAGTTACAGGGTTTCAGTTTTCAGTGGCTACAATTTGTGCCTTAACAAACCGTTAGCTACCAGAAAGTTATAAATAATACATTTCACATCAAATATTTTCTCAATCAAAGTGATGGCAGGCTTTACAGTACTGATGACTGATATGGTAGATGAATGGATGGATAGATGTGTACTTCATTAATCCCCACGAGGAACTTCTAACGACAGCTCAAACATACTGTATGTAATAACGAAAACAGGACGTTTTGATCAACATGATTTGTCAGATGGTCCATTCAGGGCAAGAATGTGCATTCAGTTCGTAATCTTAATTCTGCTCTGTTTGCATTATAAAACCTGTCAACAAGCTATATCAGCTGAACACAAACATACCAAAATAAGCTTTATCATAAGGTTGTATATTATAATGGTCAAACTGACCGCAATAAGAATCCACTGGGAGAAGTCAAATTGTATCAGTGATTGCAGACAAGAAATCCATGTTGCAGGTCCATTTTAAATTTTAGCACACGTAAAATTGTAAACTAATACCCAAATGAAGATTTATCTGTTTCGATGTCTTCACACAGAAGCAATATTGTAGAGGTACCCTATTTTTAAGCATATTTTACATCTTGCAGGCTGAGATTCTTGTTTCGGAAAAATACGAAGAAAATACTTTTTTCATGCTAATAGAAAATACGTTTTTTGAAACCAATGCAGTTCCCCATCAGAAAATATGCTTGATTCAATGGGCAATGCGCTAATCAAAAGACTATGACATTGGGCTCTAATTTCTTGGCGCAGCGCAGGGTGGCGCAGCATGACGTAGCGTGGTGCAGCCCACGCAGTGGTAATTTTGTCCAGTGCAGCCAGCGCAGTGGTTATTTTGTGCGGTGCAACACCGTGCGCAGGCACTTTGGCAATTTGGTAGACGGACATGCGCCGAGATGGGTGTGGCGGCGTAGTAGGGGGAGGTGTCATATATTCATCAAGACGCAGTGACAATTTCGTAGAAAAAGTCTCTGCTGGAGTTGCGCAGAAAGCTCGCCAGCTCCAACCTGGTTTACTTTCTGTGCAGTGGTAATTTGGCTGACCGGCGGACAGTGCGAATACGTCACCGAAACCTCACAGGCAGGTTTCCAGAATGTCAGGCACATTTCAATGCAATAAATAATTACAGCAACCACTATTTAATGTAACTATCTGAATCGGGACATAAATGATATTATCTATATCGATTGTCCTGATGTCAGATTAAAGGCAGTTGGCACGTGTAATAGAAACTTGACCTGGCTTAATCAATGCAGCTGAATCTGTGATGCAAAAATAACGACTTCACATCTTATATATATATAGAATGCTTGCGTTCTATGCTCAGTAAAGCCGCTTGCACACTGGACGCGAAACAAGTATTTCGCACGACTGATTACAGACAAAGTCAAAGCAAAGACGCGATAGTCGGACAAGGTTTTAATATAGCTCCGTGTCCGAAAATCATACATTTTTCTGAGTATTCCAGGAATTATTATTATTAGACGTGCAAACCAGGCCATGTTTGTGTTCGACCTTCACAAAATGCAAACTGATAGCTATCGACTTTTCTTGGTCTTTTTTAGCCTATTCGTCTGTTTTCTTCCGTTGAAGATAGACAACAGCCTTTCTTTTGAAAATTAGTCAGATGGATCGAACAGATTCACGCTTTCTTTCCACAGCAGAGATAAAATAGTGCGTGAGCAAATCAATTCCATGACCATTGACCATTGATCGCATGCACGATCGAGACTGTCCGACGCAAAATGCAAAATACTCCATGTTCAGCAGCCAGCAAAAAGTAAAAGTATTGATATGAGAACAGATTTATAAGGAAATAAAGAATAAAAATATATCAGCAACAAACGTGATATCAAACAAAGATGACCTGCCAATAAATAAATCGCAGTGTTCATTGGATGCTCTGTTGTTAAAATGTTTCTTTTTATTCTTTATTTCGTTATCAATCTGTTCTAATCGTCCTTTTTTTTTTGCCACCTGTCAGATGCGGAGGCATTGTACATTGTCCCGCGCCAATGTAGACTCACTTTATTGAGCAGAGCTTAAACAGAAACATTGATTGAAATTCTCGGTACTCATCTTGATGAACTGAGCCCTCTTATCAAAACATTCACTTTCAATATCTGAGTCAGTAGATTTGAAGAACTTAAAAACAATAATTGACTGTCGGACACGGAGTTATATTGAAAGCGTCCAACTGTCGGACACGGAGATGTATTAAAACCCTGTCCGACTTTCGGACACGTAGACACTGCATGCGAAAAATTCTTTTCGCGTCCAGTGTGCAAGCAGCTTAATACTAGGCTACTATTATTGTCACTTAGGTTTTATCGTTTTTAGTGGGGGAAAGGAATACAGCCTGATTGCTATGATGTCGTACTGAGTTCAGATCACATTTCGAAAATAAATGTGCATTGCTGTCCATGCATGTTAATCCCATAATTTTAAGCAGCAGCAGAGTGTAATAATAGGAACACATTATCCATCGTTTCTCTTTCCAATGAGCAACCATCGTATTTCATTCCATCTTCATAAGTTTGAATGATCTGACGTAGTTTTGTTTTGAAATTCCATTCAAGTTCGCTAATGGTAATAATTCGCGAATGCCCTTGCTAGCCAGGTAACTTATATTCGTAATGCTTCATATAGACGTAAGCGGTGCAGAAAACATGCCTGAAGCAGCAAAGTAAAATGCAACATTAACGGATCATGCAGATATAGGACAGAGGCTTCTATATTCCAACACATTAAAGGTGAGGAGAGGATTGGTGAAGATTTGACTGGGTATCAAACAGCCTTCTTTGCCAACTTGCGCTGGAAGGAGGGACAGAGGTGGGACAAAGGAGTACTTGCGCCAGGCTACGCCGGGCACGAAAATGCAATATACTCCTGGACACACCCTGTTGGTGCAGCGCACCCCCCATTCGCCACGCCTTTGCCTGGTCTATGAATATAGAGCCCAATGAGTCAATTTAAACATATCATTTAGATTGGCTAAAATTCTCTTGATATCATCTTAAATTCTCTTTCTTTAGAATTTGTTTTATCCATCAGATTGCTGCAAGACAACGAATCCATCAAATACACACTTCTCCACATTTTTATGATTAACCCTATAATGCCCCCTGTATGATATATGATACAACCACGACTACTCACTGTATCATATCTGATACACAGTACTGCCACCTGGAAGGAAGAAGTGGTATTACAGGAGTAGTCTCTCCCCTAGTCACTCACTTCAAGGTAGTAGCTCCCATGTTAATGGGAATTCATGAATTTCCTTACACTTTGGCAGTGAAGTTTGGCATTCCAAGGTAAATATTACACAAGAACTTATTCTTATACATGTTAAGGGATAGCTATAGATAGTAGAGAGCATATAAATAATATGAAATTTCAAGTGTTGAGTTATGGAGGGGTGCTGATTTTTGGCTGTATCAGATATGATACTCCTGGAATTAGAATAAGTTCTGTTCAGCGATGTACATTTTGCTGTCACAAAACCAAATGATGAACAGTGGATCTGAATACTACCCTTCAATACTTCAAAAATATTACTGGGTCATATTTTTCCTATAATGATGTCTGTGTCTGGGCCTTATAGGGTTAATTAATTTTATTGCAGAGCACATTTATGCGTGGAAGGTAAAGTGACAGCTCCATTTTACCAGCAGGACCTCTGGCAAGACATGGGATCAACAAGAACACCTTAACCCAGGTGTTTGGTGGCATCATTTTGGTGCAAAAGTGGCTTAATTACGGCAAAAGTGGAGTCATTAGAGTGAAATTAAGGAACCAGGCATTATTTGGCCCCTTTGACCTTCCATATCTACACTCACAGATGTCATTCTGTGCATCTGAAATAATATAATTTGTTTGCAGGCATATTTTTTTGCGCTTTTGACACTATTCTGAAGCCATATGCCATGCTCACGCTGCTATTTTCGCTTTTTGGAGTACTGCCAGTATTCTGCTCTTGATTTCAGTGGTTGAAAGGGAGTACACAATGGGATTCAGACAGGGCGGAAGGCATGAGGCTAAGGACATCACCACCACAGTGGCATCCATATCGAGCAGTAAAATATCAAAGAAAAGTTGAATGATGAATACCGTCACGATTGGCACGTAGAAAATAGCCACTAGAGTGAGATGCTCAGTGCAGGTTGCAAGTGCTTTGTACCTGCTCTCCACGTTATTCATTCTAAAGACCGCAGTCAGAATACTGGCGTATGACATTACTATTAAACTAAGAGACCCGAAAAGGACAATTAAACTCGGAGAAGAGGCGACGGCCCACTGCAGACTGTAGTCATTGCACGCAAGTCTGTACACAGGCGCATAGTCACAAAAGTAGCTAAACACAATGACCGACTCGCAGAAAGAGAGCCTTGTCAGGATTATAACTGAGAACAGAACAATGATTACACAGAATGACCAAACACCCGCCAAAATACTGATCATGACGGTAATTGTGTTGATCGAGCTATGTCGCAGTGGGAAGCATATCGCTATTACCCTGTCATAGGCGAGTACAGCGAAGGAAAACGACTCCAATGAGAAAAAACAGTAATAAAAAAACATCTGGGTCAAACATGCGTTGTAAGAGATGAAGTTATCTTTCACCAGAAACACTTTGATCATACTGGGTATAAGGGCTGTACTGAGCAACAAGTCTACGACCCCCAGATTAGCTACTGCCACGTACTTTGGAGTGTGCAGGCGATGATCTTTCCATATGATTGAAATTATGAAGGAGTTGGACACAACGGTTACAATATAAACGGCAGCTAAGAAAATTAAAAATGGAGCAGTAAACCTTAAATACTCAAATCCGATAATGTAAAATCCCACTGGTCTTATGAAAGAGTCATTTGAGACTGAAGTGGCAATAATTCCCATTGCAACTGTGGGACATCTGGGGCCTCTGTCCTCTGGACCCTGTGAAAGAAACAGAAAAGGCTTTTGTTAAAAATACACACAGGGAAAACTCTGCAAAATAGGCCAATCCATTGTTTAATTTTTAAAGGAGCCATATGTAACAAATGTATGTAGATTAATCATACAACGGCCCAGATATATCACCAGACATTAAGGAATGATGTTAATTTCAAATACTTGTATCACTGACAACAGTATTCCAGCCGGAATATTCTCATTACAAAAGCGAAGTTGCAGCCCACAACTAATGTTGATGTAGTCATTTTGTGTTTAGGCCTGTTGCGCCACCCTCCACCTATCTCCCGATTAAAAAGTCAGTAACATTTTGGCATCCAGGTTGCCAGTTACCACTGAGCTGCAGCTACCAGTGTTTCGGAGCGCAAATGTCTGACGTTACTAAACCTAAACCTAAAGCCTCGTTATGATTCCAAAATACATGGCAAAGTCAGAGACAAAACAAGGATCTGTATAGGACATGCCTTTGAAAGATGGAAACAGCTGAAAGCGGAGAAGAATTTGAAGACCGACTCCGAAGTTGATAACTTTCTCCTTGAAAGGTAAGATTCAGCTTAGTTAGTTTAGCTAACTTAAGTTACTTCGGCTAACTTAATTCTGTTAAATGTAGGCACGGACATTTCAAATATTCTCTACAGTTGAATAACGTTATGTATGTTCGTTCATGGTACGTTAGTGCGTATGCAGGTGGGTCATCGAATTGACTAGGTAACAAATTGTTTGAGAAATAAAAACCGCAACTCGTCATCGCTGACATTAGCAATACATTATTAGAGTCCGTTTCTCTGGCATTATGCTGAGATCCTGTGGAAACCGTTTCAACATTAGCTCAGCCATTATGGCAATATGAAACGTAATTGAGTTAGTACATCGGTCAAATGAGTCCATGTAGTGTTCTTGCTGGATCCAGCAACTTAGCTGGCAACCTCTCGTCTGGGGGAGAGGGGAAGGGGGGCACTGCGCTCTGCAGTGTTTTGAATGTGATTGCAGTACCAGTTTTGGCCACAAACGTACATAAGTCTCCTTTAACTTCAGTCCTGAGGACCTACTGTGTCTGCTGATTTTTGCCCATGCAGCTATTGCAATGCCAGCATTTTCACAAGATATTATTTTCTTTTGCTCTGTTCTGAGTTATACAGATTACTTATCCTCGTAAGTCAAATTAATTAATGGCATTGCAATCAATCAATCAATCAAAAGAGCACTTTTCATACAAGAAAAATGTAGCACAAAGTACTTTACTCACACAAATAAATTAAAAATAAAACAGAATCCCCCCCCTTATTCCCGTTATTCAGACGCACTCATGCAAATGTGGCTATGAATATAAAAAAAGAATAAAAAGAAAACTAAGGCTAAGCACAGAACCCAGGAGGAAACACTATCCGCCTGAATCAAGAGGCGGATGCCGCTCTCAGGAACCTGGCCACTAACATGGAGTCACACCGTACTCAGGGAGGAGGAAGGGCCACGCACCACCCCCATAAGGTGATGTTATGGACCTCCACCCCACCGGGGGGCCCCAAGCCAGCGTCGCAGGAGCTATAACCAACAGCTGCCCTCGATGCAGAGGGCTCCCACTGAGGAAACACTGGAGTTAAAAACTAACCTAAAATAAATAACATAAAATAAATTAAAACGTATGCAGTAGATGAGGTCAGAAAAAACATACTAAATGTACAGCTAAAAACGAAAATAAAAAGAATCAAACAAGTACTAAATCCTAAAAGTAGTTTCCTAAAACTCCAGTTATAAAAATCTATAAAATAATGAAAACAGACACTAGTTAAAGGTGGAATTAAAAAGGTATGTTTGAGCCTGCTTTTAAAAATCTCAACATTCTCTGCGGCCCTCAGGTTCTCCGGCAGGCGGTTCCGTTAGCGTGGGGTGTAATGCTGGAAAGCTGCCTCACCGTAGGTTTTTGTGTCAACTCAGGGAATGACAAAGAGGCCGGAGGATCTCAGGGTCCGCGAGGGTCCATAAGATAAAAGCAAATTGAGAGAGAAAAAGGTGCAAGAGCAATAAAACGTTTAAAAACTTGCACGAAAGAGTTTCGTAAAAGCCGTTTTATCACAACCGAGGGGAAATGGTTATGATAGAGTTAAATAATCATTAGCAAACCTCAGGGATGACGTTCAGCACATGCTGGCCTCACCCACAACTCGATTTACGATCAATATTGTTACCGTATTGATGCGCAGGCGCCTATATTCAATCTTAGGGGCATGTTGACTTATATGCCCATGTGCTCACATGTGCTGCAATACAATAACAAGTGACCTGGATGTTGCTGATGACTATGGATGTCTAGTCCTCGCCATTTTATTATTAGCTTTGTTATTCCCCCCATTTTTATCAGCTCTTTGTGCGTAGTTTTTCGATGGCCTTTGTGCCGCTCCCTTCTGTTCCCTGATTTCGTCATTTCTGTTCAAATTTTCAGCTCCTCGATTGAAGCTTTTTGTTGGCCGTATTTTCGTGCCGTATTTTCTTTGTGTGCTATTTAATAAAACCCCTTTATTTTGGATTTACGTCTCGTCTGGTGTTTCCCATCGCCGCACCTAACAGAGAGCGTTGACACAAGATCACTTAAAAAATAGCTTTGGTCCACATCGGATAATTTATTTTAGTTATATTTACAGTCTTGGTCTGAATTTAGTGCTGCTCATTGTTTTCCTTGTTTCTGCCTGCTTCCAGACCTCCTCAAGCAGATGTCTCTCGGCACCCACTCTCTGTGATCATTTTTCCTCGCTCCCTTGTTTGTAGCCACACCCCTCGCTGTGCTCACCTGCCCCTCGCTGTGGTTGTCCCCTGAGTCTTTGTACCCTTTGTTTCCAGCTGTCCAGTGCGGGCGTGTCTCTCAGTTTGCGTATTAATTACGAGCCTTGATTTCCACTGTGATTTCTAGAGTACCGACTTCCTTTTGTTCCTGGTTTATGAGTTTGGCTTGCCTTAGCGTCCCTTTACTTAGAGCCTTAACTTTGGAATAACTGTTTGGTTTCGCTCCTGCCTTTGTTCCTGAACTGCATGCCAAGCCTGGTTACTGACCCTACATCTGTCCCAAGACACTGAACCTGCTTTTTTTTTGGTGCTGCAATCCCATGTTTGGTTATCAACTCTGACTGTCTGACCCTGTTCTTCTGCATATAAAGGGCGCAAAATTTCCTGCCTGTGTGTGAGTCCTGTGCCCAAGTCATCATAGCCATGGGGAAGTTATTGTTAAATTTAAAGGACAAGGCAACGGGACAGGAATACTAGCATACCGTTATAAATAGGATGTGGCTACTAGTATACCGTTATAAATGGGATGTGAATTCTAACATACTGTTATAAATGGGACGTGAATACTAGCATACACTTACAAATAGGACATGAATACTAGCATACCGTTATACATGGGACGTGAATACTAGCATACCATTATAAATGGGACGTAAAATACTAGCATACCGTTATAAATGGGACGTGAATACTAGCATACCGTTATAAATGGGATGTGAATACTAACATACCATTATAAATGGGATGTGAATACTAGCATACAGTTATAAATGGAGCATGAATACTAGCATACCGTTATAAATGGGACGTGAATACTAGTATACCGTTATAAATGGGACGTGAATACTAGCATACCCTTATAAATAGGACATGAATACATGGGACATGAATACTAGCATACAGTTATAAATGGGACATGAATACTAGCATACTGTTATAAATGGGACGTGAATACTAGTATACCGTTATAAATGGAGCATGAATACTAGCATACCGTTATAAATGGGACGTGAATACTAGTATACCGTTATAAATGGGACGTGAATACTAGCATACCCTTATAAATAGGACATGAATACATGGGACATGAATACTAGCATACTGTTATAAATGGGACGTGAATACTAGTATACCGTTATAAATGGAGCATGAATACTAGCATACCGTTATAAATGGGACGTGAATACTAGCATACTGTTATAAATGGGACGTGAATACTAGCATACTGTTATAAATGGGACATGAATACATGGGACATGAATACTAGCATACCCTTATAAATGGGACATGAATACATGGGACATGAATACTAGCATACAGTCATAAATGGGGCATGAATACTAGCATACCGTTATAAATGGGACGTGAATACTAGCATACCCTTATAAATGGGACATGAATACATGGGACATGAATACTAGCATACAGTTATAAATGGGACGTGAATACTAGCATACAGTTATAAATGGGGCATGAATACTAGCATACCGTTATAAATGGGACGTGAATACTAGCATACCGTTATAAATGGGACGTGAATACTAGCATACCCTTATAAATGGGACATGAGTACATGGGACATGAATACTAGCATACAGTTATAAATGGGACGTGAATACTAGCATACAGTTATAAATGGGGCATGAATACTAGCATACCGTTATAAATGGGACGTGAATACTAGTGTAAGGTCCTCTAAAACAATACTGTGTACTGTGTATTTTACAAAACTCCATTTACCATAATGCTTTGTGTTTGGGAATATTTTCACTGTTCGGATGTGACAAACTGTATTACCTAATCAGATGTATTTCTTCTGTTTTTATTTGAATTTTATAATCCACCAATAATAATTAGTACATGTTTTATGCTCGTGCTGATGACCGGAGACCGTTGAGACATAGCTTGGGTACGTTGGCCGTTTTTTTGTTTTGGAGCGGAGAGAGCGACAGAGCCTGGTGTGATTCAACGGTTAAGCTTGTTTTTTTTCCTTGAAGTTTCTTATAACCTCGCTAAATATTAGCGATAGGGTTACGGAGAACCGTAAGATGAACCTTGTGGGCTGTTGAAGACCTGGGACTGGCGGCGTGAGTGCTCCGCGTTGGAGGAGGACTCGGTACTGGACCAACAGGGGTCGTAGTGGCACCGCCAAGCTGCGTGTACCGCTAGGCGAGCCAGAGCAGATTGCGATCTGTTAATCCCCCCCCTCCGTGCAGTTAGTCTGGAGGCTGGTAGAAAGACACAGCCGTAAGCTTCAGGACTGAGTGGGAAGACTGGTCGTGAGTTACGCACCACACATTTTGCTGCGAGCGAGTCGAATCAAGGGCACTGTCGCGGTTGCTACTTTGCCTACGGCTCAGAGAGCTGTGGATCCTTGGCGGAGCTAACGTTTGCTCAAAAGCTGACGTAACCTTTGTGCACCAACATACGGGCCCCAACTGTGCGCTGTGTTTTGTTTTTTTTTTAGATCTTTGTTAATTATAAATCGCTTTACTTGTTATTCATACGGGAAATCACTTAATGTGTTGTATATTAAATGTTTTCACTTTCATGGTTACATATCAATAATATTTCCTATTATTATTATTATTTCTTATTAATAAATATAATCATTATTACTTAATTCTATCTGGGGTGTTGGCAGCTCATTTTTTTCCACCTGGCTAACGGTATTGCCATGAAGAGTGCTATTTAGGTAGCTTAATGAGTGTATTGTAATTGAATACACTACAGTTACATAGCTAGAGCATTCATTATAATAGATTGAACATAATGTATTTGAATTCTGGGGAGATACATCCTGCACTGGCTTGAGCGTATGTGTAGTTTTTCCACAGTGGAGGCACCGCGCTACTAAATTTGTAATCATTTATAAGTATTCATATTCCTATTTACTACTACTACACAGTTATTCAATTACGCTTGTGGTATAAGGAATCTCAGCCAGCTCACCATTCCACCGCTGAGAACTTCGGATCCTGTTGCGCCATTATTTATTGTGATTTAGGGTAACTATAAGTAGCCTGTACTGTGCTGGGTGATTAACACCCGTCCAAAAAGGGGTTACATTTTGGAGGCACCGCTGGGATTTTCCTGTTTACCAGAACGAGTAGGTAGCTGTGTTTTGCTTAGTGTTTGTCTTGTTTTAGCCCAAGTTTTTGCTGTTTTGCTGTGCACCTTTTAACATGGACCTTAGTCAGGCTGTTGAGTGGAGCCGTGAGGAGAATGTTGATTTGTCTCATGCAGCTGTTCTTAGCAGAGTGCCACTGGAGGCTAGTGATGATGTGGTTACCCATGTGCTCAGTACAGTCAAGGTTCTGGGTAGGACCCAGATCCGTGGTCGCCATGGTGACAAAACTGGTAGGCACCTGTACATTTTAGTGGAGTCTTCTGCTGAGTTGGATCAGAGCTCTGTCCCTCCTGAAGTGGGAATTGCAGGTGAGGCAGGTCCCTGGGCTGTTCATGTAGTGAGTAGCTTGCTGCCTGCTAGTCCTGCTCCTGAAGGGAATGATTTTGAAGCTAAGCTGTTGGCATTGTTGCAGAAGGAGGGTAAGTCCATGGGTGATGTAAAGGCAGCTGTTCTGGGCCCTCAACCTCCTAAGCCTGATGTCAGCATTGATCTTGTGAATGCCATAGGTCAGCTCGTAGACCGCTGTAATCAGGCATCTGTTGATGCACCTGGCTATAGAAAACTGAGGCTGTTTTCTGGATTACGACCTGTTCCTCCTGGTGAGGAAGAGTATGAGGTGTGGATGGAGCAGGCTATTCAGATGGTTACTGAGTGGCAGTGCACTGATGCTGTGAAGCGGCAACGCATTGTTGAGAGTTTGCGTGGGCCTGCTGCGGATATTATTAGATTTTTGAAAGTCAGTAACCCGTCTGCCTTAGCTTCTGATTATGTAGCGGCTCTTGACATTACTTATGGGTCCACAGAGTGTGGAGCAGACCTTATGGCTTCGTTTCGCTATACTTTTCAAGAGGATGGAGAGAAACTGTCTGCTTTCTTGTACCGCTTGGACAAGCTTCTTCATCGCGCTCTTTTGAGAGGAGGGATTGATGCTGCAGGTCTGAATCGTGCACGCCTGGAGCAGCTCTTCAAGGGTGCTCTCACCAATGACCTTGTGGCTTTGCGTGTGCGTGTGATGCACACTTTGCAAAATCCGCCTTCTTTTTCGCAGCTAATGCGAGCAGTGAGAGAGGAAGAGCACTGGGTAAGTGCTAGAGAGAGTGCAAAGGTTTCTGCGGCCATTTCCACTGTTCGCCAGGTCCCTGTGACAGCCGCTGTCACTCTTTCCCATGAGCCTGTTACTTCAATAATGTCTGATGTGGACAGTCTGAGGAAAGAGGTTAAGGAGCTGACGTCTTTAGTAACTAGAATGTTGACTGCTACTACAGCGTCTTCTGCTACTCCACCAGTCTCACAGTGTGGCTCAAGCCAGGGCACAGGAACCACTGCTCCAGCTGCCCCCACAAGGGCTGTTTCTTCTGCTTCTTCAAACTTGCCGAAGTCTATGGCAGCCTCTCCTGTTCCTGCCATTTTCTGTTATAAGTGTGGAGAAGACGGCCACACCAAGCGAGAGTGCACACGTCCTGAGAACTTGAGATTAGTGAATCAGAAGCTGCTTAAGAGGGTCACGCAGCAGGGAAACTTCCCCGGAGCTCAGTGAAGGAACGGCACAGAGCTCCATCACATAAGACGCGTTCCGCTCATTGCTCTCCTCCAATCAAAGTCAGCCAATCACAATTACCATCTGGGTTAGTGGGGCCCTCGGCTGAGGTGCCCGTGCAGATAGAGGGCATTTATGCTAAAGCTTTGCTCGATAGTGGTTCTCAGGTCACCATCTTGTATCGTAGCTTTTACAATACATACTTGAAGCACCTGCCGCTGCAGCCAGTGGAAAGTCTCGAAATATGGGGTTTGAGCTCTCACAAATACCCATATGATGGATATTTGGCTCTCAGGTTGGAGTTCACTGAAGCTGTCACAGGTGTGTCTCAGGTAGTGGACGCTTTAGCTCTTGTGTGTCCTGACCCTAAGACAAAAGAGGGTATAGCCATTTTGGTTGGCACAAACACACACTTAGTGCGGAAACTGTTCCACTCTTGTCACAAACAGGCCGGAGACGGGTTTCTTAACACGCTTACTATACACCCAGTGATGAAAGAGGTTTTTGAGTCCATTAAGCACACAGTTGTTTTGCCGGAGGATGTGGATAAGCATGGCACAGTGTGGTTCACTAGAACTAAGCCTGTTGTTTTAAAGCCTGGGCAGGAGCTGCAGCTCTCCGGCCTGCCCAAGTTTCCTGGTGAGATTCATGACTCTTTAGTCCTTGTAGATCAGCATGTTAGTGCTGATGGCGCGTCTGCCCCGGAGCTCGAGGTTAGGCCTGAAGTACATCCGGTCTCTGCTGTGTTGTGTCGTCGCATCACGGTAAATGTGAGGAATGTCTCTTCTAGGGATATTCTTGTGAAACGAGGTAGTCCCCTTGCTCACATATTCCCTGTAGACATGGTGCCGCAGATTCCGTCCACTTGCTGTTCCACAGACACTAGTACACTCTCTTCTGCTTCTTTTGACTTTGGCACTTCTCCTATGCCAGAGGAGGCAAAGCAGTGCCTCTGTGAGAAAATGCTGCAGAGGAAGGAAGTGTTTTCTTGTAGTGAGTGGGATGTAGGCTGCTCGAGAAGCACCCAGCATGAGATTCGGTTGAATGATTCACGGCCTTTTCGAGAGAGATCTCGGCGCTTGGCCCCGGCTGATTTGGAGGATGTGCGTCAGCATTTGATGGAACTACAGAAACATGGCATTATTTCAGAGTCCAGGAGTCCATATGCCTCACCTATTGTAGTAGTGCGTAAGAAGTCTGGTAAGGTCAGGATGTGTGTGGATTATAGAACGCTTAACCAGCGGACTGTCCCTGACCAGTACGCTGTTCCTAGAATTGAGGATGCCCTCCATTGTCTCTCTGGTAGTAAGTGGTTCTCAGTGTTGGATTTGAGAAGTGGCTACTACCAGATTCCCATGAGCGAGGCTGATAAAGAGAAGACTGCCTTCATCTGTCCTTTAGGCTTCTATCAGTTTGACCGCATGCCTCAAGGAATCTGTGGTGCGCCTGCCACGTTCCAGAGAGTCATGGAGCGGACCGTCGGGGATATGAACTTTCTAGAGGTTCTTGTGTACTTGGATGATTTGATTGTTTTTGGCCGTACCCTGGAAGAACATGAGGAAAGGCTCCTGAAGGTTCTTGACCGTCTGAGAGAGGAAGGTCTTAAAATCTCTCTGGATAAATGTCAGTTTGGTCGGACGTCAGTGAACTATGTTGGGCACATAGTTTCACAGGACGGCATAGCCACTGACCCTTCAAAAATTGAGGCTGTTGTATCTTGGCCTCGACCTCAGACTGTAACGGAGCTGCGGTCATTTCTGGGGTTTTGTGGGTATTACCGTCGGTTTGTGAAGGGTTTTTCCACATTGTGCCGTCCCCTCAATGAGTTGCTGCAGGGCTGGCCGTCCAGGAAGACAAACTCAAGTTCACAGGCTGCTGACCGGAAGCCTTGTTTCCGGCCCTCTGAGCCTTTTGGTCCCAGGTGGAGTGACCAGTGTGAGGCTGCTTTTCAAGAGCTTAAGCAAAGGCTGACTCGGGCTCCAGTTTTGGCTTTTGCAGATCCCCAAACGCCATATGTTTTGCATGTGGATGCAAGCCTGGACGGCTTGGGTGGCGTTCTGTACCAGGAGTATGTTGACGGGTTGCGTCCAGTGGCATTCATCAGTCGCAGTCTTTCCCCTTCAGAGAAGAATTACCCTGCTCACAAGTTGGAGTTTTTAGCTTTGAAGTGGGCTATTGTGGATCGGCTGCATGATTACCTTTATGGGGCCACCTTTGAAGTCAGGACAGACAACAACCCGCTGACTTATATAACTAAGTCTGCAAAACTTGATGCCACTGGTCACCGTTGGCTGTCAGCTTTGTCAACTTACAACTTCAGCCTGAAGTATAGGCCAGGGAAACGGAACCTGGATGCAGATGCACTGTCACGACGCCCTCACATCAGTTTGTCCCCTGATGATGAGTGGCAAGAGATTCCAGCCCCTGGGGTGCGAGCTATTTGTCAGGTGGTGGCCACACAGAGGGCAGGTTGCCCTTCTTTTCCGCGTGTGGCAGATCAGATTTGCAGTCACGAGTCAGCTGTTCCCGAGGCGTACTCGCATGTTGCTGCAGTAGCGCCTGATGAGTTGCCTGTGTTTCGTTCTGATGAGCTTCAAGAAGCCCAGAAGAATGATGCTTGTATAGGGGAGGTTTGGCATGCGGTGAATCTTAAGGAGCCTGCTAGCAGCATCCTGACACGGCATCCTGACATGAAGGTCCTGAAAAAGGAGTGGGCTAAGCTCTCTATTGACAATGGCTTGTTGCACAGGACGGTTAAGCACGGTGATCAGCAGGTCAGACAGTTGGTGCTGCCCCGGCAGTTTCATGGTCTTGTTTTTAGGCTGCTGCATGATGACATTGGCCACTTAGGATTCGATAAATCATACAGCTTAGTGCGTGACAGATTTTACTGGCCTCGCATGAAAATTGACGTAGAGAAGCACTGTAAGACTTGCGAACGCTGCATCAAGCGGAAAACGCTGCCACAAAGAGTTGCCCCTCTTTCGCATCTCCAGAGTTCCGGGCCGATGGATCTGGTATGCATTGATTTTCTTTGCCTTGAGCCTGATTCTCGCAATGTCTGTAATGTGTTAGTCATTACCGACCATTTCACTCGGTATGCACAGGCCTTTCCTACTAAGGACCAGACAGCGGTCACAGTGGTGAGGACCCTGTGGGAGAAGTATTTTATTCATTACGGCTTGCCCACTCGTATTCACTCTGACCAAGGTAGGGATTTTGAGAGCAGACTGGTAACAGAGATGTTGACCATGTTGGGTGTGAAAAAGTCGAGAACATCTCCTTATCACCCACAGGGTGACCCACAACCTGAAAGGTTCAACCGGACTTTGTTGGACATGTTGGGCACCCTGGAGTCACATCAGAAGTCTAAATGGAGTCAGCACATTGCGCATTTGGTGCATGCGTATAATTGTACTCCTAATGAGGCAACTGGATACTCTCCCTATTTCTTATTGTTTGGTCGGGAGGCCCGGCTCCCAGTAGATGTGTGTTTTGGTGTTTCATCTAAGGACGCGTCATCTGTGTCACACTTGAGGTATGTGACCCAGATGAAAGAGGAGTTGCAAGTTGCTTACCAGCTGGCACGAGCCTCAGTGGATAGGATGAACCAGAGCAACAAGGAGCGTTATGACCAGAAAGTCCGATATCATAGCCTGAATTCTGGGGATCGAGTTTTGATTCGGAATCTGGGTCTGAAAGGGCAGCAGAAGTTGGCTGACAGGTGGAATTCTTTTCCTTACATTGTGGACAGTCAGCTGTCTGATCTTCCGGTGTACAGACTAAAACCTTTTGATGGTAAAGGGCCAGTCAAGGTGTTGCACCGCAACCACATATTGCCTTTGGGACAGGAGGTGAGATTAGGCCCTGTGGTTGACGCCCCCTCAGCTTTGTGCCCAAGAGCTGTGAGACGTAGGAGGACTAAGGAGAAGCACAGAGCTGGTGTGCCTGAAGTGTTGCCCCCTGTAGTGCCCACACATTTTAGCTCTGTAGGTTCTGATTCTGATTCGGAATATGGCTGTTATATTGAGGATGCTGTGCAACACACTCCTTTGGGAGCCAGTACACAGGTTAGCCAGCCTACACCGGAGTCCCCTGCGCCGTGTGTCTCCACGACATCTAGAAGCCCTAGTTTAGTACACACGCCTAGTGATAATTTGCTAGCTTCAATCAACACTGCACTCCCTGCCTCTTCACATAAGTCCCCTGAGGTGGTAGAAGATTTAGTAGATGCTGATCAGGATGGTAGTCCTCCTGATGTTCACTCTGTAGCTGACCCTGCAACTGCCTCAGTCGCAGTACCCCTTGCAGTGCGTAGGTCACATAGGGAAAGACAGCCGACTAATCGCTTGAATTATGGCAAGCTGGGAGTGCAGAGTGGGCACACTGTAGTAGCGTCCACTCTAGCCTCAGTGCAACCATCCTTTGAAAGGAATAATTCTCATGCCTGGTGGTGTTCTCCACAGGCTCTTTGTAGCACATGCACACACAGGCCAGTTCTTATGCCATGTAAGACTGTCATGACACCCATTGCTAGTTTAACGTACTAGTTTATGTTTGTTGTTTTGCTACTTTGTTTTGTTTGTTTTGTTACCTGTACTTTCCTTTTCAATGTATTTGACCCAGCATGGGGGCATGCTGTTTGTTTGGTGGGGGGAGAGTGTAAGGTCCTCTAAAACAATACTGTGTACTGTGTATTTTACAAAACTCCATTTACCATAATGCTTTGTGTTTGGGAATATTTTCACTGTTCGGATGTGACAAACTGTATTACCTAATCAGATGTATTTCTTCTGTTTTTATTTGAATTTTATAATCCACCAATAATAATTAGTACATGTTTTATGCTCGTGCTGATGACCGGAGACCGTTGAGACATAGCTTGGGTACGTTGGCCGTTTTTTTGTTTTGGAGCGGAGAGAGCGACAGAGCCTGGTGTGATTCAACGGTTAAGCTTGTTTTTTTTTCCTTGAAGTTTCTTATAACCTCGCTAAATATTAGCGATAGGGTTACGGAGAACCGTAAGATGAACCTTGTGGGCTGTTGAAGACCTGGGACTGGCGGCGTGAGTGCTCCGCGTTGGAGGAGGACTCGGTACTGGACCAACAGGGGTCGTAGTGGCACCGCCAAGCTGCGTGTACCGCTAGGCGAGCCAGAGCAGATTGCGATCTGTTAATCCCCCCCCTCCGTGCAGTTAGTCTGGAGGCTGGTAGAAAGACACAGCCGTAAGCTTCAGGACTGAGTGGGAAGACTGGTCGTGAGTTACGCACCACACATTTTGCTGCGAGCGAGTCGAATCAAGGGCACTGTCGCGGTTGCTACTTTGCCTACGGCTCAGAGAGCTGTGGATCCTTGGCGGAGCTAACGTTTGCTCAAAAGCTGACGTAACCTTTGTGCACCAACATACGGGCCCCAACTGTGCGCTGTGTTTTGTTTTTTTTTTAGATCTTTGTTAATTATAAATCGCTTTACTTGTTATTCATACGGGAAATCACTTAATGTGTTGTATATTAAATGTTTTCACTTTCATGGTTACATATCAATAATATTTCCTATTATTATTATTATTTCTTATTAATAAATATAATCATTATTACTTAATTCTATCTGGGGTGTTGGCAGCTCATTTTTTTCCACCTGGCTAACGGTATTGCCATGAAGAGTGCTATTTAGGTAGCTTAATGAGTGTATTGTAATTGAATACACTACAGTTACATAGCTAGAGCATTCATTATAATAGATTGAACATAATGTATTTGAATTCTGGGGAGATACATCCTGCACTGGCTTAAGCGTATGTGTAGTTTTTCCACAGTGGAGGCACCGCGCTACTAAATTTGTAATCATTTATAAGTATTCATATTCCTATTTACTACTACTACACAGTTATTCAATTACGCTTGTGGTATAAGGAATCTCAGCCAGCTCACCATTCCACCGCTGAGAACTTCGGATCCTGTTGCGCCATTATTTATTGTGATTTAGGGTAACTATAAGTAGCCTGTACTGTGCTGGGTGATTAACACCCGTCCAAAAAGGGGTTACACTAGCATACAGTTATAAATGGGGCATGAATACTAGCATACAGTTATAAATGGGACGTGAATACAAACATACCGTTATAAATGGGACGTGAATACTAGCATACAGTTATAAATGGGACGTGAATACTAGCATACCCTTATAAATGGGACATGAATACATGGGACATGAATACTAGCATACAGTTATAAATGGGACGTGAATACTAGCATACAGTTATAAATGGGGCATGAATACTAGCATACCCTTATAAATGGGACATGAATACATGGGACATGAATACTAGCATACAGTTATAAATGGGACGTGAATACAAACATACCGTTATAAATGGGACATGAATACTAGCATACCGTTATAAATGGGACATGAATACTAGCATACCATAGCTTACATGCAAAGTTTCCCAAGTAGCATCAGCCCATGCTGGCTAAATAAGTACGAATTATGGCTGTATAGTGCAAGAAAACTAGCCAGCTGAATAGTTTAAACAAAGATTCTGATTACAATCTCTAAAAATGACGAGTTGGTCTGAGTAGCAAATTATGGGCTAGTTTTATTTCTAAACTTATAACAATTTGGCAGAGTAGACAATACAGGCATGGGCAAAAATATGAGACTGATTTATTCAATGCATGACAAGTATGAAGGAATACGAAATATACGATATATATAAAAGGTGTACATTTGCTCTCACACAAATAGAATGTTAACGTTTCGTGGAAATTGCCCATACAGAAAAACCACATGAAAAATCACATGTGATTTCCCATGTATTCCACATGTGATCCCATGGGTTTCACATGGGAATTCACGAGATTCACATAAAATTGGGCCAAAACCACATGTTTCCCATATGCAAATCACATGTTTTTCATGTGGTTTTTCTGTAAGGGACCTGTGTGAAACCCATGAAAAGCATGTGATTTGCACAGGGGTAACGTGGTTTTGGCCCAATTTTATGTGAATCACGTGAATTCACATTTGGAATACATGGGAAATCACATGTGGTTTTTCTGTAAGGGTGGTAAGTCCACTACAAAGCCTGTTTGGGCTTTGCATCAATTGATGCTAAATTTGCTACTACATTTATATCAGAATACAGATCTCATTTGAGAAGACTTTTGTTGGACATATGTCAGTCCGCCCACTTATCAATGTTGGCAATTTAGTCAACATTTTAGTACAACATTATGATGATCAATTTGAGGCTTTGTCAAGTCAGCTAAAAGTCATTTGAAAATCTTCAGAGTAGTTTAGTCGCAACTGCAGCCGCCAGCAACTTCAAGAAACAAAAATCTTCAGTGTATTTTCGTCAATGAAAGAATTATCGCTGTTTGAACTTTTCAATTTAGGGTGAGGTGTCCTGTTGGTTTAATATTGGGGATAAGGCAAGGACGAGGTAAATTAAAAAAATATTCAAGGTTGTGTTTCTCCTGTTTTATCCGTAATGAAAGGAGAATGCACAAACATTCCATGCGAGACGTCGAGAGTACGCATCAGTGACAAAACCCCTGTGTGACGCAGGATGTAAGGCACTGTTCTGACATGTAGAGTGGCAGGCATTAATATTCATGACAGAACTGCTGCTTGATTGGCTTAATTGAAGCACACCGGAATGACTGACATACAACCCCCATTCCGACTTAGTTGGGCCAAAGTGTAAATTGTGATTAAAATCAAAACACAATGACTTTCAAATCACACCAGCCAGAATTTTATTCACAATAGAACAGAGATAACATAGCATATGTTGAAACTGAGAAATTTTGCAATTTTATTCACAAAATGAGCTCATTTAAAATTTGATGGCTGCTGCAGGTCTCAGAAAAGTTGGAACAAGGGCCTGTTTACCATGGTGTAGCATCCCTTCTTCTTTTTAACACAGAGTGGCCTGGGCATCGAGGAGACAAGTGGGTCTCCTTTGAATGACTTTTCATTTAATTATGAGCCAGATGTTCTCAATCGGTGAAAGATCAGGACTGCAGGCAGCCCAGTTCAGCACACGGTCTCTTCTACTATGAAGCCATGCTGTTGTAATAGCTGCAGTATGTGGTTTTGCATTAGCCCTAATTAGTAAATTAGGAATTAGCCCAGGAATTAGAAGGCTCCCGGTTCGATCTCTGGCTCTTCCAGAGAACATGCCGAAGTGTCCTTGAGTAAGACACTGAACCCCGCACTGCTCCTGATGTGGCGCCTTGCATGGCAGCCTCCGACATCAGGGTAAATGTGAGGCATAGTTGTAAAGCGCTTTGGGGTCATATCATGTGACTAGAAAGCGCAATATAAATGCAGTCCATTTACGGCAAGGGTTCAAGCCCCGATCGTACCAGCCGGCAGTGGTCGGCAGCTTTTTCAGAGTAGCACACAGTTGGCTATTGCGCTACAGGGTTTCAAATTGGGAAGGGGCGACTGAGAAGGGAAATAAATAGTTCGTTCCTCAAGCGCCTCCTGTTGGCCAGATGGGTGCTCGTCAGGAAGATTCTAAGCCTGTTCATGTTCGGGTATTCTAAACTTGCGAGGATTAAACCAATGCATGTAAAGAAGCAGTAGTGGATGGGCACGTGCTTCAGAGGAGAGCAGTGAACCGTCCCTCACTCCTGAATGGGCAACAAGGGGTCACAAACGAGCAAGCCTTGTACGTAATTCCCCAATTGGGCATTCCAGATTCAGGTGGGATTGGAGATGCCAAATTTTAAAATTTTAAAAATTGAAATTAAAAATTAAAAAAATAAACTCTGCTATAGGCTTTACTTTGGAAATTTGGACTACCCGACAAATCAAAGCTTTTATGACTGTACCAACCCATCTGATTACAGACTGGGAATATATCAGTAATGTGCTTGAAACAGCTGAAAAGCAGCACATTAACTTGGGGAGTTTGCTGATGCTTTCAAGGTTCTGGAGTCTGAAAGAGTTGCAGAAGTTCATGACAACACAGCCAACATGATCGTCAGCTTCGATACTGTTCACATACGTGTGAAAATACGTATCGTAAATGTAAATGAGTTTTATTGTTTTGCTTAATTAGCTTGTTCGGAAAAAGTAAAATATTATTTTATCATTTTCTTGATGGGCCGCAGTAGGCTTTGCATGAAGCCCTCGTCCCTTGCTTGTCACGTCTGTTCTGTACCTCTCGGTGTGAATTTAAAACACTAAAGAAATATTCTGATAGATATTATTTCTTAGTTACCATTTTTATCATGGTATAGTGCTGGCTACAGTAACCCTCTGAGGAGAGTGCATTACTGAAGCGCCTTTGGTGGGAGTGAGGGGGGCGGGATTCAAAGCTTCATTGTAATATTTCAGTCAAAAATTTGAAATCTAATCTAATTTGAAAAAATGGCAGTTGGTACAGCCCTACTGATTTCAAAACTGGGGAATTCCACAAATCGAAGCGTGCAGGCATACAAAAGCCTTGACACTTAGTCGCATTTCAAGACAGAATTTGTAGGCAAAATTAAACTAAGTTTATCTTGGCCAGCCAACACTATCTGGCCACCTTCCTGCTTTTGTTCGTAGAACACTAGACTAATAAGCATGGACCTTTTTTCAGATAAGAGCAAAAAAAACAACTGCACACCATATAAATAAATGATGGTGAATCTTTGATTGGTGATTGATCAATACAATGCATAACTTTATGGTTTGACCCCTCAATTGGACAAACTTGATATGAAATGGCAACCAAAAATCCACATTTTGTTGCCTGGATTCCAGTTGATTCTCCTAATTGCCTCTCTCGTCTTTAGCTTTAGGCAGCATGGGAACAGTTACACTTGTCTTTTCAATGTGACAATGTGATCAGATGCACAAAATGGTCATTCCGCTGTGTTTGCATTATGTCCACACTTGACACTTAAATGTGACCTGCCTTATCGAATATAATCCCATGCAATAGGTGCATCCTAAATGGCCCATGGAGCAAGATAGAGCCTTATTTTATTAATATATTATTTATTTTGTAGCGGTGACAGGGCTGGTGCAGGACGTGTTTTTTGAGGGGTAGGCAGCATAAGTGATTAACACAGCTATTGTGTTCCTCAGTGCTGTCGGGCGACAAAGGCGTAGACTTGGGTAGGGATGGATGACAAATGTCCTGAGCACCTTTCAAAAATGGCGAGAATATCCTGACCAACTTTGGAACAATTTGAAAAATTAATGAAACATGGAATCACCAATCTAACAATCTTTCGCCCAGTATAATGTTCATACCTCAAAGGTTAATGGCTTTGTCCAATCCATAGGCAGTCAATGGTCCAGTCTGGTGTTTATATCGGCTGTACTTGTGTAACTTACCTTTCAAGAAAATGAAACTGCACATAAAGATGCTTAATCGACAGGATTACGAACCAGCCACTTCGCTATAACTGAGTGGGTTTCAGGAGGGTGGAGCAGTGATTTGTTGCAGTCACTGAAGGTTGTGGAAAGCGAACAAAATTTAAATATTCGCTGATATTTGACTACTTGACAACCAGTGACAACCAGTGGCGGAAACACCAGGGGTGCAGTTGCACCTGAGCATGTGTGTGATAGGTATTTGTTGACAAGTTATACCCACGGCTGCAATGAAATGATCTTTTGACAGCTTGAAGTTAGAGAATCCACCTTCGTTGGACTCCACAACATTTTTAAAGGACGTCTCTGAATGGATCACTCATGAGTCACATTTTTCAGCATTATAAACACCAGCAAAGCCAAACAAATCTGAGTCGTATGAAGTAACAATTTCATGATTTCAATTAGTCAATGTTTAATAATCATATAAATATGTAAGGGCCTCCAATAGAACAATGTTATATGGCTGAATGTTTTTATTGAAATCGATCAAGCTGCATATTTTATATTTACCTGATGGAAAATATCCTTCCTCTTGCTTTCTTTTTGTGGAGACTTATGGGAAATATGTCGACCGATCAAATGTCCAAGTAGATTATTTTGATTAGCTCACTAGTCTTTCTCAGCGACTTACCTGAAAATACAGTCAAAGAACAAATGCAAAATGTGAGAGAAAAGAAAGTAGAGATTAAGATGAGGCGAGAGTAAATCTACCCTAAAGTAGATTCCTATTTTCGACTCATCATGCAATGTGCAGCATTGGACCACGTGAAGAAATACAGACAATGTTACCTTAGTGCTGTCTACCTTCCAAGCCAATTAACTGAAGACTGAGTCTGACTCTTGGCCTCAAGCGTCAGACTTTTTTTTTTCATGCCGATGGTTCATCGTTTCCAGCGCGACCATTTTGCGAATGCAAGACAGTGTACACCTGGACATGAGTACCTTGCCAGCAACCAGTGTTAGTTTGAAGTTAAAATTAGACAATGAATTGGAGATGTTACATTCACAAGAATGCATTATTCATGAAAATTCTAGATGTTTTTACCTTTAAATCAGGAGTGGTCTGAAAACACCAAAGTACCTGATTCTTCTTCAAAATGTCTACACATTAAAAATGTTATCCAACTTATTTGAGAACAATGTGGGATGTTTGGTTCCACCGAAACCGAGCCAGGCATATCCAAATCTGATTGCAATAGTCATTAAATGATTCAACCACTATGGATATAACTCATTACAACAGCGGCTGCGAATGCATGGCAAAATCAACCACCATTGTATGAACTTATAGAAGGTATAAAGAAAATAAAAGAGGGCCCAACACTAAGCCCTGTGGAACCCCGCGAGAGAGAGGTGCAGTGGAGGACACCGAGTCACCAAGGCCGACACAGAATGACCGGTGAGATAGGTAGGACCTGAACCAAGCGAGCGCCTGTCCCCTGATGCCCACCCACTGCTCCAGGCGAGCAATTAGGATATCATGGTCCACTGTGTCGAAAGCAGCAGTTAAATCTAAAAGAACAAGAATTACGGAGTAATTGGTATACAACCAATTGTAATCTATGATGATGCTCCGTTGTAATTGAATAATTGACGTGTCAATTGTATTCTGTGAGACTGACTAGAATCAATTTTCTTTTTCTATTTTCTATTCTATTTAAATGGTTTTGTCCTGCCACTTAGTCATTTGCACTGAGGATGGTGTGAGCACCGAAACGTTTGAGGTTTTAACTACTTTCACCTTGCACATTAACTTTCTTGTCCGAATAAATCTTTGCATTAGCTTCTCGGCTTTTTGGAAATCACCTTCTTCAGTGCGAGTAGTCATGCTGTTTCAACTCTAAGTACCTGCAATATTCAGCGTCTGTGACACAATGATGATCAAAATCGTCAAATGACATCTCTAGTACCTTATAACAACTCCTACACGCTGTATTTACTCGCAAAAAAGAAAAATCGCAGATGCAAATTCTAATAAAGTGGATTAGAAAGTGACATTTGTTCATGAGATAACACGGAGACGAACACGCAAGATTAATTGTTTTCACCGAGTGCCTAGTTGGGCCAGCCGGAAGTGACTACACCGCGACTTTGTCCATAGAATGGATCCTCATGGCTTATTGCTCAATGAACCTCGCAAAGTAATTTATGCAAATCCAGAAATTATAAAGACGTAGGCGATTGATATTTTCCATCGTCATTGATGTGCGGAAGTAAACAGCGTATATATTGTTATGGCCCCAATTTGTTATTACATTTATAACACAACAGCAACAGCAAGGGATGACAAACACAGTTTTAACAACTAAAACACATTTAATTTTTTACAAAGACAAAGACTAATAACAACCTACAACTAAAGACCAAGATTGATAAATAAGAAAAAACAGAAATAATTACAGTCCCTTTTTGGTGGGGTGGCTTGGTGATGTCCTGGATGAAGAAAATGCTCAAACACAGGCAAAGAAATCCACAAAAGAAACGTCACAGGTCTTGAACAGAATGGCAGGTCTGGTCATCTTCTTGCAATTTCTCCTACTACTTTACTGTCTCAATTCTTTTCCTTATATACTCTTTTGCAGACCCCACCCACATTTAGACCTCTTTTTTTTACTTTTCTGAGACTTGCCCCAGACATGTCCAGGACATGTCTAAACATGACTCCAGTCTGAGCTTAACAAAAAAAGGTAAATACTGCCATCTAGTGGCCTATATTCACATTACAATATTCATAGTGCAATGTATAACAAGGCTTTCAAAAATAAATTAGATTCTCCTCGGTTGCACCAATCAGTCTGAGCAACTTTTCTAATCGGGGAGGTAAACTGCAAGTGGTGTCCTCCAATAAGAAGTGAAAGGTGAGGTTATTGCTGGCCCAGTGTTTCTGCCGACGGACCATCACTGCATATTAGCTGTATTTATAAGGTTAAATCTGTTTATACCGCTATATTTATACTGCTAATTTTGTGTATACTACTACACTTGCCATATTTATACTGTTATATCTTTACCACTGTATTTTCTTAGATATATTTTAGCTTGTGTATATTTTTTTTTTCTACATGTTGATAGTTAAATGTTATTTCAATTTTCAGATGAGTCTGTGAAACTGGGTGGTTAGGAAGAGAAAGGAGGATGGTGACTATGGAGGAGCTGAAGTTAGCAAAGTAAATTATGGATGCAAACTAGTCACCTTTAAGATAGTGAGTTCCTTTTGGATTTTAATGTACAATGGTTTATGTATGATTATGTAAGTGAAAGTGCTGTTATAAGATGTTGCTAAAGTAGTGAAATGTGATATTGTTAAGGAACGGGTCAGGTGGACACCAGGTGCGGGATCAGGAGATTTAATAGAGAACCAAGACACGAAAAACGTGGCACACAGGGCGAAAGAAAACACCGTGCACATGTACTGAACTTGGAGAACTTAGTTCTCCCCTGCCCTGGGCAGAGTACCTGAGATACACACACACTCAACGAGTGGCATGAAATAAAACAAGTTAATGAAAATGAGAGAAACAAGGAGAACTCAGAACTCAGCGCGGAGAAGCGCCGCAGTATCTTGCGATTTCTTGCAAAGTCCGGTCTGAAATCTCTACCCTCTTCCCAGAATAAATATACTAGGGAGGAGGCGGGGAAAGGCGGGCATCCTTTGGGGGAAAACAGAAACACATGGGGCTCTAATTTCGTAGACCGGCACAGGTGCGGCGAATGGGGGGTGCGCCGCGCCAACGGGGTGTGTCCAGGCGTATGTTGCAATTTCGTGCCCGGCGTAGCCTGGTGCAAGTACTCCTCGGTCCCGCCTCTGTCCCTTCTTCCAGCGCAAGTTGGCAAAGAGGGCGTGTTTGGGTATAACACAGCCAAGTCAAATATTGCTCATTGGCAAGAGAAACAATGGATAGCGTGTTCCTATTATTACAGCCTGTTGCTGCTTAAAATTTTGGGATTAACATGCATGGACAACAATGCAAGATACGTTACACATTTATTTTCAATATGGGATCTTAACTCAGTACGAGATCATAGCAATCAGGCTGTATTCTTTTCCCCCACTAAAGACGATAAAACCGAAGTGACAATAATAGTAGCCTAGTATTGAGCCGCTTGCACACTGGACGCGAAATGAATTTTTCGCGCGACAGATTGCGTTGAAAGCAGTGTCTTGTGTCCGAAAGTCTGACAGGGTTTTAATATATGTTCGTGTCCGACAGTCTATTATTGTTTTTAATTTCGTCAAATCTACTGCCTCTTTTAGATATTAAACGTGAATGTTTTGATAAGAGGGCTCAGTTCTTCAAGATGAGTACCGAGAATTTCAATCAATGTTTCTGTTAAAGCTCTGCTCAATAAAGTGAGTTGACATTGGTGCGGGACAATGTACAATGCCTCCGTGTCTGACAGCCGAAAAAAAAAAAGAGGACGATTAGAACAGATTGATAACGAGATAAAGAATAAAAAGAAACATTTTAACAGCAGAAAATCCAACGAACAATGCGATTAATTTATTTGCGGGTCATCTTTTTTGTATGTTCTGTTGGTTGGTGATGTATATGTATTTTTATTCTTTATTCCGTTATAAATCTGTTCTCATATCAGTACTTTTATTTTTTGCAGGGTGCTGGACATGGAGTATTTAGCATTTTGCGTCAGACAGTCTTGATCGTGCATGCGTTAATTTATTCACACTGTCAATGGTCATGGAATTGATTCGCTCTCTGATTGCAAGCACTATTTTATCTCTGCTGTGGAAATAAAGCGTGAATCTGTTCAATCCATCTGACTAATTTTCAAAAGAAAGACTGGAAAAAGACTTGTCTATCTTCAAAGGAAGAAAACAGACGAATAAAAAGACCAAGAAAAGTCGATGGCTCTTTGCATTGACATTGACTGCAATCAGTCGTGCGATAAATTTATTTTGCGTCCAGTGTGCAAGCGGCTTTACCGAGCATAGAACGCAAGCATTATATATGCACTGCCTGATACCGAGGTAGCTTGTGGTTGGCTGAGGAACATGTGAAGTCGTTAATTTGCATCATTGATTCAGTTGCGTGATTAAGTCAGGTCGAGTTTCCATCACGCGTGCCAACCACTTTTAATCTCACATCAGGACAATCGATATAGATACTATAATTTATGTGCTGATTCAGATAGTTACATTAAACAGTGGTTGCTGTAATTATTTACTGTATTGAAATGTGCCTGAAATTCTGGAAACCAGCCTGTGAGGTTTCGGTGAGGTGTGCGCACTGTGTGCCGGTCAGCCAAATTACCACTGCACAGAAAGCGAACCAGGTTGGACCTGGTGAGCTTTCTGCGCAACTGCAGCGAAGACTTTTTCTACGAAATTGTCACTGCGTCTTGATGAATAAGTGACACCTCCCCCTACTACGCCGCCACACCCATCTCGGCGCACGTTCGTCTGTGCATGGGGTTGCACCTCACGAAATTACCACTGCGCGGGCTGCACCGGCGAAATTACCACTGCGTTGGCTGCGCCACACTTCACCACCTGCGCTGCGCCAAGAAATTAGTGCCCATGGGATTAATTCACGAGAACTGGGTTACCATAATTACTCGAGACAAGACGTCAAGACGATCAATCAAGCAAGACAGTTTAGATTAAGGCAATCTAAACGTGACAAGTAAAAAGCACCACAAGAAAAGAAGAACAGCATAGTTTTAAACGCAGTAATTAATCAGGGACAGCTTAGGTAGGATTCACGAAAGCTAAGAAACGCAAGCACTCGCTAATGAGTTAATTAGGTTAGTAATTACGTGATGAAATATTTACACACCCTTAAATGCTGGTTAGTAGGGTAAGTAATGGCCCTATCAGAGAAAGCATTCACTCAGAGTTTTCATAGAACACATTCACTCAGAGTTTTGCGAGACCCAGAGTTAAACACAGGTGGAAGCAATGAATGAAATACCAAAGCCGAAACCGAAAGAGGAAATGTGATTAGACAACGAGACTCAGGCATGCAGGCTGTCACAGGACATCACCGGAGCCAGGCTAGGGGCAATAGGTGGTCAGGCCGCGGGAACGGAGCTGAAACACAATCCGAGAGAGACACGGGGAAAACACACAAGCCGAAACAAGCACACAGGGCAGAATCATAACAGATGTAGGAAAGAAGATTAGTAGTGCAGGTGAGAGAGAAGAGAGAAGCAGGCGGAGGTCATGAGCAGGGAGAGGAGCGAAGAGAGGAGCAGGGAGAGATGAAGGAGAGGAGCAGGGAGAGGAGCGAAGAGAGGAGCAGGGAGAGATGCAAGGATAAGAGCTAAGAGAGGAGCAGGGAGAGGAGCGAAGACAGGAGCAGGGAGAGATGCAGGGATAAGAGCTAAGAGAGGGGCAGGGAGAGGAGAGAGGGGAGGAGCAGGGAGAGATGCAGGGAGAGGAGCAGGGAGAGGAGTGAAGAGAGGAGCAGGGAGAGATGCAAGGATAAGAGCTAAAAGAGGAGCAGGGAGAGGAGCTAAGATAGGAGCAGGGAGAGATGCAGGGATAAGAGCTAAGAGAGGAGCAGGGAGAGGAGCGAAGACAGGAGCAGGGAGAGATGCAGGGATAAGAGCTAAGAGAGGAGCAGGGAGAGGAGCGAAGACAGGAGCAGGGAGAGATGCAGGGATAAGAGCTAAGAGAGGAGCAGGGAGAGGAGCGAAGACAGGAGCAGGGAGAGATGAAGGAGAGGAGCGAAGAGAGGAGCAGGGAGAGGAGCGAAGACAGGAGCAGGGAGAGATGCAAGGAGAGGAGCAGTGAGAGGAGCGAAGACAGGAGCAGGGAGAGATGCAGGGATAAGAGCTAAGAGAGGGGCAGGGAGAGGAGCGAAGACAGGAGCAGGGAGAGATGGAGGGAGAGGAGCAGGGAGAGGGGTGAAGACAGGAGCAGGGAGCGATGCAGGGATAAGAGGTAAGAGAGGAGCAGGGAGAGGAGCGAAGACAGGAGCAGGGAGAGATGCAGGGATAAGAGGTAAGAGAGGAGCAGGGAGAGGAGCGAAGAGAGGAGCAGGGAGAGATGCAGGGATAAGAGCTAAGAGAGGAGCAGGGAGAGGAGCGAAGACAGGAGCAGGGAGAGATGCAGGGATAAGAGCTAAGAGAGGAGCAGGGAGAGGAGCGAAGACAGGAGCAGGGAGAGATGAAGGAGAGGAGCGAAGAGAGGAGCAGGGAGAGGAGCGAAGACAGGAGCAGGGAGAGATGCAGGGAGAGGAGCAGGGAGAGGAGTGAAGACAGGAGCAGGGAGAGATGCAGGGATAAGAGCTAAGAGAGGAGCAGGGAGAGGAGCGAAGACAGGAGCAGGGAGAGATGAAGGAGAGGAGCGAAGAGAGGAGCAGGGAGAGGAGCGAAGGCAGGAGCGGGGAGAGATGCAGGGATAAGAGCTAAGAGAGGAGCAGGGAGAGGAGCGAAGACAGGAGCAGGGAGAGATGAAGGAGAGGAGCGAAGAGAGGAGCAGGGAGAGGAGCGAAGACAGGAGCAGGGAGAGATGCAGGGAGAGGAGCAGGGAGAGGAGCGAAGACAGGAGCAGGGAGAGATGCAGGGATAAGAGCTAAGAGAGGAGCAGGGAGAGGAGCGAAGACAGGAGCAGGGAGAGATGCAGGGAGAGGAGCAGGAAGAGGAGTGAAGACAGGAGGAGGGAGAGAGGCAGGGATAAGAGCTAGGAGAGGAGCAGGAAGAGGAGCGAAGGCAGGAGCAGGGAGAGATGAAGGGATAAGAGCTAAGAGAGGAGCAGGGAGAGGAGCGAAGACAGGAGCAGGGAGAGATGCAGGGATAAGAGCTAAGAGAGGAGCAGGGAGAGGAGAGAAGACAGGAGCAGGGAGAGATGCAGGGATAAGAGCTAAGAGAGGAGCAGGGAGAGGAGCGAAGACAGGAGCAGGGAGAGATGAAGGAGAGGAGCGAAGAGAGGAGCAGGGAGAGGAGCGAAGACAGGAGCAGGGAGAGATGCAGGGAGAGGAGCAGGGAGAGGAGTGAAGACAGGAGCAGGGAGAGATGCAGGGATAAGAGCTAAGAGAGGAGCAGGGAGAGGAGCGAAGACAGGAGCAGGGAGAGATGAAGGAGAGGAGCGAAGAGAGGAGCAGGGAGAGGAGCGAAGACAGGAGCAGGGAGAGATGCAGGGAGAGGAGCAGGGAGAGGAGCGAAGACAGGAGCAGGGAGAGATGCAGGGATAAGAGCTAAGAGAGGAGCAGGGAGAGGAGCGAAGACAGGAGCAGGGAGAGATGCAGGGAGAGGAGCAGGGAGAGGAGTGAAGACAGGAGCAGGGAGAGATGCAGGGATAAGAGCTAAGAGAGGAGCAGGGAGAGGAGCGAAGACAGGAGCAGGGAGAGATGCAGGGATAAGAGCTAAGAGAGGAGCAGGGAGAGGAGCGAAGACAGGAGCAGGGAGAGATGCAGGGATAAGAGCTAAGAGAGGAGCAGGGAGAGGAGCGAAGACAGGAGCAGGGAGAGATGCAGGGATAAGAGCTAAGAGAGGAGCAGGGAGAGGAGCGAAGACAGGAGCAGGGAGAGATGAAGGAGAGGAGCGAAGAGAGGAGCAGGGAGAGGAGCGAAGACAGGAGCAGGGAGAGATGCAGGGAGAGGAGCAGGGAGAGGAGTGAACACAGGAGCAGGGAGAGATGCAGGGATAAGAGCTAAGAGAGGAGCAGGGAGAGGAGCGAAGACAGGAGCAGGGAGAGATGCAGGGAGAGGAGCAGGGAGAGGAGTGAAGACAGGAGCAGGGAGAGATGCAGGGATAAGAGCTAAGAGAGGAGCAGGGAGAGGAGCGAAGACAGGAGCAGGGAGAGGAGCGAAGAGAGGAGCAGAGATTATTTTTATTTTCTTCAGATAAATGTCAAAAGATGAAAATTGAGACAAAGTACAAACATGTTATAATCCTGTCTATAAGGATTCCTAGGTCATTTAATTTGAAACTATTTTCATGCACATGAATACGGGTCGACGTCGCGTCCTCACGGAGACGGACACAGTAGCACCGCTGCTGAAAAAAAAATGCTTTTTTTATGCTTTATTCTGGGGTAGAATAAAGCATAAGATATAAAATAAAATGTCGTGAGTTCCTGTATCACCCATTCATGTTGTACTGGGTGACACTCCCATTTTAGGCTGATTGATAGTAAGCCTAAAATCGTAAAAAAAACAATCATCAGTGTGTTGAATTCCGATCACCCTTTCAGTGGACGCGTTTTCAGTCTTCTAGTGCCATAAAACGGTCAATACTGACAAAAAGGAAAATTACTGTTATGTGTCAAGCCTCTCTTGTTCTAACAAAAGCAGCGGCGAAAAGAAATTCAATACTTGCTCGAAATGTAGGCGGCCGAAAAGATACAATCACAACTGGATACTATACACAAAAACTTTGGAGACTTATGGAATAATTCATGAGTAGTTACATTCGCTGGTTATCACAGAATAATAGATCCGCGCCCTGACAAACAAAATGCGGCTGCGATATTTCAAAGTGCGGGAGGGCATGCAAAAGTCTGGCGGCTCATGTTATGAGACGGATAGATATTCGTGGTATAAGACAGTGGACTGCATAATCAGCCAAAAACACAAGGGCCAAAGAATTCCGTATGCAATATCCATCAATGTCGAATTTAATCAGTACATTTTCGACTTACCTTGATGATTGGGTGCCCAGAGAATGACTCGGATTTGTTAAAACATAAAGCAATCAGTCAAGAAAATTTCAGGTTTAATTCTCGCGCTGCTATACGTGGTAGCCTAATCATGTTACAGATGACACACCGGGTTGCTAGAGCATGCGCAGCATATGCATGCACGATGTTAATATTTAATATTAATATTGTAAACCCCCTTATCAATAATAAAACACCCAGAAATATACCGGCGTCTCCTTTTAAAATCGTTCCCCATTTAAAACACGGGTCATCATTGTATCATTCACTGCGGCCCTCAGTTTAAAGTACTGTTAGCCATTTGAGACATAATTCCCCCCCCCCCAAGACCAGCCTTATTTTAACTGGCCTAGTTTTTGCCTGGAGCGCAATCTCTGGATACATTGTTTTTTTTCCCTATAGTGTAAGCCAACAGAGTCTAATTGTTTACATTGAATAGATCAACAATGAAATAAGTTATTTGAATATACTATAACCAGTCTTCTTTACTGGTTTGCTTAATGATATTAAATAATGCAGATGTTGCCACTCATAATATTTATGCCTCTAAAGATGCCGTTATTCGTCATTTTACCATCAACAACTTTTGTTTATTGTAAAGGTAAGCATACTTATTAGGCTTACCCCCTGTAATACGGTTCACACTTTAATTCTATAGATTATACTGTATGTCACCTGACAGGAATGCTCTAAAGAATAAAAAAGGCACAGCCCCATACAATGTTTTTGTTGAAATATAGCCCTAGAAATAAAAAAAGACAACCTATGGTGCAAGTATGTTTAATTATAGTACTTCAACTAAATTTGAAAGCAAGTAGGCCTACATTCTAACTTTTACTTCAGTAGGATAGTTAAAGCAGTACTTCTACTTTTCCTTGAGTATATAATTTGCTGGTTATCTGTACTTTTAAGTAAGTACTGAACTTCAGTACTTCCTCCACCACTGCCAGTTATGTAACTGACATAAATAAACAGCCCTCTGCCTAAATGGCAGTTGCAAGCACTGTCCCATGATGATGTCAATCACAGGAGTAGCATTTGCACTTGAATTTTCAAAATGTCCACAAAGGGCTACCTGAAGCAATTCAACCCTTTAACCATTAACAAGCCATTTTATGTTCAATACTACTTTAACTATTATTTTCCGTCGCATACCCTCTACAGTTAAAAGATTTCGGTTTTGTTTTTTGACTTTATAGTTATACCACAAAATATCCTACTCATAATGTTATTCCAATTTTCATGAACTAACTCCTTTTGAACAGCTTTAACCTTACTTTTTCAGCTACTTGAACCTCACATTTTCGGCAGCCTCCAGCTTGCCCCCGCAGTTTCTCCTGGAACTGCACCTTTCTATTAACGACAGTGGCCGTTACTGCAATAGTGGGCGCAACACGGCTCCTCGGCAGATGTTCTCTCTTTATGCGCCTGTGATCACACTTGCAATTATTTAGTTTTATCCACCAGGCATAAATACACTGTAAAATTATCGATTGCAATAAATGGTGATAATGGAAATGATGACTGGTAATAGTGTTTTATTTAAAAAATAAGATTAATGCGGCGCATTATATCAATAGGCCTATTATTTCGAACCGTTCCTATTTAGGCTCTGTATTGTGGGATGTGAAGCCCTCCCTCGATAAATGAGCATACTTCAATACCTACCCAGAAAAAGATGGACACAGAAGCCCGTGCCTCCGAAATTACCGCATGAAAAAAACTGACACAAGTTCCTGTGTTTTTTTTTTTCCTCCAATAATTTTAGAAGAGAGCCTACTTCACGCTTTTCGTTTCCCTTTTCACAAATCTAGAAAGAGATATATTTCCGTGCTTTTCGATATCTGCACGCAATGTCGTCCAAAAAGCTTGCAAAGGAAGAAAACAAGCAAACCGCTTGCAGAAAGCACAGAAACCACAAACTTCACGGACTGACGCAAACGTTTTTGAAAAAAAAAAAAAAAAATTAAAAAAAATTATATATATATATATATATATATATATATATATATATATTATTATTATTATATCATTTTAAAAATCGCTCTGATATTCTGCTTCAAGTGAATTCTACATTGACCACATTGAATGCTCTGGCTCCAATATTTTTGACGTGCATGCTGTTTTAATATTTTATTTTGTATACATAGCTTACTTCGGGTATTCAATGTAGCCTCCCAATTTAAAGTGGTTCATATGCTGCGTGCAGAATCCTTAAAAGTCCGCCTTGGCTTCGAAAAGTGAGACGGGGGGAAAAAATAAATAAACGGAACAATTAGGCCTATAGGAGCTGTATGTAAAGGTGAAATAAGGGAGAGTGTCTCTCACCAGATGTCTTCAGCGCCTCAAATGTGCTTCTCTGCTCCTGCGGCGGAATTAACTTCTGGTGTGCGGTGAAAATCCTCTGGGAAATGTATTAAAATGCAGTCAGCCCTTTCTCGCTCGTAGGTGTTCGGTGAATGACAGGCTATCAATACGGTCACTGTTCACGTTCATGCAACCAGACTGCTTTCATTGCGGCGCTTACCCGGTGCATTGTTTAGGGAAAATACATCTATCCAATGGGCTGCTCAGAGAATGCATACTACTCCTTTCTGGTAAACATCAGCTATGTTCGTCCTCTCTTATTTTTATTTTAATATTTTCCGCCAGTAACTTCTCGCACCCTGATTCTGGTCATGCTGATAAAACGATTTTGCTGATTTTGCTGATTTTTTTTTTCTTTCGAGTGGACTCCAAAGCGTGAACAGACATTTTAGGAGACGGGTTCAAACAGAACAAAAGGCACCATTCTCACCTTCTTTCATTTTGAAAGACAAGAAGTTTCAAATTATGAAAAGATTATCAAAGTTACCGAGTGCGTCCATAAAGAGACTTTTATCCAGTTTGTGCTCTGCGCATAAAAATCTCTACTTTTTGCATTAGCAGTGACGGTTCCAGTTACCATAGTTGGGACGAAGTGTAAATTTTAGGGCTGTCAGAATAATTAATCGCTATTAATTTAAGCGCAATAAAAGTAACTGCCACTATGAGGCAGACAGAAAAGGTAAAAAGTAATCACGTCTATGACACATACCTAATGCGGTCATTTGGAATGCTTCCGGGAAGAAAACTGTGATTTGAAGTCCATTAATTACCAGCTAGGTTGGACAACCTCCATCCCCTTGGCATAATTAGCTCACCTTAAATCATTCCCTGCGTACCTTGCCTGACTTGCAATCAAGCCATTTATTCAGCCAACTGACAAATCAAAATCAAAATGTGGCGTAGAATGATTAAGAAGTGATAATGAGAAGCAGACGGACCTAACCAGGTTGCCGTGTTAGATTGAAAAAATTTCAATAATCTGAATAAATAGCAGACCTCTGAATTCCACCTTTCATCAAGGAATTTTGTATGCATTATTAAAGATATTTCTAAAAAAAAAAATGAAGTTATTCAAAGATGTCCCTGGTTTTATGAGCTTAAAAACATAGGCTACGTGAAGTGGAAAACATTTTGTGAAGCATACCGAACATGAATGTGAGAGAGAATACGTTTGCATTGCAGGCAATAGTCAAATGCACCAAACATTTGGCAATTAACGTTCAGGCGAATCTTTGCCGCAAATTTGAGGCATTTTTTATTAGATAATTGAACGAGAGTAATTTAAAATAATGTAACTCATAGCACTTGATTTTATTTACTTTTGAGCATCTAAATAACCAACAGTGAAGGTGGAAAACATTTTGTTTAAGCGTATAGAACGTGACATGTAAATTGTTAACGAATTTGAAAATCTTTTAATATAACGCGGCAGCCTGGTTAGGTCTGTCTGGTTCTCATTCTCTCTTCTTAATCATTATCGGCTACATTTTGGTTTTGATTTGTCATTTGGCTGAATAAATGGCTTGATTGCAAGTCAGGCAAAGTACGCGGGAAATGATTTAAGGTGAGCTAATTATGCCAAGGCGATGGAGACTGTCCAACCTGGCTGGCAATTAGTGGACTTCAAACCAAAGTTTTCTTACCGGAAGCATTTCAAATGACCGCATTAGGTATGCGTCATAGAAAAGGTAATAAGCAATCACGTCTGTCTGCCTCATAGTGGCAGTTACTTTTATTGCGCTTAAATTAATCGCGATTAATTATTCCGACAGCCCTAGTAAATTTTTAATAAAATCAAAATGCAATAACTTTCAGATCACATGAGCCAATATGTTATTTACAGTAGAACATAGATAACATTTCAAATGTTGAAACTGAGACATTTTACATTTTTTCCACAAAATGAGCTCATTTTCAAATATTTTGGCTGCAACTGGTCTCAAAAAAGCTGGGACACAGGCAAAAAAGGGCTGAAAATGCAATTAATATATAAGAGAATCAGCTGAAAGAACATTAAGCAAGTAATAAAGTTAACTGGCATCAGGTGTGTAACATGATTGGCTATAAAAGGGATGTCTTACAGAGGCTGAGTCTCTCTGAAGTAAAGATGGCCAGAGGCTCTCCAACCTGTGAAGGCTTGCTTAAAAAAATGGTGAAATACTTTAAAAACAATGTTCCTCAACGTCAAATTGCAAAAGCTTTGAAGGTCTCATCATCGACAGTGCATAACATCATCAAAAGATTCAGAATAAGTGGAAAAATCTCTGTGCCTAAGGGACAAGGCCTAAGACCTTTACTGGATGCCCGTGATCTTCGGGCTCTCAGACGCCACCGCATCACTCACCGGCATGATTCTGTCATTGACATTACTAAATGGGCCCAGGAATACTCTTGTGGTGGTTCTGCCTTGCAGTCCCTCCCCCTTCTGTTATCTGCACCTCCACTTCAATGAGCCACACCTGGCGCTTATTGAGGTGGAGGTGCAGGTAAGAGTATTTAAGCTCTGCACTGCCAAAGTGGGAGTACAGCCACATTCTGAGTTTTATTCTGTTGTGGAGCCCTGTGTATGTACACTCAAAAAAACCAGATTGGGTGTCTGCTAAATTAATCTAAGTGTAACATATTGCTTCTACCATATATGTTAAGGCTATGGGTTTGCGGACTCGAAGGCAGAGAAAAAGAGGCTGAGAAGCAGGAGTATAGTTCAAAGGTGTGGTTCTTTTATTTTTTTTCTCGGATCTGTACAGGCAGAAGCAGGCAGTAGGTCCTGGGTTGCAGGTCAGGGCTGCAGCCTGGGCTGGATAACAGGCTAGGGCAGCTGGTTGGGCTGCAGGCGGTGCACGGTTGCAGGTTGGCTGCCGGCGGTGCACGGTTGCAGGTTGGCTGCCGGCGGTGCACGGTTGCAGGTTGGCTGCCGGCGGTGCACGGTTGCAGGTTGGCTGCCGGCGGTGCACGGTTGCAGGTTGGCTGCAGGCGGTGCACGGTTGCAGGTTGGCTGCAGGCGGTGCACGGTTGCAGGTTGGCTGCAGGCGGTGCAGACTGGGCTGAATTGCAGGACACAGGAGTCTAGGGAACAAGGAACAAATAATTAATGATTCTGAATGCAGGCGGGACTACAATCTCTGGAGGCTGGAGAGCAACTAACAGAGTGAACTGTGTCTACAATCTGGCGAAGACTGGCAGAAAATGCTGGGTCTTTATAGAGAGCGCTGATGGAATAATTAGACACAGCTGCGGGAAGCGGCCTGCGCTCAACGACCCAAGCCATGCACACCAGCCTTCTATCCTGCAATCAGACCAGAGACAGACAACCACAAAGGAAAAAAGGGAAATGGAGAGAGAGGCTACTGGCAGGACTTAACAGTACCCCCTCCTCTACGGGCGCCACCTGGCGCACGCCTCAGAGGATCTTGTTGCTGGCGATGGAACTCAGTGATGAGAGCTGGGTCCAGGATGTCCCGGCGAGGAATCCAGCAGCGCTCCTCGGGCCCATAACCTTCCCAGTCGACCAAGAATTGATGGCCGCGGCCCCGACGGCGAACATCAAGAATCCGGCGGACAGTGTAAGCCGGTTGCCCATCCAATATTCGGGGTGGAGGAGGGACGGGGGATGCTGGACAGAGTGGACTGGATTGTACAGGTTTGATCTGGGACACATGAAATGTTGGATGGACCCTCATAGAAGAGGGGAGCTTGAGGCGGACAGCAACAGGGTTAACTATTTTACTGATTTTGAATGGTCCCACATACCGGGGTGCCAGCTTCCGGGACTCTACCCTCAGGGGTAGATCCTTAGCACGAAGCCATACTTCTTGACCCAGTGTGTAGACTGGAGCGGGAGTACGGTGGCGGTTGGCCTGCTCCTGGGACATCTCAGATGCACGGAGGAGGGCTGCCCGGGCTTGCTTCCACGTCCTCCAGCAGCGGCGCATGTGAGCCTGCACAGAGGGTACAGCAATCTCCTCCTCCTGACCAGGGAAGAGTGGTGGCTGGTAGCCGAGGGCACACTGGAAGGGTGAAAGACTGGAGGAGGCATTAGGCAGAGTGTTATGGGCGTATTCAACCCAAGGAAGTTGGGAGGACCAAGAGGACGGGTTGGAAGACACAACGCACCTGAGGGCAGTCTCCAGGTCCTGGTTGGCCCGCTCTGTCTGGCCGTTGGATTGAGGGTGAAAGCCAGACGTCAAACTGGAGGTGGCCCCTATGGTCCTGCAGAAAGCCTTCCACAGACGTGAAGTAAACTGGGGCCCTCTGTCAGAAACCACATCGGAAGGTAGGCCATGTAGCCGGAACACGTGGTTCACTAGGAGATCAGCTGTCTCCTTGGCGGAGGGGAGCTTGGGGAGGGGGACGAAATGGGCAGACTTGGAAAACCGGTCAATGATGGTCAAGATGGTGGTATTACCTTCGGATAGGGGAAGCCCTGTGACAAAGTCCACGGCGATGTGGGACCAGGGACGGGTGGGAACTGGCAGCGGATGGAGGAACCCGGCGCTGGGCCTGGTGGACGTCTTATTTTGGGCGCAGATGGAACAAGCTGAGACAAAAGAACGGACGTCAGCATCCAGGGTGGGCCACCAAAATCGTTGCCGGAGGAAGGCTATAGTCCGATGAATCCCTGGGTGGCAGGTCATTCGGGAAGCATGGGCCCACTGGAGCACCTGGGAGCGCACAGAGTCAGGAACAAAGAGACGGTTATGGGGACCATTACCTGGATCTGGCTGATTGACCTGGGCTTGGCGGATCTGGGCCTCAATCTCCCAGGTGATAGCGGCCACCACACAGGATGAGGGCAGGATGGGTTCGGGGTCGGTGGGTGGTTCCTTGGTGGTGAACTGGCGAGACAGGGCATCGGGCTTGGTGTTACGGGACCCGGGGCGATACGTGAGGGAGAAGTTGAATCTGCCAAAGAACAGGGCCCATCTGGCCTGGCGGGAATTGAGGCGTTTAGCGGTCCGGATGTATTCCAAGTTTTTATGGTCAGTCCACACCACAAAAGGCTGCACCGCACCCTCCAGCAAATGGCGCCACTCCTCCAGGGCAAGTTTGACCGCAAGTAGCTCCCGGTTCCCGATGTCATAATTCTTCTCCGTGGGAGACAGCTTGTGTGAGAAGAAGGCACAGGGATGGAGTTTGCCATCATTAGGAGACCTCTGGGAGAGCACAGCCCCAACCCCGGAATCTGAAGCATCTACCTCCACCACAAACTGAAGGGAATGGTCAGGTTGGATGAGAACAGGTGAGGTGGTGAAGCAGCACTTCAACTTCTGGAAGGCAGACTCCGTCTTAGAGGTCCAGTGGAAGGGAGTCCTTTCTGAGGTGAGGGCAGTGAGAGGAGCAGCGATCTTGCTGTAGTCCTGGATAAACCGCCGATAGAAATTTGCGAATCCAAGGAAGCGCTGAAGTTTCCGTCGGTCAGTGGGCGTAGGCCAATCCCTGAAGGCACTGACCTTTGCTGGGTCCATCTTCACCTGCCCCGGGGAGATGATGAAGCCCAGGAAGGAGACCAATGAAGCATGGAATTCACATTTCTCAGCTTTGATAAAAAGGCGGTTCTCCAGCAGTCGTTGCAGAACCTGGCGGACATGTCCCTGGTGCTCCTGAAGGGATCGGGAGTAGATTAAGATATCATCCAGGTACACAAAAACAAGTCTGCCGATCATGTCCCGGAGAACATCATTGACTAGAGCCTGGAAGACGGCTGGGGCATTGGTTAAACCAAAGGGCATGACAAGATATTCAAAGTGACCCAGTGAGGTGTTGAATGCCGTCTTCCATTCGTCTCCCTCTCTGATGCGCACAAGATGGTAGGCATTGCGCAAGTCTAGCTTAGTGAACACCGAGGCACCATGGAGAGGGACGAAGGCAGAGTCAATGAGTGGGAGTGGGTACTTATTCTTTACCGTGATATCATTGAGGCCCCGGTAATCAATACACGGTCGTAGACTGCCATCTTTCTTAGCCACAAAGAAGAAGCCTGCTCCCACCGGGGATGAAGAGGGACGGATGATTCCAGCGGCTAAAGACTCTTGGAGGTACTTCTCCATGGCTTGCTGTTCCGGTCTAGAGAGGTTGTACAGGCGGCTGTGTGGCAGAGGAGCCCCAGGGAGGAGCTTGATGGAGCAATCATATGGCCGGTGGGGGGGAAGTGACAGGGCTTGCTGTTTGCAGAAGACTGCCGAGAGGTCGTGATAGGTCTTTGGGACAGAGGACAGGTTGGGTATTTCTGGAGGCTGGATGGGAGCTAGAGTCGGAGGTAAGGCAGAGTGGAGGCAGTCAGCATGGCAGCGGGCACTCCAGGAATTGATACTCCCAGTGGTCCAGTCCAGTTGGGGGTTGTGGGTTCGCAGCCACGGAAAGCCAAGCACCAGTGGCACATGCGAGCTCTCAATCAGGTGGAAGCTGATCCTTTCTCTGTGGTTCCCGGACAGGAGGAGGGTAACTGGAACAGTTCTCTGTACGATCCGTGCCAGGGGGCTCCCCGTGAGTGACTGGGTCTGCAAGACAGAACTGAGGGGTTCGGTAGGGATCCCTAATCGCTGGCACACTGAGCGGTCGATGAAATTTTCATCAGCCCCTGAATCCACCAGCGCAGAGAGGGAAGAGGATTGTCCCTCCCAGAGCAGCGTCACTTTGAGGATGGGACGAGCAGAAGATGGGCTGTGGGTGGCACGGCTCGCCAGTAGTGCCCCCTCTACCGGCGAGCCTGTCCTTTTGCTGGGCGTACTGGACAGGTGGAGAGGAAGTGGCCAGGCTGCCCACAGTACAGACATACTTGTGCTTTAATGCGCCGGGTTCTCTCCTCCGCAGACAGACGCACCCGATCTATCTGCATAGGAATGGGGTCGGCAGGGTTTGGGACCTCTTGGTGAATCTCCGGCCGACTAAGAAGAGCCCCGCGGAAAGGGAGACGAGCAGTAGAGGGACTTGAGTCCCCCTGCCACAGGGAGTGCTGATCGGACACCCGGATGGCCAGCTTGATCACGTCATCCAAGGAGGTGTACTCCCCCCGAAATGTCACCTCGCGACCCACCTCCCTGTTCAGGCCGGACTGGAAGACTGTGATCAGGGAGCTGTCATTCCACCCGGACTCCACTGCCAGGTTCCGGAACTGGTGGGCAAATTCTCGGACCGACAGGTCTCCCTGACGGAACCGCAGCAGGCGTTGGCCGGCTTGCTGCCCTCGGATGGGAAGGTCAAAGACTCTCTTGAGTTCCGCTGAAAAAAGTGCAAAGGACCCGATAATGGTGAGTCCTGCTCAAAGAGGGAGTTATAGAGGTTCAATGGAGCACCCTCTAGCAGGTTGACCAGGTACGCAATCTTAGCTGCTTCACTAGCATAACGGCCAGGCTGAGCATTGAACGCTAGCTGACACTGGGTCAGAAACTGTCTGCAAGTGTTTGGGTCACCGGAGTACTTTGCTGGGGGGGGTATGTTGGGCTCTGAACTGCTGACAGCTGTGGGAGGAGGCTGGTTGAGTGAGGCAGATTGGGGATTGGCAGCGGCTACCAATGGAACAGCAGCTGGGGTGGTTCTCAGGCATTCAGTGACTGTGGCAAGAGTAGCGCTGATTCCCTGCAGCTGCTCGGACAGTTCGTTAAGGATTTGGTCATGACGACCCAGAGTTTGACCCTGGAGGGACAGAGCCTTTTTCAACTCCTCCTTCTCTGCTGAGTCCATGTTGGCCAGATTGTACTGTTAAGGCTATGGGTTTGCGGACTCGAAGGCAGAGAAAAAGAGGCTGAGAAGCAGGAGTATAGTTCAAAGGTGTGGTTCTTTTATTTTTTTCTCGGATCTGTACAGGCAGAAGCAGGCAGTAGGTCCTGGGTTGCAGGTCAGGGCTGCAGCCTGGGCTGGATAACAGGCTAGGGCAGCTGGTTGGGCTGCAGGCGGTGCACGGTTGCAGGTTGGCTGCCGGCGGTGCACGGTTGCAGGTTGGCTGCCGGCGGTGCACGGTTGCAGGTTGGCTGCCGGCGGTGCACGGTTGCAGGTTGGCTGCCGGCGGTGCACGGTTGCAGGTTGGCTGCCGGCGGTGCACGGTTGCAGGTTGGCTGCAGGCGGTGCACGGTTGCAGGTTGGCTGCAGGCGGTGCACGGTTGCAGGTTGGCTGCAGGCGGTGCAGACTGGGCTGAATTGCAGGACACAGGAGTCTAGGGAACAAGGAACAAATAATTAATGATTCTGAATGCAGGCGGGACTACAATCTCTGGAGGCTGGAGAGCAACTAACAGAGTGAACTGTGTCTACAATCTGGCGAAGACTGGCAGAAAATGCTGGGTCTTTATAGAGAGCGCTGATGGAATAATTAGACACAGCTGCGGGAAGCGGCCTGCGCTCAACGACCCAAGCCATGCACACCAGCCTTCTATCCTGCAATCAGACCAGAGACAGACAACCACAAAGGAAAAAAGGGAAATGGAGAGAGAGGCTACTGGCAGGACTTAACAATATATAGTCATGTTTTGTGGTTGAACATCATTAAGTAATGTTATTTCAACATGATGTGCAATAACTTAACATTTACTAAATTCAGTTATGCTGACAGAACCTAATGCTTTTTGGGTAAGATATCAAATTGCGTGTACAACTCCAGAACAGAGGGTGGCAGTAGTATGCGAGCAGGGAGTGCCGATTGTACTATTATACTGCGGCAACCTTTTGCCTGCGAAAAAATCTTGGCTGTTTCTCAATACCAAGAATGCTAAGAACGAACTTGCATTCTTGGGAGGAACGTTCTCGCTAGTCGTTCTAGGAAGAGTGCACTTCCAAGGCTACGAGCACTCAGAAGGCTGTCGACAGTTTGAGATGATGCGTTCTCGTTGATATTACGCAATATGCCAGCCAGTGAGCCGCCACTTCCTCCACATTCATCCCTTTTTCCCCCAGTAATGTATCTGTGGGGGAAGTGGGATCTGTGAGCATGAGCTAGTTAAGGTCCTTAGCTTAGCTACCTTCCGTCGGCTGTAGCGGAGTTTCTCTACTACAAAAACACTGGAGCGTATTCGACATAAAACATCGTAAAGCAGCTAATATTCCAAATGTACTCAGATAATAGTTCCTCGCCCTAGCAGAATAGTATTTCACTAAGAAATAGCGAACGACTACTGACAGATTACATTCAAAGTCAATGCAAAGACGTGAATTTGCGTCTTTGCATTGACTTTGAATGTAAATCTGTCGTGCGAAAACTTTGTTTCGCGTCAGGTGTGAAAGCAGCTTTACCAATCCTGGGGTGCATTTCCCGAAATCAAAGATGGTAACTTAGATAGTTCGTCCATTCACAGTCAATGGGTCTAACTATGTAAATTGCTAATTATCCCCCGCCGCATGATTAACGCGAAACAGGGGTATAGCACTGGGCTCCGTCCGTACGGACACATAAAACTCAGGCGGCGGGGGATATTGCCATGTTAGTGGAAACTGGCAACACTTGTTTACTTAGCAACTACGCTTTTGGGTAACGTAACCTTGCGCTTCTCTCTCAGGAGCGTCTCGCTCCTACTTAGATGCCGAAAAGAATTCTGGGATACGCGTGAGGTCAAGTTCACACAAGTTACCATCCGATGCATCCTCGGAAAAATGGGCTTATCAAGAACACTTCCGGGAGATGCGAACTTTGAATTGAGACAGTATATGGTCTCAGAGGGATGACGTTTCTCAAGTTCACAAGAACAGAAGTACAGAGAAGAACGCATATTGAGAAACGGCCCTCTGGTTCAAAGTACAGTTCAATAACTGATCCAAGTGTGCCATCTAGTGATACAATATTGTAACTGCGTGCTTAAATTTGCAGATCCATGTCCGCTGGCATCAACATCTGCACTAAGCGGCTTAGATACCCTACGAACACCGTTGCTCTACTCGAACGCGCCATATGCAGATAATCCTTAAATGAGGAATTGCATTCATATTTTAATGCGCAACGTGTAACGAAGTGGTCTGTGTTAAAGTAACGAAGTGAAAGTATACTTTTTATCTTTTAAATGTACAGTGCATAATGAGGATTTTCCAATGATGTGTAGCATGTTTGTGTAAAATGCGAATTGAGTTGGGAAGAGTTGGGAATTGCTGCAGTTAGAACACAAAACTGCTGTGAAGAGCCCTTTATCTCCTCAGCATTTTCTTTGCTGTAGTAGAACACAAATATTTCTTTTTAGAAATGCTGCTGTTAGCAAATTGGGAATTTCCAGGCCTGGATTAACCAAAGTTAGTATAGTGTTTGTATGTGTATTTAGTAGGGCTGTTAAACTATAACATTTTTGTAACTTATTTATAGCAATATTACTCTGATTAATCCTGATTAGTCATACAATTACTTGTATTTTGATGTTCTTTTCTTTTAGCATGTTGGAACTGCAAGGGGAGAGGCTGGGTGTCCTTGTATTTGCGAGACTTAAGATTTGTGGCAGAGTTAGTTAAATGGCCAGAGGACATGCACACAGCTTTCTTTTTTGCATTTTTGTAACGTGTGATTGTATACACAGCAGATGAGAAATCCAGTGTCTTTCACTAAAATTACACAATAATACACAAATACACAATGGTCTAAATTACACAATACATTTCTTTTTTCTTTTTTAATAAATACATTTTCTCAACTCATTTTGGTGAGTGAGAGAAATAAATCTCTTACAAATATTAATACATGTACAAACAAAGACATAAACTAACAGTAATTATTCATTTTCTGAGTATCCACTGGTTGTTCTCAGTTCATGGCATGAGGAGATAAAAATTTGCAGCAATTATTTGACATTTTGGCTTTCTCTCTCTCTCTCTCTCTGAATAGATCTCTCCTTCACCCTCATTGATTGTTCTCTCTCTCTCTCTCTCTCTCTCCCTGGTCATCACAGAAAATACCAGGTGTGTGGAGCCATTCACCTCAACTGCCATCCCTTCACAAAAGTGTCCCAGAAAAGGGGCTCATCTGCCAGTGACAGGCCTACGCGTATCAATATGTAAGCACGACATGAAAAGGGAAAGTTTGCAAACAGCTGTGATATATCCAGATAGGCTTGGCTAGGCCTTACTCTTGAGTTACGTGGAGGTACAAGGAGGGGAGTTTGTGTTTTCAGAGTAGGTATGAGCTTCTCAAACATATAAGACTAATGCACCGCAATAGGCAACACTACTCATGCTTGTATTCAAATTGCGTGTGTAATTTCAAGACGCTGAATGCTTTGCACATCCACGTATCAAGAGTTCATCCCAAACCAGATTCTCAGAAGCCTCTGGAATTGACAATATTTAGTTGTCCTTTGTGCACTTGCAGTAGTCTTTCTACTGAGAGAGATGTTTTCTCACATTTAGGCGTTCATTTCAAGAGCCATGAAACTGTTGCCTGTGTTTTCAGGGATTGTAATTACAAAACAAATATCTACGGAACATATCACTCTCACAAAAACGGGGAACACAACCCCCATACGCTAAATGATTTCAAACCAGGCATAGTGACTACAACTGGAGTTTCTCAAGAGTTGTCTGACAATGGAGAGCAAGATGCATTTAACTCGGTTGACTCTGCAACGGAAATAAACAGTGCTTTTCCAAGTGAAGATGTAGATTTAAGTAAGACTCTGCCTGACGCAATTCAGCAAAATTTAGCAGCAGCTTTATTCAAACTTGAACATTTTGCTCATCTGCCAGCCACAAAAATGGATGAGTTTCTTGAGGAACTGCACTATTTGTTTAGCGCCGGTACATTTCCCCTCTCTGCAAACATTGTTGAAGATGTACTCAGGAAACATTTTTCCACATCTGATAGATCAGTGACAACTGAAGTAGCCACAGCCTTCTCAGGCTCTCACCCCTTGCTTAAAGCTATAGGTGAGGGTGGCTGTTTGAGCACATCATATCTCCGCAAAAACTTTTACAGAGAGAACTTCAATGTCATTGAGCCCGTTGAGTACATGCTTGATGAAAAGGAAAATAAAAGCTGCCAGTATGTGCCTATACTGAAGAGTTTGCAACAGCTTTTTAATAGGAAGGATGTTGTGGATAAGATCAGTGAGAACCACAGAGCCTATCAAAGTAATGGGATAACTGGAGAACAGCATACTTATAGGACATTTCAGGATGGGTCTAACTTTAAGAAAACCCGTTTCCTTTCAGGGGATGAGTTGAGAATTTTGCTAAGGTTGTACGTAGATGACTTTGAGGTATGCAATCCTTTGGGTACTTCTCGCAGAAAACGCAAGCTCTGTGGAATCTACTGGACTCTGAGTAATTTGCCTCCAGGAGCGCATTCAGTACTTTCCTCGATTTACTTGGCAGTCTTGAGCAAATCTGATGATGTGAAGAAGTGACCAAGTCTTGCAACCACTTCAAGATTTAAAAACTCTTGAGCAAGATGGAATTTTTGTTCCTCTGCTTGGTAGGTGTGTTAAAGGCACAGTTCAGGTTGTTCTGGCTGATAACCTCGGTGCTCACAGTATTGCAGGTTTTAATGAAAGCTTTACTGCAGGGCACATATGTCGATTCTGCACTGCAACACGAAAAGAGATCCAAACAAAAGATTTGGGATCAGGTTCATTCATTCTGAGAACCGAAGTGCTACATGAAACACGTGTGAACTCTGCCCAGAAGGATGGTTCAAGCTGGGGGGTCAAAAGACAGTGTGTATTCACTGAAAACCTTGCTCACTTTAATGTTCTCTCAGGTCATCCCCCTGATATCATGTATGATGTGTTCGAGGGTATTGTGCCTGTGGAGCTTGCACAGCGTTTGTCAGTGATAATATCCAAGAAATATTTTAGTCTTGAGCATCTTAAAAAATCCATCCTTGGTTTTCCGTACAAGTGGTCAGACAAGACTAACAAGCCTCATGCAATTCCACACACATCCTCTAAAACAATTGGGGGGGAATGCCCATGAGAACTGGGCCCTGCTAAGATTTCTCCCATTCATCATTGGGCATCTGGTGCCAGAGGGTGACATGGCTTGGCAATTTCTAATGGATTTAAACGATGTTGTAGAGCTTTTGGTTGCTCCAACACACACTGAGGAATCCATTGCTTGCCTTGAGTGCAAAATTTCAGAGCATCGCAAAAGATACCAAGAACTCCTTCCTGATATGCAGCTTCTACCCAAGCATCATTACTTGGAGCACTATCCTGTACTCATCAGGAGGTTTGGTTCTCTTGTTGGTCTCTGGGCCATGCGATTTGAGGCCAAGCACAGCTTTTTTTAAAGCAGGTCATTCCACATTCAAACTGCTTCAAAAATGTGCCCCTCATGCTAGCTGTCAAGCACCAGCTCATGATTTCATATCACATGAAAGCGTCAAGTTTTGAAAAACCTGCTTTTGAGATCACAAGTGTCTCAACTGCTCCTGTCGATGCTCTAAAAAAAAGAAATAATGGAGAACATTGAGCAGACGTTTCCTGGCACAAGAGAGGTACACATGACTAAATTTGTGACAACCAACGGTGTACGTTTCAGAAATGATTGTAGCTCATGGGTCTACCAGTTGGCTACCTGAGTTCGGACAGATTGATCACATTTTTTTCAAACAAGAGAGACTGGTTTTTGTGGTTAAGAGACTTTCTGGGTTGTATAGTGAGCACCACAGTGCCTTTGAGCTCATGGCATGTCCAATCAAAGAGACCGATCTGATTGAGTTTAGTAATCTGGCAGATGACTACCCTCTGGCAGACTACTTTGTTGGATCTCTGAGAATGGTGACACGCTAAAGACACATTAGTATTTAAGGTATGCTGACATTAAAATTTACATATCAATTTACATATCAATGAACATAATGTGTGTATACACTACCAGTCAATTTTTTTTACACACTTTCTCATTCAAATGAATGGTTTAAAAGAAAATAAGTGTATTCAAAAGCTGAAGTAAGAGAACTAAATTAGACCTGCTTTTCCATTTGCATCTGTTTTCAAGATGTATTTCTTTCATCTTAGTTAAAATTTGATCACATACCCTCTTTTACCATGTGTTGTTAACGAGGGTTATTTCTCGTGTAAAACATATTTGCTTTTTTTGTTTTTCTTAGTCCTTTTTCTATTTTAGCTATTTATTGATTGATTGATAAATATATTTACAGTTTATTTATAAAAATGTCCGTTTTTAATTGCATAATTACAAAGTAATTGTTGAAATGCTTTATTTCTATTTCCATGATACTTGTTTCCCATATTAAATGAGTGATGCATTAAATGTTTTCCTTTTTTCTGATTTTCAGAGTGATGTGAAATGGCTGCTTCAGTGAAGCTCAGAATTTTACTAGGGGAAAACGATTCCCAGAGACTGATTTTACAGAATGGGCTTCCAGCGACTGTTCCTGAACTCGTTGAGCACATTAAGAAGCGGTGTGGAGTACAGTCAGACTTCAGGCTTCAGTTCATGGATGCTGATTTTGGCAATGAATTTACCAACTTGACATCTATATCAGAGATCGAGGACAAAAGTACCATAAAGCTGATTTTTGTTTCTGGCCTGCATAGTGACACTCCACCCCCTTCTCTCTCAGCTCCTTCTACATCGCGCTGTGGTGATGACTCATCACTTTCAAGTGGCTTATTTGAGACAGACATTTTGTCGTCATCTGATTCTGCCGCCTCAAGATTGTCTGGATGGCCTGTTGTTTTTGTTGTTCCCCGATTCCCATATGATTGTGAGCTGCAGCTGGAACAAGCCAATGCTGCATTCAAAGCAACTGGAACTTTGCTCCACCCTGACATCAGCCTTAAAACTGCCATTCTTGACAGTTTTGCTGAAGCAATTGTGCAGCACAAAGTGTACCCCACTGATGGTGAGTTTGAAGAGGCAGCAGAAGCCCTTGTATCATCACATCCTTGTTTGAGAGAGCCAGGCTCTGCCACTGGATATGGTGGCTGGAAAGTTAGTTTGAAGTATAAACTCGCCAACTACAGAAGAAAGCTCAAGCGGTTTGGATGCCCAGAGGTGGCACTAAACTCCTTAACAAATAAACCTGCAGACAAGAGCAGTCCTGCTTATGGTATTGTAATGTGAATATAGGCCACTAGATGGCAGTATTTACCTTTTTTTTGTTAAGCTCAGACTGGAGTCATGTTTAGACATGTCCTGGACATGTCTGGGGCAAGTCTCAGAAAATTAAAAAAAAGAGGTCTAAATGTGGGTGGGGTCTGCAAAAGAGTATATAAGGAAAAGAATTGAGACAGTAAAGTAGTAGGAGAAATTGCAAGAAGATGACCAGACCTGCCATTCTGTTCAAGACCTGTGACGTTTCTTTTGTGGATTTCTTTGTCTGTAGTTGAAAATAGTAGTTTTGTCTTTGTTTGTTAATTAAATGTGTTGAGGTTTTTAAAACTGTGTCTGTCATCCCTTGCTGTTGCGGTTGTGTTGTAAATCTAATTACAAATTGGGGCCATAACAAATTGGGGGCTCAAGGTCCGGGATAGACCATTTTGTGAGTAATTTATTGAAAATCTACCATTTCAAATTGTAAAATTGATTTTTTTTAATTGAATACATATATATTGACAACAGCAATGGATGATTTCTTGGCATCACCAACCGTAGGGGTTTTGAAGTCTTTTAAAAAGACAGAACTGCTAGAAATTTGCAGACATTTAGAGCTGACAGAGGTGAAACCAGCCATGCGAAAAGCAAGACTGGCTCGAGAGATAGTTGAATATTACATTGATGAAAATGTGTTTGCACCAGGAGATCTGGAACAGTTTCCAGTGGAAAATCCAAATATAGAAATGGAACTTAAATTAAAAATGCTAGAGATTGAAAGGGAGGAAAGAGAAAAAGAAAGGGAGGAAAGAGAAAAGCAAAGAGAATTTGAAAGGGAAGAAAAGAAAAACAAAGGCAGTTTGAGTGAGAAAAATTAGCAAGACAGAGAGATTTTGAATTAGAGATATTCGATAGAGAAGAAAGACTCCAAATGGAGCAACTAAAAATTAAAATTGAAACTAAAAATAAATTTTGTGCCAGTCAGGAGGTAAAACTGGTGCCTCCATTTTCGGAAAAGGATGTTGACAACTATTTCCAGTGTTTTGAAAAGGTAGCAAAGAGTTGCCAGTGGCCAAAGGAACACTGGCCTCTGATGTTGCAAACTGTCCTCAAGGGTAAAGCTCAACAAGCCTATTTGGCTTTGTCCGCAGATGATTCCTCTGATTATGAGGTTGTCAAAAAGGTTATTTTGAGAGCTTATGAGTTGGCTCCAGAGGCTTACCGACAGAAATTCAGAGGTCTGAAGAAATCTGAAAATCAGACTTATGTTGAATTTGCTAATGAAAAGCAGGTTTGCTTTGAGCGCTGGTGTACTTCTATGGAGGTCTAGGATGATTTCAACTCACTAAAAGAGATGGTGTTAGTTGAAGAATTCAAGAACTGTGTTAAAGATGATGTTAAGACCTACCTTAATGAGAAGCAAGCACTGAATTTGCAATCAGCTGCCAAATTTGCAGATGAATATGTTCTCACACATAGGTCCAAATTTCAGTCTAGCAGTAATAATAGATGGTCCCAATTTCAGAAAAAGGGTTATGGTGATACCCAAGATTCCTCACCCAAAGACAAAGACAAATCTGGTGATGGTGCTCAGAAATCCAGTAACAGGTCTGATCAAAGTGTGAAAGCTGACAGTGACAAAAGTGGTCTAGTTTGCAGTTATTGCAAGAAATCTGGTCATGTGACAACTAACTGTTGGTTCCTTAAAGCTAAGAAAGAAAAAGAAAAGGATACCAAACCAAATGTCTTTGTGAAAACAAGGTTAGAAACCCCTGTAGTAGATAACCAATCTGCTAAATTGCCTGCTTCTTGTGGGGCTAAAAAGCCTGATACAGCTGACTTCGTGAGGGAGGAATTTCTTCCATTTGTGTCAGAGGGATTTGTGGTTCTGAATGAGCATACTACTCCTGTCCCTATATATATCCTAAGGGATACCGGAGCTTCTCAGTCACTTTTGTTGATGGACTCCTTGGAGTTACGTGATGAGACCGCTTCAGGGGATTTCATACTTGTACAAGGTATTGAAGGGAGGACTGTATCTGTACCCCTGCGCTCTATATTCTTGAAGTCAGATTTAGTTACAGGACAGGTAAAGGTGGGACTTATGTCAAGTCTACCTATATGGGTGTTTCTCTGTTGCAAGGCAATGACCTGGCTGGGGGCAAAGTAGTTCCCCCCTGTACATCTTACTTCACAGCCAAGCACTGAAGATGGGGATGAGGACCCATCTCTGTATCCTTCTTGCGCAGTGACTCGTGCTATGGCCAAGAAGGCTAAAGAAGAAGATGATGTGGTGCCGTCCAGTACATTGAATAGTCAGGACTCAGGTGGTTCACCTCATGACTCTGATTGGCCTACTATGGTTTCTCCGTTTGAGGACTTATCAGATACTTTTATCAGTTCTCTATTCAGCCAGCCGGATGGGTCTGGTGATTCTGATGTGTCTGGAGACTTGTCTCTGTCCAGAAAGCGGTTGATTGAGGAGCAAACTAATGATCCTGAAATTTGTGTACTAAAGAGGAGAGCCCTTCCTGATAAAGAAATAGACGCAGTTCCAGGTGGGTATTATCTCAAGGATGGTGTGTTGATGCGGAAGTGGCGCCCTCCTGATATCCCTGCTAATGCAGATTGGGCAGTGGTCAGGCAAATTGTTGTTCCGAAGGTCTATAGGAATGAGATCTTAACAATGGCTCATGGTTTACCTTTAGGAGGTCATCTTGGTGTTAACAAGACTGTTGATAAGATCATGAAACACTTCTTTTGGCCTGGGCTTCGGAAAGACGTTTCCAACTTTTGCAAAACCTGTCACACTTGTCAGGTAGTTGGAAAACACCAGTTAGACCCACCTGTAGCTCCATTGCAGCCTATCCCAGCATTTGGGGAGCCATTCTCTAGGGTCATTGTTGATTGCGTTGGTCCATTACTTAAGACTAGATCTGGAAATCAGTACTTGTTGACAATCATGTGTGCATCTACCAGATTCCCCGAAGCCATACCTCTACGTAACATCAAGGCAACTACAATCTCGAAGGCTTTGATAAAGTTCTTCACGTTGTTTGGCCTTCCCAGGGAAATTAAGTCAGACCAGGGTAGCAATTTCACTTCAGGATTGTTTCAACAGGTTGTGTATGAACTAGGTGCAAAGCAGATTCTTTCTAGTGCCTATCATCCAGAAAGTCAGGGTGCCTTAGAGCGGTTTCATTCCACTCTCAAGACAATGATGAGGACTTATTGTTATGACCATGAGAAAGACTGGGATGAAGGGGTTCATTTGCTGTTGTTTGCAGCTAGAGAAGCAGTGCAGGAGTCTACTGGATTCAGTCCATTTGAGCTAGTGTTTGGTCATGAAGTGAGAGGACCTTTGCTATTATTGAGTGAACAATGGCAAGAGAAAGCGCCGCATATCAGTCTGTTAGACTATGTTAGCAAGTTCAAGGAAAGATTGCGTGCAGCTTGTGACCTTGCCAAAGAGAACTTGAAATCAAGTCAGGGAAAAATGAAAACTTGGTATGATCATAAGGCTAGAAGCCGTGAGTTTAAACCAGGAGAAAAGGTCCTTGTGTTGTTTCCCTTGCAGTCCAATCCATTGCAGGCTAGATTTCATGGTCCTTATGAAATTCTGACAAAACTCAATGATCTCAATTACATTGTGAAGACTCCAGATAGGAGAAAACCAAAACAATTGTGTCATATTAACATGCTAAAGCCTTATCATGACAGAAATGCTAGGGTTGCAGCTGTCACTTCAGATTCTTTAATGGTCGAAACGTGTGAAGATGAGGGGGAGTTTAAAGATGATGAACCAAGAATTAAAGCTGAAGTTCTTTCATGTAAATTGTCAAACACTGAAGTGTTGCAAAATCTTGATGTAAAACTCCAGCACTTAGAACCCTCACAGAGAGATCAGTTTGAAAGGTTGATCAAGAAATATGAGGATTTGTTTCCTGATGTTCCAAAGAGAGTTACTATAGCCTCTCATGATGTAGATGTTGGTGATGCCAAACCAATAAAACAGCATCCATACCGGATGAATCCTGAAAAGAGAAAGATTGCTGAGAAAGAGGTTGAGTACATGTTAAAACATGATATTATCAGACCCTCCAACTCCGATTGGAGTTCACCCTGTGTGCTAGTTCCAAAACCTGATGGAAGTACTAGATTCTGTACAGATTATCGCAAAGTCAATGCTGTAACTAGAACTGATGTGTTTCCAATACCTAGGATTGATGATTGTATTGATAGTGTAGGGCAAGCAAAGTTTCTGACCAAGATTGATTTATTGAAGGGTTATTGGTGTGTGCCTTTAACTGAGAAGGCCAAGAGCATCTCTGCTTTTGCCACACCATCTGGATTGTACCAGTATGAAGTCCTACCCTTTGGCATGAAAAATGCCCCAGCCACGTTCCAAAGGATGATACAGTCTACAATCGCCGGATTGCCACACACGGGTGCGTACATCGATGACCTGATCACATGGAGTGACTCCAGGGAAGAACATCTAAAAGATGTAGAGACGTTGTTCCAGCGCCTGACCCAGGCTAACCTGACTGTTAACCTGAACAAGAGTGACTTTGGTTGTGCTACTGTCACCTATCTTGGCTACGTCATAGGCCAGGGTAAGGTGGCACCCATAAATGCTAAAGTCCAAGCCATCGTGGACTTTCCAGTTCCTGACAACAAAAAAGCTTTGCGCCGCTTCCTTGGAATGATCGGGTACTACCGCAAGTTCTGCAAGAACTTTGCTGAGATTGCTCTCAGTCTAACTAACCAACTGAAGAAAGGCATAAAGTTCACCTGGGATGATGCATGCCAGAGAGCCTTCGATCACCTGAAGTCTCTGCTGTGTCACTTCCCTGTGCTCAATTCTCCTTACTTCAACAAACCGTTCTCCATCGCGGTCGATGCTAGCGACCAAGCTTGTAGATCTGTGCTCCTACAGAGAAGTGACATTGAGCATCCCGTGGCATACTTCTCCAGGAAGTTCAATCGCCACCAAAGGAACTATTCCACAATAGAGAAGGAACTGTTGGCTCTGGTCCTTTCTTTACAACACTTTGAGGTTTATGTTTGTACAGGACAAAAGCCAATGATTGTGTACACTGACCACAATCCGTTAATGTTTTTGAGTAAGATGAAAAACAAGAATCGGAGATTGTTGAATTGGAGTTTGATTTTACAGGAGTTTGACTTGGAAATTAACCATGTGAAGGGTACAGACAATGTAATTGCTGATTGCTTATCCCGTGTTTGAATGTGTATATATATATCATGTGTTTGAATATTGTATGATATGTATATATAGACAAGTGTTCACTTAACCATTTTGTATTGAAAAGAAAAATTTTGCCTTTATGAGTCAAAATTTTTCCCTTTTGGAATGGAGGTGTAATGTGAATATAGGCCACTAGATGGCAGTATTTACCTTTTTTTTGTTAAGCTCAGACTGGAGTCATGTTTAGACATGTCCTGGACATGTCTGGGGCAAGTCTCAGAAAATAAAAAAAAAGAGGTCTAAATGTGGGTGGGGTCTGCAAAAGAGTATATAAGGAAAAGAATTGAGACAGTAAAGTAGTAGGAGAAATTGCAAGAAGATGACCAGACCTACCATTCTGTTCAAGACCTGTGACGTTTCTTTTGTGGATTTCTTTGTCTGTAGTTGTAAATAGTAGTTTAGTCTTTGTTTGTTATTTAAATGTGTTGAGGTTTTTAAAACTGTGTCTGTCATCCCTTGCTGTTGCTGTTGCGTTGTAAATCTAATAACAAATTGGGGCGATAACAGTATGAAGAAGCCCAGAAAAGCTGAGGTGAATTATTGCCCCTTCTACCCATCAGGTGAATCTGCAGAGACACTTGATAAGATAAGAGAGGTCCTTATTTCAGAAGCAAAGAAAAGGAATGTGTTCACTTGCCTTTGACCTTGCCTTTTTGTTAATAGTCTAGATCTGTAACAATGGAACGTGTTCTGTCACTTACTGTTAGCACTTTTACTTGTCTCTTCTGCACTTTTGTACGTCGCTCTGGATAAGAGCGTCTGCTAAGTACCTGTAATGTAATGTAATGGAACAATGAGGACACAGTGGCAGCAATGATGGCCAAGACCTTTTCTCATAGAAGACAAGAAGTTATTCGAGATGCACCCATGATTGCATTTTTTAAAACCAGATGGCCAGCTCTCTTCAGTGTGCGTGAGGTAACTGAATAAGTGATTGGAGTATGTTCATATTTTAAATTCAAAAATTGGAAACATTTTTTTCGGTTATTTCTCCCTTGTAATAATACTAATTGGTGTTGTATCATATATTGTTTCAAGCCTGATTTGTCACCTTCACAACAAGATATGACATAAGGATTGTGCAGACCTGCCAACATGTACACATTTTTCGTACATCGTACGCATTTTGACATCAAAGTACGCTGGTACGAGTTGATGCTATTTGAGTACGCATATCGCTGGATCTCTCCAGTTTCAGTTTTTGCGTCAGTTTAAGTTGACACACTCATCAGTTGATGTCCGGTGAGCAGATGCGCGTTTGCATAACGAAAATATTTCGACCAATCAGAGAGTGCATGTGTCTCACCTGCCCTCCCAACCACGGCCCTCTCGGAAAAAACCTCGCTTCGAAATGAGTTTAGTCTCATTCCCAAGTTATAGGCTGCAAAACCTCTTCGCCACACCTCTGGGTCATCGTATGTTGAAAATACAACCAATTCAAACATCGGTGAAATGGTAAATTCTACTATGGATGCAGCGAATCCTGTATTTTGATTGGTAGAATACCTACGGTAGAATACCTGGCGCTGCTTGAAGAGCTGACGTTCGATTATAATGCCGTTTCACTGCGTATTAATCTCATTGTCACGAAAAGCGAACGCCATTTACTTTAGTTTGAGATAATTTCGCTTTTATTTGGGTTTGTGTTTGCAGAAATACTGTGAAACGGCCTAAAAAAATGAAATGTAATAACGAAGTTCGCAAAAGGCTTTCTGACATTCTGTGTAATGTTCCACATGATTGCCTCCAAAGGCAGCGTTTGATACGCTGTTTCAAATGCACCACTAATGGCGCTTTTCCACTACTTGGTACGGGCTCTACGCTACTTCACTTGGTACCGGATATTTTTCTGGGAGGTTGTTTGCCTTGAGTGGATAGTAGCTACTGCCTCTGTGAAGCTGGTCATCATAGTGGCGCAGCACGAAACTTCCGCGATGTCATCCTCAATACGACACACAATGTAGCTACAGTTATATCAAGTTTACATTTATTCCATCGATTTTGTTAAAGATTTTTGTGTTCAAATCCGGTATTGTATTTTCTGAATTGAATTGCATTTTCTATTTGACATTGTCGTGTCCAATTCAGTTGCCCGTAAAATTGCGTGCCACCCCACAACGCAAAGCAGTGAAATCCGTAAAAGGCATGGAAAGCGAATGTATATTTCACTCTAAAGTTCACGGCAAAACAAACGAATTGTTAAAGTATGGGATAATTAAGTGATCATTGCAGAGCAGAGTTCCTCGTTGCAAATCGCAGGACATGGCAGCCATCCGAATTAGTCGCTTATGCGTCATCTCATTTGTGATAACTTTAAGAGAAAAATGATTCGTTGACATCCGTCATGTCTTTTTTTCTGTGCGATTTTATGAAAACGAGGCTTGATAGCGGAACTTTCTTAAGGGGAATTAGTTAGGGAACATAACTGGACACAAGACCGTCACTTAATTTCGCCATGAGCGGGCCACAAGCAAAGAGAAACACATTTCATGAATGTAGCTTTGATGAATAAGCGAAACCGTGTTTGAAACACAGTGTATCGAACAAGATGCCTTTAACGGTATAATTCGATAATTATTGTAACTGCACTAATCTTGAAACTCCTCAATCTAACTTGAATGAGAGGTCGACGACAGATTCGTCTTTCGCAGTGACGACACACTCTGATTAATCAGTAGGTCTTAGTGTGTCACATCACTTTTTAGTACCTAGTACCTGGTCGGCTGTTTTGGAACCCCGGGAGAGCAGGTACCGGAAAAGGTGGTACCAGTAGGTACTTTATTCTAATGGAAAAGCAAAAGAGGTGAGTAGAGTAGAGCCGGTACCGCGTAGTGGAAAAGGGCCATAAGATGAGAATGATGGAAAGTTAAACAGTGCAAGTGTTTAATGCATGGCAAATTGTATTTGTTTTGGTATTTTTGCCCATTTTTTAAATTAATTAACTGATTGATTTGCAATGAATGTCCTCTGTTGACTTGCTTTTCTGGCAACATTTTCAGTTATTATTGACTATGGATTACGCAGTTATTTTATGTGTAAGTAAGAAAAGCAAAGTACTACATTTCAAATTTATTTTTACTGCTGTTCTGACAATAAATTCGCTGGCTGTTTGAAGTAAATGGTATCTCTATGCAATTTTATTTACCAGTAGGGTGGGAGGTAAGGGTGGGGGGGGGGGGGTCAGGTTATACTCATAAATTTTCTTCAAGGTTGGCAGGTCTGATTGTGCTTCTGTGGAATGAGCAATACAGCTAAATGTGTTGGTAGCACCCAAACAAATGTTTCCAAGCAATTATTCCAAGATTTGGTGGAAAATTATAATTGTTAAACTAATTGGTTGTTTCAGTGCATTGATAGTTAAATGTCTCTGTACCCATTTTTGTGTCAAGTGAAGTGCTGAGTTCAAGAGGATAACGGCAGTCAGTTTGCTGCCAAAGTTCTTCTCCGAGCTGGATGCTCACTCATCAAAACTGCTCAAGGTCTTTGGCAAGAAGGGTGGTGCTCAGGGAAGAAAGATCAAGAGCATCCTGATGCCCATGACCCAGGTAAAACAGGGGACAAACTGCCAAACGCATCACTGTAAAGTTGACATTTTAAGAGGAAATGTGATGGGGAGTAGAGAGAAGTAAGACAATTTGGAAAGAGGGGGAACTTTTTCACTGTATGAGAAATGATTTGATTATAATTCTAACTTCTGGTAGATTTGACAAAGTGAACTCAAATGACTTAATCCCTTAACAATCCAGGCTGTGTGCCACGTAGTGACTTTCCACTGCCTACACTACACTACTCTACCAGATTTGGTGAAACATTGAGTTTGGTGGCATGTTCTGAGTGATTCCTGCCCGCCCAGCATGGAACCGCTTGCAGGGAGCTGCTACTAATCCCCCCTCCATAGAACAGAGCCTACAGCAACAATGACCTTGTTGAGACATAGTTATTGAATGGTAGTTTACTCATGAAGGAAAAGGGTTACAGAATGCTAAAATAGGATGGATGGAACTGGAGTGGAGGAGGGTTGTTAAGCATATGTGCCCTTCTCAAAAGCCAAAGCTTAAATCAGCCAGGATTTTATTGGTCAAGCAAAGTCAGATGACAATTATGAGCATTCAGGTGATTCTCCAGCGAGAGAAACGGCTCCTAGACATTAGCAGGCCTGACTCTGTGGCCCATCAGAAATTACATCAAGCTCCATTTATGATGGGACCACTTTGTCAAGGAGAATATTTATTGAAAGCATACAAGCATTGAGCCCAGCAGCGTGGCTCTGTTCGAGAGATTCCTGCAATTTCTCTTGAAGCAAAATAAAAGAGAAATATTCTGTGTGAAGTGTACTATGAGTGGTGACAGCCCGGCGGCCGGCCAATTTCTCTTGAAGCTAAACATAAGATCAACATACTATGTGAAGGGTACTATGTACTGAGACACCCCAGCCACTGGCACGAATTCTTTTGAAGCCTAACACAAGAGAAATATTCTACGCGATGCGTACTAAGCATCAGCCCAGTGACTTGCACAATTTCTCTTGAACCCAAATGCAAGAGAAATATCCTATATGAAGTGTACTACACTATGTGTAATGACAGCCCAACTGTTGGCATCATTCCTTTTGAAAGCAAATTCAAGAGAAATATTCTATGTGAGGTGTAATATGTGTAGTGACGGCCTGGCGGCTGGCATCATTTCTCTTGAAGCCAAATACAAGAGAAATATTCATTGTGAGTGTACTATGTATGGTGACAGTCCGGGGGCTGGCACAATTTCTCTTGAAGCCAAACACATGAGAAATATTCTACGTGAAGTGTACTATTTGGAGTGACAGTCTGGCAGCTGGCACAATTTCTCTTGAAATCAAATACCAGAGAAATACTCCATATGAAGTGTATTATGTGTAGTTATACCTGATGGCTGGCATCATTTCTATTGGAGCCAAACACAAGAGAAATATTCTACGTGAAGTGTACTATTTGGAGCCACAGTCTGGCGGCTGGCGCAATTTCTCTTGAAGCCAATTACATTATATATTCATCAAGCAGTCATGATGATTAAAGCAACCTAGTTGTCGTGACCCATTTTCTATGACTTATATTTTGCAATTTCTTTCAAATTCAAGCCAAAGCCTCGGCAGCGTTTGAGTTCAGGTGGATCGTAAGTCTGTATATTAAGTCTTTCCAGTTAGTGGCTAAGGACTGGGCTAAGGATTCCACTCAAGCAAAGAGTTACTGGACTGTTGCAGATTTATTGTCCCTAATTTACATGCTTATCTCTTCAGGACCTTATTCCAATTTTCTTTGTATCTTGCCAAATGATTTGAAGCAAAGTTACTCCTTAATCTGCACTAACAGTACATTGATAGCGGGAGAACCCTTCCAGTGAAGGATTACAGTCCTGCCGACAGACCGACAATTGGGCCACTGAGAGGTCTGCCATAAATGAATGCTTTGAGCCAGCATCATGACACATGATCAAAATGATAAAGATAAAAGTACATGTGAGAAAATTTGAATTAATGTAACAATACAGTACGTGAAAGTAAGATGATCTAATCAACTTCAGTGTTGAGAGAAAAAAAAATGTTAAATTTAGGGCAATTGATCCAAAAACCAGGCCTAAATGTGATGCGATTTATTTGAAAATATAAATACAGTACACTCCTACATCCACAGTTAAAGTCTACATCTACTTTACCCCAGCTCTTACTTTAGCTCTCTGGAGCATAGAAAGAATTCTGCCCCTGATTTCTTTAGTTGCTAGAAAATATACAATAGGGTTCAGACAAGCGGGGATACATGTGGCCAAAGCCAGGTTTACCATTTCAAGGTTTGGATCAATGCGGAATAAGAAAAGTTCAATCATATACAGTGATATGACTGGCCCGTAAAATATTGCCACGAGTATGAAATGTTCAGTGCAAGTTGCAAGTACTTTATACCGGTTCTCCACATTTTTCATTGTGAGTACAGCTCTTAAAATACAGGCGTATGATAAAACAATAAAACTAAGTGGAACAAACAGGATCAGTATACTCACTGAAGAGCCAGCAGTCCATTGTTGTGTATAATCGTTGCACGCTAGATAGAACACGGCCGAATACTCACAGACATAATTGGTTACAGTGAGAGAATCACAAAAAGAGAGTTTGTTCAAGATCAAAGCCAAGGAAATCATGACACTTTCACTAAACAGCCAAAGTGTGATTAGGATACCTATCATTCTTATGGGAGTGTTGATAGAACTATGCCTCAGAGGAAAACATATCACAATTAACCTGTCATAGGCAAGAACAGCAAGGGAAAATGACTCTAATATTATAGAACTGTAATAAATGACAATTTGTGCTAAACATCCATTGTAGGACATAAATGTCTCTCCTGTAAGAACTGTATTAATTGTAGAAGGAATAAAAGATGTACTGCAAATAAGGTCTACAACCCCTAAATTGGCCACTGCAATATACTTTGGAGTATGTAAGCGATTATCTATCCATATTATGACAATAATAATTGCATTGAATAAAATTGTTACAAAGTAAACAAAGCCAAGGAAAATAATAAACAACTCCGCAAACTTTAAAGTTGTGAATCCAATAACGTAAAATCCTCCTGGTCTAATGATGGAGTCATTTGCAATCGAAGTGCCGGGAATTCCCATTGCACGCGTGCGGCATTCAGGATGTCCGACTGCTATTTCCTTTGGGCCCTGAGAAGGAAAGATTAATGGAAATTAAGGATCCAGCCATCTGACAACACATCTTAATGTTCTGCAGCCTTCCAGTTGGATATTCAGACTCTAATAGTTATAGTTTGAAAGGCAACAACACATTGAAAACTTTCTGTGTTATTCCTTTGAATAAACTCTCTGAGCCAAAACATTTTCACCACATGCACAACATGTTGCTGATCCTCTGCGTACCATAAAACAGCTGTCAAATTCACATCCACATGAGTTCCCAGACCCAGGGTTTCCCAGAAGAACCATTCCCAGAGCATCACACTCCCTCCACCAGCTTATCCTCTTCCCACAGTGGATTCTGGTGCCTTCCCTTTCCCAGGTAAATCTCGCACACGTACCATGCCAAAGTAAATTATGTGCAAGTAAACACGACTGTTCGGAGCGGTCAGCTTTATTTCATGGCTCCAAGGTCAATTTCCCATGTTCGCACGCTCATTGCAGGGACGTTCAACAACGGACAAGGAATAGAATGGATGCTTAGACTGGTATATAGCAGCAAAGCCCCATATGCAGCAGGTTGTCATGCACTATGCATTGAAAGACATTCGTTCCAAAACCATCATTTCAAATTTTCGATCACCAGTTCTGGACCCTTCTCAGAACACTGTTGGTAGGCATTAATTGCTGACCCGGAGTGCCACATAAACTCTGCTGCTTCTTTTTTTTTTTTTTTTTTTTTCGCCATGATTGTAAAGTCATTTCATGACAATTTCAACACAACACAACATGTATCATGACTGAAAGGGTCGCAGGAGAAGCTAAATCGCTTATAAGAGTTTCCCAGTTTCCAGAAAAACAGTTTGATTATAGTTAAAATATCATAAGGATTATAAGCACAGCAGGGCTAGTGTCCATGTACGCTACGTTTTAAACGTCAGGAAATAAGATCGTGAAATTTATGAATACCATGAGAATTAGAATTACAAGTTAGGTGAGTGTTCATATAACTTTAGATTCAAATGCCACTCTTGATCCAAAGCGACATTGCCCCGAAACCCCTTTCTTGATCATTTGGTTTGTTCCGGCTGATTTGGAGTAGATGAGAGGTACAATAATACTGGATCTTTGCTTGGATCTCTTGATTAGTCTGCTTTTCCATCGCCTGGGTTCAACCTTCCCTTATCGGATGTAATGACTTCAGGCAGTATGCGCAGTCCATCATTGCCATCCTTGACATCGAATCCAATTTTATTGAGCTTTCTGTCAAAGGTGGCCATGATATTCAAGATTTTCTTTATCTTTTGGTCAATCAAATGCAGTCCAAACCCCAATGATAGCAGACCCGCTATCATGAATCCAGTTAGATACACGTCCTCTACATCCTCGATGTCCAGGACTGTCAAACACAGCGAACGCCACTTTCCCCATGGATCCATGACATAACCGGCCGGGAATGTCCCATCCGGGCATGTCGGTTCTCCAGAACCTGACCGCCTCGTGGAAATAATTTTGTCGATTGCATTTAACGACCAGCTTATAAGATCCATTTTTATGGATCTTATATGAGGGTAGCACTATGTGATGTAATTCTACTTGGTCTTAATATAGGAGGGTATAAACTCATGCTGTACATCCTATTAATATAATCCTCAGTAGTTTTATGTTTATTCAAATTTATCAAATCTATATTGAAATCCCCGCAAATAAATAATATATTGTTTCTTATTGCTGAAAAAGTTTTTTCAGCCCAATTTGTAAATACCTCCAGACTTGAACCCGGTGACCTATATAGACAACTGATTATAATATGTTTCTTTTTTTCATTGATTATTTCTATTGATAGACATTCAAGTAAATCATTTATCGTTAGCGTCATGTTTTCTAATATTCTAAATTTAAATTTCTTATGGACATATATTGCAACTTCTCCTCCTGCTTTGTTTGTTCTGTTCACATAGTTTAAATTATAGTCATTTTATTCAAAATCAACACCTTTTCCTTCATTAAGCCATGTTTCTGAGACTGCTATAATGGGTTCACAAACTGTTTTAAGTATTCTTTAAATGTACTGAAATTCGCATACATGCTTCTGCTATTAAAATGAATAATTGAGAATGTCCCTTCAGTTTTAACAGAGTTATTATATTCATCCTCAGTGTAATATTTGCAATCACTTGAGTTAACTGACAAAAACTGGTTGTCAGGGTCTAATTGATCTTCCACATCTAAAGTATTATAATCAGTGTATTCAGAAGATTTTAGTTCCAAGAGCTCAAGGTCTAGAATCTTTTGGTGTATCTCTAATTCACTGTCTGTAATAAATGAAGTTGGATTGGCTGTCATGATATGAGTATACACTCACTAACCCACTGCTGCAATCATTCAAATTTAGTCAGTTCCTCTATGTTTTTAATAACCATCACTTTGGCTTCTTCAGGCGATCCCTTGAGTTTGATGTGTACTTTACAGTTCGTAACCCAAGTGTTCTGTATTTTGTTTTGTCTCCTCAAGAATCTGGCTTTTTTTAGCAAGGTCTGCATTTCTTTTGATTAAATGATCATTCAGATAGACGTTGGTACCTTTCAGTTGTTTCCCTTGTTTCATCAATGCGACTTTATTTTTCCTGTTGACGAACCTCAGGATCACAGCAGGCATGTTGTTCTTCTTTGTGGGTAGAGGATGGCAAGCTTCGATTGCGCCCGCATCCAGATGTATGTTTCTGGACGCGAGAAAAGCCACCACCTGTTGCTCCGCAGAGTTCACCTCCTGCTCGCTGGGTTCCTCCTTGTTGCCAGCGGCCACAGCATGCGCATACGAGCAGGGTTGGATCGTAAGTCCGGTCACAAAAACTTGAATATTGCTCAAGATCCTCCACTTTTCTCTCCAACTCCGCGATTTTCTTGTCCCTCTCCATGATGCGTAGACGTAGCTCTGTTACTTCCTCCACCAGATTAAGTATCTTATCCTGTTTAATCTTTATGTTATTCACGTCCTGTGAGAGAAAGTCTAGTGAACATTTAATATCCTCCGCCTCCTCCAGGGCTGGTATCTTCTTCGGTGCCATAGTCGAAACAGTCCGGTATCCTCACAATGATTTCGCCGTTAGCGACTCGGTTAGCCGCTATCCACAGTCAGATCAGATAGAACCCTCTGCTCTTCCTTCGTTAAATTCAAATTAAAATAGCAAAAATACTTCCGTTTCCATTTATATGAAAAGTAGAATAGCAACCGTTTAGCTCAGAAGTTTTGCCAACACGAGTTTGCTTCCGGTAAAAGCGCAGTGCATCACGGTCATAGTTTCTACCTTTGATATGTTTTCTTTGCACTATTTTCAATTAAATATAGGGTTAAAATGATTTGCATTGCATTATGTTTTAATAAAGGATTAAGCCCCGAGAAGCAATGGGTGACAGTGATTTTATTATGACGGAGGGGCGTTCTAAGGCACGACGCGCAGTGGCCCTCTGCCGTTATAAAATCACTGTAATCCAGTGTTCATGGGGCTTGTTGCTTTTATAAAACGGTTACCCTACATAAAGCCCATAAAATAAACACACAAGAAAAAAAACCTGCCAATTTATTGGTAATAATGCAACAATAAAATTGAGAACTATTCATTCTTCCACCAAGCGAGATAGAATGGACAGAATGGTTGGCAAGCAACACAGACACTAAGATTGCTTTTTCATCTAGCGCCATTATCATGTCACATCAGGCTATTTGGGCTCGCTAATGTAGATATACTATGAAAGCAGGCTATTTTGAATGTCTCCTTCGGTCTCCCGAAGACCCTGTTAAATCATTTTACATTCGGTTTTCGAGTTTCCTTGCTCTCAAATTGCGCCGATCGGCCAAATCATTACACCCAGCAGCGAGAGTAGGGAACAATTGACTTCTGTCCTCTACACTTGCCGGTGTACAGGACAAAATGTTGAATTGTGCATTAGTTCGCTAGCCAGGTTGTCAACTAGCTAGCGTTCACTACAATGGATGTGGGTACCCTACACACAGCCCATAAAATGAACACGCAAGAAAAAAGTCAACAATTTATCACTAATAGGCTACTGAAATAGCGAGCTAGTTAGCAATGTAGCTAACAACGTAAAAGTGATATCGAACTCTGTAATGCAATAGCTGGCTAGGTTGATAGCTAACTGGTTAGTGGGTTAACAGGCTAAAGTTCGCTAACACTAAAATAGCGAGCTAAAAGTCTTGAAACAAATATAACCTAATGAGTCAGTTGAGCTCAGAGTATTTCATAGCGCGCAGGGATATTTTGTGCTTCAGTTACAGTAATTTTATACCGGAATGGAACATGGCTCAGCCAATCACATTTAAGGACGGGAAGCACCTGTTTTATAATTTACATTTTACATAGCGCCCCAACAGTTCTGGAAATGGGGTTGGAATTCATTACAGCAATGTGTGAGATAAACTGTGTACCTCATAAAAAAAAACAATCATTAGCAGTATCTCCATTAATGGAAACAAATGAAAAGAGAATTTTTACTTCAAGTATCACTCATATCGCATTCGACACCAAAATAACTCAGCCTACCAGCTGGCACTACCAGAGAACTCCATGTGGTAAAATAGTCTGAATTCACATTTACAATATGCAAGAATATTGTGCTAAAAAGCGATGGAAATTTTCCATCTATTTAATTAATGCTCTAATTGCAGCATTTCCTCCATGTATCTTCCCTGAATTAATAAGTATTTGTCGGTGGGCTATTTATTTTGAGTCTGTATTCACATTTTTTTCGGGTGCAGGATGAAGTAGGCAAAGCGCATGGGCTCCAGTCACCTTGGAAAACGTTTTAGCTTCTTCAATTCGAGCAATTGTCATTAGGTAAAAAAAAGCTCTGGTGTTGCAGTCACAACTCATTTCTGATGTTTTATGGGATAGTCTGGTGGCCGAGTCAATTCCGGTCTCGTGGAGCGGAAGAAAGTTACTTTAGCGTGCGTGGTGAAGGATACTTGGCTGCACGATACTAAGCTTTGCAGTTGTCTTAAGAAGCTTGCAGGTGGGGACCGGTCATTTTCTTGAAGTTGCGAGAAAGGTCCTCCATGGCAATATTCAGGTCATTGAGAAAATTTCTAGCATTTTTTTTTTTTTTTTTTGCCATCAGCAATCACAGATGACGTGCTTCTGAAACTTCCTGGGATACCATTTCTCCCTCTTGTTTTAGATCTGTCCCTGCAAGAATGGGTGATTTTAATCATTCGCTCATTATCAAGCATCTTCACGGGTAACAAGCTGATCGTTTGACTCACCTTTGCTGGAGCAAGCAGAGCTCTAAAACATCCGGGAGAAGTTGCACTCCTGGAGAGGTCTGAAAAGCGCAGATGAGTAGATGATAAGATTGCTATTGTTCAGAGTTATTATGCCCATACAAAATACATATGCAGGAGCAAGATGCGCACCGACACCGGAAGTGCGGTAGTATCGGAAACGCAAGAAATTTCGCCGGAAAAGCTAGATCCGGCTATGTATTTGTGTATTGACGATTGCTCGAATTGCAAGAGTATTTAGGCATGCCCTCAGTCAGGTGTCTACAATTCTTTAAAAATTCCTGTCTCAAATTAATTAGCCGGCAGTGTCACCTCCAAGAAGTCAATAGTAAACCCGTGGAAACATTCAAACTCTTCAGCAGTTTCAGCTGAAGCACCCATAAACGGTGCGATTCCCAGCGCATCAGTGCCGAACACCTGAGACAAATGTGCTTTTCCATTCGTGTCTCTGATTTTATCTGCAGGAGTGTATCTGTCTGTAGGAGGGAACTCGCCAGCACGCACATTTGTGAGTGTGTGTCCGCCTACTTGGGAATTCCTCTGAGACGATAATACTAATGAGCGATTCTCCTCCATTTATTACTGAATGTTTAATGCTCAGCATTTCCGTAGAGACAATGCAGTTTCTTTCCAGTGCATTATGACATGTTGTGTACCATTCTCCTATGTATGCGTTTATTTTATGGTATGGCATCAAAGCACAACATAAGGCACCTTCGTCATAATATCTCTTGTATAATCGCATTCTCTGTTGTATTGGATGTGTAACATCAATATTATACAAATGTCAGGCATTTGTGAGACAACAAATTTTAAATAAATAGATTTGTTGTTTCCTTTTTGCAGTATCCCAATTTTAATTGATGACCAGTTGAATCATTTAAATTTTTCAGTTCCTCTTCCTTGGTTTTTGGTAAAATATAGTATATTGTTTTCTGATTTCCATATTTTCTCTTCTGTTGGTTTGGGTAGTCATGTTCTGATCAGGGACGTCACCAGGATTTAAAGACAGGGAGAAGCATGTGTGTGAGTTACTACATTATTGCCCCTGCAAAGTGAATGTATAGTATTTATATTTTCACGTTTTCAAATTGCATGAACCAATCCTTAAAAATTCACGTTACGGACACTAAAGATTTTCTATTACGATACTTTAAAATATGCGCATTATAACACATCCATGGTGTTTCCCAGCATCAGTCTGAAGTAGAAAATAGGAATAAATGCTTGTAGTGGAAGAGAACATGTGATTATGAGATTTTCACTTGTATTATTACATGAAATTAATTTTTATGAAAAGTCATACAAACGGCGGCTTTTGTTCTAATGCCCAAAGCTTAGTTCATAGGAACAATGTGCTTCATTCAAGGTGCAAAACAAAGTATGGAAATATGAACATTTTAAATTGAATGGATGTTGTATCAACATAAATTTTAACCTTTGTCTGTATTAAAGAGAAAATCTATCTATAACTTGAAACAGCATAACACATGAAAGCAATTAATTTGAATGAATTTGACACTATATTACGGGTTATTAGCAAGCATAAGATAAAAAGTATGAGACACTGAATTGCATGTACTGTTGCAATACAGTTAAACAACTGTCAATATTATGTTTTGCTGTTATGTGCCATCATAACACTTCCAGTGGTGTAACTCCAACTTGATCTTGGCTCCGCTGAGTGGATGACAGATGAGATGTCATTTCCTGTATTCTGGCATCTTTTAAAATGTTTTTGATAATAGTCTGGGTAAAGTAAAATCCCCAGTTATGTGACGTCATCCAGGAGACATGGTCAGCCCCAGTCAGATTAGAATATTGAAGATATTTAAACTTAAACATACATTAGTCAATTTCATGACTAATACATTGTCATTTTACTTATTAACACTCATTGTGTATTTAAACTTGGGGATCTCCTTATGGTTGCATACTTCAGTAAAATTAATTTCTGATGTTGATGGAATAAATCAACAAGTGAGGGAAATGACTGTATAGAAAGCTGCATCTTCAATAAGCTGCATCTTCAAATAATTTCTACTATTATGAATGGCCAGTGTTTCAAAGCAGGGTTATGTTACATTGATGGTACGCTGCCACCAAGAAGCTCTCCACGTCTATTTAACTACCACCTGCATGCCACCTTTAATGAAAAGCACAAGTCATCAGGCTCATACTGTAGGTTTGAGGAGTGATTGATAAAATTCACCCAGTCAGCAGGTTAACATGAGATTTGTGGCACAAGCCAATGATGTACATTTTGGGCCAAAAATACTGATTCAATTTGACTCAAATACATCTCTTTGCATTTGCCACTTTTTAATCTCGCCTCTTCCTCCTGAATACAAGTGATGAAATGAATGAATGAAGTTTATTTCGGTCTCAGTTACAATCCATTGGCATTTACAAAAACAAGATAAATTTCTTTTCCAGAGGCCGAAAAGGTGTAGGCTGAAGCCAAGGCTTATTGTGCCTACCCTTCTTACATACGTGTTAAGTTACAAACATACAATTACAATATCAGGATGTCATGACATATCAGAAAACAATAATTAATTCAGACGCACATATAAAAGCAAAATCAAAGGATTAGTAAGTACATATTATTTCGATTATAATTATAATAAAGATCTATATTTATCTATTACCATGGATTTATACATTTTTTTAAATTGACTGATTGAGCTGCAGAGTTTTAATTCATTGTCCAATTTGTTCCATAAAGATATCCCTTTAACGGATACACATTTGCTTTTGATAGTAGTTCTTATTTTGGTGTTTTTAAACATACATATACCCCTTAAATTATGATCACTCTTTCTTAACAAGAAAAGTTCCTGGATGCATCGTGGGAGCAGATTATTGTTAGCCTTGTACATTATAATTAAAGTGTTTTGATCAATAATGTCTTGTAGTTTTAAGGTGTATAAGTTAATGAACAGTGGGTTTGTTGGTTCATAATAACCTTTTTGATTTACAATTCTTATGGCCTTTTTCTGTAAGAGGAAGATTGGATTTATTTTAGTTTTATGTGTGTTCCCCCACACCTCCACACAGTAGTTCATGTGTGGAAGCACGAGAGCGCAGTACAGAATATATAGTGAATGTTTGTTTAAGAAATATTTCATTTTACATATTATGGCAATTGCTTTGGATATTTTTGTTTGCAAGATATTTATGTGAGGTTTCCAGTTGAGTTTATGATCAACTGTAATACCCAAAAATTTATTTTCATACACCCGTTCAAGTTCCACATTATTGACCTGGAGTTTGACCGGTATGTTAATTCTTCTATTTCCAAATATAATGTATTTTGTTTGCTTAAATTCAATGACAATTTATTAATGTCAAACCATTTTTTTAGTATTGCTAATTCCTGTTCAACTGTATTCAGAAGCAGTGCAAGATCTTTTCCCGAGCAGTGGAGGCTGGTGTCATCGGCAAACAGGACACATTTCAGATGCTTTGGCACATTACAGATGTCATTGATATACAGAATGAATAATTTAGGGCCCAGCACAGAGCCTTGAGGGACTCCATATGTAACCCTGTTCAGATCAGAATTATTGTTTTCTATATGGACATATTGGTGTCTGTTGCTGAGGTAGCTTTGTAACCATGAGAGAGCGATTCCTCTGATTCCATATCTTTGTAATTTATTAATTAGTATTTGATGATCAATGGTGTCGAAAGCCTTTTTTAAGTCAATGAAGACTCCCACCATAAATTCTCTGTTATCTATTGCATCAGATATCTGTTCCACCAGCTCCATTACTGCCATCGAAGTGGACCTATTAGACCTGAACCCATACTGTTGATTGCTGAGTAGATGGTGTTTGTCTATGAAGTTGTCTAGTCTTTCAGCAAAGAGTTTCTCTAGGACTTTGGAAAATTGTGAGAGCAGAGAGATAGGCCGGTAATTTGTAAACAGGAATCTGTCTCCACTTTTAAAAATAGGAATTACTTTAGCCACTTTCATTTCCCGGGGAAAGGTGCCTGCAAGAAAAGATTGGTTGCATATGTATGTAAATGGTGTTACAATGTATTCAATTATATTTTTAATCAGCATCATATCAATGTCAGTGCTGTCAGTGGATTTTTTGTTCTTAAATTTTTTTACAATTTCAAGTATTTCATTTTCATGTACACTCTTAATAAAAATGGAGGAGGGCTTTTGATTGATTATCTTTTCACCTAGGCCTTCTCTATCTTTTGGCTGTACAATTTCCTTTGCTAAACTTGGTCCGACATTTATAAAGAAGTTATTAAACTCATTTGCAATTTCTTTTGTTTTATTTATAATCATATTATCTTTTAAAAAACAACTAGGATACCCAACATTAACAGTACCCTTCTTAATTATGTTATTTAATATTCGCCATGTCCCTTGGACATTGCTCTGATGTTGTTGCAGTACCTTGTGGTAATAATCCTTTTTATTTGTTCTCATAATACTTATTAATTTATTTTTATACACTTTGTACGTAGTTTCGGCTTCTTTTGTTCTATGTTTTAAAAATAACTTGTACAATGCATTTTTCTTTTTGCATGCATTTACGATGCCTTTGGTCATCCAGGGCATATCCTGCCTGTGTCGCATGATAATTTGTGACTTCCTTAAAGGACAGTGTTTATCATACAGTTTAAGAAATGTGGTCAGAAAAGCCTCATAGGCCTGGTCTGGGTCAGTGGTAGCATAAACCTCGCTCCATGTCTGTGTATATAAGTCCGCTTTGAAGGCAGCAATGGTTTGTGGTGTTCTGCATCTAGTCAGTACATGTGCATAATTCATACTTATGTTCACAATTTTGGGGTGTCTAAAAATAGCAAAAACTGGGAGGTGATCACTTATATCATTAATTAGGAGCCCAGAAGTTACTTGGTTTTCAAGGGTGTTTATGAATATATTATCTATCAATGTGGCAGTGTCAGTTGTTATTCTGCTTGGCTTGGTGATAACAGGGAAAAGGCTATTACTGTACATTGCATTGATAAAATCGGTTGTCTTAGTGTTTCCATGGGGGTTTAGTAAATCAATATTAAAGTCACCACATAGCATATACATCTTATTATTATTTAGTTTGCTGAACATAGTATCTACTTTGTGATTGAATGTGTCTAGGCAAGATCCTGGCTTTCTATACAAACAGCTAATGATTATATTTTTGGATTTTTCAATTAAAATTTCAATGGTTAGACATTCAAGAACCTCATCTATGGTGGTTGTCATACTTTTAACTGTGTTACATCTCAGAGCTGTGTCCACATATAGTGCAACTCCTCCTCCTTTTTTATTATTCCTATTTAATGTAAACAGTTCATACCCCTCCATTTCCACGTTGTGACCTTTCTCCTCCTCAAGCCAAGTTTCAGACACTGCAATCACATTGAATTTGTTAAATTTATTCAGATATTCTTTGATTTTATTAAAGTTTTTATAAAGACTCCGACTGTTGAAGTGTATAATTGAAAAATTGCCTTCCATTTTAGCGCTACTGAATTGATCGTCCGTATAGTATTCACAATTTAGGTTTATGCTATTGTAAAAGTGATTATCAGGGTCGATTTCATCAATTCCATGCATTTTGTGTTCAGAGTAATCAAAATTATTTAAGTTAAGATCCTCATACTTTCTATACTGAATATACACATCATCACCCCCTTCATAACTTTTGCCAGTGTCATTAAACTCTACTGGATCAGCATCTCTAAATGGGAACAGAAAGTCCTCCTCAGAATCTGTCATTGTATTTTAGGCAAACTGGCCCAAACACACACACACACACACACACACACACACACACACACACACACACTAGATAATCACAAACATTACAGTCCCATATATAAAGCGGCAAGTCCAATCCAATCGACAGGTCCAATCGAGGGACAAAAAAAAAAAAAAGGAAAGAGAGAGAAAAAAAGTGGAAAAAAAAACCACAAATAACTTAGGTCCATCCAGCAAGTCCAATGAGCAAAAGGAGCAAAAAAAAAAAAAAAAAAAAAAAAAAAGCAAGCACCACCATTGGTCCATCCCGTACAAATGCCCGTACAATATCCATCCAAATAGGAGAAGCAAAGTTGTCTTAATTCGAGGCGAGGTCATCATCCTTTGCAAAGACTTCCAAAAATAGAAATTGCATGCAAAATCCATAAAAAAAAAATCCATGAAATAACCCTTATATGATGCACATTGCCTGAATATTCCAACTGATTTCCATAAAATTGTGATAAGCTTGTTTGCATGACTACATACTGTCAAATATCACTATATATATATATATATATATATATATATATATATATATATACTGTATATATACATTTCTTTAATGGCAAAATTATTGAAATTAGAGAGAAGATCACTGCTTCCTTGCCAGTTTGCGATGGCGTTTCTCACGATATGGAGTCTTCCACATTACCCAAAAACCAGTTTGAATCCCTTTCTCCCATATCCCTGAGTGAACTAGCCAAATTAGTTGTTACTTCCAAATCATCTACTTGTATCTTGGATCCCATTCCCACAAAGCGAATGAAAGAACTCCTGCCCATTCTTGGCGGCCCAATTCTTCACATAATTAATTCTTCTCTGATATCAGGTATTGTTCCCACTTCATTTAAGATGGTAGTAATCAAGCCGCTGCTTAAAAAACCAGATTTGGATCCCACAGTCCTAGCCAATTATAGGCCAATCTCAAACCTCACATTTTTATCTAAGATCCTTGAAAAATGTGTCGCCCAAAAGCTCTCTATTTTCCTGCAAACTAATTAGGTATTTGACAGTTTTCAGTCTGCCAATAGAAAGCATCACAGCACTGCAACAGCCCTCACTGTTGTAGTAAATGATCTGTTTCTCTCTATGTATAGTGACTGCATCTCTGTTCTCGTCCTTCTCGATTTAAGTGCCGCCTTTGATACTGTTGACTACCATATTCTTCTTCGTAGGTTGGAAAAATTAGTTGGTATTTCTGGACTTGCCCTTTCATGGATTAAGTCTTATTTGTTTGATAGATCTCAGTTTGTCCGGGTAAATAACAAGTGTTCAGAGATTTCCAAGGTTAACTTTGGAATACCTCAAGGATCTGTTCTGGGCCCTTTGCTTTTTTCTCTATACATGCTACCGCTTGGAAATATCATAAGTAGACTTGATGTTAAATACCATTGTTATGCAGACGACACGCAGCTCTATATATCCTTTAAACCGGGTGAAAATGATCCCGTTACTAGATTAGAGATGTGTCGTAAAGCTGGTAAAGCTTGGATGACGCAAAATTTTCTTTCACTAAACCCAGAAAAGACTGAAATATTGGTACTGGGTCCCAAATCTCTTAGAGACTCATTCGTTAAGTTTTCTCTTAACTTACATGGCCTCTCTGTCTCTGCCAGAGCTTTCGTTAAAAACCTGGGGGAGACTTGATTCAGAACTCTCTTTCCAGGCTCACATCAACAATATCATCCGAGTGGCTTTTTTCCATCTTTGAAACATGTCTAAACTTAGAAAAATGTTGTCTCTTCAAGATTCTGAAAAATTGGTTCATGCATTTGTGTCCTCTCGGCTGGACTATTGCAATGTCTTACTGTCTGGTTGCACTAGCTCAGCCCTGAAATGTCTTCAATTAGTGCAGAATGCTGCAGCTAGAGTTCTGACTAGGACTAAAAAATATGATCACATTAGCCCGGTGCTCAAAAATCTTCATTGGCTGCCTGTAAAATTCAGAATTGAGTGCAAAAGACTATTACTAACTCACAAAGCTTTAAATGAGTTGGCCCCGGAATATCTTTGCAGGCTTCTCATTCCTTACTCCCCAACAAGATTACTTTGTTCACAAGGTGTTGACTACTTGATAATTCCAAATAAATCTAGAATTACAATTTAAGGCAGAGCATACTCTTACAAAGCACCAATTTTATGGAACAATCTCCCAAGACAAATTCAGGCTTCGACACACTCTCTATCTTCAAGAGTAGGCTGAAAACTTATCTTTTTAGTCAAGCCTATGACTAGTTCATGATTTGTTATGTGCTGGCTCTGGTGGGACTGAATACAACCTTGATTTATGATATGTTTACGATATTGGAAGCCAGTGTTATGTAAATCCATGTGGAACCAGTGGCACTGAGCATGCATTAACGTGCCAGTGGGGCTTGCTACAGCCTTAGTCACTGGGGAGGTCCATATGGTACTGATGTAGTATTAAGCAAATCCATGTGGAACCGGTGGCACTGAGCATGCATTAACGGTGTCAGTGGGGCTTGCTACAGCCTTAGTCACTGGGGAGGTCCGTATGGTACTGGTGTACTGTTTAGCAAATCCATGTGGAACCGGTGGCACCGAGCATGCATTAACAGTGCCAGTGGGGCTTGCTACAGCCTTAGTCACCGGGGAGGTCCATATGGTACTAGTGTCTAGAAAATCTAAAGTGATCTTCCAGGATTAAGTGTAGGGCCTCTGCGCTGCAGGAAGTGGATGGAGGGGTGTTGACTGTTTCCTGACCAGTCAGCTCCTAAATTCTCATTTGGCACATGACACAGGACTGTATTTTTATTAATGCGCAGTCGTTTATCTAGTGCCTCACCCCACTTTTTTCTGTCTCTCTCTGAGGATCTTTCCCTCCACAGCCCTGTGTCCTGGATCATCCGAGCCCTGTCCCTCACCATGATCTCTGGCTGCTGCTGTCCTGATGCGGTCCTGATCCAATTCTGCACCATCCTTGGCATGCCAACTGATAGCACTGTTTAGATGGACTTTAATGGAACTGTATTGTCATTATGTTGTTATCAACCAGCTAGCCCGCGGAGGATGGGCTTCCCCACTATAGCCGGGTTCCTCCTGAGATTTCTTCCCACTGGGGAGTTTTTTCTCACCACTGTTTGAGGATTTTTCTCCCTACTGGGAATTTTTTATAACTTATATGACAGCAAGGGATGACAGACAAAATTTTAAAACTTAAACAGGTTCAATTAAACAAACACTCAACTAATCTACTATCTACTTTATAAATACAAGAACAAAATATTTACAGTCCCTTTGGTGGGGTTGTTTGGTGATGTCCTGGGTGAGGTAAATACTCCAACACAGGCAAAAATCCACAAAAAAACTTAACAGGTCATGAAAAAAAAATGACAGGTCTGGTCAAATGTATCCTTCTGCTTGCAATTTCTCCTATTACTCTACTCTCTCAATTTCTCTCCTTATATACTCTTTTGCAGCCCCCTCCCACCTTTTAGACTTTATTTTAAATTCTCTGGGACTTTCTGTTTCAGACATGCCCAGGACATGTCCAAACCTAGCTCCAGTCTGGGCTTAACAAAGGAAAGGTCAATACTGCCATCTAGTGGTTTGTATTCACATTACACCTCCATTCCAAAAGTGAACAATTTTGACTCATAAAGGCAAAGTTTTTCTTTTCAATACAAAAATGGTTACGTCGACACTTGTGTTTATATATATATATATAGTACAATATGCTAATAAACACCAGATATATACACATACTCAAACACTGGATAACCAATCTGCAATTACATTGTCAGTACCCTTTACATGCTTAATTTCCAAGTCAAACTCTTGTAAAATCAAACTCCAATTCAACAATCTCCGATTCTTGTTTTTCATCTTACTCAAAAACATTAACGGATTGTGGTCAGTGTACACAATCATTGGCTTTTGCCCTGTACAAACATAAACCTCTAAGTGTTGTAAAGATAAAACCAGAGCCAGCAGCTCCTTCTCTATTGTGGAATAGTTCATTTGGTGACGATTGAACTTCCTGGAGAAGTATGCCATGGGATGCTCAATGTCATCAGAGTCACTTCTCTGTAGGACCACAGATCCATAAGCTTAGTCGCTAGCATCGACCGCAGTGGAGAAGGGTTTGTTGAATTTAGGAGATTTTAGCACGGGGAAGTGACACAGCAAAGACTTCAGGCGATCGAAGGCTCTTTGGCATTCTTCATCCCAAGTGAACTTTACGCCTTTCTTCAGTTGGTTGGTGAGACTGAGAGCAATCTAAGCAAAGTTCTTGCAGAACTTGCGGTAGTACCCGATCATTCCAAGGAAGCAGCGCAAAGCTTTTTTGTTGTCAGGAACTGGAAAGTCCCTGATGGCTTGGACTTTAGCATTTATGGGTGCCACCTTACCCTGGCCTATGACATAGCCAAGATACGTGACAGTAGCACAACCAAAGTCACTCTTGTTCAGGTTAACAGTCAGGTTAGCCTGGGTCAGGCGCTGGAACAATGTCTCTACATCTTTCAGATGTTCTTCCCAGGAGTCACTCCATGTGATCAGGTCATCAATGTACGCACCCCTGTGTGGCAATCCGGTGATTGTAGATGGTATCATCCTTTGGAACGTGGCTGGGGCATTTTTCATGCCAAAGGGTAGGACTTCATAATGGTACAACCCAGATGGTGTGGCCAAAGTAGAGATGCTCTTGGCCCTCTCAGTTAAAGACACACACCAATAACCCTTCAATAAATCAATCTTGGTCAGAAACTTTGCTTGCCCTACTCTATCGATACTATCATCAATCCTAGGTATTGGAAACACATCAGTTCTAGTAACAGCATTGACTTTGCGATAATCAGTACAGAATCTAGTACTTCCATCAGGTTTTGGAACTAGCACACAGGGTGAACTCCAATCTGAGTTAGAGGGTCGATTAAAATATCACGTTCTAACATGTACTCAACCTCTTTCTCAGCAATCTTTCTCTTTTCAGGATTCATCCGGTACGGATGCTGTTTTATTGGTTGTCATCACCAATATCTACATCATGAGAAGCTATAGAAACTCTCTTTGGAACATCAGGAAATAGATCTTCATATTTCTTGATGAACCTCTCAAACTGATCTTTATGTGAGGGTTCTAAGTGCTGGAGTTTAACATCAAGATTTTGCAACACTTCAGAATTTGACAACTTACATGAAAGAACTTCAGCTTTAATTCCAGGTTCATCATCTTGAAACTCCACCTCATCTTCACAGGTCTCGACCATAGGGCATAGGAGAATCTGAAGTGACAGCTGCAACCCTAGCATTTCTGTCATGATAAGGCTTCAGCATATTAATGTGACACAACTGTCCTCACAATGTACAAAACCCAAAACCAGTGAAGTTGGCACGTTGTGTAAATTGTAAATAAAAACAGAATACAATGATTTGGAAATCCTTTTCAACCTATGTTCAATTGAATACACTGCAAAGACAAGTTACTTAATGTTCGAACAGGTAAACTTTGTAATTTTTTGCAAATATTATCTCATTTGGAATTTGATGCCTGCAACATGTTTCAAAAAAGCAGGCACAAGTGGCAAAAAAGACTGAGAGAGTTGAGAAATGCTCATCAAACACTTATTTGGAACATCCCACAGGTGAACGGGCTAATTGGGAACAGGTGGGTGCCATGATTGGGTATAAAAGCAGCTTCCCTGAAATGCTCAGTCATTCACAAACAAGGATGGGGCGAGGGTCACCACTTGGTCAACAAATGCGTGAGCTGATTGTCGAACAGTTTAAAAACAACATTCCTCAACGAGCTATTGCAAGAAATTTCGGGATTTCATCATCTACAGTCCGAAATATCGTCAAAAGGTTCAGAGAATCTGGAGAAATCACTGCACGTAAGCGACAAGGCCGAAAACCAACATTGAATGCCCGTGACCTTCGATCCCTCGGTACTGCATCAAAAACCGACATCAGTGTGTAAAGGACATCACCACATGGGCTTAATACACTTCAGAAAACCACTGTCAGTAACTATAGTTCATCGCTACATCTGCAAGTGCAAGTTAAAACTCTGCAATGCAAAGCGAAAGTCATTTATCAACAGCACCCAGAAACTCCGCCGGCTTCGCTGGGCCCAAGCTCATCTAAGATGGACTGATGCAAAGTGGAAAAGTGTTGTGTGGTCTGACGAGTCCACATTTCAAATTGTTTTTGGAAACTGTGGACGTTGTGTCCTCCGGACCAAAGAGGAAAAGAACCATCAGGACTGTTATTGGCGCAAAGTTCAAAAGCCAGCATCTGTGTTGGTATGGAGCTGTATTAGTGCCCAAGGCATGGGTACTTACACATAGTTAATGATTATTTGCAAAAAAAAAAAAAAAAGTTTCTCAGTTTGAACATCAAACATCTTGTCTTTGCAGTCTATTCAATTGAATGAATATAATTTGAAAAGGATTTGCAAATCATTGTATTCTGTTTTTATCTACGATTTACTTTGTATATAATTATTGATATTGTGATGTCATCTTTCATACGAGACCTCTCAAATCCAATAACCCTATCCATTCTGTTTAAGCTAATATTCAGGTGGATAATAACTGCGGGATTGACTGGCTTGGACCCAGTGACCCTGGAGATGCTGCTGAGGTTCAAGTGCCTGAGATTCAACTGTCGCGCCAAATTTCTCAGGCAGAGCTGGACCAGCTCCCTCATCCTGACAACACAGAGAATGATTATGGAGTGCGCTTGTATCTGCAAACACTGGATGTCTTGACTACAGATTGATAGTCAAAAGTCAAAGCAGCAGCACTCACTTGCATCAATTATTTGCATATATTTTAGCAACACAGAACAGCGCGTTTAAGCATTGTATGCCGAAACGTGTCCGTTTGTATTGCTAAAATATATGCTATAAATTGCACTTTAATTGATGCAAGTGAGTGCTGCCGATTTGACTTTGGGTGTAGAAAATCCCCAAGCAAACGATTAGCATTTTTTCTAATGCAAAGGATTAGCAAACGATTAACATCTTTATTTTCAAAAATAAAATAATGGAAAACACTGAGTATACTGTTCAAGTGTGCAGAACAATTTTTTCCCATTATTTTTTATAGGTCAAGTCAGTGGCGTAGCGTGGAGGCGCTGGGCCCCGGTGCGAGAATGGCGCTAGCCCCCCCCAGGCCTATCCGTGAAGCAGAGGTGTAATTGTAACAGAGCTTTAGTTTTTTGAGGATTTGTACTTTACCTGAGTTCTTTTTTAACCTGGACTTTTACTCTACAACATTTAAAACTTAAAAATTATCATTTTACTTCGTTACTTTGACACTAGCCACTTCGTCACAAATTAAAATATGAACGCAATTCATCGTTTAAGATTTATCTGGATTTAGCATCTTCGAGAAGAACAACGGTGCTCGGCAGCAGGGTATGTTAGTGCGGGGACAGGGAGCTGCAAATTTATGCACGTAGTTACAATATTCTATCACTGGATGAGCCACCCGCATCAGTTATTGGATATTCACAGAAACAATCGTCCTCTGTAGCCAACCACTTCAGCTACAGTGAGCCAGTAGGTATCCAAATCAGTAATTAAGAAAAATCAGTTTTCTGAAAAACGCAGACACCCATAATTATTAGGGCTATTAGAACCATGGACAATGAATATTTGCACAGCATCTCAACATCACACAACACGTTAGGCTATTTGAACCATGAACAACAGTGACAATACATTGCCAATGAAAATGCGAAAAAGATCCATACGGCTGAACAGTCAACCGTATTTCCCTAACAGCACAACAGTGGCCAAATCAATAAGTAAACAGATAGATGGACACACATCCTGGCATAGCAGCCATTTAACCACAACCGGCAAGCTGATCACTTGCAGTAGCCTAATAGAAAACTGCACTCACCCATTCAGAAGTTAACTCTGGGTGCCTTCTGCTCTGCAAAGTCGTTGAGCAAGAGGGCAATGAGGTGGTAGCATTAGCCTCCAAGTCTGACTGCTGCGTGTCGCCGCCATCATTCACAACGCTAGCAGGAACTGCATCTGGACAAGATGACTCTTTAAAAATGCATTCAATTTCGCCAATTTGGAGTTCCGTACATCGAGCTCTTTTTTTCTTTTCTTTTTTGAGCACCGCCTTTGTGCTGCTCAACATGGTGCTCAAGACTTTTCACCTCCAATACTAGGCTAATGGGTTAGCTGATCTCTCAAAAAAGAACAATTCACGAGCAAGCGCGTAGCCTACGAAGCTACGATCAGAAAGGAATAAGTGAATGTCAACTAATTGGACAAACACATTTCCCAGCTGGCCATGTTCATTTGAAAATGTTGTGAATAAAACAATCAAATATATGATTAGTAATTGTGATTATAACTGAAAAAGTATCATTACTGAAATACAAAAGACATATATCAAAGAAAAGAGGAAAAATGGCCAATGTATGTGTGGGAGGTGGGGGGGGGGGTTGTTACCATGACTGTGTTGTATGAAAGAGTGGAGCAATATATATACTCATCAACTCCATTTAATACAAAAGATTATACTGCATTGAACAGGAGACTTGAAATGACAAGGCAATCAGCTGTAATTTCTTTATGTGTTATGATAAGAGGAAGAATGGCATAGTTAATCACCGTGGGCCCTCAGAGGTCGTCGGGGCCCAGGTTCAGCGCACCGGCTGCACCGGCAATACCTACGCCGCTGGGTCAAGTGAAATAAAAACTTTGCAAAAAAATCAGTGCTAAGAGCACTAATCAAGCAACAGACATATTCGTCCAAAGCCTGTGTCACTGGTGTTCACAGCTGCCATAATATCAGCTGAAAATTCACTGAAGAATGTGTAGTGGCCAGGGACTTTAAGCAGTTTAAGTGGCTGAAGTCGGTATCTGGACCAAGTAGCGAATTTCAATGTTGAGGGCCTCAGGCAGAACACACCACCCTCCCCAGAACTTGAGCCGTTTGGCGAGTTGTTCAGATGTTGCTGCAGGGGAAAAAAGACACAGTTAACAAACTATTTACATCCAGTGCAGTAATAATGTAACTTTCCCTAAACAGTTGGTGTGGGTGTGTGGGGCAGGCCGGAACCTAGGATGAAGTGACGGAGGGTGTAGATAAAAATAGTAAAGCAGTAGGTTATTGTCATAGCATGAGAATAATCCACTGCTTTACTATGCCTATTTATGTTTTCCCCCCATTCCTCTTGTGGGTAGCAATAGTGGCTAAATAACACAAGATTGTGGTTTCAAATCAAATTAGAAACTAGGCCTACATTTATTTCACAGCAGATGGTATCTAGAAGACACAGAATTTATTAATAATTATCATTTAGGAACGATTGCACAAGTTTATGGATATTGAACGCCTATTTGAGAGTAACTTCCAATGAGCAAGCCCATACAAGCTGACATTAGCCCACACATGGGTAAAATCCAACAAAATTTCAGCATTTTTAATCAGGGAGAGACAATTTGGGAACAGATCTAACATTGTCGCATTTTCATTAATTGACGAAAGTGTCAATGTGAAACTTACCTTCAGTAAACCGAGGCCAAGGGGGCACATGTAGCTTCCAATGTGTATGAAATTGTATGCTTTTGAGGTTTGTGACGGCATTTTGTTTGTATGTGGGTGAAAATTAGCACCAGCCACCAGCCAGTGGCTGATGAAACATGAAAGTGGCTGGGTAGTTTTTGGACATAATGATTTACAGTTGAGTGGTTGGTGAGTTTTATCATTTATGTGTTAGTGGCTGGTAAATGTTCAAATTTTAAGAAGTTAATTTCTAGCCCTGGACGTATACACAACAAGCTTGAATAAATAGCAGTACCTACATATTGCTCACCGTTCTCAATGTATTCTCGGATGTAACCAGTCATGCGCCATTGGCTTACGATGTCATCCTCATTCGTAAAGCAGTCGTCATCACTGTCTGCACCACCAGATGGCCAGACAGTTTGCTCTAAAAGCATCAGTGAAAATAAGAGGAAGTTTACTCAAAATAAAACTCATGTATACTTCGATGACATGGGTACAAAGTGAGTACTGTCCTCTTGGACATATATACAGTAAGGAGTGACAAGGCCAGGGTATTGACTGGTGTGAGGCATGAAGCCCTCATTGTATTTGTGAGTTGCCAATATGCACTGGATTGCAAGTGGTGCTGATTTACTCAGGTAAAATATCTGATATTTGATAAGTGTGTTATTCATTTAGGTGGCGAGGTTGCAACCAACTGAACACCAACACATTATGTGCAAGATGGTGGGCTCTGTGCAGTTAGACACTCCTATGTAGATATATGTAGACTCATCCTAAAGTAATGAAAATACAATAACTTATTTTCATGGAAATACACTAATTAAAACATACTCATGAATATTATACTCAATTTCTGCCAAATAATTGGTTGGAATTCTGTTGGTTGCAACCTCAACCTTATGGAATACCATTTTTATCAAAATTACATGCATACATAAATCAATAAAAAATACCCATGAAATGAATTCTTATTCAGTAAAAAAAATCAGGAAATAAATGTAGGTATATATAAATAAATGACATTATTTACTTATAAATTTATTACATATATTAATTAATTCCAGAAACTTTTATTTCAGAATGCCACATTAATTTATTTCCAAATGGCTCAATATTTATATATTTATTTATTTAGATTAAAACGGTATTCCAAACAACCTCACCACAAAAACTTGCACACAAATCCGTTTGAAGATCTGAATTAATTTTAATACCTCTGGGACCACATTTACGCTTGATGATCTTGTAAGAAGTACCTCCACTGCATCTGGTCTCGCCCTCAGAAGCTGAAGAACTCCACACTCCTTCAGTCCCTTCCTCAGCTGTTTCATCTGTTCTCTTCTCCGGCCGAGGACCTACGATAATAGTCATTAGAAGAAAAATAATTTTCTAGGGCCAATACCTTGGTCAAGGCAGGAGTCCACTCCGATTCACAACAGAAATCCTCAAAACCAAGGACAAAAAATTCAACACTATTGCTGAACCCCACTGCATGTATGAGAATCTTCTCAGCCAGCCATTTTCGGTTTTCAGAAGTTAGTTAGGGCAGGTCCCAGTTCAGGCACAGGTCACGGATCGTTTGTTGCTCCTCATGAGTGAGGCTTCTTTGGCTATCAAGCTGTAAATTTCAAAAAGAACAAAGCGGCATACATCCTGTTAAAAGGTTACATGTTACAGAAATCAGTTAATCTTTATTTCAATCTCCAGCAGGCATTTATCCCAAACAAAAATAATTTGTTCACCGTAACAGTATTGTATGATCAGCAAGGATATGGGGGGCAGGGGGGCTTTTAATAAACATGCAACCTACAGTCTCAACAATTTCTCGCAGGTCCATGTCAGGGCAGTCCAGACAGGACAGCCCCGGTCCATCAAGAAAGTGGAGTGAGATTAGAACAAGTTTTATTATCCATGCAATATGTACAAATATTCTCATGAATAAGAAGACAATATGCTTTTTGTTAATGGAACTGTAGATTTATTATGCAAGCGAAAGAGGTACCTAGATTAATGTCAAATCCAAAATGGAGTTTGGAGATTGTCAGGTAAAAAAAAAAAGCGTGAAGCTCCGATCCCAACAGCGGCATCACTTAAAAATGAAGAACTTATTGTAATAGATTTAGAAACGTCAGGTCATGCATATACCCTCTGTTCTCTGAGGGAGAGAAATGAGGTACAACACAGAAATATGGGATATCAGGCCCTTCTGGCTGAAGACACCTCTATTCATGCCTGAAAGGCTAATAAAGTCTGGTGAAGTAGGTACACTTTGCCCGCCGGGCATATAAACCACATCACCAGCATCAGTCCCTCAGCTCAACCCAGCGCTCTTCACCGAGCATGGACTAGGCAGGGCAAGCTGGTGTTGTACCCATAGGTGCACATTAACGCTCGCCTGCTCGCCCTGAGGCGAATTTGATTATGTAAGGGCGATATGATCGGTCCTACTGTCTCGCCCGGCTGGCGATTTGATTTTGCCAGTCACAGACACAGCTAGCCGTGACACCTGTGAGCCAAGCGCTCAAGTAGCACTGTAGACGCTACAATGCATGCGGGTCAATGGGCCCAGGAATTTTTGTACCTGGAATTCTCATTGACTCCCATGTATAGTAGCGTCTACAGTGCTACCTGCTTGGCTCACGGCCGTCACGGCTAAGACACAGCCCACTTTTTTAATTAACCCGTCCACCCTCTATCGGTGCACAGCACGGGCAATTAGTTCCGTGAAATTGAAAAAAAATTTTTTGACTTTGTTCCTAAATAAACAGGGATGTGATTTTTCCGCTAATTCGCGGAATTCCACTTTTTCATCTTCAAAATTTAAAAAATACAAAATAAAACTCTGATTTTTCAGTCATGAAAATCCGATTTCATATCCACAGCATTCCGACTTTTAGTATTTCCGTGACTGAATTGATCTTATGCATGATGCGTTCTACAGAACTTCCGTTTTCAAATTAGCCAGGTAAGGCACACCGGTCAAATGTCATGCTGTGTGGGCAGGGGCTGCGGAGGCAAGTTTCAACACTGCGGAAAAGGAAACGACTTAGACATTGCGGATATTCGGGACGACAGATAGCTTGTAGTATAGTAATAAAAATGAACAGTCCGTAAATATATTTCACTTCACCCAAATCACATCCCTGATAAAGGATCATTACTGGCGGTTAGACCCTATTTTTTCGTCGGCAGTTATGACCCTCCCAGTAGGCCTACAAAACTTCATGAACTTAAGTTATACTCTACCAGTCCAGATAATCAAGCGACCACGCTCCTTTACTGTATCAGCAGGCTCATGTCAGCGAGCAGGATTCACTGGGCCTGTATTCTCGGAGACTTACGACGATGTCGTAGCTGTTTTGATTGGTCGAGAGTGCGCTCTTCGAGAATACAGCCCCTTGCTAGTACTTAGTAGTAGGGGCCGTATTTTTAACAAAGAGATGTTACAATGTCATAGCTGGTTTGATTGCTCGAGGGGGAGCTCTCGACCAATCGAAACAGATACGGCATTGTCGCAACTCATTGAGAATATAAAATACTTGAGAATATAAAATACGGGTTAGTAAGAAGCGTGAACACGTGTGTGCCTATTCGTTCATGAAGATCGGATGATCCGTCCACGCCAACCTGCTTGCAGGAACTGGAACTCTAATTGATTGATTGACTCCCTCATTTGTAGCTTATGATGTTGAAATTGTTATCATATCAAATGACTTTATTATAGCATTATGTAATAAAAAATAATTATGTTAAGTGGGTCTCTTTTTGTTTCTTGCGGTGTCGGTGTATAGAAGTGAAAAAAGTCGCAATATTTCAGGACTTTTAAAGATTAGTAAGAACTTGTAAATTATATAGGCCACTAGTCCTGTGGGCCAGTGCTTTTTTTTGCTTAATGTGCACCCCAGGTACCTCGTTTCTCTCCTTCAGAGAACAGTGGTTAAATGCATAATCTTACGTTTCTAAATCTATTGAGAACATTGAATGAGACACAAGCACTCCGAGTTCTCGAATTAGACTCCGAAGAGCTAATTACTAGAGTCCTAGTATTACACACTTTAAACCAGCTACTAGCGGCCTCAAGTGGTGCTAGCTCCAAGTCGCTAAGCTCCATTGCTCGGTCCAGCTCACCCTGGTTTCATCGGTGGGCTCCAGTTCATCATCCGAACCCGTTTGGGGGCGGGAGGAATCGGAGGGGAGGGGGTCTTGTGTGTCAGCAGCGCGGCCCAAGTCTTTCTTGAAACTCACTCACCGTTTGAGAGAAGCACATCTGAGCTGGCTACAAATAGCACATGCATCAGGGTCGGCCATACCTCTACAAGCGTGGAGTATTCTTAGGCAGACCAGGCAGGCGCTGTGGGAATCACTCACGGGGAGTGAAAAGCCTCAGCCTTGTGTATTGTTTAGGCCTTGAGCTCACTTAAGTGGGAGCACACACTTCCAGCTTTAGAATTAGACTCCACAACAGCGCCCGGGGAAAAGTCGACACACCAATGTGAGGCTGTTGTCAAACTAATTCCAGAGGACAGTTAAACTGTTCAGAGCTAATTCTAGAAATAAACACTTTTAACCCAGCTAGCAAACTAGGCTGGTGGTGTAGTGTTATGCTTGAGGGGTCAAAGAGCCGGTGAAGAAGCTTGAACTGAGAGACTGACTCTGGTGACGTGGTTTGTATGCCCAGCGGGCAAAATGTGCTACTTCACCAGACGTCATTTGCATTTCAGGCGTGAATAGAGGTGTCTTCAGCTAGACCCAAGAAGGGCCTGATATCCCATACTTCTGTGTGTACCAAGCGAATCGACTGAAAGAGAACTGCAGAATTACTTTTCAAGTGAACTCAGGTGACTTGCCCACTTCACATTTATTGTTTGTAAAAACCCAAAAAAGATCTTTTTTTGTCTGCAGGACTGTCCTGCAGGTCAAGCCTGATCCTGACATCTGGGTTGTGTTCAGCACTTAGCAGAAGATACTTTCTGTACAGCAGTGCTGCCCGGTGTACATTAGGCTCTGTTTTCCATTCTGTGAAAAAAGAAAATTAGAGTAAAAGTAAAAAGTCATGTTTTACTAAATTAATGTTAACACAAACATTATCTAAAAGCAATAAACAATCAAAATAGAGTAACAATAGGAATTCAATTCATATAGTATTACCAAATGTATTACTGATTAGTAAAGCAAACCCAACAGCACCGGGCTGACCAAATGTGGTGCTCATTGTTCCCTCCCCTAGTTCGGAGGTGAACATGGTAGCATTCCTTGTAAAGGAGGGGCACATGCTGGCATCCCCTGAGATATTCCCTGTAATGGAGGGTGTACTGTTCTTAAAGCCAACAGCCAGCTAAACTCATCTCTTCAACAAATCCCCTGAGGAAGAGACAGGTCTTGTAGTAAGCGAAATTTATTGAAAAGAAGGTTAAACTGAAATAAATACAGCAGGTAAATATAAAACAATATCCTAACATCAGGTAGGACAGCAGCCAAATCTCTGCAGAGTCATCCAGAGCAGGTATCTGGTGAGCTATGCCTTGCATGTGGCTGTGGTGGTATGCTGCCTCTGGAGTGGGAATTTCTGCTCTACTGTTAGGCACGTTGTTGCACTCAATTAGAGTAGGAAGGGGAATGCTCAATTCTCCTGTGAGTGGTTTGACCACATAGCCATGGGCCCTCCTTCTTGTAACATGCACGGCTCCTGCACATGTTGTGAGGATGTATGGCAGTGATGGTCCTTCAATGTGGAAAGCGTCAAAGAATTCCGTCTTGGCTAAGGAAACATTGCTTTGATCATCTAAGATCACGAACATCCTCTTCATCTTCTCATGGTGACTTTGCGGATATACATTGACTAGGCATATCTTTGAACAAGACTTACCTTTGAAGCCCTGACTACAAACTTGTGTGCACATGTTCGTTGCTGTTGAGCTTGAAGCATCGTCAGACTGCTCGGATACATCTTTTGACTTCCCGCCATGATCTTTGGAGGGCCTCTGCACCTTAGGTCCCTTTGGGGTAGGCCCTGGATGCAATGCGGCAAGGTGTTTCTCACTGTTGCATTCTGCACACTTTATGGCAACATCACAGTTCTTGGCCATGTGAGAGACTGAAGCACAGCAGCGGAACCATACGCCATTGTCCTTTAGGAACTTCTTCCTGTTGTCAAACAGCATAGCTCTGAAGCCTTTGCATTTTCTCAGTGGATGGGGTTTCTGGTGTATTGGGCAATGTACATCTGGGTCCTCTGTTTGCTTTGTTCCCTTTTCTGTTGTTTCCTTGGAAATGTTGGTTTTGTGAACTGTGACTTGGTTTTTGTTATGTAGGTTTCCTGTCTTTTCCTTTTTCAAGGTAAGTGCTGCAGAGCTGCAGGCTTTGAAACTTGGGTCATTTCTTGCCTTGGCTTCCCTTCTGATGAAGTCAGAGAACATTACAAATGGTGGAAATACAACCCCCTTCGCTTCCTTATACTTTGTTCCAAATGTCATCCATTTCTCTTGTAGGAACTAGAGTGTTCAGGTGAACACGTGTCGCCTGCGAAGCTTTAGTTTGAAAGTGTGACTACCGGACAGACAGACAGACGGACAGACAGATCTCTATGTGCCGCTATGCTTCGCAGGCGACACAAAAATGGCAATTTTTTCACAATTGGACCGACTCCTCTTGCTGTGTCCAGGTATGCTAACCCCTGGAGGTAGCGGTGTTGTTTTGCGGCTTCAAGTTCCAGCACCAAGTCTGCCAGCTCACTAAGCGTCTGGTTGTCCCGGTTGGAAATCTTGGGAAAGTTATCCAGTTTAGCGAACAGCGCCTTCTCAATGGCCTCTGGAGCTCCATATCGTTCCTCCAGCCTGGTCCAGATCAGTCTGAGAGCAGCAGATGGGTGGCTGATACTAACCGATTTCATCCTGCGAGCTAATTGACTTGACTCACGGCCTAATCATTTAATGAGAAGGTCAACTTCGTCGTTGGCTGAGATATCTAAGCTCTGCAACACAGTGGAAAATGTTGCCTTCCAGCTGAGGTAGTTTTCTGGCTGGTCATCCAAGTGGCTCAGTCCACTTGTTACCAGCTGACTCCTTATCAGAAACTTGGCTAGATCTGATATGTTGCCGTTTACATCCTGGCTGGGTGGATGGTGTGGTGAGTAAGAACTAACTAATGATTCTCTTTTGGAGTTAGGCTGATTGACTCCTTGTGAGAATTAGTAATACGATGTGTTAGGCTGTGACACACGTTGCTCTGTGTCGATCTGATGTGATACAGGAGGCTGCATATGAGCATGATGCGGTGTGATCGTCTGGAAGGGTGCTCACTTGTGCTGGAGTGGAAGCATTGTGCACATGAATGTGCGTGGGTTGGGCAGGTAGTTGTGGTGATTGAGGGGTTAAATCCGATTCTTCTTCTAAATGGCTATCTTCTACATGAGAGTGCTTAGCAACATATTCGCTGACTTTCTCTTGTGCATTCTGTTCCTTGGGTAGTGACTCAAAATCTGCCAAGCTACCACGAGAGCTTCCTTCAGCAGCAGCGGCTTCCATGACAAGTGCTTTAGCGATAGCTACATCTGCTTCTCTCTCTTGACTGAGTGCATCCAATTCAGCGTTAAGGCGAGCTTTCTCAATTTTTAGTTCCTTTTCTTTCCTGCTGTAGGCTACTCTAGCCTTAGCTGCTTCAGCATCTTCCCGTGCCTGCGCAGCTGCCAAGCTAATAGCCGTAGCCCGTGAGCCTTTGGTTGGGTGAGAGCCGGATACTTGGGATCTGACCTCCAAACTCCATTCATCAGTGTCCTTTTGCTGCACTTTTTGTACGGAGAGCTCTTGCTGAATCTTTTTATCTCCATCCATCTTCTGATGAGAGGCCGCCATTTTACTGTACTGTTCTTAAAGCCAATAGCCAGCTAAACTCATCTCTTCAACAAATCCCCCGAGGAAGAGGCAGGTCTTGTAGTTAGCGAAGTTTATTAAAAAGAAGGTAAAACTGAAATAAATACAAATACAGCAGGTAAATATAAAACAATATCCTAACATCAGGTAGGTATCAAAATAACAAAGTAAGTATCACCAAATATCCACATAGATAGAGAAAACAGGTAAGCAGCTAAATGCTATACTTAGCTTAGCTTCCACGCTAACTAGCTCTAAGGTAATTCACACAAAGGAATGCTAACATTCAGCTGAGTCATGAACCATTCACAGTACATTTACTGCATTACTGTTTCCACATGAATTAACTTATTTCTCATCAAATAAAAAAGAAATCCACATTTGCCTGCTGTAGTGAATTTTCCAAAAACGTAAACATATTTAAAAAACATTCGAGTGAAAAAGGAGAATGCTTACGAAATGGATTACAATTCTATTTTCTTTCAAGCTCCATACAATTTTAATGACCAGAAATCCAACCGATGTTTTGTCCAATGCTTCCCAACGAAAAAAAATATATTCAATCATGAATTAACTTATTCTTTCTACAGGTATTTCAACATAAATGTACTTACTGGCGATTCCACACCAAAATGGAAAAATAAAGTTTTAGAGGAGCTGAGCTGACATGTGTCTTCTTCTTCTTCTTCTTGGGAGTTTTCGGCAGTGTGGACGCATCAAGGCGTATTACTGCCCTCCACTGAAAGAGGTTACCACGTAGCTAAAACCTCTACACTAAAGCAGCATTATATTCTATTATATAGCTCCGTCTCGTGCAGGAATTGTAACACTGCTTCCATTATCAGCTGGCGATTCTCCCTTCGACCAAAAATGAAGCTAAAGGAAAACGAATGAACTCCTAGAGTAGACAAAGTTTTGTAGAAATGGACCCTTTGCTCTCTGTACCTGCTACAATCTCGGAATACATGACTCAGTGTTTCAGGACTACCACACTCACACAGCCCAGAATGATGTTTTCCCACAAGGTACAACGTTTGATTAAGCCCACAATGGCCTAGCCTTATTCTGCAGATTTTAACAGAATCTTTCCTATTTCCCACAGATTGCAGAGAAAAATAGTGCCTCCCCCTAGACTCCTTCTCCCACATTCCCTGCCATTCTTTTAGAAGACCCTCCTTGATTTTTTCCTTTAGTTCCACTCTCCCCAAGGATACATACATATCTACTACATCTTTCTTTAAAGCTTCTTTTGCTATAAAGTCAACTATTTCATTCCCCACAACCCCCACATGGCTTGGAACTCAGCAGAACTTTACTTCGCAGCCTGCTTTCTCAGCTCTGTACAGGACAAACCAGATCTCTTGAACAAGGTCAGGCCGGGCCTTTGAATTACCCTCCCTTAAAGCCATTAATGCAGCTGCAGAGTCTGAACATATGACAACCCTCTCTGGTTTTACATCTTCCACCCACCGCAATGCCCAGAGAATGGCCAACAGTTCTGTCACAAAGACAGAGCTCCCGTCTGAGATTCGAAGACCAGACCAAAGGTTCAGCTGGGCCACATAAACCCCAAACCCTGCCCTTCCACTCTCTGGGTCTTTAGACCCATCTGTAAAAATTCCTAAGTGAGATGCCATTTCTTTCATAAGATAACTCTCAACATCTTCAATGATCCCACTTTTATCTTCCTCGACTAGAAAGGACAGATTTATGACATGTGTCCTTCACCTTGAACAACTAAAAAATCGCTACTTCCAGGAAAAGGAGGTGACATCATACCCAAATCCCAGAGATTACTGTGTCAAAATAAAAGCCCTTATGAATATATTGCCCGTGGCATCACAGAGGGGCGCATGCTGGCATCCCCTGAGACATTCCATGTAATGGAGGGCCGCATGCTGGCATCCCCTGAGACATTCCCTGTAGTGTAGGGCTGCATGCTGGCATCCCCTGAGACATTCCATGTAATGGAGGGGCGCATGCTGGCATCCCCTGAGACATTCCCTGTAATGGAGGGGCGCATGCTGGCATCCCCTGAGACATTCCCTGTAATGGAGGGGCGCATGCTGGCATCCCCTGAGACATTCCCTGTAATGGAGGGCCGCATGCTGGCATCCGCTGAGACATTCCCTGTAGTGTAGGGGCGCAGGATCAAATCCCCTGTAGTGGAGGTGTTCATGGTCAAGTCCCCTATAGTGGAGGTGCACATGGTGGGGTCCCCTGTGGCAGAAGCACTGGAAGGCCTTTCATAAAAAAAATGTTTACACATTTGGTTACAAAATAAATCATGGACAAAATGAACGATCAAATACTGGGGTTAAAAAAAGTGGCGTTTCCATTTTTGTGTATACTTCGCAGTCAAATTGCTGCTCCTCTGCTGAAGGTTGATAGAGCTTGTAGGCTATGTAAGGAAAAACTATTGTCATGTAATGTTGGTTTTGTTCTTTAATGTGGCTTATATGTAGTACCATACACAGACGTCTGTGCACCTTAACATTGTTGGAACATTTTTAAGTTCAAGTTAAGGACAAGTAAAACATGGATATAATTTGACTATGTGTTGTTGTATTTGAACGTATAGGCTAATTCAACTTTTTTCCATGGTCTAGTGTTGAAATCATATTATATCAAGTGCCAATACTTTCAGAGTAACAATATTACATCTCTATATAAATCAAATCGGCACCTAAGAATCATGATAGTTTTTAAGTTGGGAGGTCTATGTCGATTCCTGTGCCTACAATTGATGGATGGACGGACGGACACACATGCAGGGGTGAAAACATTGCCTTCCAGGTAAAGGTAGAAATTCTGGCATATGAAAGAGCAAAAATGTCAAACTTACACACAACTGTCCACATGATTTTGAACACTGGAGTGTGAAAACGGCCGACCACAGTAGAGACACTCCACCTGGGGCCCAAATTCATTGTTGTCGCTTTCCATAAGCATCTGCAATTAGACAAACTCAACACAGACCAAATCAGATACATGCAACAATAACACAAGTAATACAGTATATTATTTTATGCATCAATTTCACTTTGTCCGAATACTACTGGAGGTACTACAGTACATGTGTAAAATAATCTGTGTATAACTCATTTAAATAATATACAGTATGTGTTAATACACTGTAAGTGGAGCTGCAGGGTGAAGTTGCCTTCAGACGTCGACTTCCAGGCTGCTCAGCCAGTCAGGCTGCATAAACACTGCCCCCTAGTACAACCAATCAGATCGCAAGCTAGAGTACAACCAATCGGCAATCCCCTCACGAGGCAGTCAATTCAATTCGAATTCCTCTCCTCAAAGCGTAGTAGCAGCCTGCTAGCTTAGCCATCTGGAAGCCTTTACTTGCAGCCCCTTTACATTCGGAAGCCTTTTACACGGTACGTGGGCTTGAGAACATCAATATTGCTTTCAAAGAATGCATTTAATCGTGAGTTTTCTCATTAAACAAACTGAATAGTGAGGTAACGTTAGATGTTTCAGCTATTTTGATTATGTTAACCGGTGCAAACAAGTACAATATAACTTCAAGTATAACTCTGTTTGAAACATAAAATTGGCCTACTTGGGATATATTTTTTCTTCAATAAGCTGTTTAGTTGAGCTTCTTCAAAACTTCGACTGCAAGTTGAAGTAAACTAAGCTGCCTTCAAGGCTGATTGTAGAGACTAGTGCCTTGCAGGCTAGTTAGAAGGGAAATGTTGATTTCATATTGTATTGTTGCGAGTCACTCATTGTATGGGTTTATTAGGGGTTATTGTAATGTTATGGTTGCGTTCAAGCTGATGTTCTGTGATTGGGTTACTGGGATAATGTGGGGGTGGTTTTGTGGGTGCAAGGAACTGTGGGGGTTGGAACAGGAGGAAGCGAAGAAGTTTTGCAGGCTTCAGGAGTAAAATGTCTATGCACCTGTTTTTTTTATCAGTTCTGTTTATGTGGCGTGGCTGTGTCTAACAACAGCTTCTTCATTAAAGAGACGCTACTTGTCAACTCGGTGTGTTATCTGGCTACCAACCGTTACAACTGGTGTCAGAAGTAAACTTTCATTTAGCTACCTCGGCTGTCTAGTTCGGTGTGTGAGGAGGGTTAGCATCGCTGCTACCTCCCTGTTGCTACGTGTGATGGATCACAACGTGATTATCAAAATGGAGGAGGAGGACGACGAGTATGCTTATTCTCCACCGGAGATGGGGAGCGGACTGGACACGCGTCAGAAATTTCCCGAGGTAAAAAGCGAGTCAGCGCCCGGTGAGAATCCTTTCTTCGCGCGTGCTGGCGGAGTTGGGCTAAGGAGTGGAGACTTTATCCCTCGTGCACCGATGACGTCAAACAATGCTCCGAGCCAGGATGTAAACAACAATGGCGGCGCTCGTGGTCTGAACCTACCGGTAGGGATAAAAACTCCTAAATATGCGGGAAAATCAGACTGGGATGCTTTCCAGGCTCAGTTTGAATTGTTGGCTCGTGCAAGTGGCTGGTCTGATGATCAAAAAGCACTCCAGCTCGGTCTTTGTCTCACGGATGATGCTTTATCTTGCCTGCTGCTTTTGGATCCGAGCGAGAGGGCTAATTACAACGCGCTTACCGGTGCGCTCGGGCGGCGTTTTGGGCAATGTTTTCGGTCCGAGCTCCTGAGGTCAGAGTTACACGGACGTCAGAGGCGTGGAGGGGAGTCACTGAGGGCCCTGGCAAATGATATCGAGGGGCTCACACGACGGGCATATGCACACATGCCCAACACCGTGCAAACTGAATTGGCACGTGATCAGTTCATCAGGGCACTTTTCCCCCCTGATCTGCGTGTTCACACTCAGCTAGCCCGCCCCCACACACTGACGGATGCACTGGAGTATGCGCTGGAGAGAGAGATGGTGATGGGCGCTGCGCTACAGGGTGCTACTCCTCTGGTTAGGGCAGCTGGGGAGTGTGAAATGACTGTCCAGCGGCCACCATGGGTAGATGAGGTGGCTGAAATGATCAGGGGGCTCACTCTACCTGCTGGGCGCCGCCATCAGAATCAGACAGCAGCCCAGCAGACACAGCCGGAGGGCCAGGCACGCCTCTGCTGGGGCTGTGGTCAGGCCGGGCACCTGAAGAGGAACTGCCCCGCTCGGGCTAGAGCTGCGGAAAACGGGGCGGGGTCACAGTAGGCGGGACACTGTGTGACCCCAGGACAATGTCCCGTGCACTACCACCTCAGGGGGCTTTGGTCCCCAAGGGTCACAGTGATGGGGAGCAGAGCGTGGTAGTGGTGGGAAGGACTTCAATTTCGGACTTTTGCCATATTCCCATATGCGTAGAGGGGGCTCCATGCACAGCCTTGGTTGACGCGGGATCTACAGTTACAGTGGTGCGGCCTGAGGTGGTGCCTATAGGGATACAGGTGGAGGACACAGCAGTTCAACTCCGTACCGTTACTGGTGAGCTTGCACAAATGAAGGGGAGGGGTCTGCTGAGGGTCACAGTTGGAGGGCGGACCATGACGCATACTGTGTGGGTTGCAGAGGTACAAGACCCCTGCATTTTGGGGCTGGACTTTTTGCAAGAGAAGGGTTGCCAGTTGGACCTGGGTAAAGCCACACTGAGTTTTAGTGATGGACAGGTAGTGAATATGAGGCCCCTAGATACCCATACAACAGCGCTGTCACCAGGACCCCACAGCTGCTGTGTGGGGGAGGCCCAACCGGGGGGGCGGGAAGCTACCAGTGAAGCAACCCCCCATGAACTTCAGCGTGGGGCGGAGCAAGCCGCCTGTGGCCCAGCTGTTACAGTATGCACACCACAGTCATCTGCACCGGAGCCAGGGGGCTGTGGAACTGTACCAGGCTGGGATGAGAAAAGACAGAGAGCACTGCGTGAGGTATGGCAAAGGAGTGCAGAGGGCCTCGACGCACAACAGCAGCAGCAGCTGTGGCAGCTGTTGACAGAGTTCAATGACTGTTTTTCCTGTGACGAGACAGAGCTGGGTCTGACCTCCCTGGTGCAACACTCCATAGACACAGGCACCACTGCACCAATACGACAGCGTCCCCGCCGCCTTTCCCTGGCCAGACAGGAAGCAGCAGACCGGCAGTTGTCCTACATGCTGCGTGCAGGCATCGTTGAGCCGTCTGAAAGCCCCTGGGCATCCCCAGTGGTTATGGTGCCAAAGAAGGGGGGTGAGTGGCGCTTCTGCGCTGATTATCGTCGGCTCAACGCGGTCACAAAAAAAGATTCCTTTCCCCTCCCTCGCGTCGATGAGTGCCTGGATCTGGTGGCGGGGTCCTCCTGGTTCTCCTCCCTTGACCTCAGGAGTGGTTACTGGCAGGTTCCACTCTCTCCTGAGGCGCGGCCCAAGACAGCATTCTGCACGAGGGATGGACTGTGGCAGTTTAAAGTGCTCTGTTTCGGACTCTGCAATGCTCCCGCCACCTTCGAACGCCTTATGGAGAGGGTGTTGGCAGGTATCCCGCGTTCTGAATGCCTGGTGTTCCTCGATGACATCCTAGCCCATGGCAGCTCATTCGACACGGCTAGGGCTGCACTGAGACGGGTGCTGCAGCGGGTCCGGGAGGCCGGGCTGAAGCTGCACCCCGAAAAGTGCAAGTTGCTGCACCGGGAGCTGACCTTCCTGGGGCATTGGGTGGGGGGCGAAGGAATCGGCACCACAGAGGATAAAGTGAGAGCCATACATGAGTGGCCGACCCCTGCAGACCAGAAGGAGCTCAAAAGTTTTTTGCTGCGATCATTGCGATCGCCGTGAGGAGAGAGAACAGGAGCTGGTGCAGGAGCCGGGTGGAGAGGTACGATGTGAGCTGAGCAGGGAACTGCGGGTGGTGGACAACACAGCCTGGGCGGAAGGACAGCGACAAGACCCAGACCTACAGCCGGTGGTGTTATGGGTGGAGGCATAGCAGCGGGCCCCGTGGGAGGAGGTGGCCGCTCTCTCCCCATGGACAAAAGGACTGTGGTCCAAGTTCTCACACCTACGGATGCAGGATGGGGTTCTCCAGAGAGCATGGGTGGAGCCAGCTACTGGGGAAAAGAGATGGCAGATCGTGGTGCCCAAGGGAATGCAGGAAACGGTCCTGGCAGCCATGCATGGCACTGCTGGGTCAGGGCACTTTGGCGTGACAAAGACTCTTCGTCGCCTGCGTCAGGCCTTTTACTGGGGCCGGATGAGAGTTGATGTGGAGGACTTTTGCCGGTGCTGTGACCTCTGCACTGCTCGCAAGGGCCCACAGGGCCAGTCCAGGGCTCACTTACAACAGTTTCCAGTGGGGGAGCCGATGCAGCGCGTGGGGGTCGATATTGTGGGCCCTGTGCCATGCACAGAGAGAGGTAACCGCTACATTCTCACTGCAGTGGACTATTTCACTAAATGGCCTGAAGCCTACGCACTGCCTGATCAGGAAGCAGAGACAATAGTGGATGCACTGCTTGGGGGGATGTTTAGCCGGTTGGGTGTCCCAGAATCCATCCACAGTGATCAGGGGAGAAACTTTGAGTCGAAGGTGTTTGCCACAATGTGCTCCCGCTTAGGCATCACAAAGACCCGCACTACACCACTCCACCCCCAGAGTGACGGCTTAGTTGAAAGGTTCAATCGCACCCTGGGGGAACAGTTATCCCTATTGACTTCCAACCATCAGTTAGACTGGGATATGCACTTACCTTTTGTTTTAATGGCATGCCACACAGCGATCCAGGAGTCCTCTGCATGCACACCTGCTCTTCTCATGCTGGGTCGGGAGCTGAGAACACCTGCTGAGTTGGCTTTCGGGAGAGCACCGGACACTCTGCCCGTCCCCGCGGGTCCTGCCTATGCCAAGCGGCTGCAGGATCGCTTGGACTCGGCACACGCATATGCCCGCAGGCAAATGCAGGTCGCTGGCGTGCGACAGAAAAGAAACTATGACCTGCGTGCGAAAGGGCGACACTTGGACGTCCGCCGTTGGGGAGCTGGTGTGGGTCTACTCACCCAGAAAGAGGGGCAGATGCCCCAAACTGGGTGGGGCCAGGTCTCATCCTGGAGCGCATGGGTGAGGTGGTATATCGGGTGCAATTACCCTCCCAGGGGAGGAAGGTCGCGCTCCACCGGGACCGGCTGGCACCATACAGGGGCTCCGCGATATCTGGGAGGGCTACGGGAACTGCCACGCCCAATGAGTCTGATAGCCAGCCAAGACAGCGCCGGGAGCGGGGTCCTAAATGCAAGCCCAGTGCCCTCTACTCATCCTGCAGCCAGCCCAGCGAGCGCCTGGTCCGGGGTTCCGCTGGCAAGCCCCGGTCCATCTACACCTCCCGTTGGGAGGGGGGGCACCCCACCTCATGATACCACGCCCCGGGGGCGTCCACGAAGGAGGAGACGTGTGCCGCTGAGATTCAGGGACTTTGTCCTCGGGGTCGAGGACTTCAGTAAGGGGGGGGTAGTGTAGCGAGTCACTCATTGTATGGGTTTATTAGGGGTTATTGTAATGTTATGGTTGCGTTCAAGCTGATGTTCTGTGATTGGGTTACTGGGATAATGTGGGGGTGGTTTTGTGGGTGCAAGGAACTGTGGGGGTTGGAACAGGAGGAAGCGAAGAAGTTTTGCAGGCTTCGGGAGTAAAATGTCTGTGCACCTGTTTTTTTATCAGAACTGTTTATGTGGTGTGGCTGTGTCTAACAACAGCTTCTTCATTAAAGTGACGCTACTTGTCAACTCGGTGTGTTATCTGGCTACCAACCGCTACAGTATAATCTTTAATAATATTCAGTCAGATGCCTTCAAGGCTGATTGTAGAGCACTAGAGCCTTCAAGGCTGATTGTAGAGACTAGTGCCTTCAAGGCTGATTGTAGGGACTAGCGCCTTGCGGGCTGGTTAGAAGGCAAATGTTGATTTCATATTGTATAATCTTCGGTAGTATTCTGTCAGATGCCTTCAAGGCTGATTGTAGAGACGAGTGCCTTCCAGGCTGGTTAGAAGGCTAATGTTGATTTTATAATGTATAATCTTTAATAGTATTCAGTCATATGCTTTCAAGGCTGATAGTAGAGCACTAGTGCCTTCCAGGCTAACCGTTGGGACTAGTGCTTTACAGGCTGGTTAGAAGGCTACGGTTGATTCATATTGTATTATCTTCAATAGTATTGCCTCGGGGGGCCTCTACTGAGTTGGAGCCCTCCAAGGCTAAATTAAAATCTTTCATTTTTCAGCCCATAGATTTATTACAGTTCGAAACCAACCACATTACCTCAGAAAACGTTGTTCCTTATTGAATTTGTCTTTTTACACTCTTTTTAGGCGTTCAAACCGTGTCTCGGCGCCGCCATGGAGCCCTATCCACCCGCCCCAGTAAGAAAATTAAAAAACCAGCCCCAGCACCCACCCCTTGCCCTGATAGGGCGGGTGCTGTTGCTAGTCTAACAGCCACCCCGGGCCCTGATGCTTGGCCCGCCCTAACAGCCACCCCGGGCCCTGATGCTCAGCCAGCGACCACACTAACATCACTTTGCAGCAGACTTACGGAGGGTATAGTACAGCAAGGAAATCAGCATGAGTTGAAATTCTCAAGTTCAGCTTTATTGTCAATATGTACAATGCAATAAAATGCTTACTAAATTTCTACATTTGCCTTACTTCAGTGTAATAAAATAGGATTCTACATATTAATACTTCATGTTATCTAATTTGACAACCTCAAAAATTGCTTTATGAATATTGAAATTTATTAAACAAACTGTTCAGTATTCGAGGTTCTCCGAATCATACACCACTTAAACTGACAATAACTACCTGAAACTCTTCCATCTTCAAGGGGAGGCCAGTGACTTGGGCCAGAACGTTGGCCAACTGGCTGCCAAATTTATGCAGTTTTCCAAGATCAAACTTCTGGACAAGGAGGAGGCTGACAAGGATGAGAACCTTGGTCATCTGGCCTTGTTCAAGTAAGTATTTGTTCTTTACAACAACATTGCAGTGCAGTTGGGGCAATACAATTTAAGAAACTAATGTAAGAATTAGGAATCTATACATATCAAGCATGTAAATGTTGTTGAAAGAAAAAAACGTCCATTTTCAAAGTGGTTCCTTTACCTCTGACCTGCAGATATCAGAATAAAAATGTGTTGTATGTATTTCCATAAGTCTGCAAATGCATCAAGCAGGGCCTAGCCAAGACCATGTGATGCAAGGTTGAACACCTCCCCCATATATTTACGCATCACTGAACAAAATTACATGTTGTGTAACCATCCATCCATCCATCCATCCATCTTCCACCGCTTATCCGGGGCCGGGTCGCGGGGGCAGCAGTCTAAGCAGGGATGCCCAGACTTCCCATCTCCCCGGACACTTCCTCCAGTTCTTCCGGAGGTATCCCGAGGCGTTCCCAGGCCAGCCGAGAGACATAGTCCCTCCAGCGTGTCCTGGGTCTTCCCCGAGGCCTCCTCCCAGTGGGGCATGCCCGGAACACCTTCCCAGAAAGGCGTCCAGGGGGCATCCGATAAAGATGCCAGAGCCACCCCAGCTGGCCCCTCTCGATGTGGAGGAGCAGCGGGTCTACTCTGAGCTCCTCCCGGGTGACAGAGCTCCTCACCCTATCTCTAAGGGAGCGGCCCACCACCCTGCGGAGGAAACCCATTTCAGCCGCTTGTACCCAAGATCTCGTTCTTTCGGTCATGACCCAAAGTTCATGGCCATAGGTGAGGGTAGGAACGTAGATTAACTGGTAAATCGAGAGCTTTGCCTTTCGGCTCAGCTCTTTCTTCACCACGACAGATCGGTACAATGACCGCATTACTGCTGCCGCTGCACCGATCCGTCTGTCAATCTTACGCTCCATCCTTCCCTCACTCGTGAACAAGACCCCAAGATACTTGAACTCCTCCACTTGAGGCAAGAAGTCTCCTCCAACCCAGAGGGGACATATCACCTTTTTACGGTCGAGAACCATAGCCTCGGACTTGGAGGTGCTGATTCTCATCCCAGCCGCTTCACACTCGGCTGCAAACCGCCCCAGTGCATGCTGAAGGTCCTGGTTCGAAGGAGCCAACAGGACAACATCATCCGAAAAAAGCAGAGATGAGATCCTGTGGTCCCCAATCCGAACTCCCTCCGCCCCCTGGCTGCGCCTAGAAATTCTGTCCATAAAAATAATGAACAGAACCGGTGACAAAGGGCAGCCCTGCCAGAGTCCAACATGCACCGGGAACAGGTCTGACTTACTGCCGGCAATGTGAACCAAGCTCCTGCTCCTGTCATACAGAGACCGCATGACCCTTAGTAGAGGGCCCCAGACTCCATACTCCCGAAGCACCTCCCACAGAATGCCACGAGGGACACAGTTGAATGCCTTCTCCAAGTCCACAAAACACATGTGAACAGGTTGGGCAAACTCCCATGCACCCTCAAGCACCCTGCGGAGGGTATAGAGCTGGTCCAGTGTTCCACGACCAGGACAAAAACCGCATTGTTCCTCCTGAATCCGAGGTTCGACTATCGGCCGGATTCTCCTCTCCAGCACCCTGGAATAGACTTTACCCAGGTGGCTGAGAAGTGTGATCCCCCTATAGTTGGAGCACACCCTCCGGTCCCCCTTCTTAAATAGAGGAACCACCACCCCGGTCTGCCAATCCAGAGGCACCACGCGATGCTGCAGAGGCGTGTCAACCAAGACAGCCCTACTACATCCAGAGACTTGAGGTACTCAGGGCGGATCTCATCCACCCCCGGTGCCTTGCCACCGAGGAGCTGCCGAACTACCTCAGTGACTTCAGCCCGAGTGGTGGATGAGTCAGCCTCTGAGTCCCCAGCCTTTGCTTCCTCTACGGAAGGCGTAACAGTGGGATTGAGGAGGTCCTCGAAGTCTTCCTACCACCGGCCGACAATATCCCCAGTCGAAGTCAACAGCTCCCCACCTCCACTGTAAACAGTGTTGGCAGGGTACTGCTTTCCCCTCCTGAGGTGCCGGACGGTTTACCAGAATTTCTTCGGGGCCGACCGATAGTCCTCCTCCATTGCCTCCCCGAACTTTTCCCATACCCAAGTTTTTGCTTCCGCCACCGCCCGGGCCGCAGCACGCTTAGCCTGCCGGTACCGGTCAGCTGCCTCAGGCGTCCCGCAAGCTAGCCAAGCTCGGTAAGACTCCTTCTTCAGCTTGACGGCATCCCTTACTTCTGATGTCCACCACCGGGTTAGGGGAGTGCCGCCACGACAGGGACCGGAAACCTTACGGCCACAGCTCCGAACAGCCGCGTCAACAATGGAGGTGGAGAACATGGTCCATTCAGACTCAATGTCTCCAGCCTCCCTTAGGATCTGGTCAAAGCTCTCCCAGAGGTGAGAGTTGAAAACCCCTCTGACAGAGGGTTCCGCTAGACGTTCCCATCAAACCCTCACAACACGTTTGGGCCTCCCAAGTCTGTCCTGCTTCCTCCTCCATCAGCGGATCCAACTCACCACCAGGTGGTGATCAGGTGAACAGCTCAGCCCCTCTCTTCACCCGAGTGTCCAAGACATAAGGCCGAAGGTCAGATGACACGACCACAAAGTCGATCATTGACCTCCGACCTTGGGTGTCCTCGTGCCACGTGCACTGATGGACACCCTTATGCTTGAACATGGTGTTCGTTATGGACAAACCGTGACTAGCACAGAAGTCCAATAACAGAGCACCGCTCGGGTTCAGATCGGGGAGGTTGTTCCTCCCAATCACGCCCCTCCAGGTAACACTGTCGCTACCCACGTGGGCATTAAAGTCCCCCAGTAGAACGATGGAGTCCCCAGTTGGACCACTTTCCAGTACCCTACCTACGGACTCCAAGAAGGTCGGGTACTCTGCACTGCCATTCGGCCCATAAGCCGAAATTACAGTGAGGCACCTGTCCCCGACCCGAAGGCGCAGGGCAGCGACCCTCTCGTTCACCGGGGAAAGCTCCAACACCTGACGGCTAAGCTGGGGGGCTTTAAGCAAACCCACACCAGCCTGCCGCCTCTCACCGCGGGCAACTCCAGAGTAGAAGAGAGTCCAGCCTCTCTCAAGGAGTTGGGTTCCAGAGCCCAGACTGTGCGTTGAGGTGAGCCTGACTATCTCTAGCCGGTATGGCTCGACGTCCCGCACAAGCTCAGGCTCCTTCCCCCCCAGTGAGGTGACACTCCTTTTACTTTAGTCTCTCAATTTTTCTCCTTATATACTCTCTTCCAGCCCCCTCCCACCTTCCAGACTTTTTTCAATTCTCTGGGACTTTCCCCTCTGAGGCATGCCCAGGACATGCCCAAAATCTCCAGACTGGGCTTAACAAAAAAATCTCAATACTGCCATCTAGTGGCTCTTACTGTCAATACTGCCCTCTTCAACTCTGCTCACAGGGTTTCAATTGAACTGACGTCTGACAACTGCGATGGCCAATTTAGCCATTGGGAAAAGTTTGGCTTTTTGCAGTGAGGTGTCTCCGCTTCTGATGGTTTTGTTTACATTCATCCAAGCGGTTATGATAATTATAGCAATCTTGTTGTTGTGACCCATTTTCTATTACTTATATTTTGTAATTTTTTTTTAATTCAAGCCACAGCCTCGGCAGCATTTGAGTTTAGGTGGATAGTAAGTCTTTTTATTAAGTCTATCTAGTTAGTGGCTAAGGACTGGGCTAAGGATTCCACTTATGTAAACAGTTACGGCACTGTTCCAGATTTATTGTCCCTAATTTACATGCTTATCTCTTCACAACCTTATTATAATTTTCTTTCTCTCTTTCCAAATGATTTGCAACAACATTACTCCTGAATTTGCCCTTGCAGTACATCGATTGCCACAGAACCCTTCCAGTGAAGCATTACAGTCCAGCCTACAGACCTGCAATTGGGCCACTTACAAGTCAGCCATCAATTGATGCTTTGAGCCAGCATCATGACACACGATCAAAATGATAAAGATAAAAGTACATTCATCAGTGTCATGGGTAGTGGGTCATTTCTAATTTTGGCCATCTGGTGTCAGTGTCTCGCGTTCGGATGCACGCCTGGGTTGGATTTCGCCCATTCTAATCTGCCTATATACACCTGTACCGCCTTTCAGTCCCCGCTAGAGTGTTTTACTTGAGTTGGTAAGGTACGGACTGGTACTTGTCCAAGGTTTCTGTCTGCTACACTGTAGCTTCTTGTTCCAGTTTTAGTGGTTGGTACGTCCATGTGAGCATAAAATTGCCGTGGAATTAGGACTTCATTCCTTTTTTCTCGCTCTGGACTAGGTTCCCTTCTTGGGGGCTGAACATATAGAGCTGCTGTTCTGTTTTTGTCCTTTCTCCTCGCTCAAGGGTTAAATTATTATTGAGGGACCGGGAAGTGTTTCTTCCCCTTTCGTTCAGCTTCTGCCCCGGGTTTCCAGCTTCCCCCAATTTACCGAAGCTCATATATTGAGTTTAATAGGCAGTAGAGCCGCTGCAAAGCATGAGAGGATATCTTTACTCTTTTTTTTCTTGTTAGAATCCTATTAGGAGGATCAGGCTCAATTCCCTCTCCCTGACGTCGACCTAAAGCACAACCAGCCGTAAAAGTGCCAAAGAACCACAAGCCAACAGTCTAGTGTCACTAAGTCAGTCTCCTTACGGAGAGTTTTGAGTTCGTTTATCTTTTGTTCCTCATTGTGGCATCCATTGACAGTCCCGTTTCTCGCCCTGTTTTATAAAAGGAAGTTTTTCTTCGTCCCTTGTGTCTTCTCCCCAAACATTCGGTGGTTATTTCTCCTTTTGCGGAAGTAACTTTTAGACCCCCATTTGCTTGCTCCTGGTCCTCTAAACACTACCTCCATTACACATAAGAAAATTTTAATTTTTGTAACAATACAGTATGTGTAGGTAAGGTGATTTAATCAACTTCAGTTTTGGGAGAAAAAAATGCTAAATTTAGTGCAATTGAGTCCAAAAACCAGGCCTAAATGTGATGCTTTTTCTTTGAAAATAGAAATACAGTTCACCCGTACATCGACAGTTCAAGCCCACATCCACCTTACCCCAGCACTTACTTTACCTTTCTGGAGCATAGAGAGAATTCTGCCCCTGATTTCTTTAGTTGCCAGAGAATACACTATAGGGTTCAGACAGGAGGGGATACATGTGGTCAATGCCAGGTTCACCATTTCAACGTTTGGATCAATGCGGAATAAGAGAAGTTCAATGAAATATATAGTTATACTTGGCCCGTAAAAAACTGCCACAAGAATGAAATGTTCAGTGCAAGTTGCAAGTACTTTGTACCGGCTTTCCACATTCTTCATTCTGAGTACAGCTCTTAAAATACAGGCGTATGACAAAACAATAAAACTAAGCGGAGCAGAGAAGATCAGTAAACTCAAGGAAGTGCCAGCTGTCCACTGTAGTGTATGATCATTGCACGCTAGATAAAACACGGCCGAATACCCACAGACATAATTGGTTACAGTGAGAGAATCACAAAAAGAGAGTTTGTTCAAGATCAAAGCCAAAAACAACATGACACTTTCACTAAGCACCCAAATTGTGATTAAAATACCGATCATTCTTATGGGCGTGTTGATAGAACTATGCCTCAGTGGGAAACATATCACAATTAACCTGTCATAAGCAAGAACACCGAGGGAAAATGACTCTAATATAATTGAACTGTAATAAATGACAATCTGTGCCAAACACCCATTATAGGACATGAAGGTCTCTCCTGTTACAACTGTATTAATTGTAGAAGGAATAAAGGATGTACTGCACATAAGGTCTACAACCCCTAAATTAGCCACTGCAATGTACTTTGGAGTATGTAAGCGACTATCTATCCATATAATGACAATGATAATTGCATTGAATAAAATTGTTACAATGTAAACAAGGCCAAGGAAAATTATAAACAACTCAGCAAACTTTAAAGTTGTGAATCCAATAACGTAAAATCCTGCTGGTCTAATGATGGAGTCATTTGCAATCGAAGTGCCAGGAATTCCCATTGCACGCGTGCGGCATTCAGGATGTCCGACTGCTATTTCCTTTGGGCCCTGAGAAAGAAAGATTAATGAGAATCAAGGATACAGGCATCTGACAATACATCTGAATCCTCTGCAGCCTTCCAGTTGGATATTCAGACTCTAATAGTTATAGTTTGAAAGGCAACAACATGTAGAAAACTTTCTGTGTTATTTATTTGAATAAACTCTGTGAGCCAAAGCACTTAGACCACCTGCCTAATATGTTGTTGATCACCTGTTTTCCGTAAAAACAGCTTTGTCAAATTCATATCCACGAGTTCCCAGAACCAGAGCTTCCCAGAAGAACCATTCCCAGATCATCACACTCCCGCCACCAGCTTATCCTCTTCCCACAGTACATTCTGAAGCCATCTCTTTCCCAGGTAAGCGCCACAGGTGTATTGAGCCAAAGTACATGATGTCCAAGTAAACGCGAGTTTTCGGACCAATCAACTTTCATCCATTGCTCCAAGGTCAATTTCTGATCTTTGTATGCTCGTTGGAGGGACTTTCAACGACGGACGAGGAATAGAATGGATGCTTAGACTGGTATATAGCTGCAAAGCCACATATGCAGCAGGGTATCATGCTCAATGAAAGACATTTGTTCCTTAACCATAATTTCAAATTTTCTGATTTATGCCATAATACGCCGTTTGTAAGTTTTTCCCAACAGCCTGCATTGCCCTCGTGCTTTAATGAGTCTCTGAGGCCAAACACCCTGTCGCCAGCTCCAGGACCTTCCCAGAACACTGTCAGTAAATAATCAATTTATTTATTTAGCATCTTTCAAGCAATAGAGCACAAAGTGCTTCACAAACAGGTAAAAATACATGTACATAAACGCAATAAAACAAAATGGGGAAAGTAGGGAATTAAACATCAAAATGTTGTTGGTAGGCATTCATTGCCAACCCAGAGTACCCCATGAGCTTTGCAGCTTCGGAGATGCTCTGAACCAATCATCTGCCTGAAAGAATTTGGCCCCCATTAAATTTCTCCCACATCCCTCACACTGACTTTACAAGAACTGACTGTTCGCTAATCGTTCAAGGTCTTTACTTGGACTTGGAGGAGCGACGTTGTTGCAAGATCATTAATATTATTTGTTTCATCTGCGAGTGGTCCTAATATTTTGGCACATTTGGGAAAAATCACGCATAATGTGTGCATATTTGATTTATTTGATCATAAAACCTTGTGACAATAAATTACTCCTTAAGAAACATTTTTAATGTTTTAAAAACTTTTTAAAAATTCATTATAAAGGCTTTTAATTTATTGCTGTAAAAACACGCAACATTTCAAAGCAACTCCACGTCATTGTCAGGTTAGTGAAGAACTGAATGATGAGTATAAATACAGGAGATGAAAAGCAAAGAGGGGAAAAAAGGTCAAAGGGGATTTTCCGTCTTTCCTTCTTGCAAACATTTTCAATTTTTAAAAACAAATTTTTTTTTGAAAGTAGTAATTAATTGTCACAAGATCTTATAATAAAATGTATATCAAAATGTCTTTTACAGATATTTTACTTAAAATCCAATATTTAACATCAAAATCAAGCAATTTGCGCAGCCCCATTTCCAGAAAAGAAAAGTGGCGTGCTGTGTAAAATGTAAATAAACACAGAATGCTAGAATGTGCAAATCATTTAAACACTACATTTCATTGAAAATAGTACAAAGGCAAAATATCAAATGAAATTGCTATTGCTTTTTTTTTTAATAACCTGCTCATTTTGAATTTGGTGCCAGCAACATGCTTCAAAAAAGTTGAAAGAGGAGCAAAAAACACAGGAAAAGTAGTCTGACACCTGAAAGCACAACAGGTGGGAAATCTCACAGCTAACTGGGTTAATGGACAACAAGTCAGTAACAGGAGTGGGTATAAACACAGCATCCCAGACAGACCGCATCTTTCTGAAGTAAAGACGACAAGGGCTTCACCAACCCCTGGCAGACTGGATGATAAAACAGTTTAACAATTTAAGAACAACGTGCCTCAAAGTAAAAATCGCAAAGATTTTGGGGATCTAATCAACTACGGTAAATAATGTCATTAAAGATTTAGAGAATCTGGAGAAATCTCTGTACACAAAGCACAAGGCCAAAAGCCAAAATTGAATGGCTGTGATCTTCAGGCCCTCAGGCAGCACTGCATTTATAACATACAGGATTCTGTCCTGCAAAACAATGCATGGGCTCAGGAACACTACTGAAACCATTGTCAGTGAGCACAATTTATCGCTTTATCCACAAATGCAAGTTAATGCTTCAGCATGTGAGGACAAAACCACATACATAAACAAGACCCAGAAACACTACCGCTTTCTCTGGACCAAAGTTCATTTAAGATGGACGGAGCTGAAATGGAAAGCTGTCCTGTGGTCTCACCAGTGAAAATCTTAAATTATTTTTGGTAATCATGAACTGCATCCTTCAGGCTGAAGAGGAGAGGGAACATCCAGCATGTTATTAATGCTCAAAAGTTCAAAAGCCAGCATTCATGTTGTTATAGGAGTACAATAATACACCTAACATGGGTAACTTGCACATCTATATAGACATAATTCATGCTGAATGATACATACAAGTTCTAGACAATGTCCTTTTAAGGGAAGTACTTCGGCAAGACAATGCCTAACCAGATTCTGCTGACAATATGGCTCCGTAGTAAAATAATCTGGGGGCTAAACTGGCCTGCCTGCAGTCCCGACCTGTCTCCCGGTGAAAATTTGGCGCAACATGAGACTAAAAATTTGGCAAAGGAGGCCGTAAAGTGTAGGGCAGCTTAAAACCAATATCAACGAAGAATTGGAAAACATTTTGCTTTCAAAACTGGAGCAGTTGGTTTCCTCAGTTTCTACATACTAACAGAGTGTTGTGAAAAGAAGCGATGATGCAATACAGTGGTAAACCCTGTCCCCGTCCCAACTTGTTTGAAACTTGTTGCTGTAATAAGAATCAAAATCAG